>JAYESD010000007.1:155545633-156745633 GCA_036927565.1 Tuctoria greenei
ACTCGGAGTGTGGCTTGAAATGTTGCATACCTGTATGAATTCATCAAAATATGTTGATTGGATTGTGAAAATCATCTCTCTCTCTCTCTCTCTCATTTTTCTCTGAAAAACTATGTCAATTACTAGATCTTGGTGAATTATGATCATTGCTTGATTGTTGTATGCTTACTGATCATATTCATCAATATTATTTGATTTGTTTTGCTTCTCTATTCTCTACATATGTACCTTCAAATATATATGAACGGGCTAAGCAATTCTTGCCTGGTGACCACGGACTAGTCCGTGGTTGCCCGGACTAGTCCGCCCACGCAGACTGGTCCGCATAGTGCCGGTTAGGCCGGACTAGTCCGGTATTCAACGGACTAGTCCGATATAGCCCCTGGAAATGTTCGGACTAGTCCGGTCATCTCCGGACTTGTCTGATTTTTCGTGTCCATAAAACTAGCCGCCGCCAAACCCTAATTTCTTCACCTCCACTCTTGCCTCACGCGCTCTCTCTCTTCGTGCTCGAGCTCCCAAGACGATTTCTTGCTCCCTCCACCAAAAATCTTCGCATTTGGGCGGAAATCAAGCTTGTACACTTGAGGATTGAAGCTAGCGGACTTGTCCGGCCTTCAACACCCTCATCTTCAAGTTTCAAGCAAATTTTCCGGTAATTTTTGCTCAAACCCCAGAATTCCTAAAATTTCTTCATTGTTGATCAAATAGCCTAGCATATTTCACTATATACATGCCTCCTTGATGTATTACATGTATGTTGCACTTGTTGTGCATTAGGGAATCAACTTTTGTCCAGTCCCTTAGGTTTTTGAGGATGAACACCGGACTAGTCCGGTCCATGCACGGACAAGTCCGGTCCCCCGGACTAGTCCGTGCCCGTGCACAGGACAAGTCCGATGTTTCTGAACTCAAAACCTAATTCTTCAATTCCTCAATGCAATTCCTTGCTATCCTTTCACACCTATGATTTGTATCATTCATTATCATTCATACCACTCATTCTCAGGTCATGTCGAGCTCCAGCAATGATGTCTCCGATTTTGAGTCCGAGATGGACCACGAGGTGGCACCTCGGACCTCGACGGGTCTTGGCAAGAAGCACCAAGAAAGATCGTCCGAGCCAGCTCAGTCTCCTCCACAGGCTCGGAGGAAAGTGCTAGCTAAGAAGCCATCCTCCAAGGTGTCTGCTTCTAGGGCTGCCACCTGCGGTGGCCCTAGCGCGGCAAGTGCCCGCCTAGCAAAAGGCAAGGGTAAAGGAATATCAACAGGCCTGGTTGGCCTGTTGAAACTTCATGCTCCAAGGGAAGGGGTCCGAAACCCCAATGAAGAGAAGTTCAACGGGAAGGGAAGTGACTCGGCAGCCAAATTCAGAAGCATCGATTGGTATGGCCGGCCGAAGCAAGCTGCTGATGGAAGATTCTAGTGCAACTTCCATGCTGATTACTACAAATCGGTGTATCTCCCAATGAAGACACCAGTTGTGCACAATCAGTGGATTGACTGGGCACATTTTGAGGAGAAGGGCTGCTCACCGTTCACTGAAGTAGTGAGAGACATTGAGAAGCATGGACTTAGAGATCTTTTTGCTTTCTGGAATAACTGGAACAATGAAGTGATTGCGCAGTTCTTTGCAACCTGCCACTTCTCTAGTGAGGATGAGGAGAGTGTCACTTGGATGACCCATGGATCCAAGTACAATATTACTCAAGAAGAGTTTGCTAACCTGCTTTGCCTTGACACCACAATATCTGATTGCTTGGTCATACACAACATAGGTGTCATTGAAAAGGATAGGATGAAGTTCCTATATGAGCCAAACTCAAATTTCAACTCTTCTTCCACCAAAAACATGAAGCCATTCTTTGTGGTGCTGAACAGGGTTTTGAGGAAGATGATTGCTCCTAAGGATGGAGATGCTGGGAGTGTGCAAGGATACCTCAGGACTCTGATGAGGGTCATAAGCAAGGACTGCCCATTTGACGTGGCGGAATACATTTGGAATGACATGGTGAACATATCCTGCACTCCCAACAGGTCCTGTGGATATGCTCCTTACATAATGTTTGTGATTGAGAAAGTCACAGGGATTGAGTTTGTGAAAGATGTGGAGCATCTCCCCTTGAGGCCTCAAATGCCTCAAAAGCCGAGTGTGCAGGATGCGTCCTCGCCGGCCTCCAGTCCCGAGGCACCGGCAAGATCAAGAGAAGATGCTAGGGCTGCCCCTGCTTCTAGTGCAGCCCCTCAAAAAGGTTCAGCCAGTGGTATTCTCAAATATCTGGCTGTAATCTTTACCTCCCGCAAAAAGGCCAAAGTGAAGGCCCATAAGCTCAACAAGAAAAGAAAGGAGGACATGACGTATATCAATGCAAATGTGAAGCATATTTGCCAGCAACTGGAGATTGAGCCAATTGGGTCTCCAACAATCTTTGAAGACTCAAATTCTGATTTCACCGAGCTCAGGCCCTTGACCCCCTCCGAGCTTGCCTACTTTGGCGTTGGGGGCTCGAGTACCTCCGCGCCTCCTCCTCCTCCTCATCAAGCTGAAGATGAAGATGATGAAGACGACAATGAGAGGACCGACAACAAAGAGTGAATACCTTAGGACCCTCCTCTTCCTCTTTTTGGTGTCTTGATGCCAAAGGGGGAGAGATTGAGGGGGAGTCTTAGTTCTAGCTGTAGTTTGCGAGGAGAGAGCTCTATGCTATGTTTTTAACTCTTTTGTGGCTTGTAAAATTTTAACAATGATCTTAAGTAAATTATGGTTTTGTGTTGCAATGATTTGATCTTTTGAGTATTATTTATGAAAACTGTGATTTTGCTTTAGAATGACATATATGCTTGCTATTGGGTAATTAATGTCAATTATGTCATTCTCAGTGTTTTAGTGCACTTAGTTATGCATCCCATCATAAAGAATGCACATATGGACTATGCTTTCACTACTTGATGTATTTTGGACTCATATGTGCATACTTTATGAAAATCTCAATTTTTATCATATTTTGTGAAATCTCAATTGGTTGTCATGAATCACCAACAAGGGGGAGATTGAAAGTGCATCTAGGACTCCCTTGTGGGTTTTGGATGATTTATGACAAGCAATTGGGATCCTAACCTATTTGTTGAGATGAGTGCAGGTTTTTAATAGAAAAATGAGCAAAGTACCAAAAAGAAGGAAGAATGAGGAGCAAAGTGGAAATGAGCTCAAGGAAGAAGAATAGTAGATCATTGTGTATGGAGTGTGTTAAGAAAACACATCCCAAGAGCTCAATCACATTTAAACACACACATTGCACAAAGTTACACAGGACCGGACTAGTCCGACTAACACCGAACTAGTCCGATATCCTTTCTGCACAAGATCGGACAAGTCCAATATCCATCGGACTAGTCCGGTATCCTCTCTGACTAGAATCGGACTAGTCCTCCCCAGTGTGGACTAATCCTCAAAACACTTCACAAGTCACACAAAATCGGACAAGTCCGATCACAACCGGACTAGTCCGATATTTTCTATGATCCATATCGGACAAGTTCGATATTTGCATGGACTAGTCCGAAATACCCTCTGAACTAAATCGGACAAGTCCTCCAAGTGCGGACTTGTCATCCTATACACTTAGGGTTTCACATGTCTGGACAAGTCTGAAGACTATCGGACTAGTCCGAAGATTTCCAGTAGCGAAATCGAACAAGTTCGTTCCTAGCCGGACTAGTCTGATATTTCGGGACACTTAGGGTTTGCTACGCACAGCACACCGGACTAGTCTGGTGACCACCACGGACTAGTTCGATCTTTCTGAGCCCTAACGGTCACTTTTTGAAACCCATATAAATAGAGTTGCACGGTCATATTTTACACTCTCTCGAACCCTAGCACCATCACACCTCCCAAGAGCCTCAAAAACTCCACGAAATTAAGTGCAACAAAGATCAATCCCTTGGGGATTCACTCTAGTTCATTGGAGAGACACATTCAACACCACATTGAGCTCTTGGTTTGATTCTCTAACACACTCCTGCGATTTAATTGTAATCTTTTGAGTGTGTTCTTGGTGGTATTTTGTGCTGTAATCCAAGGGAGCTCTCAACGTGTGAGAAAGCCCCCTGAATTCGGTTATTCACCCCTTTGAGATAAGTAGAAGAGGATTGGCCTTTGTGGCGATCCGACGAGGGTAGGGTTGGAGAAGACCCGGTCCTTTTGTGGACTCCTCAACGTGGATGTAGGTTGCCTTTGTGGGAACCGAACCACGGGATAAATCTCTTGTGTTCTCTTTTGTGTTCATTGTCCTTTACATTATATAAATCTAGGGTTACAAATTGATCTTGATTACTTTACGTTGAAATATCAAGTATAAGTTTGAATTGTGATATAACCTGATTCATAACCTTGTGACACTTTGTTTAATCGTATACTTCCGCTGCATATATTGAAGAACAAAGTTAATCGATCAAACCTAATCAATCTAGTCCGTATACACCGAACTAGTCCGCACTTTACCGGACTAGTCCGATTTCTCTGGTTTTGAACTGGTTGTTAAGTGTTGCAGGATCCGACAATTTTCAAAAAGGCCTATTCACCCCCCCTCTAGGCCACATTCAATTGACAACGCCTGCTCCAGTCTTCGCCAGGTTTAGCTAGCTTTTTACCATGATAGCAAGGCTCTCGAGGAGGAGCGTCAAACTCTTAGGAGGTGGTGCAACCGGCTCCAATTCAAGACCAAGCTAACGTAGTCGAGGCTAGCTGACGACAAAGAGTGGGTGAGGAAGGAGAAGATCCGCCTGGAGTACTGGGGTAAGCTGCTGGATGAGAGGGAAAGCATGATACGATCCCTTGACAACAAGTCTCTGGCCATCTACGAACAGGCTCAAGCTGCTAATAGCGCAGCGGATGATCGCCAAGAGAGGCTCGACGCCATCCACGCCAGTCTCGTCAAGCGCTGAGAGGCTCTTGAGGAGCGGGAGAAAATGCTCGAGGATGAAGAGCAAAAACTCCTGGAGCTGCGGGACGACGTCGTGAAGAGGGAAGAAGAGCTTACTCAGAGGCTAACTCTGGGTGACAAGAGTCTCGAGGAGCGTACCAAGAAATTGGACGAGCGCTGCGAGAAAGTGGAGAAGAAGGCCTGGCAGCAAGGACAGGAACTCCACAGGAGGGAAACTGACATTGCTGCCAGGGAGAAGAAGTTGTGGGGCCGAGAGAAGGACCTGGTTAACCGCCGGAACGAGATCCACCTCCGGGAGGAAGAGCTCAGTAAACTCAAAAGGCAGGTTGCTGAAAAGATTCAGCAGAACGCCAAAGAGGTGGAGCGTCTTGCTCGGGAGAACTCAGAGCTTGCGGAGGCCAGAAGATCCTTGGAGGAGATGCGAAGTTGCAGGGTTGCAGAGTCCCAACAAGTTTGGTACTTCCTGGGCAAAGCCAACGACGCACTGACGCCCATGGGTTTTAGTCTCGTGCGTCCAGATGATCCGCAACCGGAGCTTGGCCAGGCATTGCAGGCGCTGAGTTCAGCAGGCAACAAGCTCACCAAGATGGGCGATGTCATTGCGGACCAGCTGGAAACCGAGGGACAATCCCTGGCCAAGAGCATCGCAGAATTTGTTCTGTCGTGCTACACAAGCCGGGACCTCCAATTCCCCCTGGACCCGGTGCTCAAAGGCCCCATCGACAGAGAGGGAGAAGCTGCCCAGGCCAGCATTTTTGAGGTTGCCCAGAAGGTCGCCTCGTTCTTCCATAGGTTCTAGGACCATCTCTTTGTAGCTCCCGCTTGTATCTTCTCTTCTTTTTCTCCAATTTTGTAATCTCTTGTCTCCGGATGAATTTCATTTTTTGTCTTCAACATCTTTGTCCCGCTTGGCCCCCAGGTAGATGTACACAATTTGATTGTGAACATGTACCAAGAGGATATAACAGTTGTTGAAGACTCGCGTGCTTCACACTTGTAGAGCATAGGTCCGAAGTCTTCGGTAGTGAAGGCTCCCTGAGGTTGTTGGAGCTTAAGGCCTCCGACCTTGACCATCATCAGAGCTTGGTAGATCCAGCAGTGGTCTCCATCAACTCGTAGAGCATCGACAGTTAGTCCTCTGGAGTCTTCCCACCATCTTTTGTTCAATTTGATGGCTAGCCCCATGGCTTTACCGGAGCTGAGCAGCTCCAGCGATGCTTGCTATCAATGTTTAAAACATCAACTACAAGCCATCTAGGGGATGTCGGAGCTTTAATAGCTCCGGCTTAATTCACCATCATCATGAGATCTTTATTTTTCTGCACACTGAAGTCAAGAAAAATAGTAAAATTCGTTTCCTATCTATAACTCAGTTGCGACTTACTATTCTTGTAAGAAATTTTTGGGTCGAGCGCAATTCTTCATACAATCAAGTGCACTAAGTTGTTTTCTCCAAGTCCAATTGTTTCCAGGACCCGCCTTACTTCGGCCTACCGGGGTGTAGGTAGAGTGGCGTACTTAGGGTGCAGGACCAGGCTAAGTAGATAGCACACTCCAGACCAAGATTGGCTGGCGGCATTCAGGCGAGTGAGCCATTCAACAACATGAGAACCCGAAGGAATTAACAATGCGACTCTAGTTGTACATGAATTAGTCGATCTAAAAAATTCTTGAGAATTGCACAACTTTGTCATAGACAAGAAAGAGAAAAATAAAAAATAATGAACTTGTACAAAGTAAATGCACGTGGAGTTTGTTTTCACACAAAGATGTCTTTCATTATAGGCTCGAGATACACGGGAAACAAGTACACCCTTAGGGTGCGGAACCAGGCTAAGTGTGTTTTGTTTCTTGTTTGACCCAAGGTAGCCAGTTACACTTTTAGTTCTGAGACTGTGACAAGTGTTGCCTGAACTTTGCGGACCTTCCAGAGAAGGTCCGACTGTTCTCCCTAAGGAGCTACCCGACTCTGTACAATGACTCTATAACATACATCACATGTAAATACAGGCTCACCTCCGTGATATTAAGCGTAGAACTTACGAAGGTGCTCAATGTTCCAAGGATTAGGGAGAGGTGTCCCATCCTCGGTTGCTAAGTGAATGCATCCGGGACGGGTTACTTTAATCACTCGGAAGGGTCCTTCCCAGCTGGGGGAGAGTTTGTTTAACCCTTCTCTGGATTGTATTCTCCGTAGCACCAGATCGCCTTCCTCGAGCTGTCGGCTGTGAACATGCCTTTGTTGATAGCACCGGAGAGCTTGGCAGTATCGAGCATTCTGAGCAGCTGCTCGACACCTTCCCTCTTCAAGGAGGTCAAGGTCTTCACGCCGGAGCTGGTCATGCACGGCATCGTCCGGACCTAGAGCGACCCCAAGGTGATTTCTGGAGGAAGGACTGCTTCAGCTCCATACACCAGGAAGAAGGGTGTTTCTCCAGTTGACTGGTTTGGAGTTGTCCTGTTGGACCATAAAGTGGGCGAAAGCTCTCCGATCCAGTTGGCTCCATGTTTTTTCAGAAGCTCATATGTGCGCGTCTTGAGTCCTTTTAGGATTTCTGCATTTGCTCTCTCGGCTTGGCCATTGCTTGTCGGGTGAGCTACGGAAGCGTAGCTGACTTGAATGCTGAGATCTTTGCAATATCCTTGGAATGCAGAGCTTGTGAATTGGGTCCCATTATCGGTTATGATTTTGTTTGGGACTCCAAATCTGCATACGATGGACTGTAAGAAGTTGATGGCTGATTGCTTGTTTATTTTCATAACTGGAGTTGCTTCCAGCCATTTGGTGAATTTGTCAGTGGCGACATACAGGAACTTGTAACCTCCGACGGCTCTTGGGAAAGGTCCCAAGATATCCATCCCCCACACAGCGAAAGGCCATGTAGGAGGTATCATTTGTAGAGGCTGGGCCGGTGTGTGAATTTGTTTTGCATGAAACTGGCATGCTTCACATTTCTTCACCAGCTCATTTGCATCCTGGAGCGCTGTAGGTCAGTAAAAGCCATGCCGAAAGGCTTTACCGACCAGTGTGCGGGAAGATGCGTGGTTCCCACACTCGCCTCCATGTATTTCTGCGAGGATATCACAACCTTCTTCCCTTGTAATGCACCACATTAGGACGCCGTTAGCACTGCGCCGGTAGAGATCCCCTTCTACCAGCGTGTATCTTTTAGCCAATCTGACTATCCGGTGAGCAGATACATTATCTTGAGGAAGGAAGTTGTCTTTCAAGTAGCTTCGGATCTCCGAGATCCATGCATTGGAGCTAGCTTGAGCATTCGAGTCTTGCGCGCTGGGTTGCTCGGAGCTTCCGGCAGCACCTACGAACCTTGATGGCTGCCATGGTAATAGGGCCATTGGGACTGCCAGCTTTGAGGTGCTAGTCTTGCCCCCTTCGCTCAGTTCGGCAGGCTGAGCTGTTGGTTTAGACAACCTCCGGACAAAGGTTCCGTCGGGAGCCGGAGCTCCGGTTGACGCTTTCGTCGAGAGTTTGTCAGCTTCAACGTTATGGAGACGCTGGACATGGTGGAGGTCCAAGACTTCGAAGTCCTTCTGAAGCCTCTGGACTTCAAGGAGATAGGCAGCTAGTTGGGGATGGTTGCAGGAGCATTCACCCTTCACCTGTTTAATGATGAGTCGCGAATCTCCCTTGACCAACAACTGCCTAACACCATATGATAGTGCCACCTTTAGTCCGTAAATGAGTGCTTCATACTCCACCATGTTGTTGGTCGCCTTAAAGTCAAGGTGTACCATGTATTTAACCTTCTCCCCAGTCGGAGCGAGGAGAAGGACTCCAGCTCCGGCCCCCTGCTTCTACATGGAGCCGTCGAAGTAGAGAGTCCAGTGAGGCTCGGTGAAGACCGGAGCCTTGAGTTCTGGCTTCTGCTCACTAGGGCCCCAGTGTTTGATGGAGAGGGGGTCCATTCTGCCACAAAGTCCGCTAATGCTTGACTTTTGATTGCTTGTCTTGGGACGAATTCAAGGTCAAACTTGGCCAATTCCGCTGCCCACTTTGCAATGTTCCCAGTGGAGTTGGGATTATGCAAAATCGCTCGTAGTGGATATGAAGTTACCATTGAGATCTTGTGAGCTTGGAAATAGTGTCAGAGCTTTTTGGAAGCAATAAGAATTGTGTATAGCAGTTTATGTACTTCCAGGTACCGAGTTTTGACGTCGTAGAGTACTTCACTGATGAAGTACACTGGGCATTGGACTGTCTGGACCCTCCCGGAGGGGCCCGGAGCTTCCTCCTCATCGACCCGGACCCTCCCGGAGGGGTCCGGACCTTCTTCGGGGACCTCCGGGTCCTTGTTGGAGGAACCTGGAACTTCTTGAGGAGTGACCTGGACCCTCCTAGGGGGGTCCGGCTCTTCCTGCTCAACAAGAGTAACTCCTTGTTGACCCAAGTCTGGGGGCTGGGACCCAGACTCGCCTTTAGGAACCTCCTGACCCTCTCGGGGGCGTCTGGATTTCTGAGCTTGTGACGGTTCTGGTCTCTCCACAACCAGGACCATGCTGACAACTTCGTCAGTTGCCGAAATGTAAAGCAGTAGAGGCTCACCAGGGTTCGGAGCTACCAAGGTTGGTAGGGTGGTGAGGATCTCCTTCAGCTCCTTGAACGCCTTTTCTGCTTCTTCAGACCATTGGAATGGTCCAGACTTCCTCAATAGCTTGAAGAAAGGTAGCACCCGTTCCGCCAGCCTTGAAATAAACCGACTAAGGGCGGCTAGACATCTAGTCAGCTTCTGGACGTCCTTGATGCGGGCTGGTGGCCGCATATCTTCAATAGCTTTTATCTTCGCTGGATTTGCTTCTATTCCTCGGTGATTCACCAAGAAACCAAGAATTTTTTCCGGAGCTAACCCCGAAGACACACTTGTCCGGGTTCAGCTTCGTGCGAGTGACCCGCAACTTGTCGAAGGCAGCTTGCAAGATGTCAAGGAGCGATTCCTTGTCCTTAATCTTGATGACGATGACATCGACATACACTTCCACTACGTCTCTGATGAGCTCTCCAAAAGTTTTGTACATAGCTCGTACAAATGTTGAAGTTGCATTCTTCAGACCAAATGGCATGGCAGTATAACAATACAATCCATCTACTGTGATGAAGGAGGTATGCTCTTCATCTTCCATAGACATTCTGATTTGATGGTACCCAGAGTATGCGTCTAGGAAACACAGTAATTCACACCCGGAGGTGGAATCCACTATCCGATCTATTCTAGGTAGTGGGAATGGATCTTTTGTCCACTCAGTGTAGTGTAGTCGATACACATCCAAAGCTTCTCGCCGGCCTTGAGTACAGCGACTAGGTTTGCCAACCATTTTGGGTGGAAGACTTCTCTGATGAATCCATCTTCGAGCAACTTCTTCACTTTTTGTCGTATGAAGTTCCATCGCTCTACTGATTGCTTTCGAGGCTTCTGATGTACAGGTCGAGCGTCAGGATAGATCTTCAGATTATGCTCGATCACTTCCCTAGGGATCCCATGCATTTGTGACGGTTGCCAGGCAAACACGTCGACGTTAGCCCGGGGGAAAGTGATGAGAGCGAGTTCCTATTTGTCATTCATACCTCCCGATATACGGGTGGTCTGAGCGGCGTCAGAACCGGTTTGGACGACTTTGACGGGAATGTCGGTGTCGCCGCTTTGTTGCACGTGAGGTGCGGAGGTTGAGCCTCGATAACAAATGCTCGGAGGTTTCGGAGCTTGCTCCTTTCCGGATTCTTCTTCCTGTGTTGTGGCAAGTGCGTGAAGTTCTTCCAGAGCTGTTATCCGGCAGTGCGATCTCCACCGATCCGGAGAACACCAGCTGGTATTAGCATCTTCAACACCAAGTAGCCATAATGAGCAGCAGCCATGAACTTGTATAAGGCTGGCCTGCCCAGAATGGCATTGAAGGGTAAGTTGATCTGCGCTACATCGAAGACCAACTTCTCAGTGCATTAATTCTCCCGGGTCCCGAAGGTCACTGGAAGAGTAATTGCACCGAGTGGGGTTATGACCCCCGGACCTACTCTGGAGAAAGGTCGGTAGGGGCGAAGGTCCAAAGGTCAGAGCTAAAGCTTGACGAAAGCTTCGAAGCTTATAAGGTTCAGCCCCGAACCTCCATCCACCATTACATGGTGGAGTTGGATGTTGTTGATGGTCGGAGATACCATCAATGGGAGTTGGCAAGCTCCAATCATATTTCGAGGGCTCTGATGCATCAAAAGTGATGGCAGTATCCATCCACTTTTGGTGCGGCTCCGCCCTGGTGGTGGGAGCTACTGAGGCCATGTCTCGCTGCATGGTCTTGAGGACACGGCGGGAAGTGATGTCCCATGAACCACCAAAGATGGTGTTCATGGTTTTCCGACGTTCATTGTCGGAGACGTCGGAATCATCGTCGACGGAGGTGTAAACAGCCTTCAAGACCTTTTTAGGGTCCTGAAAGCCTAACTCCTCTTCAGACGGAGCTTCGTCGACTTTCTGTTTTCCTTCCCTTTGTCGAAAAGGAACTTCTTCTCAGCGCTTGTTGTAGCGCTCGGCAAGGTTCTGGAGCTCTCGGCAGTCTTCCAGATTGTGGCTGTTCGACTTATGTATAGGACACCACATTTTGGAGTTGCCACCGTCTTCAAATGAAGGTCGAGGTCGTTTCTCGGGGCGTGGTCCCCGACCACCTGGAGCTGCAGCAGTAGGTGTGCCGACCGACGACTTTTTCTTGTCGTTGGACTTTTTCTTCTTTTTGCCACTCCCGGAGGTAGTGGCTTCACTCTTGGAGGATTTTTTATTATCCTCCGGAGGTGGTTTGGATTGCATTTCGTGGCCCTCCGCATCTTTGGCACATTTTTCTTCCAAGATGAAGAGCTCCGTGACGCTGGTGATCTCCTTGATCGCCAGCTTCTCCAACATCTTCTTGTCTCGTATGCCCTGTCCGAATGCCACAATAACAGAGGCGTTGGAAATAGAAGGAATAGTGTTTCGTACCTGGGAGAACCTCTGGATGAAGGAACACAGGGATTCTCCCCCCATCTGTGTGACAGCAAAAAGGTCCAGTTTGGTGCCTGGTCGGGTGTAGGAACTCCCGAAATTGGCGGTGAACTGTTGGCACAGTTCCGCCCAACTGTTGATGGAGTTGGGCGGAAGGCTCATGAACCAGGACTTGGCAGTCCCAGTCAAAGCCACGAGGAAGTAGTTGGCCATTATGGCCTCGTTACCTCCGGCGGCAAGGATTGCAGTGGAGTAAATCTGGAGAAACTCGGCGGGATTGACAGTCCTGTCAAATTTCTCCGGCGGGTGAGGCCGGAACTTTTGTGGCCATCTAACCATGTGTAGGTGCATGGCCAGGGCAGAACAGCCTCCTCCTACTCCCTCGGGAGCAAGACTATCCCGAGCCTCTCACCTTTCGCGAGCACGCTCTATATGGACGCGACCGTCTTGTTGACGGTAACGACGATCAAGCTCCGCCCGGAGGTCATGAGTTGAAAGCCTGGTTACCGTATGGGTGCATCGCGCCCCAGAAGGAATCGACATCACTTGTTGAGACACAGCATGCCTCCAATGTTGGGAAGTGTGCGGACCAAGTCTGCCCGACACGGTCTGATGCTGCGATGGGGCCCGCCCCAAAGGGGGAGGACCTTGGTTGCTGATGTGATCTGCTGCTTCTGCAAGCAAATGTTCCACATCAGCCCTCCACTGCTCCATTGCACCCTGGGATGCACCTGGAGGTGGTGGGCGTTGGAGAAGAGCACGCGCTGCATGGAGCGCGTGTTCAGGGTTGTTATTCTCCGATGTTGTGACCGACGTAGATGCCCCATCCCGCTGTCCAGCTTGATTTGCTTGTGCGAACGGTGGCGGTGGAGGCATGATTCCTGCTGGAGCCGCGACACCTCTAGCTACTGCACACTGGAGGGATTGCCTCTAGCAGGTTGTGCTGCGGGGTTGCCGTTGTACGATCGAGCTGCAGAGTTCACCATCTTCAAATCTCGGGCACCACCCCTTACCTGGCATGCCAACTGTCGAAGTATTTTTTCGGCAATTCTCCCGATACTACCATGGGTAGCTCGCGGAGTTTGTAGTTCGGTAGTGTGTGCGCAGAGGTTCAAAAGATGATGGCAAATGGACACAAGCATTTACGTGGTTTGGGCCGCCAGAGTGTAATACCCTACTCCACGGGGTGTGTAGTTGTTGTATTGAACATCTAAGAGTCTAGAGCTTCCAAAAAAATCTCCTCTTGTGTATCGTTGACCAGTCCTTTTATAGTACAAGGACTGGTCGTTACACCGTTAGCCTGGCCCGACATGTGGCCCTGACGATTACTGATGTTTAATACGTAATTAATGAGATTAATTACCCTTAATAGCGTGGTAACGGGACTTGACAGTGTCGTTACTGGTATTAAGGGCCTTCTGATCGTGTGTCATTAATATGGTATTAATGACACTTAATCATGTCTTGAAGTCTTTGATTGCCCCTTGAAGGTCCGAGCCGTTGGGTCTTCACCAGCCTGATTGCTGAGGTTGAAGGTCTGGCGGTTTGGACACGTGGCAGCTTCGGAGCTATTCGTCTAGGACGGGTAGGTCCGATGTAGATGTACACGTGTTGATACCGGAGCTTCCCTCTGTCAGGGGTTAGGTCCGGGGGTGCCGCACAAGTGTTTAGCCCGGAGCTATCCCATGTGTGGGATGTAGGTCCGGTTGCGGTATACACGTGGCACCACCGGGACTAACCATAGATGGGAGGCAGGTCCGGTCCCGTATGACACGTGGGGCCTTCGCAGGTCTTCAACTCAGACAGGTGAAGTTCCTTTGGTCTTTTGTAGTCCCAAGGGGTATACGGTACGTAGGGTACTGATAGTCCGTCGTTGTGATGATGCTCGCCCTGAAGGGGGGACCTTGATTGCTGATGCCAACGGCTGCAGCTGCAACCATATGGTAAACATCAGCTCTCCACTGTTCCATAACACCCTGGGGTGCCCCTGGAGGCGGTGGGTGTTGTAGGAGAGCTCGCGCGGCAATGAGCGCGTGCTCAAGGTTGTTGTTTGTCGATGCAGTGATCGACGTAGATGCTCCATCTTGTCGCCCAACATTGTTTGTCAGAACGGATGGCGGCTGTGGTGCCAGAGTGCCTGCCGGAACGATGACACCCACTGGCCGCTGCACATTGGAGGGATTGCCTCCAGCAGGTTGTTCAGCACAATTGTCGTTGGAAGATCCTGCGACGGAATTCACCATCTTGAGATCTCGGGTACCCCCTACCTGGCTGCCAAAATGTCGAAGTGTAGCAACGACACTTCCCCGATACTACCAAATGTAGCCCGCGGAGGTTCTTGTATAGGTTTGGGGCATGCAGAAATCAGGATGAAGATGGTGACACGGGAGATTTACGTGGTTTAGGCCGCCTGAGCATAATATCCTACTCCATGGGCTGTGTGTTGTTGTATTGAGTATTACAAGAATGCGTAGTGCTTGGCTCAACCTTGATCTCTCTTGTATCGTGCGGCTCAGTCCTTTTATAGTCCAAGGACTGACTGTTACATCTTTGTCTGGCCTGACATGTGGCCCTATCGTATTTAATAGCCTAATACACTGTCTATAAACATTAAGCATGGTTAATAGTGTGATAACGTGCCTTAATGGCTGTGTTATCTCTATCAACAGTGCTCTGATCATGTGTCATTAACACAACATTAATGACACGTAATCAGGTCTTGTAACTGCCGCTTTAACTGTCCCTTGAATGTCCATGCTGAAGGAGACCCGCCAATATATTCGTTGGTGAAGGTCTGGAGACTCCACATGTGGCAGCTTCGGAACTTACCCTTGCGGGGAGGTAGCTCCGGAACCGCTATACACGTGTCGGCACTGGAGCTTCCCTCTGCTGGGGGTTAGGTCCGGGGTCGTTATACACGTGTAGATCGCGGAGCTTCCTTGTGTTGGGAGTTTAGCTCCGGATTTACATTACACGTGTCTATCCTCGGAGCTACCCATATGAGGGATGCGGGTCCGGTGTAATATGACATGTGGGGCCTGAGGAAACCTTCAACTTTGACAGGTAGAACTCTCTTGCACTTCTTGCGGTACCGTGGGGTACCCGGTAAGCAGGGTACCGACAGAGATAGTTGGAGATAATCAAGGATTATAGCTTGAATATCCAGTGCACACCTAGTAAAGCAAATGTGATGGTCGATGCATTAAGCCGTAAAGCTACTCTCCCTACTATGAATTCCTTAATAGTTGATTTTGAATGGATGGTTAATTCTTATTGCTATGTTGAAGTTACAGAGGTAGAGACTCAACTAATATTATCATTAGATATCCCAAAATGAGTTTTAGAGGCACAACAATAAGACCATTTGTTGCTAGATGTTAAGAAATGAATTCAAGAAGAAAAGGTCGGGGATTTCACTTTGAACACTCTTGTGATCATTCAGTTTCGTGGTCATTTATGCGTGCCACAAACATCTCAAGTTAAGGAAGATATTCTTCAAGAGGCACATCATACTCATTATATCGTGCATCCTGGAGAGAATAATATGTACCATGTTTTGAAGAAAACCTATTGGTAAAAGAGGATGAAGGTGGATTTAGCGAAGTATGTGGCTTCATGTGGGGTTTGCCAACGAGTGAAGGCTGACCATAAGAGTGTTGCTAGGAAATTACAGCCTCTTGAGGTTCTGGTGTTGCCGTGGGAGGATATCACTATGGATTTTGTTGTTTGCTTACCATGTTTTCCAAGAGAACGAGATACTATTTGGGTGGTAGTTGATCGTTTTAGTAAGGTGGCTCACTTTGTCCCTATTCGTTCCGCTAGTTCAGCGAGCGATTTGGTGCCTATTTATATGAGGGAAGCAGTGCGACTGTATGGTGTACCTTGCACCATTATTTCTGACCGGGATGCTAAGTTTGTCTCCAAGCTGTAGGAGAGCTTACAATTAGCATTGGGTACAACACTAAGGATGAGCACCGCTTTTCACCTTAGACAGATGGACAGTCTCATCGTACGATTCGGATGTTGGATGAAATGCTCAAGTCATGTGTACTATCTTATAAAGGAAGTCGGGAAGATCACTTACCTTTTGTTGAGTTCTCTTATAATAACAACTATCACTCTAGCATTCAATGTGCACCTTATGAGGCTCTTTATGGAAGGAAGTGTAGTTTGCCACTTTGTTGGGACACAGTTGGTGAGAAAGTTGTTTTGATTTCAGATTGGGTTCAACAATCGACTCAATGAGTTACTGAAATTCGAGAACATATGCTAGCAGCACAAAGTAGGTAGAAGAGCTATGCTGATAATAGATGGCGAGACTTGGATTTTTAAGAAGGTGATGAGGTTTTTCTAAGGGTGTTACCTACCAAGTGTGTTGTGAGATGTGGTATAGGGGAAAGCTTAGTCCAAGATATATAGGACCGTTTGTTATCAAGTAGCGAGTGGGAAAATTAGTATATCAGTTAGAGTTCTCAGAGTCAATAAGAGGAGTTCACAATGTATTCCACGTCTCAATGTTGAGAAAGTATCTGAGAGATCTAGAGCATCACATAGTCGTAGAGCCAACGACTATTGAACAAGATTTATCAGTGGTGTATCACCCATTGAGGATTATGGAGGCGTCTGAGAGGGTGCTTAGACGCAAGTCATTCAAGTTTGTGAAGGTTTTATGGATGAATCAAACTTAGCGTGAAGTGACCTGGAAGCTTGAGTCAGAGATGCAAGAGATATACCCTAATCTATTCGAATCCGAGCATTTATAGTTTCTTCATATTATCAGTTTCACATCATTTTCATATAGTGATAATAAAGAATTCGAGGGCGAATTCTGTTGAAGGGGGATGTAATATCCCGAATATTCAAGAAAAAAACATCACACTAGAATCAATAAACGGTTGATCAAACTTGACTCATTGAATGGTTCCTCCGATTAACGATCGGTAACCGTAGATGCGTTGAGTTTGTCAAAATGATTTAAAAAAAATTAAGTTCATGGCAAGAAACTCTAGAGGGTTGACCAAAGTTTGACTTCTTAAATCTTTGATCCGATGGGCGATTGGATACCATAGATGTGTAGAGCTCGGTGAGACGTTTCTGTTTCACTACTCATATGCTTGATTTGGAAAACGGATGAGTTGATTATTAGCAGATTTTTGTGGACTGTTGGATGCAGTGGAATTAGGTTAACTCTAGAAAACTACCGATACTAGAACTTCCGACTCCCAGCGCCACCGTTTTCCAGAGCTCTTCCGTAGTTTTTTTTCCAATCTCCTCTGCTGCAGCCCGTGGAGAGGAAGTGCAGCCTTGCCCGGGGAGAGGGGGCCATATGCTACTCAGCCCTGCCGCTGAAACTTGAAGGGATTGCTGGTCTGCCTTGCGGCTGCCTTGCGGCTGCGTGTGCTGCCTGCTTGTCTGTGCATGGTTGTCGGTTTCTTGGTTTGTATTGCGGTGGAGTCAGACCAAGGCTGGAACAGGTTGCAGGTAACTTGAAATCTCCTCTGCTCTGCTGGTTTGCCTGCTATTTGCTAGTAGGTGCTTGCTGCTGCTATGCTGCCGTAGGTGCTTGCTGCTGCTATGGTTAAAGATGGTCAAGGAGAAAAAGGAGAAGAAAGGGTATCTGTGGGGTTCGATAATTTTTTTAGAAATTGGTGATTTCTGTAGCAGGGAAACTTGTACTTAATCTTAATTATTTGAAGATTATCCTATGATGATTGGATGTGTCACCGAATTCAAAATTAGGAGATCAAGTTTTCATGCAGCCATCCTATTTTGAATTCTGGTATTTATTAGGGCAAATTCGGACAATTAGTTAATAACGAAAGTTATTAGTAAAGTTTTTATCTTTTAAACAGTTTTTATCTCATTTAATTCCGATCAACAGTTAGGGAGAAATATTCAGAATAGTACTGTTGTCTTGCAATTCCTAATATATACAGTAGTATATTTATTTATTTTGATAGGTTGGAGTACAAATTTTGTTATGCGTTGAGATGTTCTAAGCGCACGGTAAATTTAACAGGTCTGGAGGGTCCCGTTGTTGAGAGAGCGTCTTCAGTTTTTTGTCGAGGTTAAGGCAAGTACATGACAATTTTTCTTCTAATATGTGTGAATTGCTCGTGATTGAGTTTTCCCGTGCTTTGGATTCGTTATTTGAGATTTTAAGATTTAATTGCTTCATGATTCTATTTATTCATGTTCGAGATTCATGTTATTCATTTAATTATTGCTCAAGTACCGGTTTAGTTCGGAGTTGTTCTTATATTCAAGTTCTTATGAGTAAGTGTTGATCACACTTGCTCAACTTTATCGGTAAATGCTAAGGAGAATTCAAGTGTCATCTGTTTCAGACGGAAACTACTATTTTCATTGGTCTTCACTTCAAGTTCTATTATCGCTATGTTTTCATTTGGTTTGATTATATCGTTCTTCAAGCTCTAAGTGTACTTGTTGAGTGTCTTTACTCATTCTTGTGTTTATTTGGTTTTTAGGTACCCGTTGATCAAAGCATGCATGGGAAGAGGGTAGCACATGCACTTGAGCACAACAACCAAATATTAAACTTAGATTGTGGACTTTATTAATTAATTTACTAAGATATTGTGTTTTAATAACTGTCGTGAGGTCGTTTGGTCGTTTTGACGTTTACTCCAGTTATGATGGTTGAATGTTGCTTATTATTGCTTGTGAGGGTTATTATGATTATATTTGCATTGTCTTGCCTGCGGCTGGTTATGTTTACAAAAGAGACTTTGCTGAAATTTTCAATAATCTTTATACTTAGTATAAAGTTTAGATGTTATTAGTAGCGTCCAGGGGAGTTTTAGACGTGGGGCGTTACACGAACATCGTCCAACGCCATTCTTCTCAACGCTTGACATGAAGCTTCTTCTCTATCTAGCACACATTGATCAACTTGCTCTTCTTGAGAGCCGTTAGTTTCATCGAACACTACATCACATACTACTTCAATAAGTCTAGAGACCTTGTTGAAGACAGGATAGGTGTAAGAGTTCGAATCATAACCAAGCAAGAAATCTTCATCGAACTTCAAAGCAAACTTTGAAGTCCTAGGCTTCTTGTTGAAAATATAACATTTAGAACCAAACACTCAAAAATAGGAAATATTCGGCTTGTTACTGGTGAGTAGTTCATATGACGTTTTCTTGAGTAGACGATGGAGATAGGGTCGGTTATGGCGTGACAAGTGGTGTTAACCGCTTCAGCCTAAAACTGATCCGAAGTCTTGTACTCATCGAGCATTGTCCTCGCCATCTCAATGAGGGTTTGGTTCTTCCTTTCAGCTACTCCGTTTTGTTGAGGGTAATATGGTCCTAAAAATTCATGTTTTATCCGTTCCTCATCTTGGTATTCCTCAACCTAGGTGTTCTTGAACTCCATGCCATTGTCACTTCGTATACTCTTGATCTTCAATGAAAATTGAGAAACTTCTTGAGGGTTCCTTGAGTTTCTGCCTTATCATGCAAAAAAGAAAACCCACGTGAAGCGCAAAAAATCATCAACAATTACTAAACTGTATTTGTTACCGCCGATGCTTATGTAAGCAATTGGACCAAATAGGTCCATACTAAGGAGCTTGAGTGGTATTGTTGTAGTCATGATGTTCTTCGCGGGATGAGGTACTCCTACTTGCTTCCCGGCTTGGCACGTGCTACAAGGTCTGTCTTTCTCAAAAACAACATCCTTCAAATCTCGGATGTGATCGCCCTTAAGGAGTTTTTGAAGATTCCTCATACCAACATGTGCTAGCCGTCTATGCCACAACCAACACATGTTGGTATTTCCAATCGAGCATGTGTTAAGTTCGACTTTATCTTGTTGAAGTTAACAAGATAAAGCTTTCCCTTTAACATACCCTTGAATGCAACCGAGACATCACTCCTTCTAGAGACGATCACACCCTCATTAGTGAATAAGCAATTATAACCCTTGTCACATAATTTAGATAGGGACAGTAGGTTATAATCTAAGTAATCGACATGTAAAACATGAGAAAGAATGTGTTGAGATGATATTGCAATTTTAACGGTACCGAGCACCCTTCCTTGACTGTTATCGCCAAAATAGATGCCTTCGTTGAATCTTCATTTTCTTCATATTCAACGAACATCTGTCTTTCTCCGGTCATATGGTTGGTGCATCCACTATCTAGCACCCATTTCGATCCATCAGAGGAATAGGCCTGCAAAAACAAATTACGCCTTGGTTTTAGGTACCCAAGCTTGCTTGGGTCCTTTGAGGTTAGTTACAAGTGATTTGGGCACCCACACATGAGACTTGGTGTTCCCATGGCGTGGCCCAACATGTTTAGCATAAACTCTACCAAGATTACTATTCATGAGAACATATGATGCGTCAAAAGTTCTAAACAATAGTTGCTGTTCATATGTGTTAACATGTTTGGACTTATCAACATTATTAGGCTTTCTAGCTTGAGAGGAGTTTCCCTTGACAAAGGCAATGTGTTCCTTATTATTCTTGTGGCTTCTAGCATTTTGCTTTTCACCATAAGAATACCCAATGCCATATTTAACATTAGGAGGTCTTGTGGCCAAGTATGCACTGCGTGCATACTTGAATTCTCCTTGTCAAATATGCCACTTCGGGAAGGATGCTTGTCCTTTGTCAAGTTTGACTTCTCCTTCAAGTTAGTGTCAATTTTAGCACATGCACAAGTAATAGTAGTTTCAAATATTAAGTGTTGAGAAGGTGAGCTTGAAGAGGATGAAGGGTCACTTTGCTTTAGTGACTCAACTTGTACTTCAAGGATCTCGTTAACTTTGGTTAAGTTAGCAAGTTTATCCTTGATGATTACATTTGAGTCGCTTAACTTCAAGCAAACTTCCTTGCTTGAAGCTAACTCAAGTTCTAGTGACTTGTTTCGCTCCTTTTCAAGTTTAAGGAGCTTTTCGATGTTAAGATATTCCTCCTTTTGAATGATGATCATATCTTTTGGCGATCAACAAGCTCCTCCTTATCAACAAGCTTATCCATCAAGAGTTTCATTTTTGCAGCAGTTTTCTTATCTATGCCAACAAGCATATCTTCATCATCACTATGAGTATCACTATCGCTTGAGAAAGAATGCAAATAGGAAGATTTAGTTGTTATCTTTCTTTTACCTTCCTTCGCCATTAGACATGTGTTGTCGTGGTCCTTCCATGCGCCCATGTTGGGAAGAGGGTGGATTTTTTGGTTGTCTTCTTGATGGCTATGCTAGCCATCTCCTCTTCCTCTTCGTATGAGGACTCATCATTAGAGTCACACTGCTTTCCTAGGTGCGCCTGTCCAATTTGCTTTTTCTTCTTGAATATCTTCTTGGGTTGAGGCTTTGTATCCTTGGTCTTCTTCTTGTTTTCTTCATAAGGACAATCAACTATAAAGTGATCGTATTCACCACAGTTATAGCAAGCGCGCCTCAACTTTGGTCTTGATTTGTCTTTGTGTCTTCCTTCATTTGATCTACCACCTTGTCTTATTTTCATCATCTTCTTGAATTTCTTCATAAATAGGACCATATCTTCTTCATCGATGTCACTGCTTTCATCGTTGCTGTCATCTTCTTCTTGAACTTCTCGAGTCTCTTTTGACATTGGCTTGCAAGTGGACTTCAAAACGACTCCTTTCTTCTTTGCCGAGGTAAGGTTGTCAATCTCTTTGACATTCTTTGCTTGTTTATCCATCATCTCAAAATTGATAATCTTTCCAAGCAATTCGTATGGGGTCATTTTCTTGTACCCGGGGCTTTCTCTAATCATCGAGCATAGGGTTACGTTGCGAGGCATGAAGGCTCTAAGAATTAGCTTCGCCACCTCATGATCATTCCACTTCTTGCTTCCATATACTCGAACCTTTTTGATGGGATTCTTCAATCGACTGTACATTTCTTGCGGTGACTCATCTTCTTCTATGGTGAATCTTCCCAATTAGCCTTCGATCATTTCAATTTTAGCCTCTCGCACATGATGATCGCCTTCATGTGCAGTTTGTAATGTGCTCATATCTCTTTTGCAATTTTGAGTCCATCCACCTTGGTGAACTCGTCTTGGCTCAATGATGATGTTATGACAGCTACAGCTTGAGCGTTCCTATGAATAGCTTGCTCTTGACTTGGTGTGAGCTCTTCATCGTCATCCGGGATATCTATCCTTGTACACACTATATGCCACAAGCTGGGTTTAAGTGATATTAGATGCATTTTCATATTTTGCCTCCACATTGAATAATCATTGCCATCAAAGTATGGAGCTTTTCCTAAAGGAATTGATAAATAATGGTTATTGTTGAAATTCAAATGATCATAGTTAAAAGGATATCGGGAGTAGTCGGTGTGACTACTCCCCTTCTTCTTCTTCTTCTTCTCATCCTCGATCTTTATCTTCCCTTTAGAGAGTGCCTTCTTTTCTAGGAGTGCCTTGAGTTCAAAGGTCTCCTCATTGTCATCCTCGAAGTCTTGGATGGCGTCGAGGAGCTTCTCCAACTTCTAAGTCTTTTCATCTTCAACCTTCTCTTGGTTGAAGTTCTTGTGCGTATCCTTCATGTCCAACATCTTCTCTTCGAGCGATTAGTCTCTTTTAAAGAGCCTAGCTCTGATACCAATTGAATGTAGCCTAGAGGGGGGTGAATAGGCTTTTTGAATTTTCGTCGAAACCTAAAACACTTAGCAACCTGATCAAACACAGAGAAATCAGACTAGTCTGGTAGGGTGCGGACTAGTCCGGTGTGTGCGGACTAGATCGATCAAGTTTGATCGATGATTTCGATTCAAGTACTCTATGCATTGGAAATTTAGTTGTAACTCAAGTGTATTGCTTTAATGAAACTAGATATGGCACAAGATAACTTTAATTTCAAAGTTTTAACGTAAGTTGAAAAAGATCGAGCAAACCCTAGATTGCAATGGATAGTAAGAACAAAAGTAAAGGCACAATGATTTTATCCCATGGTTCGATTCCACAGAGGAAATCTATGTCCACGTTGAGGAGTCCACAGAGGATCGGCTCTTCACCAACCCTACCCTCGTCGAATCGCCACGGAGATCGATTTTCTTCCACTAATCACAAAGAGGTAAATCACCGTGTTCAAGGGGCCTTCTCATAAATTGAGGGCTCCCAAGATTTACAATTCGAAACACCACCAAACACACTTGAAAGATATGCAATAAAATAGCGAGAGTGTGTAAGAAAATCAAACTCAAGAGCTCAAGACGTGAAGAACATGTCTCTCCTTTAATCTATGGTTAATCCTCAAGGATTTGATCTTTCTTGCATTGTATTGTGTGGAGAGACGTGTTTTCTGGGCTCTAGAAAGGTGTGACAGCGCAGGGGGTCGAGAGAGATCAAAGTAGGGTTGTGCACCTCTATTTATACTAGGGTTTCCAAAGGTTACCGTTAGGGTTTACAAAGTCCGGACTAGTCCGTGGTTGACTCCGGACTAGTCCGTGGTTGACTCCGGACTAGTCCGGTGTGCGGCGTGTGTGAAATCCTAAGTGTTCAGAAATATCGGACTTGTTCGAAAACATGCGTACTAGTCCGATTTGATCTATGAAGATTTCAGACTAGTCCGGCAAATATGATACTAGTCCGGCGTGGTGAATCCCTTAGTGAATTGAGGACGAGTCCGCACTTGGAGGACTTATCCGATTTTAGTTAGAGAGGTTATCGGACTAGTCCGGATAATATCGGACTATTTCGGTGTCATGAAATTTTGAGGGGCTAAGGACAAGTCCCAAATTGGTCAGTGAGGATTTCGGACTAGTTTGTGGAATATCAGACTTGTCCGATATTGATCAGAGGTATTATCGGACTAGTCCGGACTTTATCGAACTAGTCCGTTGCGGACAAGTCCGCTCTGAGAGGACTTGTCTGATCCTGGACAGAGAGATTATCGGACTAGTCCGTGGAATATCGGACTAGTCCGGACTTGTGTAAATTTGTACAGTGAGAGTGTTTTCTTTTGCTTGAGCTCTTGGGGTGTGTTTCTCCAACACACTCCATACAAAAAGAGTATTCTATTCATCTCTTGAGCTCTTTCCAACTTGATTCATCACTCTCCTTTCTTTTTGCGCTTTCTTCATAATTTCAAAAAAATATGCACTCATCTCAATAATTTAGTTAGGATCTGACTTGTTTGTCATAAATCAACCAAAACCCAAAAGGGATGCCTAGATGCACTTTCACTATGGGTGCAAGGGGCTCGAGCCCCCTACTGCTGGACACACCATGAATCCCCCCTCGAGTTTCTCCTACTGTTTTGGACATAGAAGAGAGACATTAAAGAGCTGAAGGTTGAAGACAACTAAATAAATGACTGATGGCGCCAATTGGACTGAATCTTTTCACATTTGATCCATCTTAGAAATCAATTGAGTCCATTAGCACCCGTCGTCGAGCCCAATAGGCAAACAAGAGCAATAGCCTATTCGAATCAATCTACAACCTTTATTTTTGGAAGGTTGTGTACTCACAATACTGCTAGTGCAAGGACGAGACGATATGTTGCACCATGGCAACTACAAACAACTGGGTTGGATCAACAGAGCAGCACAAATAGCCAGCCAATAAATGATGAAGTATTGTATCGCTATGTCGCTAAGTCATAAATTTTCAATTTATCTACTTTAGTACGTGATAACAATGGTTCAATTTTCTATTTTAAAAATTATATATTTGTAACACCTATGTGTGCTGAATACATTGGCTTGTAGTGAATACACTTGCTTTGATGATAAAAGTTTTGAATATCATTAAAACACATTTTTATCAAGGTCTGACTCTAGCACCGAGCTACAGCAAGGTCCGACGGTAGGTTCGGCTTGTTTTGGGTAGCTCCGGCTACGTTAGATGCTAGGTACGACTAGTTTTGGTTAGCTCCGGTGAGTTGTCTTTAGCTCTGACATGTTCTTGTAAGCTCCGGCGGGGGCTTGGTTATACTAGTTTTGGTAAGTTTATGCGCTAGGTTCTACTAGCTTTTGTTAGCTCCGGCTCAAGGTCCGGGTTGCTCTGGCAAGGTCCAGAACTTGACCGCAATGCTTCTATTTTTCATTTGCAATGTTCTGTACTTGCTTTACATCTCTGGAAAGATTGCTTAGTATTCATTTGCTAAGTATTTGGTGCGTTTTTGGTTGACATGGATGATATCGTGTTACTGTGGTTTTGCAACATGCTTATGTGAGGTTCTCACGTAAGGTGTTGTGTTCAGAACTAACTTGAGTCAAGTCGAGGACTTGGGCTCGTATGCATTGGTTGTTTATTCATGTGCAGGTGTTGCTTGAGTTCAAGACATGGCTGGTGATGGGATCCATTGGACTAGTCTCAGGGAGGAGATGAGGTTCCAACAACCAAATTCAGGAGGAATTGTGGTTGAGCTGATCAGGAGGTTGCGCAGCATGATTGAATCAAGAACAATGCATGTGAAGGTATTGTGAACGTCATTGGAAGATGTTTGCACGTGTGCAAGGAGTGCATGGATGTGGCTACATGGTTCCGAGACGTGATGAAGAGATGTGGACGTAAAGAGTTGGTTGGAAAGGTCCAACCGACTAGGTTATGGACTCAGGCTGCGGCTGAGTCGGGTTTGACTCAAATATGGAAAGATTTGAGTTGGTTATGATAGGATTTTGTGTGGGTAACGAATTTGAGTTGTTCAGGATTGTGGGATACGTTCCTAAGGTGTTTGGAAGTTTTAAGATTGCTTCTATCTGCGTATAGAAGAATCCTAAGCAGTTATGGAAAGTTACGATTCGTGAAAAGAGTAGGATTAGGTTCCTGATTTGAGTTGAGTTAGCTTTCGAGCTTGTTATATAAGCAAGGGAGCCCAGAGCTCATGGTGCACGACTTTAGGGCTGTTCCTCTTGTGTTTCTATTGAATAAAATTCGTAGTTTGAAGGAACTTTTGTGCTTTGTTTGTCCGACTTGTTCCAGACAAGTTTTACTCGTCGAGTTTCTGGACAGCACTACCTTTCGTCGGTGGTTTTATCATAACTCGAGTTTTACAGATCCAATTGATGTGATTCTTTTTGGGTTGTCTTCACAACTTGATTATATATCATATGTCAAAATTTCACGGTTATTATGTTCGTGGTTTTTGATCTACACGAGTTTCTTTGCAGCATTCCAGAAACTGTTTTTCTCGGGTAGGTCAGATTGACCTTTGTTCGATCTTTCGATCATAACTTGAGTTTCTCTCGACGGAATTGAGTGATTCTTCTTGTGTTTTCTCCGTGACTTGAATCTCTCTGATATAAATCACTTCTTTCACGGTGAAACACGTTTAGATTAGTCTCACACACAATTTCTTTAACAGATTGTTTTTTCTGTCGAAGGGGTTGGGGTTTAATTGTTTCTGCTGCGTAAGATTTTTAAATCTACCATTTTCACGTGCTCTTCAATCCTACAATTGGTATCAGATCCATGGTGCTCTAATCTTTGTGATTTGCGCGTGTTTTTGACTAATCATCATGGAGAAGTACTCTGTCAAACCTTGTGTGCTCGCTGGTATTGATTTTCAGGTTTGGAAGGCACGCATGGAGGCTTTCATCCAGGCACAAGGCTTTGCAATATGGGGAAGGTATACAAGACTTACGAAGTTCCATCAAACGATCAAGTTACAGCTACAAATATGAGAGATGTCGACAACAACAACAAGGCTCGGAACTTGATCATACAAGGATTAACACAAAGCGACTTCGATCGTGTTGCACACCTCCGATCTGCATACGATGTGTGGAAAGCACTTTGTGACTACCACGAAGGATCCAACACGATCAAAGAGGTAAGGCAAGACATATTCAAGAGAGAATACATGCGCTTCGAGATGAAACCCGGTGAGTCTATTGATGACCTTTTTGCTCACTTTAATAAGATTGTCAGCAACTTCGTAGTGTCAATGTTAATTTTTCAGATGCTGAAAATGCTAGGCAATTGCTAAGTGCATTAGATATGTCAATTTGGGAGATGAAAGTCACATCTATTCGTGAATCTACTATCATGAGTTCACTTACTTTAGATGTGCTATATTCCAAGTTAAAAACTCATGAAATTGACATAATCTCACGTAAGAACCCCAACAAGTCTATTGCTTTTGTTTCTCAACGTGACATGCCTAGTTCCGGCCAAACATCATCTTGTGGTACACTTGCTTTGCTGTCCTCTCTAACTCTTGAACAGATTGAGGAGTTTCCAGAGGAGGAGCTAGCGCTCATCTCTACCCGATTCTCAAAAGCATTGCAAAATGTGAGAACTAGAAGGAGAGGAAGCTCCGGACCTCAACGATGCTTTGAATGTGGTAAGACAGGACATTTTTGTTCAGATTGCCCTAACATTTCAGGTCCTACTTCCCTGGATGAAAAGAAAACAAGAACGAAGCACTCTTCTGCAAAAGATACGAAGAAAAAGAAGGGTTTTACAGGACGTCAATTGGTGAGCAGTTTTATCTCAGCACTCCAAGAACTTGGCTCAAGCGACGTGGACACTGGAAGTGATGAAGATGAAGATGATTTGGCAAACTTGTGCTTCATGGCGGGCAAGTCAAGATCAAGTATGGAGGAGGCAGAAAACAACAACGACAATGAAGAGGTATGTCCTACTTGCGAAGAAATGTGTGATGCTATTTCTCGTGCCACTGTTATTGTTAAGAAAAAGGACAAAAAGCTTAGGGACAATGCTATTAAAATTGAGTCACTATAATCTGAAGTTAATCGTTTGAAATCCTTGATTACTAGTGATGATTCTTGTTCCTCATGTGACTTAATATATGAACAATTGTACTCCCTAAGAAGTGCACATACCTCCACGCATGATAAACTTGAACTTGAAATTGAAAAGAACAAAAGCTTGCTGCACTTAATATTGGAAACTTAAAAGATGCTTCTTGTTCTACAATTGATTTGCATTGTTCTAGTTGTGATGATCTTGATAAGAAATTGCAAGATGCTATGAATGAAATCTCTATATTGAACAATGCTTTACGTTGTCATGAAATTAAATATTGTTCCAATTGCAAATTAAAAGGAAAAACTTCATGTGAAAATTGCCTTGATCTGTCCAATAAACTTGATAACATGCATAAGACATTTGATCGGTTTTGTAATGGGAATAAGAATCTAAACTTGCTGCTGAATTCATCCAAGTCTTGCAATGATAAATCTGGTTTAGGTTTTGATTCTCATGCTCATGCTAAGGCACATCCACCTAAAATTTTAAAGTCATTAGAAAGTGGTTTGATTCAAATAGTTCCTAAACAAAAAGAAGTGGTTTTCAAATCTGCAGGAGTATTGTCTCATTCAGTTTCAAATAAAAAAGTTGTTTGCTCATCTAGACATGAACACAAAGTTAAATTTCATTGTACCTACTGTGGTAGAGATGGTCATGTCATAGATTTTTGTTATAGACTAGCTAAACAACAGAAAAGGGAAAGAATGGTTGCTAGATCTCATAACTTTCATGCAAAATTTGCTGCACATATTGAACCGAATGTACAACCTGCTGTTTTGAGTCAAAAACATTCAAAGTTTACCTCTGGACCTTCTGTTTTTGCCTCTGGAGCTACTGATTTTTGTGCTACACAAGTGACACCTTATAGGTCAGTAGTTAAGAATAAAAAATCTCAAACTTTGACTCATAAACCTACTGTTTTGTCTCAGCTTTCGCGTGTCTTTCCTGCTGCACATCGCGTGACTCAGTATTGGATTCCTAAATGACTTTTGACTAACCCCAGTATTGAGCCATCGACGTATTGTGCTTCTATTTATATGCTTAAGGAAGGAGAACATTTGGATTGTGGATTCAAGTTGCTCACGCCACATGACAGGTAACAAAGAATGGTTCTTCTCCCTCTCTTCTGTGTCACGTGTAGAGAATGTTAGTTTTGCCGATAATTCTTCAACTCCTATAATTGCTAAGGGTTCGGTTAGAGTAAATGATCACTACACTCTGAAGGATGTGGCACTTGTCAAAAATTTGAAATACAACTTGGTTTCTGTTTCACAATTGCTAGATGAAAATCTGGAAATTATTTTCAATAAAAACTGCTGCAAAGTTGTAAGTTCGAATAGTGAGCTCATTTTTAACATGTCTCGGTTTGGAAGAGTTTTTAAAGCTGATTTTGATATGTCTTCCTCTAAGCATAGGTGTCTAGTTGCTAATGATTCAAAGGACCTATATTTTTGGCATTGTAGACTTGGTCACGTAGTCTTTGATCACCTAACACGTGTTAGTGCTCTTGATCGCATACGTGGGCTGCCTAAGCTTAAAGGGGACAAAGATATTGTGTGCTCTTCTTGTAGACATGCTAAGATGGTTGCAGGTTCACATACTCCTCTCACAATGATCATGACCACTGAACCATGTCAACTTTTGCATCTTGACACCATAGGACCTTCACATGTTCAATCCTTCGGAGGTAAATGGTATGTACTTGTGATTGTTGATGATTATTCTAGATACTCTTGGGTTTACTCTATGGTGTCTAAGAATGAAGTTTTTAGTCACTTTAGAACTTTATTTCTTAGATTATCAATTGATTACCCATGATCTTTAAAAGCAATTAGAAGTGATAATGAACTGAATTTAAAAATCAATCTTTTGATCACTTTTGTGCTAAAGATAGAATAGATCATCAGTTTTCTTCACCATATGTACCTCAACAAAATGGTGTTGTAGAAAGAAAGATCAGAACCTTAGTTGAGATGGCTAGGACTATGCTTGATGAATATCAAACTCCTAGAAAATTTTGGGTTGATGCGTTAGCAACCACTTGTTATGTCTCAAATCGTGTTTTCTTGCATGCTAAGCTAGGTAAAACACCATATGAGCTCCGGTTTGGACATAGGCCTAGTGTTACACACTTTTGGGTCTTTGGTTGCAATGCTTTGTTAAGAGACATGGTAATCTTGATAAATTTGAACCTAGATCCATTGATGGCATGTTTCTTGGTTATCCATCTCATACTAGAGGCTACCGTGTGCTTTTACTTGACACTAACAAAATTGTGGAGACTTGTGAAGTGTCTTTTGATGAAGCTAGCCCAGGTAATAGCTCAAACATTGCAGGTTCAGATCCATATCCGCAGGGGGGGCATTTTCGTTGAAGATGAGGAAGAATTGGAGCTGCTGCCCAAAAATTCAGCAACTAAAAACTTTGGTTCAACTCTGGATGTTAATTCTCAACCAACACCGACAACCATCAATGCTGATTCAAATCATCCTCAAGTCACAAGCTCACCGATTTGTCATGAACATGAAGAAGAAGAAGCTTGTGAGACATTTGTTCCCCTACAGTTTTACAAAGATCATCCCCCACAACAGATGATTGGAAGCTTGCACGAACGAGTCACACAGTCCAGGTTATGCGATCCAAACTATTATGCTCATTCTGCTTTTGTTGCTTCTTTTGAACCCAAAGATATATCACACGCACTCAATAATGAATCTTAGATTATTGCCATGCAAGAAGAGTTAGAAAATTTTGAAAGAAATAATATTTGGAAACTTGTACCTCCACCTCAAGGTCACACTTTAATTGGAACTAAATGAGTATTTAAAAATAAACAAAGTGAGGATGGGGTTGTGGTTAGGAATAAGGCTAGGTTGGTTGCTCAAGGTTTCACTCAAGTTGAAGGTCTAGATTTTGATGAAACTTTTGCTCCTGTTGCTAGATTAGAAGCTATAAGAATTTTGTTAGCTTTTGCTGCATCTATTGGTTTTAAGCTATATCAAATGGATGTTAAAAGTGTTTTTCTTAATGGCTACATAGATGAGGAGGTTTATGTGAAACAACCACCGGGTTTTGAAAATCCAGATTTTCCTAATCATGTTTACAAACTGTCCAAAGCCTTGTACGCTCTCAAACAAGCCCCTAGAGCATGGTATGATAGGTTAAAAACATTCTTACTTGAAAAAGGGTTTACCATGGGCAAGGTTGATAAAACTCTTTTTGTGCTTAAGCATGGCAATGACTCATTATCCGTTCAAGTGTATGTGGATGATATTATCTTTGGTTGTGCTTCTCATGATCTTGTGTCCAAGTTTTCAGCAATGATGAGTTCCGAATTTGAAATGAGTATGATGGGTGAACTCACTTACTTTTTGGGGCTGCAAATCAAGCAAACTAAGGAGGGTACCTTTGTGCATCAAACAAAGTATTCAAAAGATATCCTAAGGCGCTTCAACATGGACAAAAGCAAGCCTCTTCGGACACCAATGGGAACAGCAACAACACTTGGACTTGATTAAGATGGTGAACCCGTGGATCAAAAAGAATATAGAAGCATGATCGGATCACTTTTGTACCTCACAGCATCAAGACCAGACATACAATTCAGCGTATGTCTTTGTGCACGGTTTCAAGCCTCCCCACGTGCTTCACATCGTCAATCCATCAAAAGTATTCTCAGGTACTTACATGGAACTCAAGAATTTGGAATTTTTCTTCCTTCTTCCTCAACCGTTACTTTGAAAGCTTTTCCGGATGCTGATTTTGGGGTTGTAGGATTGATAGGAAAAGTACTTCCGGTGCTTGTCATTTTCTTGGTAATTCTCTTGTTGCTTGGTCCTCTAGAAAACAAAATTCAGTTGCACAATCCACAGCCAAATCCGAATATGTAGCTGCTGCTAGTACCTGCTCACAAATTCTTAGGATTGTTCAAACACTTAAGGACTATGGGGTTGATCTAGATAGTGTTCCACTGTTCTGTGATAACACTAGTGCCATTTGCATTGCTAAAAACCCCGTGCAACATTCTAGAACTAAGCACATTGACATTAGGTATCACTTTCTCCGAGATAATGTTGAAAAAGGAAACATTGTGCTTCACCATGTAGATACCGAACATTGTGCTTCATCATGCCCCACCCTATTATTAATATGAATTTTGCAACCTCTACGTCTACCCATGCATTGCCATCTATCAAGCCACCCATTCGTAGAGGTGGGAATTGGGTTGGGCAAAATCCGAGCGGCCTGAAGCACGACTTCGCGGCACGAAGATTGGCCCGACCCGACACAGAACCTCGGGTAGTGCCATGCCTGGATTTCAGGCACGGTGGGCGGCACGGCCCGACACGGTGAAATGGGTCGTGCCCGGCCCGGCACGGCCCAATATAGGCCCGATGAACCAAGAACAGCCCGAAAAAAAATTGTACGGCCAACCCTGCTCCACAGCAGCGCGACATAGCATATGGGTAACCAAACAGCCTTACGGCCCATGCAAGAACGACCGCAGCACGTGTCAGGAACAGCAGGCAAGAGGAATTCGTAAGAAGCAGAACAACTTAGTATATCTGCTACCGCGTGTCTGGCCTGCCGCGCCTCTGCGGTGACTGTGGGCCAGGCCCACGAGCCGCGCAAGTACTGGTTGTCCACGAGCGCTGCGCGCAGTCGCTGGCAGTTGGGCCCCACGCGCGTGTGCAGATAGCCCAACAGGGCACGCTCTGACAGCGGGCCACATTGGTTGTTCTTAGTTTGCATGTCTTTTTTATTTTGATTCCTATTTAAATATTAAAACTTGTATATATTCCGCAAATTATGTCCAAATTGGTGATTTATTTTTCTATATTCTTCAAAAAATACTCTCTATCACTTGGAACAATTAGTTTCAAACTTATATGGCTCTTTTTGTACTTTTTATAAACAACCAAAACAAATCATATGTACATATTCTTCATTTTTGTAAATCTCCAAAAATTAAAGATGTTGTATCAATTTTTGTTTTGTATGTGTGTGCTCTATATTTCTACATGTATGCATTTTTTTATAATTTTTTGAGCCACTCCAACATGTGGATATTCACATTTTCTCTCATCTCATTCAAAAACTCATAAGCATATAAGGCAATCTTCCATTTCAAACACACATTCATTCAAAAAAATGTTCAAAAATTCTAAAAAAATCATAAAGATTGGTATTATCATTAAAAAGCCTCACACAAAATTTCACTCACAAAAGCGATGTATTATTCAAGATGGAAAAACGATAAAAATTCTAAAAAACCATTTTAATTTGTTTTTTTGTTCCGATCAATTTATGATGTTTTTCAAACTCAAGTTCAATGGTCACATGAAATAAAACACCCTTAGACTTTAGTTTTTTTTCAGATTTTTTTGAATTTTTTTGTCAATGTATTCCATAAAATTCTCATAATTCTTTTTTCTTTATTTTTTTACTCCCCGCAGTATTTTATCATTTTGATGTCAAAATTTGTAGGATCATCTAATTCAATATTTTTGTCTATGTATTGCTAAAAAAATTGATATTATTTTTTTAAAAAAAAATGCTGGCCCGGGTGGTGTTGAGCCTGGCTGGCAGCCTGCTAGGCTGCTGGACCGCGGTTGGCAGCCTGCTAAGGTGCTGGGCTGCTGGAACAAATTCTTTTTTAATTACTGCATTGGCTTTTGGGTCGTGCTCGGGCCTGGCACGGCCCGAAGCCGGCCCGTCGGGCCCCGAGCCGTGCTTGGGCCGCCATTTTAGGCCGTCGGCCCTGTCGGCCCAGAACGATCAGGCTCGTCGTGCTTTCGGGTTCGGACCATTTTAGCCCGAAGCACGAATGGGTCGTGTCGGGCCAACTCGACACGGCCGATTCTCACCTCTACCCATTCGAGAGGGGCGTAGGTAGCATGCACTGTTGCACCCATGGTACGTGCCATGTAGAATCACATCTGATTGGCTTAGGCCCAATATATATTGTGACCCACCTAGCATATCATGTGGATCAGCTGCTTATAATGAGGGGTACATGTAGGAATGGACAACTAAAGACAGACTTGCACTACGAAGAATAGGGAGCACATGCCCCCCTCTAAATAAATTATATTAATACATGATATAATGTGTTTACCTTTATAACGATGTTCTAACAACAATTAGGGCAGAGCTTAGCCAACTCAGATGCAACACTTATCACATTTGCACTGTGTAGTATTCTAATTCATACGATATATAGCGTTGCAATTACTCTATCTTTGAAAAACTAGGCGAAACAACCAAAGTCATTCTCAAACATTAGCAAGAAGCTAAAATTCATCCTTGAACTTTTCAAAGAGTCAATTTAATCCCCGAATTTTGGACTTATATCCATTTCTATCACTAGCTTTGTTGATCATCCACATTATCATGCCATATCAACTTTTGTGTCACATCATTTTCAGTTTGCACAACTAATTATATAATATATTGTATAGTCTTTAAATTTTATTTGGTGGATTACTAATCAAGTAACATATTATTTCTTGGTAATAATAATCCCTAACTATATATGCTTGTCACTACTATTGTTTCTTGGCCCGCCTTTAAGATATCAAAATTTGAAGAAAATGAAAGTTGATTATATGTAAGATTTCTCATTTTTGACCCATATTTACATGTTATTTTGGTAGTATTGTATTAGTGTACAAGTTGTAATTTACGAAGGAATGAATCTAGTCTAGCATAAATATAATTTTACTATTTTATAATAAATCGTAGTGATGGATATAGGATTTCAGTAACTTGGTACAAATTTAAGCATACGATCCATCAAAGTTCAAGTGGGTGTAGGATAGAAAATTAAACACTAATTCTTCCTCTCTTTTGTACTATCCTAAGCTTAAAAGCTTTATGTTTCTCTAAAAAAACTTTATGTTGAATAACGTTTTCTACATATGCAATAGAATATAGGTGTATCATTCATTAGTTTTGCAAAAAAAAACATTGAGACAGGTGTACCCCCATGTGTCTCCCTAAATCTACCCCTGGTAAGTCAACTAGTTACCTTTTCTAAGACCATGAAAAATCATTAATTTTCCCATGTGAGATGAGAGGATAGATGATGTGGCTCAAAAGCTGATGTGGCATGCTAATGTGGATGGCTAGCTCGGACTAGGGACAACAATGAACTGTTTGTCTAAAGTTCATGAACTAAATTAACTCCTTAGAAAGTTAAAGGGCCAAACCGAGTTTTAGGTGAAAATTTGAGGATGAAATTAAGTATTTAACTGAAAAACTATATGAATCTCATGAGTTGCATTCTTTGTTGGAGTGCAAATGATGACATATGCACTTTTTTATGTTGCTATTGAGTATCATATATTCATTCGAAGGGTATCCATAGTTAATAAGTGGCACATATACTAAAATTGCTACAGCTAACCGTAGTCAAGTGTGGCTTGCCACAAAAAGTGTGGCCAACAAATTCTTAGCCACAAGTGTGGCAAAGTTAGTTAAAAAAGTAAGAGTATGACATGTGGGACAGTGTGTTAAGGAAGTGTGACTTGCCACACTTGTGGCAGTCAACCAAACAACTGTCTATGAATTTGTGGCGCGACTAACTTTAACGTGGCAAACTCTGGTTGCAATCTAAACAACCGCTTATGCTTTTATAAGATGAGATGACATAATACTGAAGCTAGAGACTAACGGCGATGCAATATTGATCTGGTTCCAGTGTGACTCTACCTTGTCCTATAGTAATAATAAGTTGGACAACGGGAGCAGCATCCATTGGCTCAAGCTCCACCAGTTTGGATGTGATGGAGGATGTCATCCGGCAGTACATGCGCTGAGGCAGTCCTCGCCGGCATCGGCGCTGGAAGGGGAGATATTTGGGTGCTTGGCTGCAACCTCATTTCGTGTCGTGCTAACGGATCATTTCGCGTTGCGCTGACCCAGACACAGTCCATCTAGGACCAACAGTCATGTTGTGCCGTGTCATCTAGATCTCGGGCACGGCACAACCCATGACCTCGTGTTGTGCCAGCACGACTAGGAATTTTTTGTGTCGGGTTGTGCCACGGCTTCCCAAAAATGGAATGGTCCAAGTCCCACATCTATTCTCGTACGTGAAAGTAGGGAGCAGATGAGATTGTGGATCATAATATTAATAGGAAAAAAGGTTCAACAACATAAATTCAGCCAAAATAGCTGCCAGATTTATAGCAGGCAAGCATTCAAATGTAAATGTCAGTATAAGAAGAGTAAAACACTAATGTGTTCGGGTTATTTTGTTCTGTCTGCCGTCCATTCTGCACACTCACGCAGTTCATTACACATCTTTCAGTAAAATAATACTAGCATTTCCAAGCACAGTTCGTAAACAAATCTGAAAAAAAATCATTCCAAGCAAAATTCAAGGTAGAATCCAGGGGTGGGCAAAAAACCGAAAATTGAACATCAAAACCGAATTAACCGGAACCAAAATTGAATAAACCGAAACCGATAAAACCGAGCTCTATTTCAGTTCCCAAACAGCAGAAACTGAATTTTTTCCAGTTTCGGTTTTTTATTTTGGTTAACCGGGTGAACCTATATATTCAAACATCCCAGTGCAAATCAGTCATTCAGGCCCGTGGCCCAGTAGTCCCATCCGGCTACTCGCGAGGCTATACGCACGGTGCCCACCCGGCTACCCGCGAGGCCGCACACATTCCCCTTTCCTCAATCCCCTCCACGACCTAACCCTAAGTCTGGTGCCCCCCTTTGTCTCTGATGCTTCCCCACCGTCTCCGGCGCTTCCCGAGACCTCGACTGGCGAGTGGTACTCGGCCTCCTGCGCCTGCGCCCCTCGCCTGCCCGAACTCCGATGGCCCGCGCAGCGCGCTGCGCCCCGTCACCCATGGCCGTCTCATGCCGCTGCCCGCAACCGCATCGCGCTGGCGCCCGCAGCCACCTCGCGCCGCCACTCCCCTTGGCCGCGCCGCTCCCGCCCCGATGCCCAGATCTAGCGGTTGGCCTCAAAGTCGTTTTTTTGTCCGGTTAACCGGAAAACAAACCGAATATTCCGGTAAACTGGTGGACCGGGTTTTCTTGTATATGTAACATTTCAGCTTTCATTTTCCAAAAACCAAAATTTGAAAAAAAAACGATAAATCGAACCGAAATTTGTCGATTAACCGAATACCCACCCCTAGAATCTTATGGGAAGAGACTGGATCATCTCCTCCCTATCAAAACAGGCTTAGACAGGTTCCAAGATATGCTTTGCACGATCAAATTAACCTTGCGAACAGAAGTGTATTTCACTCTAATCTAGTCAACGACCAATGATCATTGCAAGGTTGTAAAAGAACAATAAAAACTCCAGCATATGTAAACAAACACACTGATAATTGCTACCATCAGGGGTAAGAAATAGCACAGCATACACGCAGGATACTCTGACATAATATCATTCGAGGGCCAGCACACAACATATATAGTACATTATGCGCACAAGAAAACACAAACAGCTACGAGCAGTGTATAGTACTATTCTGTATCGCAACAAAAATAAAGCCATCCTTGCTTAAAGTCACACCCCAGTGCCTTCATCTTTTAGAGAGAGCAACTCCAACGATCTCGTACCTGAATTGCGGTACACGTAAGTGTTTCTGGCCTAGAGATGCTTGAAATTCTTCGACCCAACTCTTTGGCCTCGCTTTCACCGACTGAATAATCAAAAGTTATTATCAACTTTTCCAGCACAGCTGCCCAACGAAATAGTTGATTCAGAAAAGCAACTCCATGCTCAGCTTCTTTCAGGCCAGTGATTTATATTTCTTGGAGGTAATTCAATGACAGTTTCTCAATCTTCCAGTTGCTTGGCTGATCACAAATGCAGTTTGATGGACAAGTTGATTGTGCCTGCAATGAGAAGCATGCTAAGACTAAATGGCATCATCGAATGGCAACTGGAAGAAAAAGTGTAAAATGATAACTATTAACACCTGAATATACTGCTCTCAATTTTTTTACAAAACAAAAGCATTTTTATTTTGTCAGATCTAAATGATTGCGGGAATATCATTGTTATGTTCAGAGAGAATGGCAAAGCAAAATAATCCTCTATAATTTGCAACTCTTTAAGTTGTGTAATCAAAACATATTTATCTGACTTATTAAACTATCAGGTGTCAACAGAAATTCTTAAGTTCACGGCCCCTACTTAAGTGTTGCATTTATTTCTTACACAATGACAATATTTTGGAAGAAGACAAGTGGCAGCACGCCATTGCTCCACCTGTAATTTTTACCCCCGTGTAAACTCAATTTTCTTTCTTATACATAATTGCCGGGCAGCTTAAATTGGTCTGGAACATTTGGAAAAAAATATTTTGACAGACAATGAATAATGTACCATTTTGTCAGAATCGTAGTACATCCATTTCGTGAGATCTAAACATGTTTCGTAATGCGTACTTTGGGGTAGATTAATGTTGTTCATTAGTGATCCTTTTCCGTGCATGGAGAGTGGGACCAGACGCAAGGGTTGGATGAAATTTGCTCACAAGTTGAAACATTTTGAACCCAAGACCCATGTAGGTTGGCCTTCAGTTTAGTGCAATGTAGTTATTGTGATCCAATCACGGTTGGGTGCGTAAGATAAATCTTTTCAAATCTAAGATTGTTGAACTCAAATAGTTGAAATGCATGTATAATAATTGAAAATTTCACCATGTGATCATTGACATTAAGGGCAACAATTTCCAAATATTTTCTATCACCCAATAGCGCAATGCAAACGGAATACAGAAAAAGCACAACTGCAGTAGATACTAAATATGTCTCCATTAGATTTCTTTTACATTCTAACCAAGTCACATCAACATGTTCAGTACACTAATGTTCCTCCAAAAAGAACTCTTAGCATTCCAACCTAGTCATATTAATAAATCCATTTACTAATTACGCTGCCTCCTGTTTCGACACTGTAAAAGCAAGTCCTCGGATCTTCACGTCATAATAGACCTCCTCCACCCTCCTCAAATCATACTTCATCCCTGCCAGAAGGTTAAGAGAATACGTGTTACATTATACTCCCTCCTTTCTCGAAAGTTTGTCGCTTTCTAGTTCAATTTTGAACTAGAAAGCGACAAACTTTCGAGAAAGGAGGGAGTATATCACAACAAAGTAACACCTGTAACCAAATACAGAAGCATATAAAGATACAATGACAGATCAGGTAATTTTCAATGGAACAACCAAATAAATAAGAGCGGACAAACTCACCATCAAATTTTTTGCGCAAAAAGTCATTGCGCAGGTTCAACATCCTAAATGAAGCATGCAGATCAGTCAAGAAGCTCAAGACCTTTCTTGGACAGTCATAGTCTCCAGCCGTCACCCGGTTTACAACAAATCTGGGCTGTAAAATTTCATCAAAAGTCATTACATGTACTCGTCGGCACAACTTTTTCTCAAGAAACATCCGTGGAATAACCTTAAATGGTACAACATCTATGGAGTAGCATGTATTCATGATGGATGCAATCAATGTCATTCATTTAGAAGTATGTCAGGCCTCCACATTCGATTCTTTGAAGTTACTTCAGTCATTGGGACATTCGGCAGTTGACCACATTCAAATGTTTGACTCTCATAATTGATTGTTTGAATGTATGTTTTCTCTTTAAGAAAAAAAAGTTTATTATATAAAATGATTGTTCATCATCAGCATGTATCAGATTAGACATCACAGTTTCCATATCCAACAAAGAACTCTTGGAAAATACGCCATTAATATCTTTTATCCTGCTAATTTGTTAGTTTTCTTTAATGTCACGGATAAACTAAAATGTGTGATAATTAATAGGCTAGTTAATAGTAAAGCAACAAAGCCTTTTAGGTTAATTGATACTGGTAATAACAAGAAATGGGTTGAACACAAAATGAAAGCATGAAGACAAGGCAGGCCATGGAGAAGAAAATTCAATTCTGATATTGTAAAATTGTTTGTTTTGAATATCAGCATATTAGAATTTAGAATTTATTTCACATACCAACAAATTATCAGCAAAAAAAAAGAACATAATGTGGTGGCACTTGAATACATTGGTATATGAATATAACAGAGAAACTAAGAGTAAATGTCGAACTTCACTAAATCAGCAACCTGAGGGACCATTTCAATTGATGACAATATACATATATGTTCTATGAGACTATGACTAACCAACTTACCAACAAGCACAATAAAGGGCGAGGAGGGTGGAAAAATGTTGCTCATAGAAGCATTGGTATTATTCTTTTATTCATCTAAATTCTAAAGATATTATTATGTTTCCTTACATTAGGGGAAGATTATTGCATACACAAATGCATACGGCTTTCTGAAATCTGCATTTTGCAAGTCCCAAAAAACATTTAGGCCTGCAGTCCATGGACTTCATGAGACAATAAATTTATATCGACGAACAGACTTATTCCATCATTCTCCCCCTAAGTCTTGTACGTCGTCTTTTGGGAGGGTTGGACCATCCCGATCCTGGAGCAAAGTTCAATGAACTTGAGCCTCCCAAGGGGCTTGGTGAGCAGGTCCGCAAGCTGGTCCTTGGTGTTGATGTAGATCGCCTTGATGCTACCTTCCTCCAAGCAACCTCGGATGAAGTGGTACCTCACCCGGATGTGCTTGCTCCGTTCATGAAAAACGGGGTTCTTTGCCAGGGCCAGAGCAGACACGTTGTCCACCCTGAGTTCCACCGCTCCAGTATCTCTGCCGAGTAGATCACCAAGCAGTCGAACAAGCCAGAGCGCCTGAGTCGAAGCGGTGGAGGCCGCTATGTACTCGGCCTCGCAGCTAGACATGGCCACCACCTGCTGCTTGACCAACTGCCAGCTAACGAGGCACTTGCCGAAGAAGAAGAGGATCCTGCTCGTGCTTTGCTGGTGTCGATGTCGCCGGCGTGGTCGCTGTCGCTGTACCCGACAAGGTGTGCCTCTCCAGAACACCTCGAGTAGTGGAGGCCGTGATCAAGAGTCCCCGCAACGTAGCAGATGATCCTCTTCACAGGCTGCTGGTGCTCCGTCATCGGTCGCTGCAGGAACCGACTAACGTAGCCGATGGAGAATGCCAAGTCCGGCCGTGTGTGGGCGAGGTAGCGAAGGCTCCCCACAAGACGCCGGTACTGTGTAGCGTCCACCTCCTCCGCCATGCTGTCGTGGCTCAGCTTCAACCTCTCCTCCATCGGAGTGAGAGTTGGGTTGCAGTTTGTGAGCCCGGCTAGCTCAACAATGCGCCTGGCGTAGGCGGTCTGTCGAAGTGTGATCCCGGAGTCGGCCTGGTGCACCTCAATTCCTAGGTAGAAGGAGAGGGATCCCAGGTCACTCATCTGGAAAGTGGCTTTCATCTCTTCCTTGAACGCTGCCACCTCCGCCTCCTTGGTGCCAGTGATCACCAAGTCGTCGACGTAGACACCCACCAGTAGGGTGTTTCATCCATTGCTCCGCCGGTAGATGGCCGCCTCGTGTGGGCATTGCCCGAAGCTCATCCTCTTGAGCGTGGAATCCAACTTGGCATTCCACGCCCGTGGTGCCTGCCGCAAGCCATAGAGGGCCTTGCGCAGGCGCAACACCTTGCTCTCCTTGCCAGGGAGCGCAAACCCTGGCGGCTGGTGTACGTAGACCTCCTCCTTCAAGTCGCCGTTGAGGAACGCCGACTTGACGTCCATGTGCTGGACACGCCAGCCTTCTTGAGCAGCCAACGCAAGAAGGAGTCGCACGGATTCCATCCGTGCCACGGGGGCAAAGGCATCGTCGAAGTCGATCCCCTCCTGCTGCACGAAGTCGCGTGCCACCAAGCGAGTCTTGTGCTTGACGATAGCGCCGGCTTCATCCCTCTTCAGCTTGAACACCCACTTAAGGGTGATCGCACGATGACCGAGAGGGAGGTCAGCAAGCTCCCAAGTGCGGTTCGTCTCAACTGCATCCATCTCCGACTGCATCGCGGCACGCCATGCCGCGTGTTTCTCGGCCTCCGCGAAAGACCGAGGCTTGCCGTCGTCGCACGCAAGGTGCAACTGCGCCTCCGAGTCTTGATCATCCAGATCGTGAGGGGCCAGTCCCGGCACCGGCTGGTCGCCGAGAATGTTCTCCATCTTGCGATACCACAACTGCTCGCCGTCGTAGCACCCGTCGAGGCGCTCCTCGTCGTGGGAGAGCGGAGTGACAAACTCCACTGGGTCGTGCTCGACACGAGCTGGTGACGGAGTGGACGTGCCCGGAGGGGTGGCTGTCGGTGCTGGAGTGCGTGGGGTCGCCGACTGAGGTGGAGGTGAACGCTCTGGGGCTGGGATAGACACGCTCGGTGAAAAGGAGTTGCCTACTCCCCCAGCTCCCTTGAAGTAGACGTAGTCGACGACGAAGTCGTCGTTCGTCGAGGTCGAACCGTCGTCCACCGCCTTGTCCCATGCCCATCCTCACCCTTCGTTGAACACAACGTCGCGCGTCGTGCGCACACGCTGTGTCTCTGGGTCGAGAATGCGGTAGGCCTTCGAGCCCTCCGCGTAGCCGATGAACACCCCGGGGGTGCTCCTGTCGTCGAGCTTGCCGATCTGGCCAAGCTCCTTGGCGAACGCGAGGCAGCCGAAGACTCGTAGGTGAGAGACCGCCGGCTTGCGCCCATACCAAGCCTCGTACGGCGTCCTGCCGTGGAGGGCCTTGGTGGGCGAACGGTTGAGGATGTAGACGGCGGTCACCACTGCCTCTCCCCAAAAGATAGCCGGCATTCCCCTCTGCTTGAGGAGGGCCCGAGTCATCCCCACAACCGTCTGGTTGCGCCGCTCGACGACGCCGTTCTGCTGCGGGCTGTAGGGCGCGGAGTAGTGGCGCTGAACACCCTCATCCGCGCAATACGACGCGAATTCAGCCGCCGTGAATTCGCCGCCGTTGTCGATGCGCAGCACGCGCAACTTGCGGCCGCACTCCGCCTCCGCAGTGGCCTGCGCACGCCTGATGGCGTTCGCAGCCTCTCCCTTGCTGCCAAGGACCACCACCCACATGTAGCGGGAGAGGTCGTCGACGAGCAGCAGGAAGTAGCGTCGTCCTCCTGGTGTAGCCGGTGTCACCGGGCCACACAAGTCCCCGTGAACGAGCTCGAGCCGCTCCTTGGCTCGAAAGCTCGACTGGTGGGGAAAAGGAAGCCGCCTCTGCTTCGTCACCACGCAGACGTCACAGAGCTGCTCCACGTGGTCAAGGCATGGCATGCCTCGCACCATCTCCTTGGCACTGAGCTGCTTCAGGGCCTCGAAGTGAAGGTGCCCAAATCGCTCGTGCCACTGCCATGCCTCGTCCTCCCGACGAGTGGCAAGACAGACAGGTTGTGCTACCTGCACGTGAAGGACATAGAGTCGATTGGTGCCTCTAGTTACCTTGGCAAGAAGGCGACAATGGCGATCCCAAATCCTCATGACTCCGTCCTTGATCTCCACGCGCGAACCACTCTCATCCAGCTGTCCCAAGCTGATGATGGAGTTTCGCAACGCGGGGATGTAGTAGACTCCGACAAGCAGCTTGTGCTCACCGGACTTAGCGCTGAGGAGGACGAAGCCAACACCCTTGATCTCCACACCGGAGGCGTCACCAAACTTGACGGAGCCTCGGACATTGGGATCAAGCTCGGCGAAGAACTCCCGTCGACCGGTCATGTGATGGGTGGCGCCGGTGTCGAGGCACCACCCGTCAGTCTTGTCGTTGCTGGAGCCGTCGCCGAGGAGAGCGTGTGCTCTCGGCTCATCAAGATGAAAGAGAGCCACTGCGGTCGATGCCGCTAGAGGTGACTTGATGCTTCCATGTGCCATGAGCAAAGCTGGCTCCTCCTCCACTTGTGCGACGTGGGCCTGACCACGTCGTGGCTGTCGACACTCACTGGCCCAATGACCAAGCTTGCCACAGTTGTGGCAGGTGTCGTCTCGTGCCGGCTTGTGGTTGCCGGCGGCACCGCCCTGGGCACCTCCGCGGGCACTTCCTTGCGCCCCGGCCTGGGCGCCTCCGCGCCCCTTGTGCGGCTTGCCGCGCTTGCGGCCGCCTGTCGAGGAAGAGGAGTCCCCCTTCTTCCGGTTACCCTGCCTAGCCTCCCACTGCTCGCGAGTGAGATGAAGCTTCCCGCCAATGGTGATAGGCCCCGAGAGAAGTTGTGGTTCGTCGCTGTCGACGACCTTGAGGCGACCTATCGCCTCTTCGATCGACATCGTGGAGAGGTCCAGCAGAGACTCAATCGAGCGAGCGATCTGCTTGTACTTCTCAGGGATGCAACGGAAGAGCTTCTCGACAGCTCTCTCCTCGTCGTAGGTGTCGTCGCCGAACTGCTCCAACTTTTGCAACAAAGTGTTGAGACGAAGAGCAAAGTCATCGACGTCCTCACCTGGCTTAAAGGCCAGGTTCTCCCACTCCTTGCGAAGCGCCTGCAGTGTGGTCTTGTGGGCGCGGTCGCTGCCGATGCGTGCCGCAGCGATGGCGTCCCAAGCCTCCTTAGCAGTCCGCTTCTTGGAAAGCGAGAACTGCATCTCGGGCGGGACTGCAGCAATGAGGGCATCCAACGCCCGTCGATCCTCGTAGTAGTCGACGTCGCCGTACCGAACTGCTTCCCACATGTGTCGCACCTGGAGCCGCACCCTCATCACCGCGGCCCACTCCACGTAGTTGGTCTTGGTGAGGGTAGGCCACCCACCGTCGGGACCGACATCCCTGACAATGGCCTGGACCCCATGGTGTCCATGGTACCGATCTGGGGAGGGAGAACCGTGCTGCCTGTAACGGCCGCGTTCTCCGTCGACTGCACCGCCGCCGCCGGGAGCGCCACCGGCACGTCCGCGCCGGCCTGGGCTGCGGCTATCGCGCCCATGGGGACGCGCGGCTACTCGATGCATCTACTGTGCTCGCGCCACTTCCCTTGCCAACCTGAGCTCATCGTCGACGCCGCCGTCGACAGAGCCGCTGGAGCTACTGCCGCGCAGAGCCTCCAGCTCTGCTGCCGCTGCACGCGCTACGGCCGCCGCCGCCGCTGCTTCCACTTCCGCCCTCGCTGCTGCCAATTCCGCCGCCGCCAACGTTGCCGCTAGTGCCGCCGTCGCCGCAGCCTCTGCCGCCGCTCGCTCGCGCTCCTCCGCCGCGGCGACCTCCGTCTGCCGCGCGCTCGAGGCGACCGAACGCTGAGACTGTCCGTCGGACATCGCGCACTAGTGGGGAGCTGGTGTGTGGGGAAGAGGGATGAGCTGGGGCAGCCGGTGTTCCTGCTACCGGTTGCAGACAGGGAGAGGCGCGAGAGGGAGATGAGCAAGAGATGTTTAGGCTACAGGATAGAACGGCTCTGATACCAAGTGTTAGTAGCTGGATTTTTACTCTCATTGAAGAGAGGATGACACTAGAGAGTTGGGGCAATTTTCTTGTCTATTCCTCACACAATGCCATACCAACCCAAGGGGTTGAGGCTACATATTTATAGCAGCCCAAGGGCAGCCAACCAGCCAAGCATATGCCTTCTTGCTAGTCCAAGATGTCATGCAAGGTGCTGTCCTAAAGATGCTAACAACCGTCCTAAAAGCAGTCAAGATGCTGTTGTCCTAACTGCTGTCCTAAAAGCAGTCAAGATGTTGTCCTCTAGTCTAAGATGAGTACAACAAGGACCAAAGACCAAAGGACTAAGGTACAACAAACTAAGGACAAGGGTACAAGGGACTAGGGGACCAAAGACCAAAGGACTACAAGACTTATTCCATCAGTATAAATGTTGATGATTCCAATACAAGAAAGCAGTTCATTCCAGGTAACTCTACCCAGCATTCCAAACTTTTGAATAGTATTTCATAAATGTAAAGTAGCATTTAAGAGTTAAGCCACAGCATCACTATCCCATTTCATGTTAATACTTGATAATAATGTGAATCAACATTAATTATTTATTACTCCCTCTATATTTTTTTTTGTTAGCATTGGGAGAAATAAACCCAGCTCTCCCAACGAAAAAAAAAACCGAAAAATTCCTCAAAAAAAGAAACAAAAGAAACCCAGAGGTAGTACTTGCTTGCATCTCATAGTTCCACTCTTCTGTTAGTCATGTCCTTTCAGCTTAATGCGGTGTGTAACCCAGCATCCCATGAGTTTTTCCAAACTACAATGTAGCTTTAAGTAAGGTATGCGCTATGGACAGCAGAACTAATGATACTTTGGTTTTGATCCAACTAGGGAGCTTAATGCTCACCTGTACATAGCAGAATAATAATACGGCCCATTAATATCAAGAGAGGCGGAGGAAGTCCAAACTTGACATAGGAGGAGTCCGTGAAGAGAGACATGAATAATTGGAACATGGTTAAGGAGTTAGCCATAGATAGGAGAACGTGGGAATTAGCAAGTCGTGTGAGAGCCTTGATTTTCGGTTTCCCCCTTTTTCCTCTCCTCTCTTTTTTCCTCTTTTTCCTTTCCGCCTTCTTTTAGTTTTGTTTGTATTTTTGTATTGGGTAGGGGCGGCAGGATTGAGGAGAAGCTAGTCCAACATCGCCTACGGTGGTTTGGGCATATCTAGCGGAGACCTTCAGAAGCACCGGTTAAAAGGGGAATTATAAATTGTAGAGAAAATTTTAGGAAAGGTAGAGGTCGACTAAGGTCGACTAAGGTAGGACTGCATGGAAATTAGCAATTCATGTGCCAGAATCTTAATTTATTCATATTTTGTTACTCTTATCTTCTTTCTTAATATTCTATTTCCAAAATAAATAAAATGCAGAATCTTATTTTATTTGTATTTTTTACTCTCATCTTATTTTCTATTACTTCTCTTCAAAAATTGTTGGGTTTCATTTCTAGTCGACCCCAACTTGCTTGGGACAAAGGTTTGGTTGTTGTTGTTGTTGTTTTGTATTGGGTCTTGTTGGTTTCATCTCTGGCCTACCCCAACTTGCTTGGAACTAAAAGGCTTTGTTGTTGTTGTAGAGAGCTTAATGCTATGAATCTTCCTCGAAGCATTTTTTGCAGACAATAAGTGCAAGCACATACAAAAAAGATAAAAGAAGCATCACAGGCAAGTACGTCAAAACTCAAGCAGCAAACTGTTTATGCCAATGCCAAACTTAAGAAGGGTTTGCATACGAGGAGAATTCCGACTATTACACCAGCAACTAGCTAAGTTAAAGTAAAACTTGCACACAGATTGGAATCTGACATTTAACATGATCAATGGAACCAACAATGGCAAACTTGAAAAGACAAAGAATTAAAGAAATTTATTTATCTTGACAAAAAGGATCACAAATATATATAATGAGTTACAAACTTACAAAATGATGGCATGTTAATAAAATTTACTGAAAGAGTCTGCTTTAGTACTTTCACATTCTTCTTAAAGTAATGAAAAATACTATCTACAAAAAGCATGTTGTAACAATTTATATCTACAACTACAGCCAGTTGACAATTGTTCTGAGTTTCTCCCTGAACTTGTAAGTCATGTGCATACTGAAAAGAACCACTAGTTGCACACAGTAGAATAACAAGAAATAAAATACTTCAATGGCTCCTGGACTAAGAATGAATGATTGCAGTGAACTTACAAATTCATTGGACATGAAACACAATCCTGCAACAAAGTGAACCTTCACGTGAGCACATGGTGTGATTGACGTAGCATTTTACCAAGCATAAGTGTTGCGAATGTACATATAATTGAGTTCTAAATTGTTTGAGAAAACTGCAGCAGTTTTCATTATCTGAGCCTCGGAGGACCTAGTAACCACGTGAATGGAACTACATGTAACATATGGAACATGCCTATCTGCACCAAGATCAGCTGCAGAACAAGCTCTAAAAGGACACCTAACTTTTCTCATGTATAATTGTATAGAAAACATGATCAAAACACTTAATTGCTAGATGGATGTCGCAGGAATAACATCCAATTCACCAAGAAAAAAAAAGGTGAAAAGCAGCAGTATGCAGTGCAAACTTAAAGACAAAAGCAAAACACATAGAATTGCCAAATGTGCATCCAGGAATAACATATAAATATATAATTCACAGATAAAGAGGAAAACAGCAGTATACAAACATAAAGAAAAACTAACCAGTGAGATAGTCTTCAACATCAAGGCCAAACTCCCCAGAGCTCACTGCAAACGCCAGAACAGCAAACAAATTTAGCTCGTGTGAGCAAAGGCACTAACGCCACAAACGCAACCAATGAAGAAATTCAGAGTGCCCTGACATACACCCTAGCTTCTCCTGGGCCTCAGCGTGCATGAGTAGGCCGCCAGTCTCAAGCCAGTGCATGAAGGCGAGCATGGACACCACCGCTTGTGTCTCACTTCTCCAATCACCGTGGTATCTAAGCAACAATTCCTCCACAAACATGAGCCATGCCATAATTTCACAAAACACAACCACAACAACCTTGTAACAAATGCGCTGAGATGGCACAATTTACCTGTAGTACTGAGCGGGGCACTCCTTGAGGATCTCTGCGAGCTGCGCGTACAGCCCCTTGATAACCTCCACCTGCGCCTTCGCCTTCCCGAGCACGTCTGCGCGAGAGGGAGAGGGGTAAAATTCTCTGGACCAAGCAAACGAGACTAGGCACAGCGAATCAGATGAAAGAAAATGCTAGGAGACACAGATTGAAGGAGAGCAAGGGGGCGGGACCTGCGAGGGGGACGGGCTGGTGGACGAGGAGGAGTGCGGCGGTAGCGACGCGGGAGGCGGACTCGACCTCGGCGACGACGGCGCGGATTCGGTCGCGGAGGGTGGAGGACTCGTCAAGCTGAGCGCGGAAGGATTCGAACTGCGCGTCCATGACGGGCGAGGGCCGCGGCGGAGGCAGGTAGTCGGGGGCGGCGGCGGCGTGAGGAAAGGCGGGGGAGCAGAGGCGGCGCAGGGGGAAGAGGAGGGCAAAGCGGCGGGGAGGGAGGAGGCGGGAGACGGCGGCTGGAAGAGGGGAAGACGGCAAGAGCACAGCGGCGGCGCGGAGGCGGAGCGCGGAGGCTGCTGCTGCTGTGGGTGGCATTGCGGAGTGGGGTTTTGGAGAAGTTTTTGACGGCCGAGGCGTTAGGTGGAGGCCGGTGAGGGCCGTGGAGGAGAGCACCGGTGTCATGTCACGCCATGTGTTCTGGGCCGAGCCGCGCCGGGCTTGAAGTTTGAGTCCAGGATCCGACCCACTCTCCGAACAAAATCATCCGCCTGCCTGGCTAAAAAATTACCCTTCAATATTCAAAATGGAGAGTACAGTCATGGGTTTAGACCAGAGACGTACTGTAAAATCTACTTAATATGTGTAAATTAAAAAAATAGAAAAAAAATACTAGAAAAATAAAAGAAGATAGGTGTAAAATGATGTCTCTGTCTTAGAACACTTTGCATCGGAACACTTCCCACAAGTACAGTCGCTCAAAACGACAAATTTTAATGGTGGGACCTGTTAAGATAAATGCAGAGATCCGAGAATTCTGACTCTAAAACACTTGCCGGATGATACTGAATACTGAGAAATTTGAATATAAATAATGCAATGGTAAATTTTGAAGTACGTATAACAAAATGGTGTCTACATACATTCAGTCAAAAACTGTAAATTCATATACCATCCTAACAGTATTAGGACAAGAATAGTAATTCTAGTTATGTACATATCTTTATCTAACTTCTGGGTACAGCACTCCTATGTATGCAGCCAGACTTTTTATATACGATTTCAACAACACTACTATATTTGTACTCCAGAGATAACTCATTGTTTCCAGCCTCTAGTGCTAGTCGTCCATAAGATCATACAACCTGCACAGCCAAGACATTTTTACCGTAAAATTTAGGGTAGTAGACACAGACGGCCAATGGAGAAACCAAAGGAATGTGCACTTACATCTATTTCAGTTTTAACAGACTAAGCAAAGCAACAAATCGGAACAGCACACCATAAAGCATAATAATGGCGATGCAAAGGCCAAAATTGTTGATGTCGTATCCGCCTTGAAGCAGTGCTCCACATCGAGTAATCAGCCACACGCCAGAATACCTGAAGGGTGGACTTGCATTAGGCAAGAGAGGGAAATAAAGTTGCTTGCAATAATGAGGCCATGTCAGGCATTGTCCATAACGACTATGCAAACATTAGTTTTCGCCTTAAAAATGATCTTAGCTAGTTTCTGGACCCTTTTCTTGCAATGTAAATGAAGGAACATGTTGATAATAATGCTTTTCCAGATCATATAGCAACTTGTAACTGACAAACTTAGTTATTATTAATAACGACATCTAGTTCTTTAGCATTGAAGTAACTATTTATGAAATAAATAGTACTAACTGTTTTGCGCCTGAAATAATGAAAGCTTCTAGTGCCCATTTTGGATAGCATAATTCCTTCAACCACCGTGGAAGTTCTGGTTTAGTGCCCACCAGGACCAGCACTACAGGTAATATTGCAGAACACTGCAACAGCGTCGTTCATTAGTCACCTCCTCAGGGGTCATATATTATCATTGAAAAATAAAAAGTTTCAATATGTCCTACTTACCAACTGAGCTAATCCCAGCTCAAACCAAATGGCAAAAGTGTAACCTATGCCAGTTACACAGTAAATGAATGCTAGCAAAACCAAATAATTGTCTTTAAGAGTTGAACGTGGATTGTTGAAGAAGTAAAATGTTGAGAGAAAGATAATTGGCTTCACAGCAGTATTGAAATGATCAATTGTGTCTCTTGCAAGAAAGTAGGCTAGAGTGCTCATGCCAGATTCTCTCTCCCTCCAATATTGCAATTTTTCTGGTGAAAATGACCGCAATGCCGAAAGCTGGCATAACAGTGCTGCAGAACACATATTAGTTAGCTATAAATGCTGCTGCAACTTTTCCTGGAAAAGCCCGCTCTAGTTTCTTACAAGGAGACAAAATGCATTGTGATTGTATCAATAAATTGCACTTTTATGATACCGGCAAGGATGTGGTTTGCATCATTCATGTATTCTAGTGACAAACCTATGTAGGGATAATTTTGTCAACATGGTAAATATTTCTGTCAATCCTAAAGGGTAGGGAAAATATTAGGAGGTGCAGAGGGCGATCAAGGTTGACATGGGAGGCCGGTAAAACAAGATTTGAGAGATTGGAATGTGCTTAGAGTTTAACTCATGATAGGACTGCATAGAAATCAGCAATTCATGTGCCTTAGTTTATTTGTATTTTGTTTACTCTTATCTCTCTTTCTTTCTTTTACTTCACTTTTTCTAAATATTGGGTTTCATGTCTAGCAAAACCCAACGCGCCTGGGACAATGATTTTGATGTTGTTGTTGTTGTTGACAAATATTTCTGTCAATGTAGGTAAATTTAGAAACAAAGCGGAAACAAAGATGCTGACTTACAAACTGCCATTATAGTATATCCATAAGAAGCCACACCAAATGAATCATCTCGGACTTTAGCAATTGTACCAATGCATATGCCAGCAATGCACAATATGAGGTAATCAGCAGCCTGTTGTGTAGACTCTCTCAGCCGTTGCTTCCCTACCCTGAAAATATGGCTCCGGTAGTAAGAGTTGCAAACTGATTCAACCAGCAATTAGGAAATATCAAAGAATCAATTTAATGATTTACCTCCCTAAATAGTATTCATATTGTGCAAATACACCAGGAGTTTTCCTATCCAATAACTGGTTTGATTGCCTCATATCATGGTTCACAGAATCTGTGTTATCTGAATGTTCTGACGAAGACTGTTCACTAGAGATGGATCGAACAGTATATAGCTCGCGAATTGTATTGATATCATCAAAATCCTTCTGCAAATCGTCTGGAACTTCATATCCGTTATGTATCATCCAAAGAAGTGGGAAGTGCTTAGGTGTGATGTTTCCCCTCAGTTGTGTCTTTACTATTCCCTCTAAGATGTCAATAAAATAGTCTGGAGGATTCTCACGGTCAGGCACTTTGATACCCAGGCCTGCGAAATACATTTCAACTTCACTTACAGGACCATGATAAACAATAAGGCCACCTCTTGCCAAAAGGACAAAGTCATCAAACATGTTGAAGAGAGTATAGCTGCGTAAAACACTAACGAATGTCAGATTTGTATTTTAATAGAGTAAAAAATGTGTCAAAAAGATCATTACAGCTAGATAGGATAAATGACATATTAGCCGGTTTTTTAATGATCAGTGGGTATTTATGTTGAGAATTAATATGCATTTGGTTAAACATTTTTCCCATAAAACCTGTACATCAATTAATAGATTCAAATAAGGAATGAAAGTTATTGGGATGATCCACCACTGTTATGATTTTGTAAGAAAACTCTGCAGGTGAGCAAAGTCATTTCTGTTGAAGATGACAAAAAAACAATAACTCATTCAAAAGGACACAAATTGATAATAAAATACTTAGGAGAAACCTTGGTTGATGAACAACTGCACAAACATTTACGCCTTGTAGTGCTTCATGTCGAAGAGCCTTTAGAAGTAGCTGAGATGAAGCACTGTCTAATCCTGTAGTTGGCTCATCTAATATCAGAAGAGATGGTTCCATGACCATTTCAATCCCAACATTTACACGCTTCCTTTGTCCTCCCGAAATGCCCCTCTTCTCCACTGTCCCAACAAGGGAATTCCTGATTTCTTGAAGCCCCAATGATCCAATAACCCGTTCAAGAACTAGAACCTTATAAGATCTTGACATGCCTTTAGTTAACCTATTCCATAAAATGATACTGGTTAAACTAAACAAAGTACTTTTTGAATATGCATTTATGCAAACAAAGATGTTACGACAGATTACTTTGTTTAGGAGATATGACAGATTACTTAGATCAACTACATGGTTTTTCTCTTCACATAGCAAGTACAACAGCTCTAACAGGATGCCACATAGGCAGCATAATATATTAAAGCTAAGAGCTCACATTAATTTATGTATTAAGGAATGAAACTGAAATTGTATTTAACTAATAAAAAAATCAAAAATAAATTTATGTCATCTAAAACAAATGACACTCTTTTGGAGCGTTTTTAGTGAAATATTTTTTATAATGTTATATGAATTAGAAAGCCTACCCTTACTTGATTGGGACTAAAAGGCTTTGTTGTTGCTGTAAGTAGTTAAAGAGAAATTTGTTGGTAAATAGTGATTCCAGCGTCCCCTTTAGCAAAAATGCATATTTCAACACGTTCAAATGTACCATAAGAATCATGTACATAACACAGAGTTACTTAAACTTGCAAAGAATCAATTTCAAATTCATCTTTGATATTGGGATTCAAAAATACAAGTGGTCCTATCAGCAAATGATGATAATGCCAGATTATTTCCTGTATATTTTGTTTCTTGACATGTAGGATAAATTTGATGCCGAAATTTAATAAGTTTACTTAAATTCATACACTACATATTCACTTCTTTGATGAATTTATGGAACAAGGCAACGTGCTGCACTTGTTAATTTAATAGGGACATCCGAAACCAGTGACACAACCATCGTTAGTACAGGATATACATCAGTACTCCTCTGTCAGTTCACAAAACTTGAAATTATTATTCTGTTGTTTGTGATGGCAACTGATAAGTCATACTCCCTCCGTTTCTAAATACGTGTCACGCTTTAGTTCAAAAATGAACTAAAGTGTGACAAGTATTTGGGAATGGAGGGAGTAAGTAATTGATCAAAGTTGAATATCCCAAGTTTGAAATTCCCTAAGGCACGAAAAACAAACCTATAGATTGCAGAATTTGTATGACACGAACAATATGTTATTTGATGAAGGCATGTATGATGATTTTAGTAGAACCAATCAAACTAAGTGCTCTGAGATGCAGTATCAAATACCTGCAACATAAACTAAACCACAGATTTTCCTCAACAGTCAGGTTTCCATGGACAATATCATCTTGTGGAACAAAGCCAATGATCTTCTTACATGACTGCATTGACCCAGGTTTCCCATTTATAAGGACTAACCCATCTTTCTTATATCCCAACGTTTTACCTAACACTGCATTGAGAAAAGTAGTCTTCCCTGCTCCAGAAGGGCCCATGATAGCTGTTACCCTACCTGGTGAAAGCTTCCCTGTAACACATTGCAGAAGTTTCTTTTTACCAATTGATAATGTCAGATCTCTGAATGACACTTCAAGCATTGGCCACCGTGCTCTATTTTCATTAACTAGAGACGCCATTCCAGGTACTGTCAATTTATCATTGTCTAGCTGCAGAGCTCGTTCCTTATCAATCTGGTTATATGCATGCCTGAACCTCTCAGTGCGAGCATGCATTAGATTTTTGTGTTTTTTGGGTCTTTTAGCATCAGCTTCAGCAGCATGAAGTACCCCATCAGATGATGCAGCTAACTGCTCTGGTTTAAGAACAGATTCAGGCATTTCTACCTCATTCATTAGTACAATATCTTTAGCTAATTTCCATCTTTCACGTGCTGCATCTGATTCTTTTGCAAATCTCTCAGCCTTTTTACGAGATCGTGATGACAGTTTAACTTGAATTGCAATGAATAAACCAGAGCAGTTGTAGATCAATAGCAATACGATGATCAAGGCAACCTACAGAAAAGACCAAACGTAAAAAAGGGAAAATGTATTTTACTAAAATTATATAAGTAATGGGAAGTTGATAAAAATTTGGATGTCCCTTTGTATTATGTGGCATGATGAAAACTGACTTTCCGAAAAAAATAGGGTAACTCAATACACATATGTTCTACGCAAAATAAAATAAGGATACTGTTAGTGATGCATTAGGCTAAGGTTCCAAAAAGCGCTAAGCGGACGGTGACCCTCTGTCTAGAGCCTAGGTGTTTTGCACCGTAGCCAATGTTGTCCAGACGACGCCTAGGCGTCCGGTCGCTCCAGGCCAGACGCCATGGCTCCTCGCCCCGTCTGGAACTTTCAAGGAGCCCGACTCGGACGTCTTGGCGTCTCCTGGCGTTCAAGCGTCTTCCGGCTCCGCCTAGTGGCTCTGTTGTGCACCGGATTAAAGACATTCTCAGTACAACCACCTCAGCAGTTCTCCTCAACAGCGTAGCCAGCAAATACTTCCACTGCAAAAGGGGAGTCAGACAAGGTGACCCGCTTTCCCCCTCGTCTTTGTCATTGCTGCTGATCTCTTGCAACATCTGGTCAACAAAGTAAGCAGCTCCGCCTTGTTGGGCCCCCCATTGGAGCACATTCTGAACAAGAACTTCCCAGAAGTGCAATACGCAGACGACACAATCATCGCACTTAAAGCATCACAGCGGGAACTCTTCTTCTTCAAAGCACTACTGCAATCCTTTGGAGATGGTCACTTTCAACAAATCTTCAATGATCCCACTAACCTCTCCTCTGATGAAGCGCACATCATGGCAGCCACGGTGGGTTGTCAGGTGGGAACCTTCCCCATCAACTATTTGGGTCCACGTCTAGGAATCCGTAGACCGAAGGTCACAAATTTCGTTCAATTCACTACAAAAATTGAAAAGGAGTTCTTAGCAACCCCGACCTTCCTTACAATGGCTAGGAGATGCATCCTGGTGGACAGTCTCCTATCCACCATCCCCGTCTACAGCATGTGCATGCTGAAGCTCAAAATCACGATTCTACAGGCTATAAACTATTGGTGCGAGGATAGAGTCATAATGCCCAAGCAAAATGGCGGACTAGGACTCAAGGACTTGCAGCACATGAATTCATTTTTACTGCAGAAATTTCTAGATAAACTATACAACAAGGCAAACATACCATGGGTTCAACTAATCACTAGGACCTATTACTCTGACGGCACACTCCCACACAAACTCCCCGACAAAGGCTCCTTTTTGTGGCGGGACGTCCTCAGCTTATGGTGACCAATTCGCCTCCCACGCCGCGGTGACAGCGGGACAAGGAGACACGGTACTGTTTGATAGAATTGATTGCTTGATTAATCATAGGGTATCGGTACATATTTATAGATACATAGATGGGCCATACAGGCTAGGCCCAAACACAGTCCAACACCCCCCCGCAGTCCCAACATCTAGCCACAACAGATGTTGAGACTGGACCGAAACTCAGAAAATAAAGTCGACGGGAGTCCCTTCGTGAAGATATCGGCAAACTGTGACGTCGTCGGCACGTGGAGAACTCGAACCTCGCCGCGTGCAACCCGCTCACGAACAAAGTGAAGATCAATCTCCACATGTTTCGTGCGCTGGTGCTGAACGGGATTGGTGGAGAGGTAAACGGCGCTGACATTATCACAGTAGACCAACGTGCTCCGGGCGACAGGGGAGTGGAGCTCCTGAAGTAACTGCTGGAGCCAAGACGCCTCTGCTACGCCGTTAGCCACGGCGCGGTACTCCGCCTCAGCGCTGGAGCGAGAAACCACGGGCTGCCGCTTCGAGGACCAGGAGACAAGATTCCCCCCCAGGAAGACGGCGTAGCCAGAGGTGGAACGGCGGGTATCAGGGCACCCCGCCCAGTCAGCGTCGGTGTAGACCACCAACTCTGAAGGCGAGTCACGTCGAAGGAGAAGGCCGTAGTCGAGGGAGCCGCGCAGGTACCGAAGAATCCGCTTCATCGCCGTGAGGTGCGTCTCCCGCGGATCATGCATGTGGAGACACACCTGCTGAACCGCGTATGAGATATCCGGCCTGGTGAAGGTGAGGTACTGCAGGGTACCTGCAAGACTCCTGTAAGAGGTGGGGTCGGCGACCGAGGCGCCGTCAGCCGAAGCCAGCTTCGCCTGAGTGTCCACGGGAGTGGAGCACGGCTTACAATCAGCCATGCCCGCTCGCTCGAGGATATCCAGGCAGTACTGGCGCTGGTGGAGGAACAGAGCGTCCGGACGGTGCTCGACCGTAACGCCCAGGAAGTGGTGGAGCTGGCCGAGGTCCTTCATCGCGAACTCGCGCTGCAGTGCGGAGATCGTGCGCTGAAGAAGAGCCGAGCTGGACGCCGTGAGGACAATATCGTCCACGTACAGGAGGAGGTAGACAGTGTCACCCTCATGCCTGTAAACGAAGAGCGAGGTGTCCAACTTGGCCTCGACGAAGCCAAGCGAGGCCAGGAAGGAGGCGAACCGGCTGTACCAAGCCCGAGGCGCCTGCTTCAGCCCGTACAGAGACTTGTTCAGCCGGCAGACCAAGTCTAGACGGGCTGAATCGACGAACCCTGTCGGCTGACTGCAGTACACCGTCTCTGTCAGCGTCCCGTGAAGGAAGGCGTTCTTGACGTCCAGCTGGTGAACAGGCCAAGAACGCGAGAGAGCCAACGACAGAACAGTCCGTACTGTCGCTGGCTTAACCACCGGACTGAAGGTCTCGTCGTAGTCCACTCCAGGGCGCTGAGTGAAGCCCCGAAGTACCCAACGAGCCTTATATCTCTCCAGGGAGCCATCCGCCTTCCTCTTATGCGTGAAAACCCACTTGCCTGTGACAACATTGCCACGGGAAGGACGGGGAACCAGGTCCCATGTCCGGTTGGCAAGTAGGGCCGCATACTCCTCCTCCATAGCGCGGCGCCAGTGAGGGTCAGCGAGTGCTCTACGGACGGAGGTCGGTATAGGTGAAACCGAAGAGGAAGTGGATGGTGTCGGTGTCGTCGAAGAGAGTACCACTCCGGAGAACCTCTCAAGAGGCCGGAGAACCCCAGCGGCACGTCTAGTCACCATCGGGTGAACGTGTCCTGGGTCCCGGTGAAGTAACGGTGGGTGGTACACCGAGGGCTCCGGACGCGCAGGCGTAGAGGCACCAACCCGCTCTCGTCGCTGGTAGACAAGAGCAGGATCGGCGAAACGTGGAACAGGGGCCGCGCGTGGCGCAGCGGGGGACGCGGGAGCCGGAGTAGTCGTCGGGTCCCCGCACAGCGCAGGAGTCGAGGCCGAAGACGCCGAGGCCGCGCGTGGCGCAGCTGTGGGGGTCGCCGGGGCCGCGCGTGGCGCGGGAGTCGAGGCCGGAGACGCTGGGGCCGCGCGTGGCGGAGCCGTAGGGGACGCAGGGACCTCGTGTGCCGCAGGAGTCGAGGTCGGAGACACCGTTGCCGCGCGTGGCGCAGCTGTAGAAGGCGCCAGGACCTCATGTGGTGCAGGAGACGAGGTCGGTGACGCCGGGGCCGCGTGTGGCGCAGCAGGAGACGTCGGTGCCACACGTGGTGCGGCACTCGTCCCCAGGGTCGACGGAGCCTGGGCACCAACCCGCACTCGTCGCTGGTAGACGAGAGCAGGGTCAGTGAACCGCCGAGTCGTGGCCGTAGGAGGCACAGCCGGAGTCACCACAGGTGTCGGTGCTGCATAAGGTGCAGCTGGCGACGTCGTGGGAGCCACCTGGGGGCTGGTGGGTGATGTACCTGCAAAAAAAGGCCAAGGCAGCTGTGGTGGGGCAGCCTCGGTGTCAGTAGAAAAAAGCTAGTCCAGCTCTGCAGCTGAACTAGAGGTGGAGGAAGAAAAGGGGAAGGATGACTCGTCGAAGACGACGTGCCGAGAGATCAAAATGCGGTGGGTAGAGAGGTCGAGGCACCGATATCCCTTATGCTCAAGGGAGTACCCAAGGAAGACACACCTAGTAGAGCGGGGCGCAAGCTTATGTGGAGCAGTGGCGGAAAGATTAGGGTAGCAGGTGCACCCGAAGACACGGAGGTGGTCGTAGAGAGGGGTAGTGCCATACAGGGCAAAGAAAGGAGTCGGTGCCCGAATCGCCTTGGTGGGAAGGCGGTTAAGGAGGAAGGTGGCAGTGTGAAGTGCCTCTACCCAGTAGCGAGCGGGGATGGATGCCTGAAACATCAAGGAACGCATGACATCATTAGTGGTGCGAAGCATGCGCTCAGCCTTGCCATTCTGAGGAGATGTGTATGGGCAAGACATGCGTAGCTGTGTGCCATGTGTAAGGAGAAAGTCACGGAGTCGCGAGTTGTCAAACTCTCGTCCGTTGTCACACTGGAGAGCACGAACAGTATGCCCAAACTGTGTGGAAACCCAAGTGAAGAAGTGAGAGAGAGTATCAAAAGTCTCAGATTTCAGACGTAATGGAAAAGTCCAAGAGAAATGTGAGAAATCATCGAGTACCACCAAATAATATTTAAACCCCGAGACACTGGTAACAGGAGATGTCCACAAATCGCAATGAATAAGATCAAAAATATGTTGCACATGAGACACAGAAGTGGAAAAGGGGAGCCTAACATGACGACCAAGCTGACAAGCGTGACACAATGACTCATGTGTGCCCCTAGTACACGAGATAACTGAACTACTAGACAACTTCGACATAGCATCAGCGCCAGGGTGACCAAGCCGACGGTGCCAAGTAGCGGACGAAGCTGTCGTAGCCAGAGCAAAAGACGAAGACGCAGCGGAAGAAGGAAGTCGAAGAGTGTACAGGGGCCCCGGACTATCACATCGAAGAAGAAGACGCCGGGTGGAAAGATCCTTCACAGACAAACCAAAAGGATCAAACTCAACAGAAATATTATTATCAGTGGTGAAACGACGAATGGAAAGTAAATTTTGAATAATGTCTGGAGCAACAAGAACATTATTAAGATGGAATGAACCCGGAGAAACTGAGTCACCTACTGAGGTGACTGGAAGAACGGATCCATTTCCAACAACGATCGATGAAGGAAAAGACGGATGAGGTGTGTGTGTAGAGGAGAGAATACCAGCATCTGGGGTGGTGTGGTAGGAGGCGCCAGAATCAGCCACCCAATCAGTAGTCGGTGGTGTAAGGTGCATGGTGCTGAAGGAAGACGCCAAGTCCTGACGGTCCCACCACATGGGCGGCTCCTGGAGAGGTGCTGGTGGCTCCGAGTGCCCAGCGGGGTAGGAAGCACCGCCGTAGGCTGGAGTGGGCGATCCAGCCACAGGGCGACCAGGTCCACCATAGCCCGGATGGGCTACGTACGCAGCCGGAGGACGAGGCTGGCGCGGAGTGGAGGAAGTCGGTGGCGCCCCAAGAAGACCCGGAGACGGTCCAGGCCACATAGAGATCTGGCCAGTCCACGGGTTATACGGTGTGGGCCAGGGCGCACCTCCCTGGCCAGTGTCACCAGTACCACCACCAGTAGGAGCAGTGGACGTAGGAGTGCTGCCAGCACCTCGTCCTGTGCGCCTTCCGCCGCGACGTCGACGAGTACCACCCCCAGAGCCAGCAGAGGCACCCGGGGCGGTAGGTGGAGTAGGCGGTCGCGGTAGTGGTCCCCCAGAAGACGGTGGGCGGGGGGCTGCCCGGAGCCATAGAAGGCTGTGGCAGACCCAGAGGTAGCAGGCCCACCCGTCGTGATCTCCTCAAGCTCAAGATCAGACCAGACCTTCTCGAAGGTCGGTGGAGGCTCCATCCGGAGAAGCCAGAAGCGAAGATGGCTGAAGCGCTCGTTCAGGCCGTGAAGGACCCGAAGAACTAGAGTGCTGTCAGCGACCGGCTCGCCAAGGTCGCGCAGGGAGTCAGCCATGCCCTTCATCTCTCCACAGTAGGCCGAGATGGAGCGGTCACCCTGCACTGTAGTCTGGAACCGTGCGTTAATGTGAAGAGCCCGAGTCGCACGGTTCCCCAAGAAGTGGTGCTCCAGGATCTGCCAAGCCTGGCGCGCGGTCCCCCCACCGCGCTGTCCGACAAGCTTGTACAGATCATCGGCGAGAGTGCCAAAGATCCAAGCAAGGACCAGACTGTCCATGCTGATCCAAGAGTCATCCCACGGGGCGTCGTCCTGCTGGACGTGGTCCGCAAGCTGGTACCGCCGTAACGTGAGGAGGAACTCGTTACGCCAGCGGGCGTAGGTGGTAGAGGTACAACTCAGAACAGTCGGCACTAGGGTCCGAATGTTCTGAACTCCAGCTGCCTGGGCGTGTAGGGCGGCGGTGAGTGACGCCGAATATGCGGAGTGCACACCGGTGTCCAAGGCGGGCTCGTACGTCGCGCCCGACGGTCGGTGAGCGCTCTCCTGGATCTGGTGCGAGAGAGCAGCCGCCGAGGCGCGCTCCTGCTCTAAGGCAAGAGCGAGTGCCCGCTCGCGATCGCGAGAGGCAGCCAGAGCCACGAAGACACTGGAGGTGTCCGCGGCCGGAGCAGTAGCAGGTCCGGAGCCTGTCACGAAGGCGACGGCAGTGGGGCCGGCAAGTGGTCCGCCGGCGGAGGGACCAGTCGCATCGCCGTACGAAGGCCGGGTCATGGCGATGAGGGGAGCGCCCGCTGCAGGACCGGTGGCAGGCACACCGGCGCAGGGGAGGGAGCCGGCCAGGGAGGGGACGGCGCCGGCGATGGGCGCGCCGGCCCAGGGAGGGGAGGCGGCCGGCAGCGGCTGGGTCAGGGCCGCGCCGGCGGTCAGGGGAGGTGCGGCCCCGGCAGCGGCGGCGGGGGCGCGGGCGTCGGCGGCCAGGGGACTGGCGGCGTGGGGGGTGCCGGCCAGGAAGGGGCCGCCGGCGGCGGCGTTGGCGGCGGCCAGGGAGGGGGGGGGGCCCGCCTGCGGCGGCCCTGGCGGCGGCGGCGGTCGCGCAGGGGAGGGAGGCGGCGGCCAGGGAGGGGGGGGCCCGCCTGCGGCGGCCCTGGCGGCGGCGGCGGCGGCTGCGCAGGGGAGGGAGGCGGCGGCCAGGGAGGGGGGGAGCCCGCCTGCGGCGGCCCTGGCGGCGGCGGCGGCGGCTGCGCAGGGGAGGGAGGTGGCCGGGAGGGGGGCGGCCAGAGAGCGGCCGCCGGCGGCCAGGGAGGGGGCGGCCTCGCCGGCGGCGGCGGCGGCGGCGCAGGGGAGGGCGCCGGCCATGGGGGGGGGGGGGCGGCTAGGGTTAGGGTTAGGGTTAGGGTGGGATTAGGGTTTGGCTAATGATACCATGATAGAATTGATTGCTTGATTAATCATAGGGTATCGGTACATATTTATAGATACATAGATGGGCCATACAGGCTAGGCCCAAACACAGTCCAACACTGTTATTGAAAGACAAATGGGAAAATCATCAGCTGGAGGTGGATTTATCCAGACTCCACACCTCGCTAGAAAGCAAACCATCCCCATTGCTCAATACAGATCCACGATGGACATTAACACCCTCTTCCACACCTCGTTATCAGAGCGAGCCATGAATGAGCACATACAATTACAAGAGCTCATGGAGGCAATCAATAATAGACAGCAAGACCAAGACTGCTGGACCTACAACAACAATTCCACCAAATACTCCTCAAAGGCAGTATAAAGAAGCCATTTCAAGCACATACAACCACCTTTGCCGATACAATGGATCTGGAAGGCCACAATGACGAAGAAAATTAAAATATCCTGCTGGCTAATGTTCCTCGACAGACTCAACTCCAAAACCCTACTCAGCAGAAAGAACTGCATCCTACAAAATAGTGATTATTCATGTGTCCTCTGCAGCAACAATGTAGAAGAACTCACATACCACTTATTCTGCCAATGCCCCTTCAGCTCCTTGTGCTGGGAAATTGTCAACGCTCACTGGGATCAGAGCTTCCCGTTCTTTCGCACGATTGAGCTGGCAAGTCAGAGTTGGATCCTCCTGGCTTCATGGAAGTCTTTTCCATTGCATCTTGGGAAATATAGAAGCAGTGAAACGCTCAGAGGAACTCCACCTACTATTTCCTCCTGGAAGGAGGAGTTCACCCACACGCTCACTCTATAAAGCACTAGATTTAAGCCCTTAGCCCGAGAACAACTGTTAGAACGGTTACCGGTCTAAGCCTCGGCCCCTCTTAACTCAAGAGAGACAAGCTTTCCCAGCCCCAACAGTTTAAGCTGACCTAATTACTTTGTGGTTGGTCGGTCCTTTTGTAAAGGTTCCACGTTGGAACAATTTTATTATTTAATATATACACAGTCGGGGCTTCCCCTACTGTTTTGCTTCAAAAAAATGTCAATGATAAAATGTGCAACTTACAATTAATGCACCGCCAAATAAACCAATGTCTTCTTTTATTGAATTATCTCCCTTACATGTGTTTTTCCATAGACACTCTGCAGATTGATGTGATATATAACATGTTAAACACCTTCAAAAGGCTAAATGATAAAAAAATCATTAATCCCTTCATTTCGCCACAATGCACTGCAACATCATTTCCTACAGCAAACTTAGTCTTTGATAAAATCTAGTCTTCTGGACTACAGTTTATATAACATTCAATCAAAACGTAATTTGAACAAACAAACTGGTGTAATTTTCAGCATTGCAAACAAGTGATTGTGTTTCAAGCAGTTGTTTGACCATTGAAGAAATATTAAATGTTGGAATCATATGTAAAACTTGGTAATCATATAAGTTAGAATTTTGAACTAAGGAAACCAGTTGTTTGGTCAGCAACAGTTTAAGTTTTTCCTCGTAAAGAAGAATATTCAGAAAAGGGGATGCATACTGTTTTTATCTGTGGAACCTTTACGGCAATAGTACCTGCAGAATATAAAGTCACAAATGTAACTAGCAACAGAACAACAAATCACAATAAGTTATTGATGGTAGCGTATAAGAAAGAATAGATGATACCCCTTGCTACAGTTGTGTTTCTGGGTCGTGGTTGGACAGTAGTGCCCAGGAGGGCAGAAAACATCATTAGTTGTAACCACATCAGCCCAAGAATCTGATGTGCCACACTCACTATTCAGTCCAGGGGTTATTTGGTAGAAATACCTGAAATATTTTCAGAAATGAATAAAAATTATGTGATGTGCAATACTTACGAAGAATACTGAATAGTAAGTAAACCAATTCAAAAGTACAATCCTCTTACGGATCACAAAGGCCAGTAGTTTCATTCAACGTCCCAAGAGGACAATAAGCACCCAAAGGACATGCTGCAAAAAAGTTTAGAACAAAAATAGAGAAATAATAATGAATAGAAAATAAGAACATGGGTTTAATAGGTAATAAAATGTATAATGAAATATAAGTTTTAGAATATATGTTAAGAAAATATATCACCTGTACTCTCAACACGAAAAAGTTTTCCTACTTTTTATTGTTTAGCTTAACGCATCAGGAAAATTAATTTCATGGATTACTCTTGGCATGTTTATCATTCGAAATTCCTTAACAATATTTTAACAATGATTGAAATCAAAGGGTATAAAGGAACGTAGAACTGTTAGTTTCATGCAAAATTAGCTTGGTATGCTGGGGAAGTTTGTTTGACAGAGAAACTTACGCATCATGCAGGTCAGGCCACGAGGGCAGAAGAAACCTGGACAACATGGTCTGCAATTCAGTGCTCTGGACGGAATAACTGATCCATCGGAGGACTCATCATCCGGTGTAGAGCAAGCCCAGCCAGGCTGGCACCCAAGTGCCCATGAGTTTTGGTTGCAGTTGGGACTAACCCTGACGCTCTTCCGACTGCTAGCCAAAGTTTTGACATATAATTCTACTTCGCCTTGCCAGCAAAGCATAGAAGCCATTTGCCCTGTACAGAACACCGCTTGTATCAATAAACGGTCATAAACCATGTATTTTTTTTATGAGGAAAAAGTATACATAACCCCTCAAATTATGATCTAGAGACTACTTAACCCCCTCAACTTCAAAACCAGATATTTAACCCCCTAATCTATACAAAACCAGGTAATTAATCTCCTAAAGTGGTTTTGAAGGATGGTTTTGCCACATCAGCAACTTACGTGTCATGTCTTGCATGTATATGTAGTAGGACCTGCATGTCAATCAGATAATACAAGCAGCACCCCTGTCAACATTTTCTCGTCTCTCAACAAATAAGAAACAGATATCCAGGAATGGTAGAAGTTTCTCCACCACATTCATGCAGAAGTACAGGGCAAAAAACACAAAAACTTGAATCAATCACTTCATGGAGGAGGGGGGGGGCAGCTACAATCCAAATCATGATGATAACGACACGAAAAGGGCAGGAAGGGCTGCGGAAGACGGTTGACGGCGCGGAAGACGTGGCCGCGGTGCACGGCGCGGCCATCTTCCAGCCACCCCCGCATGGCCGCGCACAACGAAGCCCCCTACTCCACTCGCCGCACCAGCGAGCCCCCCTCTGACTCATCACAGGGCCCCTCTGGCGCAGGAGGAGGCCGTGGAAGCGGTGGTGGAGAAAGATGTGCGATGGCGTCACTTCTGGAGCTGGTTAAGAAGCATGCGGCGGCGGAAGGGGGCAACGGCCGCCGGCGCCGGAGCAGCGCTCGCAGCAGCAGCATTGCCACGGTTTGTGCGCCGTCTTTGGCTGCAGCAGGTGAGCATTGAACTCGTCATGCGTTTCGTAGCCGTTGGATCTGAAATAAACGGTTTTATTGTGTTGTAAAGGAACTGATGTTGCGGCTCCCATTGTCAACGAGAAGTAAAGCAGCATCCCGCCCCCCAGGTGATCAAAGACGGAGGCGAAGGAAGATTATGCGCCATTGCCTGAGAAACAAAAGTGTGTTGTAAATGACATGTGGATGTCATTGTACAACAATTTTCGTCACATCAACTGCTTATGTAGCAAAACCACTCTTCAAAACCACATTAAAGGATTAATTACATGGTTTTGTATAGGTTAGAGGGTTAAATATCCAGTTTTGAAGTTGAGAGAGTTAAGTAATCCCTAAATCATACTTTAGAGGATTATGTAGACTTTTCCTTTTCATGAATTCTAATGTCCCAGCCAATACCTTACTTCTGCCTCTCGTGAAGACATTGTCAAAACTTAGAAAGATAGGATTTATTAAGTGAGGCAATGACTACAATGCAATCAGAGTTTTGGTGCAATCGTGCAATCAAGCATCCATAATCGCTGGATCTGTAGCCTACGGTTGTTGCATGTTTTTATTTAACCCCCTCCACTAAGTGGAGAGATAGTGGAGGGAGTTAAATAAAAAGATGCACTGATTATAGAATACAGATCGAACGATTGAGAATGATTGATTGCACGATTGCACCAAACATCTGATTGTATTTTAGTAGTTCCCAGGCAATGACTACAATGCAATCAGAGTTTTGGTGCAATCGTGCAATCAAGCATCCATAATCGTTGGATCTGCAGTCTACGGTTGTTGCATGTTTTTATTTAACCCCCTCCACTAGGTGGAGATATAGTGGAGGGAGTTAAATAAAAAGATGCATTGATCGTAGAATACAGATCGAACGATTGAGAATGATTGATTGCACGATTGCACCAAACATCTGATTGTATTTTAGAAGTTCCCATTAAGTGGGCAATGACTACAATGCAATCAGAGTTTTGGTAAAATTTGGCAAAAAACAAGGCTGTAATTTTTGAAGACGAAGCAGGATTTTCTTGCTTTCGCAGAAAACTAAGCATATACATCTCCAGCATAACAGCACAAATATATTAAATATATTATATATACATTCCCAGATCGCTGAAAATTCCCTCCAGTCGCTATCACCAAAGGATAATGGGACATCCGAGACTCCAAAACCCTTGAGCATTGGATCCAAAAACGCATTTTCTTCGAATCCTCGGCCAATCTAATCAGCGCCGCGGAATCATTCGAGGGTTTATCGACCCAGCCCAACTCATACGAAAGAGAGGATAGGTGAGTTCGGTTCGAGCATACCGAGGTACGCCAGGAACCTCCGCCATGCCCGTCCTCTCGACCCCAGACGCGAGGCGGCCGGAGACGCGCGGAACAGCGTCGCAATTGCAGAGAGACTCCTTTCGTTGCTACTCTGCTCATTCTTGAGGGGCTTCTCTGTTTGCCTCTCGGGTAGGTCCCACTTGTCAGTTACTGGCAAAAATTGTGGCCAAAATATCTTTTGCTAACACGAAATGCGGTGCCTGTTTGGAGAGCTAAACAGCTACGATGGTTATAAAATCAGTTTTGTTTTTAAGGAACTATTACAAAAGAAGTGTAGGGATCATAATGATTCATATACCTAAAGAAAAAAAACGTTCTAACATTTCGACCTACATTTTTAGCAAGAATGTTGTCATTCAAGCTCTGCAACATGGGGTTCGCCAAAATGTTGTTTTGATGAACCTCAAAATGAGATGCAGTTACTGTTTTGATGCAATCATGAAAACTCGTTAAATCTACTCATCTTCATTATAGTGTCATGTATTCTTTCACTTAAGCCTCTGTAGTAGAATTTTTTTTAATTTACATTGTCGGTTTGACGGGTTTAAGTAAAGAATAACAGTAGTGTCAAGTAGTGTCAGTGGAGAGGTAATATCGCGGAATTAGATGATTTTCATTAAGCTATAAAGGGTTATACAATATATAGAGGGCGAGACCCCTTGAGGTGACAGGCGGCTAGGGGGAAACTTTAGGGGTGTCAGCCCCTGTTGCTTTGGGCGGCAAGAAGCTCCTATGGGCTGGGCCTACCTCACGCAGGAGGAGGCCCAACATACTAAGTAACCCAATACTCTAACACCCTTCGCAGTCACAACTCGGTCATCACAGATGTTGAGATTGGACTGAAACTCGTTAAACACCAAGGAGGGGGACCCTTTGTGAAGATGTCAGCGAATTGCGATGTCGTCGAAACATGGAGGACGCAGACTTGATCAATGGCAACCTTCTCTCGGACGAAATAAAGATCAATCTCCACATGCTTCATGTGTTGATGCTGAACGGTGTTGGTGGAGAGGTACACGGTGCCGATGTTGTCACAGTAGACGAGAGTGTAGTGTGATAGAGAAGTCTGGAGCTCATGTAGGAGCTTGCGCAACCAGGTGGCTTTAGCGACATCATTTGCGATAGCACGATACTCGGCTTCGATGCTAGATCGGGAGACGATTGTCTACCGCTTGGTAGACTAGGAGATCATATTGTCTCTGAGGAAGACGTCATAGCCTGACGTGGAGTGATGAGTCTCCGGACAGCATCCCAGTCAGCGTCGGTGTAGACGATCAGGTCGGAGCTGGTCGAGCAGCGTAGCAACAAGCCAAAGTTAGGAGTCCCACGAAGATAGGCAAAGATCCACTTCATGGTCGTCAAATGGGGCTCCTAAGGGTCGTGCATGTGCCAGTAGATCTGTTGTACAACATACGCGATGTCGGGCCATGTAAACGTCAGGTACTGGAGAGCTCCTGCAATGCTCCAGAAACTGGAGGCGTCCGCAATCAGAGGACCCGAGTCGTTAGCCAACTTCGCCTAGAGGTCGACTGGAGTTGTACATGGCTTGCAGTCCATCGTGACGGCCCGCTTGAGGATGTCCAGCGTGTTGGTGCGCTGGTGGAGGAACAACCCAACTGGTCGATGCTCGACTGTGATGTCGAGGAAGTGGTGGAGAGGCCCAAGGTCCTTCATGGAGAATTCCCACTGAAGAGCAGAAATAGTACGACGCGGAAGCTATGTGCTGGATGTAGTTAGGATGATATCATCAGCATATAGTAAAAGATATATTGTCTCTGAGCTGCGTCGTAAGATGAACAACGAGGTGTCTGACTTGGCTTCAATTAATTTCAGTGTGGTCAGATAGCTGGCGAAACGACTGTACCAGGCCTGGGGTTCTTGAATAAGCCCATATAAGGGACTTGCGCAAGTGACAAACCTGGTCGGAGTGAGCTGGATTGGTGAAACCCGTGGGCTGGCAGCAGTAGACAATATCAGTGAGGGTGCCATGGAGGAAGGCATTGTTCACATCAAGCTGCTGAATCGGCCAGTTGTGGGAGACAACAGTAGCGACCACCGTGTGCACAGTGGCCGGTTTTACAACCGAGTTGAAAGTCTCATCGTAGTCAACCCCTAGGCGCTGGGTGAAACCCCGAAGAACCCAACGAGCTTTGTAGCGATCGAAGGTCCCGTCAGCGTAGAACTTGTGCGTGAAGACCCATTTGTCGGTGGCGATGTTGGAGTTCTGAGGTTGTGGAACAAGGTCCCAGGTCCAATTACTCAACAGAGCCCCATACTCATCCTCCATTATCGCAAGCCAGTTGGGGTCGGTGAGGGCAGCACAGACGGAGGATGGGATCGGAGACGGTGTTGGAGGTGTAGTCATGGCAGCGAGGATGAGTCAATCAGGTAGCACTCGGAACCCGTCCTTCGCTCGTGTGATCATTCAGTGAGGATTCTCCGGAGGCATGACATGCACCACTACACTCGTTCATCTCGTAGGAGGTCGCTGAGGAGGAGGTGGTGTAGTGATACCTACAGGGGTGAGTTGCCGCGGATGCCAAATGTAGACGACTGGCGATGTCGGCCACTGGCAGGGAGGTAGTCCATCTAGGACCACTGTCGGTGCAACAGGAGTGGTCGGAGCCGCGAGTGGTGCGGCACTGGAAGACGAGGCCGCATGTGGCGCAGCATTCAGTGCCACTCGGGGCAGAAATCTCGAAGGGACTGCCAGAGCGAGAAGGGGAGCCACAAAGGACTCAGATCCCAAAAGGACCTTCAGAGCTGGCTGGCATGGCACCACGATACCTGCAGTGGTGAGTCGCGTTCCATCAGTGGGGACCATGGAACCAGAGTCACAAAGAAAATCTAGGTCAGTTAGATTGGGCGAGGCAGCGAGGGGGAAGCTATCCTCATCAAAAACCACATGTCTGGAGATGATCATGTGGTTTGTGGAGAGATCAAGGCAGCGGTAGCCTTTATGATCAGAGGAGTAGTCAAGGAAGACACACTAAGTAGAGCGAGGAGCGAGCTTATGGGGCGCAGTTGCAGTATTGTTAGGGTAACATGCACAACCAAAAACTCGAAGATGCTCATATGGAGGCGCGAATCCGAAGAGGGTGATGTGCGGACACGCAGCCTAAATGGCCTTCATCGGAAGGCGGTTTAGGAGGTATGTAGCAGTTTGCAGCCCTTCAGCCCAATAATATCCGAGAAGGGAAGCCTGGATAAGCAAAGTGTGAATGACATTATTAATGGAACGAATGATACGTTCAACTTTACCATTCTGTGGGGATGTGTTTGGGCACGACATCCGGAGTCGGGTGGAAGAATTGTCGAATTCGCGCCCGTTGTCACTTTGTATGGTTTTGACCTTCCTGTCGAACTGAGCACACACATAAGCAAAGAAGTTGGACAAGGTGGCAAATGTGTCAAATTTATGCTTTAGAGGAAAAGTACATAAGTAATAAGTCATCAAGAATGACCAAATAATACTTATAACCTGACACACTAACAACAGGAGATGTCCAAAGATAAGATGCATTAAATCAAAAGCATGTTTCGCACGATGAGATGAGCTACAAAAGGGCAACCTGGTGTGTTTGCCTAACTGACATGCATGACAAAAATCATGTTTATTGTTAGTGCACTGAATAAAAGATGACCTAAATAAACTAGATAAGACGTAGATGACCAAAACGACGGTGCCACTTGGTGGGAGCGACAACAGCAAGGGCTTGAGGGACAGCAGCAAGCTTTGCCACAACACTGGAAGATGGAGTGAGAGACCCTAGAACACACATTGTGTACAACGGGTCGGTGCTATTCGACCTGACAATCACGTTCTTGGTTGTGAGATCCTTCACAGATAAACTAAACGGGTCAAATTCCATAGAGCACCAATTATCAGTTGTAAAAAGATGAACAGAAAGAAGACTTTGAACTATGTCAGGGGCAAGCAAAATATTGTTAAGGTACAATGGCCCAGGAAAAACCAAGTCACCTACTGAGGTGATCACAAGAAAAGAGCCATTACCTACAATGATCGATGAAGGATTGGATGAAGCTAAAGGACGAAGAGTAGAAATATTACCAACCAACAGGGTGGTGTGGTGCGTGGCGTCGGAGTCCACCACCCAGTCCTAGACCGAGGTAGGGGGCGAGTGAAGCGCCATGGTGCTGAAAGAGTTAGCCAGTGACTGTTGATCCCAGCCTGTGCCTAGCCAAGGATTCCATCTAGGGGCTGGGGCGCCCTGCTGGTACAGCGGCTGCTGAGATGGCCCGGATAGGGTGCTGAGAAACGCGTAGGGGCTCGAAGTAGCCATGAAAGCCTGCGGCTGCTATTGTCCAACAGGCACAGGGCCGGGGTACATTGTCATGTGCCCCTGCCACGGATGGTTGTAGGTCGTCCACGATGCATTTATCTTGCTGTCGGGACCAGTGGGAGCAGTGGTCTGGTCAGAGGAGCCACCACGGCCTCCGCCACTGTTGCTGTTCTTGCAGTTTTTGTTCTTGTTCCTGTTGCCACCGTTGCTGCTGTTTCTGCCACTAGGCGGCTGAGATGGCGTGGAGGACAGTGGCTTGGATGTTGGGGACACAACACTGGAGTAGAGTGCCGTCAGGGCAGCTGCAGGCCCTGTATTACCCATGTGGATCCCCTTCAGTAGTAGATCATACTGAACTTTGAGGAAGTTCAGAAATTACGAGTAGCGCCAAATGATGGCACCCACGTGCTCGAACCGTTGGTTCAACCCCCAGAGAATGTTGAGAACAAGGATGCGGTCTTCAACAGGTGCACCAAGATCGGCCAAGCCATCGGCCATGGACTTGACTTTGCGGCAGTACTCGTTGAGCGAGAGGTCACCCTGAACAAAATTGCGAAAGGCAGCATCAAGGTGAAGAGTACTTTGTTCACGATTACCGAGAAACTGGTTCTCGATGGCGAGCCAGAGGTGGCTCACTATGCAGCCACGTTCCCGAACTACCTGGTGAAGATCCGTCGAGATGGAGTTGTTAGTCCAGTTGAGGATGATGTTGTCCATCCGAGTCCACCCCGGATCATTGGAGGAAGTATCGTCTATGACATGATTGTTGGAATTTGGACCATTTAATGTGGCCCATTCAGCTGAAATTCGAAAGCAATATGGTTGTTGGTTTTAGTCCTATACTGCTAGTGCATGGTGGTGCAAATCAATATATATAGTAGCCCTCATACCTATGGCTGAATAGATAAAGCAATAATGAGGGGTATGACTATATGTATTCACACACACGCACGCGCGCGCGTGTCGTTACCCTGCGTATCGTATACCCTTTGGGACTGCAAAAAGACTAAAGGAACTTCACCTGTCTGAGTTGAAGACCTACAAAGGCCCCACATGTCATACAGGGCCGGACCTGCCTCCCATCTATGGTTAGTCGCGATGTTGCCACGTGTATACTCCAACCGAAGCTACGTCCCACACATGGGAACGCTCCGAGCTAAATATTAGTGCGGCACCTCCGGTCACTCCCAAAAAGGAACAGATGATAAAGATGGATAGCTGTTAGGGATGGTTCTAACCCCCATAGAGGGAAGCTCCAGTCCTGACGCGTGTACAACTGCACCAGACCTTCCCGTCCCAGACAACAAGCTCCAAAGCTGCCACATGTTCAGCCGCCGGACCTTCAACTTCAACGAGCAAGACAGGAGGACCCCCAATGGCTCGGACCTTCAAGGGGCAATCAAAGACTTCAGGACCTGATTAAGTGTCATTAATACCATATTAATGACACACAATCGGAGGGCCCTTAATACCAATAACGGCACTGTCAAAGGCCGTTATCACACTATTAAGGGTAATTAACCTCATTAATTGTGTATTAAGCATCAATAACCGCTAGGGCCACATGTTGGGTCAGGCTAGCGATGTAACGACCAGTCCTTGTACTATAAAAGGACTGGTCGAGCGATACACGGGAGCCCTCTCGGGCTCTCTCTCGGCTCGCTCTTGACTCGGAGACACTTTGAGACTCAACTCTGACACACACTCACAAGTTCTCAAAAGCTCAATACAACAACTACACACCCCGTGGAGTAGAGTATTACGCTCAGGCGGCCCGAACCACGTAAATCCTCGTGTCTCTTTACCATCTTGTTCTAAATATCTGCGCGCTCATTACCGAACTACAAACTCCGCGGGCTACCAACGGTAGTACCGGGAGAATTGCCGGAACCAAACTCCGACAGTTGGCGCGCCAGGTAGGGGCGCTCGAGATTCAAGGATGGTGAACTCTGCTGCTGGATCGTCCAACGGCAACCCTGCTGCGCAACCTGCTGGGGGCAACCCCTCCAGTGTGCAGTAGCCAGCAGGTGATGTGGCTCCAACAGGAGCCATGCCTCCGCCGCCACCGTCCGCACCGGCGAATCAAGCTGGACAGCGGGATGGGGCGTCTGCGTCGGTCACGGGATCGGCGAACAACAACCCTGAACACGCGCTCCATGCCGCGCGCGCTCTTCTCCAGTGCCCACTACCTCCAGGTGCATCCCAGGGTGCAATGGAGCAGTGGAGGGCTCATGTAGAACATTTGATTGCAGCAGCAGCCAATCGCATCAGCAACCAAGGTCCTCCCCCCTTGGGGCAGGCCCCATCACAGCATCGGACCATGTGAGGCAGACTTGGTCCGTGCGCTTCCCAACACAGGAGGCGTGCTACATCACAACAGGCGACATCGCTGCCTTCCGGGGCGCGACGTACTCATACGGTAACCAGGCTTTCAACTCATGACCTCCGGGCAGAGCTTGATCGCTGTTACCGTCAACAGGATGGCCGCGTCCATATCGAACGTCCTCGCGAAAGGCGAGAGGCTCGGGATAGTCCTTCTCCTGAGGGAGTAGGAGGAGGTTGTTCTGCCCTAGCCATGCACCTACGCATGGTCAGATGGACACAAAAGTTCTGGCCTCATCTGCCAGAGAAATTTGACGGGACTGTCAATCCCGCTGAGTTTCTCCAAATCTACTCCACCGCAATTCTTGCGGTCGGAGGCAATGAGGCCGTAATGGCCAATTATTTCCCTGTGGCTTTGACTGGGACCGCCAGGTCCTGGTTCATGAGCCCCCCGCCTGACTCCATCAACAGTTGGGCGGAACTGTGCCAACAGTTCACTGCCAATTTTGGGAGTTCATACACCTGACTAGGCATCGAATTGGACCTTTTTGCTGTCAAGCAGAAGGGAGGAGAATCCCTGCGATCCTTCATCCAGAGGTTCTCCCAGGTATGAAACACTATTCCTTCTATCTCAAGCGCCTCTGTTATTGTGGCATTTAGACAGGGCGTACGAGACAAGAAGATGTTGGAGAAGCTGGCGACCAAAGAGATCACTAGCGTCACGGAACTCTTCAGCTTGGCAGACAAATGCGCCAAAGTTGCGGAGGGGCGTGAAATGAACTCCCAACCACCTCTGGAGGACAACAAAAAGTCCTCCAAGGGTGAAGTCACTACCTCCGGGAGTGGCAAAAAGAAGAAAAAGTCCAACGACAAGAAAAAGCCGTCGGCCGGCACACCTACAGCCGCAGCTGCTGCAGCTTTAGGTGGCCGGGGGCCACGCCCCAAAAAATGACCTCGGCCGTCGTCTGAAGACAGAGGCAGCTCCAAGATGTGGTGTACTATACACAAGTCGAACAACCACAACCTGGAAGGCTGCCGGGAGGTCCAGAACCTTGTTGAGCGCTACAACAAGCGTTGGGAAGAAGTTCCTTTCCGTGAAATTGAAGGAAAACAGAAAGTCGACGAAGCTTCGAATGAAGAGGAGTTAGGCTTTCAGGACCCTAAAAAGGTCCTAAAGGCCGTTTACACCTCCGTCGACGACGACTCTGACGTCTCTGACAATGAACGTCGGAAAACCATGAACACCATCTTTGGTGGTTCGTGGGACATCACCTCCTACCGTGTCCTCAAGACCATGCGGCAGGACATGGCCTCAGTAGCTCCCACTGCCAGGGCAGAGCCGCACCGGAAGTGGATGGACACTGCCATCACTTTCGACACATCAGACTGCCCTCGGAACATGATCGAAGCTAGCCAACTCCCATTGATGGTTTCTCCGACCATCAACAACATCCAGCTCCACCATGTGATGGTGGACGGAGGATCGGGGTTGAACCTCATAAGCTTCAAAGCTTTCGTCAAGCTTCAGCTCCAACCTTCAGATCTTTGCCCCTCCCGACCTTTCTCCAGAGTAGGTCCGGGGGCCATAACTCCACTCGGTGCAATTACTCTACCGGTGACCTTCGGGACCCGGGAGAATTACCGCACTGAGAAGTTGGTCTTCGACGTGGCGCAGATCAACTTACCCTTCAGTGCCATTCTAGGCAGGCCAGCCTTATACAAGTTCATGGCTACTGCTCATTATGGCTACTTGGTATTGAAGATGCCAACACCAGCCGGTGTTCTCTGGATCCGTGGAGATCGCACCGCCGGAGTGACAGCTCTGGAAGAACTCCACGCGCTTGCTACGGCGCAGGAGGAAGAATCCGGAAAGGAGCAAGCTTCGAAACCCCCGAGCATTCTTCACGATGCTCGACCTACACACCTCGCGTACAACCAAGCGGCAACACCGAAATTCCCGTCAAAGTCGTCCAAATCGGTTCTGACGCCGCTCGGATCACCCGTATATCGGGAGGTCTGAATGACAAATAGGAACTCGCGCTCGTCACTTTCCTCTGGGATAATGTCGACGTGTTTGCCTGGCAATCGTCACAAATGCCTGGGATCCCTAGGGAAGTGATCGAGCACAATCTGAAGATCTATCCCGACGCTCGACCTGTACATCAGAAGCCTCAGAAGCAATCAGTAGAGCGACAAAACTTCATACGCCAAGAAGTGAAGAAGTTGCTCAAAGCTAGATTCATCCAAGAAGTCTTCCACCCAAAATGGCTGGCAAACCCAGTCGTTGTACCCAAGGCTGGCGGGAAGCTTCGGATGTGTATCGACTACACTACACTGAATAAGGCATGTCCAAAAGATCCATTTCCACTAGCTAGAATAGATCAGATAGTGGATTCCACCCCCGAGTGTGAATTACTGTGTTTCCTAGACGCATATTCTAGGTATTATCAAATTCGAATGTCTAGGGAAGATGAAGAGCATACTTCCTTCATCACAATAGATAGATTATATTGTTATACTGCCATGCCATTCGGTCTCAAAAATGCTGCTTCAATATTTGTACGAGCTATGTACAAAACTTTTGGAGAGCTTATTAGACACGTAGTGGAAGTTTACGTCGATGACATCATCGTCAAGATCAAGAACAAGGAGTCATTCCTTACACCTTGCAAGCTGTCTTCGACAAGTAGCGAGTCACTCGCACGAAGCTAAACCCGGACAAGTGTGTCTTCGGGGTTAGCTCCAGAAAACTTCTTGGTTTCTTGGTGAACCACCGAGGAATAGAAGCAAATCTGGCGAAGATTAAAGCTATTGAAGACATGCAGCCACCAGCCCGCATCAAGGACATCCAGAAGCTGACTGGATGTATAGCTGCCCTTAGCCACTTCATCTCAAGACTGGCGGAATGGGCGCTACCCTTCTTCAAGCTATTGAGAAAGTCCGGACCATTCCAATGGCCGAAAAAGCAGAAAAGGCATTCCAGGAGCTGAAGCAGCTCCTCACCACTCTACCAACCTTGGTAGCTCTGAACCCTGGTGAGCCACTTCTGCTTTACATTTCGGCAACTGACGAAGTTGTCAGCATGGTCCTGGTTGCGGAGAGACGAGAACCACTTTCAGTTCAGGAGTCCACACCCCTTCGGGAGGGTCCAGAACTACCTGAAGTCGAGTCTGGGTCCCAGCTCCCATACCCTGATCCTCAAGGCGAGACGGCGAAGGATCCATCTCCTTCAAATGAAGGAGTCACTGCTGCTGAACAAGAAGATTCAGACCCCTCTGGGAAGGTCCGGATCACTTCAGAAGAAGTTACAGGTTCCTCTAGCCGAAACTTGGAGGTCCCCGAACAAGGTTCAGACCCCTCCAAGAGGGTCCGGATTGATGGGGAGGATGCTTCGGGCCCCTCCGGGAGGGTCCGGACAGTCCAGCGCCCCGATGTACTTCATCAGCGAAGTGCTACACAATGCCAAGACTCGATACCTAGAGCTGCATATGCTGCTCTACGCAGTCCTTATTGCCTCTAGGAAGCTTCACCACTACTTCCAAGCCCACAAGATTTCGGTAGTAACCTCTTATCCACTGCGCGCAATCTTGCATAATCCCAACTCTACTGGGAACATTGCAAAGTGGGCAGCAGAATTGGTCGAGTTCGACCTTGAATTCGTCCCAAAAAAAGCGATCAAGAGTCAAGCATTGGCGGACTTCGTGGCGGAATGGACCCCCTCTCCATCAAATCTTGGGGGCCCCCGTGAGAAGAAGCCGGAACCCAAGGTTCCGGTCTTCACCGAGCCTCATTGGACTCTCTATTTCGACGGCTCCGTACAGAAGAAGGGGGCCAAAGCTGGAATCCTTCTCCTCGCTCCGACCGGGGAGAAGGTTAAATACATGGTGCACCTTGACTTCAAGGCGACCAACAACACGGCGGAGTATGAAGCACTAATCTATGGGCTTAAGGTGGCACTATCGTATGGTGTCAAGCAGCTGTTGGTAAAGGGTGATTCACAACTTGTTGTAAAACAAGTCAAAGGTGAATGTTACTGCAACAACCCTCAACTAGTTGCATACTTACTTGAAGTCCAGAAGCTTCAGAAGGACTTCAACGTCCTGGATCTTTGCCATGTCCAGCGTCTCAACAATGCTAAAGCTGACAAACTCTCAACGAAAGCTTCAACCGGGGATCCGGCTCCCGACGGAACCTTCGTTCGAAGATTGTCAAGACCTACAGCTCAACCTGCCGAACTGAGCGAAGGGGGCAAGACCAACACCTCGAAGCTGGTGGTCCTGATGGCCCTGTTATCATGGCGCCCATCAAGGGTCGTAGGTGTTGCAGGAAGCTCCGAGCAACCCAGCACGCAAGACTCAAATCCTCAAGCTAGCTCTGATGCAGGGATCTCAGAGATCCGGAGCTACTTGAAAGACAATTTCCTTCCTGAAGATAATGTATCCGCTGACCAGATAGTCAGATTGGCTAAAAGATACACACTGGTAGAAGGGGATCTCTACCGGCGTGGTGCCAATGGCGTCCTAATGCGGTGCATTACAAGGGAAGAAGGCTACGAGCTGCTCGCAAAAATCCATGAGGCGAGTGTGGGAACCACGCGTCCTCCCGCACGCTGGTCGGTAAAGCCTTCCGGCATGGCTTTTACTGGCCTACAACGCTCCAGGATGCAACTGAGCTAGTGAAGAAATTCAAAGCATGCCAGTTCCATGCGAAGCAAATTCACACACCGACTCAGCCTCTAAAAATGATACCTCCTACATGGCCCTTCACTTGTGGGGGATGGATATCTTGGGACCTTTCCCAAGAGCCGTTGGAGGTTACAAGTTCCTGTATGTTGCCATTGACAAGTATACCAAATGGCCGGAAGCAACTCCAGTTGTGACAATAAACAGGCAATCAGCTATCAACTTCTTGCAGTCCATCGTATGCAGATTTGGAGTCCCAAACAAGATAATAACTGATAATGGGACCCGATTTACAAGCTTTGCATTCCAAGGATATTGCGAAGACCTCAGCATTCAAGTCAACTACGCCTCCATAGCTCACCCGGCAAGCAATGGCCAAGCCGAGAGAGCAAATGCAGAAATCCTAAAGGGACTCAAGACACGCACGTATGAGCGCCTGAAAAAACATGGAGCCAACTGGATCGAAGAGCTTCCGCCCACCTTGTGGGCCAACAGGACAACTCCAAACCGGTCGACTTGAAAGACACTCTTCTTCCTGGTGTATGGAGCTGAAGCAGTCCTTCCTCCGGAAATCATCTTGGGGTCGCTCTGGGTCTAGACCTTCAACGATGCCGCGCAGGACCAGTTCCGACGTGAAGACCTGGACCTCCTTGAAGATGGAAGGTGTCGAGCAGCTGTTCGGAATGCCTAATACCGCCAAGCTCTTCGGCGCTATCACCAAAGGCATGTTCACAACCAATAGCTCGAGGAAGGCGATCTGGTGCTACGGAGAATACAATCCAGAGAAGGGTTAAACAAACTCTCCCCCAGCTGGGAAGGACCCTTCTGAGTGATCAAAGTATCCCGTCCCGGATGTGTTCGCTTGGCAATAGAGGATGGGACATATCTCCCTAATCCGTGGAACATTGAGCACCCCCGTAAGTTCTACACTTAATATCACGAAGGTGAGTCCGTAGTTACATGTGTTGTATGTTATAGAGTCATTGTACAGGGTCGTGTAGCTCCTCTGGGAGAACAGCCGAACCTTCCCCGGAAGGTCCGCAAAGTTGAGGCAACACTTGTCACAGTCTCAGAACTAAAAGTGTAGCTAGCTACCTTGGGTCAAACGATAAACGAAACACACTTAGCCTGGTTCTGTACCCTAAGAGTGTACTTGTTTCCCCTGTACCCCGAACCTATAATGAAAGACATCATGTGTGAAAATAGACTCCACGTGCATTTATTTTGTACAGGCTCAATATTTTTTATTTTTCTCTTTCTTGTCTATAACAAAGTTGTGCAATTCTTAAGAAACTTTATCACGACCAGTTCATATATAATTCAAGTCGCATTGTCAATTTTTCTGGGTCTAAACATTGTTAATGGTCTACTTGTCTGAATGCCGCCAAGCCAATCTAGGGTCAGAGTGTGCTATCGACTTAGCCTGGTCATGCACTCTAAGTATGCCACTCTACCTACACCCCGGCAGGCCGAAGTAAGGCGAGTCCCGAAACGATCGAGCCTGGAGAAAACAAACCAGTGCACTTGATTGTATTTAGAATTGTGTTTGACCTAAAACTTTCTCGGGAATAGTAAGTCGCAATTGAGTTATAGATAGGAAATGGATTTTACTGTTTTTCTTGACTTCAATGTGCAGGAAAAATAAAGATCTCATGGTGATGGTGAATTAAGTCGGATCTATTAAAGCTCCGACATCCCCTAAGGTGGCTTATTGTCGATGTTTTAACATTGATAACAAGCGTCGCTAGAGATACTAAGTTACGGTAAAGCCAGGGGGCTAGCCGTCAACGTGAAGAAAAGATGGTGGGAAGACTCCGCAGTGGGGTGTGATGTCGATGCAGCGCGTGTTGACAGTGGTCGCTGCCGGAGCTACCAAGCTCCGACAACCATAAAGGACTTGCTATCAACGCTCTACATGTTGATGGAGACTGCTGCTGGAGCTACTATGCTCCAACGATGGTCACTGCCGGAGCTACTAAGCTCCGACAACCTCAGGGGGCCTCTACTATCGAAGACTTCGGACCTACGCTCTACAAGTTCGAAGCACGCAAGTCTTCAACAACTGTTACATCCTCTTGGTACATGTTCACAATCAAATTGTGTACATCTACCAGGGGGCCAAGTGAGACAAAGATGTTGAAGAAAAAAAATGAAATTCATAAAAATTTGGATTTCATTCATCTGGAGACAAGAGATTACAAAATTGGAGAAAAAGAAGAGAGGATACAAGAGTGAGCTACAAACAGATAGTCCTAAACCCTATGGAAGAACAAGGAAACCTTCTGGGCAACCTCCGACATGCAGGCTTGGGTGGCTTCTCCCTCTCCGTCGATGGGGCCTTCAAGCACCAGGTCCAGTGGGAACTGAGGGTCCCGGCTTGTGTAGCACGTCATCACGTATTCTATGACATTCTTCGCCAGGGATTGTCCCTCGGTTTCCAGCTGGTCTGCAATGACATCGCCCATCTTGGTGAGCTTGTTGCCTGCCGAATTCAATGCCAGCAACGCCTGATCCAACTCCGGCTCCAGATCATCCGTACGCACGATACTAAAACCCATCGACGTCAGCGCGTCGTTGGCTTAGCCCAGGAAGTCCCAAACTTGTTGGGACTCCGCAGCCCTTGAGCCTCGCATCTCCTCCAAGGATCTTCTGGTCGCCGTAAGCTCCGAATTCTCTCGAGCAAGGCGCTCAACCTCTTTGGCATTCTGCTGAATGTTTTCAGCAACCCGCCTTTCGAGTTTATTGAGCTCCTCCTCCTGGAGGTGGATCTTATTCCAGCAGTCGACCAGGTCCTTCTCCCGGCCCCGCACCTTCTTCTCCCTGGCAGCAATTTCATCCTCCCTCTTGTGGAGGTCCTGTCCTCGCTGCCAGACCTTCTTCTCCTCCTTCTCGCGACGCTCCTCCAGCTTCTTGGTGCGCTCTGCGAGACTCTTGTCACCTAGAGTCAGCCTCTGAGTAAGCTCTTCCTCCCTCTTCACGAGGTCATCCCATAGCTCCAGTAGTTTTTGCTCTTTATCTTTGAGCTTTCTCTCCCGCTCCTCAAGAGCCTCCCGACGCTTGACGAGGCTGTCGTGGATGGTGTCGAGCTTCTCTTGGCGATCACTCGCTGCATTATTAGCAGCTACGACCTGTTCGTAGATGGCCCGGGACTAGTTGTCAAGGAATCGCATCATGATTTCCCTCTCGTCCAGCAGTTGGCCCCAGTACTCCATCCGATCCTTCTCCTTCTTCAACCACTCCCTTTTGTCAGCCAACCTGGTTTGCGCCAGCTTGGTCTCGAATTGGAGCCGGTTGCGCCACCTCCTAAGGGTTTGGCGCTCCTCCTCGAGGGTATTGCTATCGTGGAAGAAGGCCAGCTGTACTTGACGAAGGCTGGAGCAGACATTGTCAATAGACAACAACAGATGGATCGGCTCCGGACCTGCCGGGGTCCTCTCCGCTAGCTCCAGCGGGTTCTCCATAACAAAAATCGGGTCCCACTCTACAAGAGAGGTCCCCATAGCTTCCACGGCACTAGGGCCGCCCTCCGGGATAGCCTCGGCCACCGCTGAGGAAGGTCCTGCAATAGAAGATTCGACCTCCTGAGTTGGCTCCGAAGGTCCCGCCGCCAGGTCATCAACAACTGGTCCCTCGGGCTGGGGGCCGGTAGCTTCATATTGGCACCCTGGCTCAGGTGCGGGCACCTCCGGGACCACCACCTCTGGGGCAGGCGTTGAAGGTTCGGTCGGAGCTGAATTCACTTCCGGCTCCGACGCTGGCGCCTCCTCCACCGCCGGCTCAGGCGCTGGCGCTTCGACCGTCATGGGCTCGGGCACCAGCACTTCTGAAGCAACCGGCTTAGACGCCAGAACTTCTTGGACGACCGGCTCAGGCGCCGAAACTTCATCAACCACCGACTCTACCGTCGGGGCTTCATCAACACCCGGCTCCACCGCCGGGGCCTCTTCAACCACCGGCTCCACTATCGGGGCTACAATAACATCCGGCTCGAGGGCCGAGACTGCAGCTATTTCTGGCTCTGAGGCCGGAGCGTCCGTCATCTCAGCATCCAGACCTGGAGCTTCAACCTCCGGGGCAGGTGCCGCTAGTACATCTTCATTCCCGTGGTCCGGTGCTACCACGGGAGCTTCTAGGGATGAGTCGAGGTCCAGGACCATGACAGCCGACGCCGGAGCTATCGCAACCTCAGCCACCTCTTGGGGCATCGCTGAGATTGGAGTCGGAGCCTCCGCCTAGACAGCTTCAGCTGCTGCTGCAGGAACTAGAGATTCAAACCCTTTCTTGGGCACCCTGTGGATGAAGGACGAAGAAACTCAAAACACAATTACAACAAAAACAACCGACTGAGGTAAAAAACCAAAGTTACCTTGGAAGGCTTCCGCTCCATCTAGCGCGAAACCTCTTCCCTGGACGCTCAGGGCCGGACCCTGTCGCCACTGGCGTGGTAGCTCCGGAAGGTTCCTCAGAGCTTGCTCCTGCCATCAGCGTCATCTTGGTTGAGGCCCCCCTCAACCGAGAAGGACCTTCGGACATAGATCCCTCAGCTGGCCCTGGTGCTGGAGCCACATGGACGGAGCTAGCGTCTGGAGGATATGCCGATGCTGGAGTGGTTGCCGCCGTTGAAGACCTTCCCCTCCGGGGAGAAGGAGCCGCTGCGGAAGGAGCAGGTCTGACGGACCTCCCGTCAGAGTGCTTCAGCTTCCTCTTACGGTTCGAGGGCTCGGCCAACTCTTTGCCCATGCCCACGACTCCAACCCTATGTCTCGGGGCGGAAGGGGGACCACCCTCGGAAGCTCTAGGGATCGCCAACCCGGTGGTCGAACGCCTCTCAACTTCACCGAGGTCGTCAAACACCAGCATCTTCCGCCAGAGCTCCCTGCTGAACTCCGCCTCCATGTTCAGAGGGAGGAAGGCCGCTGGCGGAGTCAAGTCGTCACCCTCGACTTCGATGTCGTGTTGGAACTTCTTGAGGTGAAACTCCAAAGTTGTGCCTACAGGTTGGACTTCAAACCGGTCTTGATCCGGTCGTCGTCCATCACGCTGTTGAGGGCCCAAGCAAGCTTCTCCCTCTTCTTCAGCGGAGCCCACCTGTTAACCAGGAAGTTGCAGAATACTGCCTGGGGAGTCACCCCTCCCTCCACACATTAGCGGATCCTGGTCAGAGCAGGGTTGAAGGTGTCCGATAACACCGGAACTTCGCTCCAAGCTTCAGTGTCAACGTCGGCTGCCTAAAGGTGAAGGTCGACGATGATTGTGTTTTTGTAGGTCGAAGGAGCTGTAGAAACGACGAAACGAAGATATGAGGAAGAAGAAGATAGTATGCGCTAACGGGCGGCAATAGCCATCTGCTCCAAGGTGACGACCTTGGACTTCTCTTCCTCAAGGAGGAGGCGAGCGGCCTGGACGCGACGACAGGCAGCAGCAGCCTGTGCCTCGGCATCCTTGGCCTCCTTGATGATCGTATCTAGTCGAGCACGGAGGACAGCGGCCTCGGCATCATCCTCCATGGTAGTCGCAAGAGCAGAGAACCAGCGGTGGCGGTGGCTAGGTTTAGCAAAAGCGAAAAAAATCAAGCTCTGATTACTATGTTAGTGGAGAGGTAATGTCGCTGTTGGTACCCTGTGTACCGAGTACCCCAGGATACCGCAAGAAAAGCTAAGGAGTTCCACCTGTCGAAGTGTGATTCCGGCAATTCTCCCGGTACTACCATAGGCAGTCCGCGGAGTTTCTTAGTTCGGTTGTGGGCGCGCAGAGATTCAGAACAAGATGGCGATTTGACACGACGATTTATGTGGTTCGGGCCGCCTGTGCGTAATACCCTACTCCACGGATGTGAGTTGTTGTTGTATTGAGCGTCTGAGCGCTTGAGTGTGAAAGACTAGCGTGTCTCGTCTGGACCTGAGTGCATGTCCTTTGTGTATCGCTCGACCAGTCCTTTTATAGTACAAGGGTTGGTTGTTACATCATTAGCCTGGCCCGACATGTGGCCCTGGCGGTTACTGATGCCTAATACACAGTTAATATGCTTAATTCCCCTTAATAGCGTGATAACACCCTTTAACGGTGGCGTTACTGGTGTTAAGGGTCGTCCGATCGTGTGTCATTAAGATAGTATTAATGACACGTAATCAGGTCTTGAAGTCTTTAATGCTCCTTGAAGGTCCGAGCCGTTGGAGGTCCACCAATCTGTCTGTTGAAGTTGAAGGTCCGACGGTTGGACACGTGGCAGCTCCGGAGCTTTTAGTCTTGGACGAGTAGGTCCGATGCTGTTGTACACGTGTCGGTACCAGAGCTTCCCTCTGTCGGGGGTTAGGTCCGAGGGTGCCACACAGGTATCTAGTCTGGAGCTTTCCCATGTATGGAATGTATCTCCGGTTTTATGATACACGTGGCGGCACTGGGACTAACCATAGAAGGGAGGCAGGTCCAGTTCCGAGTGACACGTGGGGCCTTCGGAGGTCTTCACCTCTGATAGGTGGAGTTCATTTGCACTCTTCGCAGTTCCAAGGGGTATCCGGTACGCAGGGTACCGACACCACCCTTTCATGTTGAAGACCTCTGATGGCCGCATGTGTTACACAGTACTGGACCCACCTCTCTCGTTTTGGTAGCTCCAGCACTGACACGTGTAACATAAGGCTGAACCTAACTCCCTCCATTGGGAAGCTCCGGCCTTACCACGTGTCTAGTGACCTCCAGACCTAACCCCCAGTAGATGGAAGCTACGGTGCTGCGACGTGTAGAATGGCTCCGGACCTACCTTCCCGTGATGGGAAGCTATGGAGCCGCCACGTGTCGTACCTTCGGAGCTAGGACTTCAACGGAAGACTGAGAGATCTCCAAAGGCTCGGACTTTCAAGGGATGATTAAAGCGATAGTTACAAGACCTAATTAAGTGTCATTAATGCTATATTAATGACACACGATCTGTGGACTATTAATAGAGGTAACACCGTCATTAAGGCACGTTATCACTCTATTAATTACACTTAATACTTGTAGATCGTGTATTAGGCTATTAACCACGCCAGGACCACATGTTGGGTCAGGCAAATGATATCACGGCGAGCCCTTAGACTATAAAGCGGTTGCACCACACGATTCAGGGACAACCTAGCTCATACGCTCACAAAGCGCCACACATATTCATACAACACACAACCTGTGGAGTAGGGTGTTACGCTCAGGTGGCCCGAACCATGTAAAATCCCTCGTGTCATCATCTTGTTCATAATCTCACTCGCGCTCCAACCAATCAAGAACCTCTGCAGGCTACAATTTAGTAGTACCGGGGGAAGTGTCGATACCACACTTCGACATTTGGCGCGACTGGTAGGGGGTGTCAACTCGTTGATATTTCAAGATGGTGAACTCTGTCACAGGATCATCCAATGGCAATGTGTCGCAACATGCTGGGGGAGGGAGGAATCCCTCCAATGTGCAATAGCCAACATTCGTTGTTGTCCCAGCGGGCGTCACACCACCTCCACCTACTCAGGCTAGCAATGCTGGACAACAGGATGGAGTCCTTGTGTCGGTCACTACATCGACACATAATAACCCTGAGAACACTCTGATCCCAGCGCGTACTGTTCTGGAGAGTCCACCAACACCCGGAGCACCTCAGGGTGCGATGGAGCAGTGCATGCTGATGTACAACATCTGGTTGCTGCCGCAGCCGATGCCATCAGCAACCAAGGTCCTCCCCCTTCGGGGCAGACACCAACTCAGCGCAGGACCTTGTCTGGGAAACTTGGTCCGCACGCATCACATCACCCGAGACGTGCTGTATCTCAGCAGGTGACCTTGCTGCCCTCCGGGGCGCGTCGCACCCATGCTATGTCGAGACTCTCGACGCATGATCTGCGGTCGGAGCTTGACCGCCGCTACAGACAACAGGACGGTCTTGTCCACATCGAGCGAGCTCGCAAAAGGCGGGAGGATCATGAAAACCCTCCTCCTTCTGGAGTGGGGGGCGGCTGTTCAGCCTTAGCCATGCACCTGTGCATGGTCCGTTGGCCCTAAAAGTTCCGGCCTCATTTGCCAGATAAGTTCGACGGGACTGTCAACCCCGCTGAATTTCTCCAGATATACGCCACCGCTATTCTTGCGGCGGGGGGCAATGAGGCCGTGATGGCTAACTACTATTCGGTAGTTCTAACTGGGACCGCTAGGTCCTGGTTCATGAGTGTGTCGCCCGACTCCATTAACCATTGGGCGAAGCTATGTCGACAGTTCACTGCCAACTTTGGGAGTTCCTACACTCGGCCGGATACTGAATTGAACCTTTTTGCTGCAAAGCAAACATATGGAGAATTGCTGCGGTCCTTCATCCAGCGATTTTCTCAGGTACAAAATACCATACTTTCTATCTCGAATGCATCTGTCATCATGGCATTTAGACAGGGCGTTCGGGACAAGAAAATATTGGAGAAGTTGGCGACAAAGGAGGTCACCAGTGTCACAAAGTTATTCATTCTGGATGACAAGTGCGTCTGAGCTGCAGAAGGCCGGGAAATGCACTCCAAGCCATCTCTGAAGGCTAAAAAAAAGTCCTCCAAAGCTGAAGCCACTACCTCTGGTGGTGGTAAGAAGAAAAAAAAAGTCAAACGGCAAGATGAAGTCGTCGGTCGGTACGCCTACTGCTGCAGCAGCTGCAGCTCCGGGTGGTCGGCGGCCACGACCCAAAAAATGACCTCAACCTTTGTCAGAAGATGACGGAAGCTCAAAGATGTGGTGTTCGATTCACAAAATAGACAAGCACGACCTGTAAGACTGCCGAGAGGTCCAGAACCTTGTCGAGTGCTACAACAAGTGTCGATAAGAAGCTTCTTTCTGCCAGCGGGAAGGAAAGCAAAAAGTCGATGAAGCTCCAGTTGAAATGGAGTTAGGCTTATAGGACCCCAAGAAGGTCCTAAAGGCTGTGTACAACACAATCGACGTTGATTCTAACGTCTCTGACAATGAGTGTCGGAAGACCCTCAACACCATTTATGGTGGGTCCTGGGACATTACATCTCGCCGCGTCAACAAGAAAATGCGGTAGGAAATGGCTGCCATAGCTCCTGCTGCCAGGGCAGAACCACATCGAAAGTGGATGGACACGCCCATCACCTTTGATGCAACAGACTGCCCGAGGAACATTGTCAGAGCTGGCCAACTCCCACTCATGGTGTCTCCAACCATCAACAACATCCAACTCTACCATGTCTTGGTAGACGGAGGCACGACGCTCAACCTCTTGAGCTTTGAAGCGTTTATGAAGATCCATCTTCAACTATCAGACCTTCGCCCCTAACGTCCATTTTCCGGGGTAGGTTCGGGGGCCATCAGCCCTCTTGGATCCATCACTCTTTCGGTGACCTTCTGGACTCGGGAGAAGTATAGGACCAATAAGAGGGTCTTTGACATCGCTCACATCAGTCTGCCCTTCAACGCCATCCTGGGTAGGCCTACATTGTACAAGTTCATGGCCGCAGCTCACTACGACTACCTAGTGTTGAAGATGTCGACACCTTCGGGTGTTCTCCAAATCTGCGGAGACCGCACTGCAGGAGTTACTGCGCTGGAGGAACTTCATGCACTTGCCACGGCGCAAGAAGGAACCTCCGACAAAGAACTCGTTGCTCAACCTCCGAGCACTCGTCATCGAGGCTCGACTTCTGCACCACGTGTGCAACCAAGCGGCGACACCGAAGTTCATGTCAAAGTCGTCCAAATCGGTTCTGATGCTTCCTAGACCACTCGTATATTAGGAGGACTGGACAACAAATAGGAACTCGCGCTCATCACTTTCCTTCGGGCGAATGTTGGCATGTTTGCCTGGCAACCGTCGCAAATGTCTGGATCCCCAGGGAGGTGATTGAGCACAATCTGAAGATTTATCCCAACGCACGGCCAGTGCACCAGAAGCCCCAGAAGCAATCAATTGAGCGGCAGAACTTCATTCGACAAGAGATCAATAAGCTGCTTGAAGCTGGTTTCATCTGGGAGGTTCATCATCCAAGATGGTTGGCAAACCCAGTCGTTGTACCCAAGGCCGACGGGAGGCTTCAGATGTGTATCGACTACACCACCTTAAATAAGGCATGCCCAAAAGATCCATTTCCAATACCTAGAATAGATCAGATAGTACTCCACCTCCGGGTGTGAGCTATTGTGTTTCCTAGATGCATATTCCGGGCATCATCAGATCCAAATGTTTAGGGAAGATGAAGAGCATACTGCTTTCATAACAGTAGATGGATTGTATGTTACACTGTCATGCCCTTTGGTCTCAAAAATGCTGCTTCGACCTTTGTGCGAGCTATGCACAAAACTTTTGGAGAGATAATCAGGGACTTAGTAGAGGTGTATGTCGATGACATTGTTGTGAAGATCAAGAACAAAGAGTCACTCCTTGACAACCAGCAAGCCGTCTTCGACAAGCTGTGCATCACGCACGCCAAGCTGAACCTGGACAAGTGTGTCTTCGAGGTTAGTTCCGGGAAACTCCTCGGATTCTTGGTGACTCACAAGCAATTGAGGCAAACCCGACGAAGATCAAGGCTATTGAAGATATGCGGCCCCCAGCCTGCATCAAGGACGTCCAGAAGGTAATTGGATGTCTAGCAGCACTCAGCCAGTTCATCTCAAGACTGGTAGAATGAGGACTACCCTTCTTCAAACTCTTGAGGAAGTCCAGACCATTTCATTGGTTCGAAGAAGCAGAGAAGGCGTTTCAAGAGCTCAAGCAGCCCCTCACCACAGTACCAATTCTGGTAGCTCTGAACCCAGGTGAGCCTCTTTTGCTTTACATTTCGGCAACTACAGAGGTTGTCAGCATAGTCCTGGTCCAGAAAGACCGAAAAACTTCGAGTTCGGGAGCTTAGACCCCTCCGGAAAGGTCCGAAGCTACCTGAAGGCGAGTCTGGGACCCAGCCCCCAGGCATGGATCCCCAAGGTGGAATGCTAGAGGATCAACCTCTCTCACCCGAGGGAGTTCATATGGCTGATCAAGAAGAACTGAACCCCTCAGGGAGGGCCTGGGTTGAACAAGAAGAAGTTTTGGACCCCTCCGAGAGGATCCGGGAAACTCAACAAGAAGGTCCAGACCCCTTTGAGAGGGTCTCGGTTGATGAAGAAGAAGCTCGCGCCCCTCTGGGAGGGTCCGGACCGTCCAACACCCAATGTACTTCATCAGTGAAGTACTCCATGATGCCAAGACTCGCTACATTGAGGTGCATAAGATGCTTTATGCAGTTCTTATTGCCTCAAGGAAACTTCATCATTATTTCCAAGCCCACAATATATCAATGGTAACTTCTTATCCACTGTGTGCTATATTGCATAATCCTAATTCTACTGGGAATATCACCAAGTGGGCAGGGGAGCTAGTGGAATTCAATCTCGAATTCCTGCCACGACAAGCAATCAAGAGTCAAGCCTTAGCTGATTTTGTGGTGGAGTGGACTCCTTCTCCATCAAATCTTTGGGGCCCCAGTGAGCAGAAGCTGGAACCCAGAGTCCCAGTCTTCACTGAGTCTCATTGGACCCTCTACTTTGATGGCTCCATGCAGAAGCAGGGGGCCGGAGCTGGAATACTTCTCCTCGCTCCAACCGGGGAGAAGGTTAAATACATGTTGCACCTTGATTTCAAGGCAACTAACAACATGGTGGAGTAAGAAGCTCTCATTTATGGGCTCAAGGTGGCACTTTTATTTGGTGTCAAGCAAATGTTAGTGAAGGACGATTCACATATCATCATCAAGCAAGTCAAAGGCGAGTGCAGTTGCAACAACCCTCAACTCATTGCTTATCTCCTTGAAGTCCGGAAGCTCTAGAAGGACTTCCACATCCTGGACCTCTGCCATGTCTAGCGTCTCAACAATGCAGAAGCTGATGAACTCTCAAAGAAGGCTTCAACTGGAGCTCCGACTCCTGACAGAGTCTTTGTCCGGAGACTGTCAAGACCAATCGCTCAGCCTGCCGAACTGAGTGAAGGGGACGAGACCAGCACCTCGAAGCTAGCAGTCCTGGTGGCCCTTTTACCATGGCGTCCACCAAGGATTGTAGGTCCTGCAGGAAGCTCCGAGCAACCCAGCACGCAAGACTCAGAAGCTCAAGTTAGCTCTGATGCATGGATCTCGGAGATCCGGAGCTACTTGAAAGACAACCACCTTCCTGAAGACGGTGTATCCACTGACCGGATCGTCAGATTGGCTAAAACATACACTCTGGTAGAAGGGGATCTCTACTGACGTAGTGCCAATGGCGTCTTAATTCGGTGCATTACAAGGGAATAAGGCCACAAGATTTTAGCAGAGATCCATGGAGGCGAGTGTGGGAACCACGTGTCTTCTCGCACGTTTGTCGGCAAAGCCTTTCAGCATGGCTTCTACTGGCCTACAACACTACATGATGCAGTAGAGTTGGTGAAAAAGTGTGAAGCGTGCCAGTTCCACGCAAAACAAATTCACACGCCGGCTCAATCACTGCAAATGATACCTTCTACATGGTCGTTCGCTGTGTGGGGCACGGACATCTTGGGACCATTCCCAAAAGTCATCGGAGGTTACAGGTTCCTCTATGTCACCATCGACAAGTTCACTAAGTGGCCAGAAGCTACCCCAGTTGTGACTATCAATAAGCAGTCAACTATCAAGTTCTTGAAGTCCATAGTCTGCAGATTTGGAGTTCCCAATAGAGTCATCACTGACAATGGAACCCAATTTACAAGTGCAGCCTTTCAAGAATATTGCGAAGACCTCGGCATTCAAGTCAGCTACGCATCTGTAGCTCACCTAGCAAGTAATGGCCAAGCCGAGAGAGCAAATGCAGAAATATTGAAAAGACTCAAGATGCGCACTTATGAGCGCTTGAAGAAACATGGAGTCAACTGAATCGAGGAGCTTCCGTCCGCATTGTGGGCAAGCAGGACTACACCTAACCGGTCAACTAGAGACACCCTTCTTCCTGGTGTACGGAGCTGAAGTAGTACTTCCTCCGGAGATCACCATAGGGTCTCTTTGGGTCCAGATCTTCGACGAAGCCTCACAGGACCAACTCCGTCGTGAAGATCTTGACCTCGTCGATGAGGGAAGGTGCCAAGCAGCTATTTGGAATGCACGTTATCGCCAGGCGCTTCAGCGCTATTATCAAAGGCATGTGTGCAACCGACATCTCGAAGAAGGCGATCTGGTGTTGCAGAGAATACTAACTCGTGAAGGGATAAATATACCTCCCCCCAGCTGGGAAGGTCCCTTCCGAGTGATCAAAGTATCCCGTCCTGAATGCGTTCGCTTGGCAACTGAGGATGGGACCCCATTTCCTAATCCTTGGAACATCGAGCACCTCCGTAAGTTTTATGCTTAGTATCACAGAGGTGAGTCTGTAATTACATGTAATGTAAATTATGGGTCCAGGAAGTTCAAGCAACACTTGACACAGCCACATCACTAAAAGTGTAGCTACCTGCCCTGGGTTAGTACAAGATGTATAGCACACTTAGCCTGGTTTCGCACCCTAAGTGTGTCCTTGTCTTCCCTGTAATGTGGACCTATAATTAAAAACATTGTTGTGTGAAAGCAGACTCCACGTGCATTAATCTTTTACAGGCTTGTTTTCTTTTATTTATCCTTCTCCTTATTGTCTATAACGAAGTTTTACAATTATTTTTGAGTTTCAGTCCATGTTGTACAAGTTATATTGTTGGTCTCTTCGGATCTTGACATTGCTGCACGCTCTACTCGCTTGAACGCCAAGCCAACACAGGTTCGGAGTGTGCTATCGACTTAGCCTGGTCCTGCACCCTAAGTACGCCACTCTACCTATATTCCAGCAGACCTCAGTAGGGCGGGTCTAGAAAGCATTCAAATATGAAAAGATTACATTAATGTGCTTGTTATCATATCGAGTTCCTTCAGACCTAAAATCCAAATCAGAATAGTAAGTCGCAAACGAGTTATAGACGAGAGGACGAATTTTACTCTTTTTCTTGTCTTTAATGTGCAGGAAAAACGAAAAACTCATGGCGATGATGGGCTATGCTGAAGCTACCAAGCTCCAACATCCCTCAAGGAGGCCCGCCGTCAACATTTCAAAAGTTGAATGTGGGCACCGTCAGAGCTAACAAGGTTCGACATCTCCCATGGGGGCCAACAATTGACATGAAGAACCAAAGATGATCAGAGCGAAGATGGTGGAAAAATCACCCCAAGGGGGCTCGCCGTCGATGTTTCATGTGTTGACGGTAGGAGCTGTCGAAACTGCCAGGCTCCGACAACCCCAGGGGGCCCGTCGTCGATGTTCTACGAATGATAGTGGGTGTCGTCGAAGCTACTAAGCTCTGACAACCCTAGGGGGCCTGTCGTCAACGTTCTACGCGTTGACAGCGGGTGCCATTGGACTTACCTAGCTCCGACAGTCCCACGGGGCCCGCCATCGATGTTTTGTGCGTTCACATTGGGCTCCATCGGACCTATCAAGCTCCGATAACTCCCAGGGGGCCCGTCGTCAACGCAACAAAGGGTCCCTGGAGGTGTCGGAGGTAAATCTCGAACCTTAAAGCTAAACATACTGGCTACGAGTTTGAAGTGCTCAAGTCATCATGATATTGTCAAAACCTTTTGGTACATGTTCGCAATCAAATTGTGCACATCTACCAGGGGGCCAGCAAGATAAAGGACAGTATATTGAAGACAAAGACAAAATGGAATTCATTCATTTTAGAAATACTGAATTTCATTCATTCAAGGATTGGAGATTACAAAACTGGAGAGTTACAAGTGGAAACAAAAGAGAAAAGTCATAGGTTCTGCGGAAGTATGGGGCAAGTTTCTGGTCAGCCTCCTGAACGCTGGCCTTGGCAGCGTCTTCCTCTTCAGTGAGGGGCCCTTCGAGCACCGGGTCCAGAGAGAATTGGGGGTCTCGGCTCTTGTAACAATTCATCACATATTCTGCGACGTTCTTGGCCAGAGACTTCCCCGCCGTCTCCAGCTGGTCCACGATGACGTCGCCCATCATGTCGAGTTTGCCACTAGAAGAGCTGAGTGCCACCAGTGCTTGGTCCAGCTCTGGCTCTGGATTGTCCGGACGTACTAGACTGAAGCCCAATGGCATCAGAGAATCATTGGCTCGCCCCAAGAAGTCCCACAACTGCTGGGACTCAGTCACCCTCAGATTTCGCAACTCCTCCAGTGACCTCCTGTCGGCCGCTAGCTCCGAACCTTCCCGAGCAAGGCCCTCGACCACTTTAGCATGTTGCTGAATACTCTCAGATTTTGGCTTTTTGCGGTCAGCGAGCTCTGTCTCTCGGAGGTGGATGCGGTTCTGCCGGTTGGCCAGGTCTTTCTCCCTACCCCACACTTTCTCCTCTCTGGTGGAGACTTCGACCTCTCTTTTGGTGAGGTCTTGCCCCAACTTCCAGTACTTCTCCTCCTCTTCCTTGCTCCACAGATCAAGCTTCTTAGTGTGATCTGCCAAATTTTGCTCTTCTAGAGTCAATTTCTGGGCGAGCTCCTCCTCTCTCTTCAAAATGTCTTCCTCTCGTTCTAGTATCTTCCCATTCATTGAGACCTTCCTGGCACTTGAGAAGCATCTCATGGAAGGTTTTGAGGTTGTCTTGGCGGTCATTTGCCGCCTTGTTGGCCTCTTTGGCCTGCTCAAACAAAGCCCGGGATTGGCCGTCGAGGGTCTTGATCATACCCTCCTTCTCGGTGAGCAGGCGCTCAAACCTTGCTAGTCGGACCTTTTCTCGGTCTATCCAGTCCCGTTGGTCCACCATCCTCGATTGTGTTAGCTTCGTCTCGAAGTGAAGCGTGTTGCGCCAACGTCTCAAGGTGTGGCGCTCTTCTTCGAGGACCTTGCTTTCAAGGTCGAAGGCGAGCTGAACTTGAAGGAGACTGGAGCAGCCATTGTCAATCGACAGCGCCAAAGGAATAGGCTCCGGACCTGCTGGGGTCATCTCCGCTCGCTCCAATGGGGTCTTCCAATACAAAAATTGGGTCCCACACCACAAGTGTGGTCTCCTGTGGATCTGCGGCACTAAGGTCGCCCCCCAGAAGCTCTTCTACTTCCGTTACCGCCGATGAGGGTCCCACCATGGGAACATCAACTCAGAGGATAACGCCGAAGGTCCCCCCTCTGGACCTTCAGTTGACGACTCTGTAGGTGGAAGGCCCGTCGCTTCCTCTGGGTGCTCCAGCTCGGACAAAGACGCCCTCAGAATAATGACCTCTGGGATGGACGTTAGAGCTTCATTTGGAGCCCCCACCCCCGCCAGCTCAAGCGCCAGTACATCCACCGCCGACTCAGGTGCCGGTACATCTGCCACATCCGGCTTAGCTGCCAGAGCTTCAACCATCTCCAGCATGGAGTCCGGTACATTAGCCATCTTTGGCTCAGCGGCCCGAGCTTCAACTATTTCCGACACAGAGACCGGAACTTCAAGCACCTCTGGCTCAATCGTCGGATCTTTAGCCACTTCCAGTAAAGGTGCCAAAGCTTCAGTTACCTCCAGCTCAAGTGCCAGAGCTTTCGCCACCTCCAACTCCTGCACCGGAGCTTCAGTCTCTGGCGCTACTACTGGCGGTGCATTTTCAACAACTTCACCACCGTGGTCCGACGCTACCACGGGAGCCTCAGGCGTCTCTTCTGGATCCAAGTCCACAACAGCTCGGGCTGGAGCCGTTGTGTCCTCTGCCACCACTTGGGGAGGTTCAGTGGTTGAAGCCGGAGCTTCAACACGCACAACCTTAGTCGCTGTAGTAGATGCTGAAGCCTCAGACTTTTTTCTCGACACCTTGGAAACAAAAGCTTGAGAAGATTAAAGATATAATAAAAACAAGATTAGCACTACAAGGTGAATTGATGATGCTTACCTGGGGATGCTACTGCCCCAGTCACTGCGGAATCTCTTCTTCTGAGGTCCAGAGTCAGAGCCCACCAAATCTAGTGAGACGAGAACCTCAGACCTTGGTCGGGAGCCACCTGCAGTGGCTGGAGTCTCCTCAGTTGGAACCTCCCTCGGCTCGAAAGGACCTCCAGACCCGGAGATCACAGCTGACACCAGAGCCGGAGTTGACCTTCCGGAGCTTGAGCCCCTCGAGGGCGCTGGCACCGAAGCGGGCGTAGCCACCGAATATATCCTTCGCCGGGGAGAAGGGGTTGTTGGAGTTGGAGTTGACCCGATGGGGCTCCCGTCAACATGCCTTAACTTCCTCTTCCGGCTGGAAGATTCAGCCGGCTCCTTGCCCTTGCCCTTGCCCTTGCCAACTTCATCCACTTTCTGGCTTGGGGCAGCGGGGGCCACTCATTCAGAAGCCCCAGGGATTGCTACCCCAGAAGTTGATCGCCTCTCCACCACGCTGAGGTTGTCCAACATTGACATTTTTCTTTGGAGCTCCCTGCTGATCTTTGGGATCATGTTCAGAGGTAGGACAACAGCCGGCGGAACCAAGGCGTCGAAGGAGATAGTTCCATTCTGGAACTTCTTCAGATGGAGCTTCAAGGCTTCATCATCCAAATTGGAAGTCAAACCAGTTTCAATCGTGTTGTGATCCATCACACTATTGAAAGCCCATGTGAGCCACTCCCTGGTCTTCAACGGAACCCACCTGTTCATCAAGAAATTGCCGAAGACCATTTGAGGGGTCACCCCTCCTTCTACGCATTCCTCGATTCTTTCCAAGATGGGCTTGTACGCATTTGACAGCTCTGAAACTATGTTCCAGGCGTCAGTGTCGATGTTAGGAAGGTCCTTGGGCAACTCCACCCTCTCGTGCTCCTCCACAGTGATGATCACCCAATCCTTCTTCCAATTTTCCTACTTGCTGGAGGGGAAATACTTCAAGTACTTGAAGAGGCAGTTCTTTCGCTTCACGAAGTAGTAGAAGTTGATCAACTCCGTCCCCTTCTCGGTGGTGTGGACTACGAAGAAGGTCCGGAACAGCTCGATGTAGAGAGGCACACCCACCCACATCCCGCAGAAGTGGACGAAAGTCGCCATCAGCAAGAGTGAGTGCGGGCCGAGGTGATGCAACTGGAGGCCATATAAGTCCACCAGCATCAATAAGAAGGTTGAAAAAGGTGGGATTAGACCCACCATGGTGTACGCAGAAAAGTACACCATGTCTCTAGCACGCTCCTTCTTGAAGGGGAGCTTGCCAAAGCGAATGTCACGGTTGAAGGAGTCACTAGATCACCCCATGTAGGTCCAGACCTTCGACAGATCCTCCTTGGTCTTGATCTTGCTGCAGGGAAGACCTAACTCCATCGCGGCAAAGCGAAGCGAAAGAAGAGAAAGCTATGCAAAGGTTGGGAGGCTCTGAGCGCAAGTTTGCTTGAAAGCGTAAAGAGTCCTCAAACCGTACGGTCTTTCCTTCTTAAGTAAGACTCTGCAACGCTTGGATGGAAACTGCAACGGGACCGAGATCACGTTTTCAAAAATCTACCCTGCCAATGACGAATGGGTCCGGGTCCACTTTGGCGGAAATTATTACCCCAGGTGAACCATTGTCATGATGGGAGGTTGGAAGCCCGAGGGCGGCGGCCTGACAAGGCGCGTGAAACCGATACAGTTTTTGCATTGGGAACTGACGACCTTCAATTGCGTGAGATCCACACTCAAAGATCTCATCTGCCGCATTCAAAATAAGTCACGCGGCGATGGTTTAACCACGAACCATCGCCCCAACGGCACATCAGAAGACCCTTGAAGCTGCAGCGCGGAAATCGAAAATGGCCCAACCTCCGGTAGAATAACTTAACCCAAAGGATTTCTCCCGGAGGTGGGCCCGGGGGCAACTTTAGGTATCCTGCGTACCGGGTACCCCATGATACCGCAAGAAAAGCTAAGGAGTTCCACCCTTTAAAGTTGAAGACCTCTAAAGGCCGCATGTGTTACACAGTACTGGACCCGCCTCCCTCGTTTGAGTAGCTCTGACCCAGACACGTGTAACATAAGGCCGGACCTAACTCCCTCCATTGGGAAGCTCCGGCCTTACCACGTGTCCAGTGACCCCTGGGCCTAACCCCCTATAGAGGGAAGCTCTGATGCTGCCACGTGTAGAATGGCTTCGGACCTGCCTTCCCGCGATGGGAAGTTACGAAGCCGCCACGTGTCGAACCTCCGGAGCTAGGACTTCGACGGAAGACTCAGAAATCTCCAACGGCTCGGACTTTCAAGAGACGATTAAAGCGACAGTTACAAGACCTGATTAAGTGTCATTAATGCTATATTAATGACACACGATTATTGGAGTGTTAATAGAGGTAACATCGTTATTAAGGCACATTATCACTCTATTAATTACGCTTAATACCTGTAGATCGTGTATTAGGCAATTAACAACGCCAGAGCCACATACCGGGCCAGAAAAAATGATATAACGACGAGCTCTTAGACTATAAAAGGGCTACACCGCACAATTCAGGAACAACTAAGCTCATACGCTCACAAAGTGCCACACATATTCATACAACACACAACTCGTGGAGTAGAGTGCTACGCTCAGGCGGCACGAACCACGTAAAATCCCTCGTGTCATCATCTTGTTCATAATGTCACTCGCGCTCCTAACCAATCAAGAACCTCCGTGGGCTACGATTTAGTAGTACCGGGGAAGTGTCGATAGAACACTTCGACAGTCACGGGATTAGATGATTCCATTAGGTCATAGAGGGTTACAATATATGAAGAAGGAGACCTCTAGGGGTGGCCGGCGGCTATAAACCCTAGAAGCGTCAGCCTCTCTTGCTTTCAACGGCCAGAAGCTCCTATGGGCTGAGTCTATCTCACGCATGAGGAGGTACATCATACTAACTAAAATGGAGATTGTGTGGATTTGAGGAGTTGTTTGCACGACCGTACCAAAACTACGATTACATCACAGTCGCTCTCACCAAAGTGGTAGCCTTTTTCAATCCCAGAACAAACAAATAAATGCGAAATTACGTGCTTGAATATTATGCAGCGACAGAACAGATAAATGGATGGAAGAGCCGGCTGGCAGGAGTTGCAGTCCGGGCGTTCGTACCTGTGGTCTGCTCCATGCAGTCGGATGCGAAGCTCGTGTCGGCGTTGAAGTTGAACGTCTGGTTGAGATCCTTGGCCCTGAACGAGGAGCACCCAAAAATCGATATCGATTAGTCGGGGTTTCATCAAGCTCGTCTCGGAGCTTGTAGGAGGAGAGGCGATTTGGGCAGCAAGGACGTACACGTCCTCCATGCAGAATCCGAACTTCCTCTGCACCTCGTCGGTGAGCCGGCTGGCGACGCGCTGGATCTCGCCCTCGGCCGACCGTTGCACCGCGGGCAGCGGCGGCGCGCCCTGGAGAACCTGCGCGATCGGCGGCGGCGCGCGGTCCAGCACGCCCGGACCTGCAGGTTGGCATCTCCCGTCGTGTATAAACAGCAGCAGCAGCAGGACGCCGGCGGCAGCGGGGAGGATCGGACGCGCCATGGATGGCGGAGGCAGGAGCAGGAGCTTACCGGTCAGACGAACAAAAAGGTGAAGGCGGCTACCATGCGAGTAACTTGGTCAGCTGCTGAGACGACGTGTTCGCGTTTACGTGCAACGACCGGGCTGTTGTCGGACGCGGTCAGCCTGTCAGAGGCTCCAGTTAAGACGAAATATTGAGGAATGCACGCACGAAGATCAGAAAAGATCAGATTTCTGCAGACCATTTTGTGTCAGATTACTCCGTTCATTTCATTTTATTTAATGCTGACTCGTTTAAAATTGTACTGATCAGCTAAAAATAAAACGAAAGGAGGTGGTAGATTAGATATATAATTTCATCTTGACCGTGACACGATTTTGGAGCCTGATGGATCCTGCGCGGTCCTTGACGATTCAACGGCGATCACGTCACCGTGCAGAAAATGTACGATGAACTGAAGTTCATTAAACAGAACCGTGATGCGCATTCGATCGCTGAAGTTTCTTAATAAGTTCGTCTCGAAAGATAATGTTTTTGAAAGGAGTTTTGGTTGTTGAGCGAGAGGGAGTAGATGTGGAACAAATCAACAAACCAAAAGGTGCGTCGTGTAAGGCTGAGTCCAACGGGCAGACCCAAAAACGATGACCAATACCGCTGCTTGCGTCTCGTCACAGGACCACCGACAGAATCGAAAAATTGCCATCACCAACGGACGACGCAGAAAAGAAGACGCAAAACGCCGGCGCTGCTTTCGTGCCGAGCGACGGAAAAAACAAGTGACCGAAATTTCTCCCGCCTAGTTGCTCTGCCGCGCTGGCGGCCTCTGCACCCTATGCGTCAGCGCCAAACAAACGGCCTGTTTGGATGATGGCTAACTTGCCTAAGTCTAAGTTTAGCCACTTGTCACACTTGTGGCGCGCCTAAGCTAACTAATGTTAGCATGTGTTTGGATTGTTACCATAACCTAATCTTAGGCGCGCCTAAAAAAGTGTAGCATGTGTTTGTTTTGTTACCATGACTAAGCTTAGGCAAATAGCTAAACTTAGGCGGTTGATTTGAGCGCCACAGTTGGGGCAGTTTTTTGTTAGGCAATGGAAGCAAAAGTTGCCTAACTTCTGTGACACGTCTAACCTTAGTCAACAATCAAACACTCGCCTAAAACAGTGTGGCATGCCTAACATTAGGCTTAGGCAAGTTAGCCATTGAACCAAACAGCCCCAAAATCTTCGCGCGCGCGATAGTTCTAGCACGTGAAAACTCAGCGCCCTCCCACGCGCACAACAGTGTTCGGGCGCCCCACGTCCAAGACCGATGTTTCGGTACTCCGCAGCTAGCTATCGAAAATCTGTTTGCAGTATCGCTACGTTGTTGGAGACGTTGAAGTAGCATCTTGCTACCCATACGTGGTTTCGGTATTCTTATGGCTACTCCGTTAGAGTCAGTCTAAGCAAGCGACCGGACTAGTCCATGGAGCATCCAATCAAAAGAGAGTCAAGAGTTCTAGCAATTAGTACGGTTGGAATAGGTGAACAAGGCTGACCTTTTTGTCCAGTTCCCACGAGCAGTGCCATTATTTTTTAAACTGTTTTGCCTAAAAAAACATTCATAAGAGCCCAAACTTTAGTGTTAACACAATTTCAAGTGACTCTTAAAGGGTACCAGGCAATGTTCAGTACAAGTGTAGTAGTAGCAGCAATAATAATATTCATAATAATAATGGAAATGCAACTTAGCCACAATTTTAGGGCGTGTTTGTTTACACTCAGGGCTCCTTTGGCTGCAAGGCATGTAAATCCCAGGGAAGGAGACCCCCGAAGGGGGCATTTCCCTTCTCTGGGCAAATTATCCACCCAGGAGATAAATTCTCTATGGCTTTTTGGGAACCTAAGGGCAAAAAATCTCAAAAAACTAAAACAGTAAAAAACACATGAGAAATAGTGAGAAAAATTCTAAAAATGAAAAATCATTGTAAAATCAATTGAACTTCAAAATATGCAACATAATATAAAAGATCGCCGATACATTAACAGAACAACATCTTCGTCTAATTCTTAAAAATCTGCACAACCATAAGTTACAAGGTAAATAATATATGAAGCTCAATTTCAACTAATGTATCTCAGCTAGATCCAATTCTCTCAGCACATATGAGCTCCCATCTCCCAAAATAACAATGTGAATATATCAGTTTTCTTACACTGACTCCAAGCAAGTTTATAGCTCCAAGCACTAAATAAATACACCAATGCTAAGTTCTAGTGATGCACAATTCAAAATAATAAGGGGTAAAAAATACATATGCGATTGCATAAATGCTCTCCATTCTTCCTTCCATGATGTCTAGGCAGCTTCATGGCCATCAGGAGATTATTTGCCTCTGCAAATTAATGTGGTTAATAACATAAGTAATTCTTTGCAAATAACCAAAGTAACTGGAAAAAAATAAAATAGGTAGCTTATGCCTCTGCTGTGACCACCACTTGCTATCTATACGTTAGGCATCAACAGGCAAGAACAAGATAAAGCACCCCTGGTTACTATAGACACTCATTAGAAAACAGTTGATTGTGCAAAATCATAGCAAGAAGACACATGTCACTATCAAATGGATGCTTAGTAAAATTTTGCAATTTACAGAGCGATCCAGTCAACAGAAGACAAACAATGAGTAGGCAACTGCTTACACCAATCACAAGGGCTGAGCTAAAGCTAACTTTTCAAAACACAATCAATTGACAACCAAACTATAACTGCAAGCACATGCTCATGGAAAAGCTGTAGAAATTTATAAATAGGGTAAGCACACACCAGCTGGCCATGATTGCGTAAAAACAGGTAAAACAAATCAGTAACAAGTCTATGGTATTTTTGCTGATTGATCAAGAAACGGAGAGTGGTAGTAGGGAATATTGTGAACGTCGGGGCATGTCCTGGTGATTTATTCATTTCATTTCCACAGGTTCATTTGAAGCTTCTACAAGCACAGCAACACACCACGCTGTACCACGCCCTCAATTGAGTACGCATTGTGCTGCTTGATATCAGATCTAGGAACAAAGGGCATAATCTTACAACGGGAGGTAATAGAACAACATCAACGCACAACTAACCTAAATCAGAGCACCATATCCAATGTCATAGAAATTTATAGGGGCTGATAGATTAATTTCCATTAACAGGGGTAGCAGATACAGACAGCACGACAGAACCCCTGCAACTCACAATAGAATAGCTTTTTCTTTTGAGGTCTTAGAAGCGTAGCTAGCCATATAACCAAATTAAGTTGGGGATTAAGCAAAGGTCCAAATTTTAGTTCATACGGAATCAATCCATGAATGTGGGAAGATAATGTAGCAGCTCAATACCTTCGACGCGGTCGAGGTCGCCGTCCATGGCAGCCTTGAGGAGAGAGAGAGTTCACCTCCACACGCAAACACGCAACAAATCCAAAGCAGATCAACGTCAATTCTCGTTCAGGAGCGGGGAGTATGGATGGTCGCTCAAATAAAATGGAGGAACGGGTGGGCCGGGAAGCGTATTGTTGCTGCTGACGGAGGTGCGGTGGTAGAAGAAGGACACCACCATGGCTCGTCTCGCGTCGCCTCGACAACCTCGCTCTCAGTCACCATCGTGCGCAGGCACACGGTGGGGGGGGGGGAGGAGCGACGACTAACACGGATCGGGGGTGGGAGGAGAATGGCGCAGGGGAGGCGGGGGGCGACAGGCGCAAGGCATGGAAGAGCAGTGGCACAGATCGGAGGTGGGAGGCGAGCGACGCGAGGTGAGCCGTGGCGGCGCTGGGTCGTGGGTGGGAGGCGAGCGGCGCGCGAGCGGGGCAGGGTTTTCCTGCTCGACGTGTTGAGGCCGGGACGGAAATCCCTGAGCTCCCCCGTGGATTGGGCCGGAATTTTTGGCTGCCAAGTGCACCGGAGGGAAATGTTGCCCCACGGTTTCTGGCCCTGGAATTTTGCTGGGATTCCACCGGTTTTCTAGGCTACCAAAGGGGCCCTCAAAGTTGAATTGGATAGGATCATCCATATTTTTCTCTATTGTATCATCTAAGTTGATGTTTGGTTGAAAAAATTGAATGATCTAATCTTTTGTTTGGTAGGTTAGATAAAAGTTGGATGAATTGGATAACCCAAGTTGTTGTTTTCACATGATACTAATTATCATATTACTAGTACATATTAATGCTAATATCATAATAGTAATTACTAATCAAAAATAAAACAAGCTAATTATCACTAATTGTGTTACTAAAAAGTACACTTAGACAAGGTGGATGAACTTATCCAACAAATATTTTTTGAACCACTCCATCTAGCATTTGTAAGGAATATTCCTCAAAGCTGGATAATCCTATCCATCTGTCTGTGAAACAAACATCTGATTTGATGATTCGACCATTCAATACACAAGCCACCAAACACATCCTTAGAGACCACCGTGTAGAAGATTGTTACTTCCTCATATAAAGGTATTATAAGCTATACTTTCACCAGAAATTTCTCTTAAAATATATTCTTATCTGGATGCTGAATCATAGTCATACGGTAATATATTTCATAACAAAACTCACACGTTATTAGTATGATTGTCTTTGCGCCTTATAAAATAGGAGATAACGAGTGGTATATTACTTGGTAGTACCTCAAAGTGCAAACCTTATATAACTAATTGTATATTTATTTTGTCTACCAGATAATATATATTACAGATAAACAGGACAGGTGAAAAGGAGACAATCTTTTGGTACGAGACTAATACGTCGAGAGAGTCACTAGTTTTGACAAGATGAGGCGAGAGTTGGCCCAGGGGCAGTGTCCTAGGAGCGACTCCCGAGCCTCCGAAAGCTAGGGGGCATCTGAACATTTGATCATGCCAAGGGACAATATAAGCAAACCAGCCTCCGAGAACTAGGGACATATGAACCTTATATATGATATAACGATTAATGAATCAAGAATAACACTATACTTGAGCCTGTAATTTGACTAGTCAATCTAACTTAGAATTAAAAGCTCCTAATTGTACCCATGACCCTGAAGAAAATGAACAAACTGCAAGCTCCCACCTTGGGTATTCTACTAAATTGAGCGTTAATGATCTTATTCTAGTTTGTCAGCTGTTACAATTGTGATCCGATACCGTACTTTTGTCTGTCGGCTGCTGTGACCGTGAAGTGATCCCATATCCTTGCCTGCCAGTTGTCACTTTGTGGCGATGTGATCCAATCTGGTGTTCTCGTGACTTGGCTGTCGTGGCTGTGATCCAATCTCATATTGTGATATACCGGTTGCTACGATCATGACTTCGCTAGACTGCTCGTATTCTCAAGATTGTTTGATAAAATTGATGTTGATTCTATTATAAGTGACTTTGCGTATAAAACTGTTAGAGAAATTATTTTAAATGAACTAGAGTTATTTGTTATTTTTTAAACTTATTATTTTCACATAATTAGTGATGTTGAAATTTATAATATAGTTACTATTAGAGTAAAATGCACATGTAGTCCATGAACTTGCGATAGTGTGTCACTTAAGTTCACAAACTTTGAAAACTTATTTAAAAGTCACTAAACTAATTAAGTGACTCATTAGAGTTCTAAGAGACACGTGGCATGCCAACGTGGAGTACACATCAGACTGTCTGGATGACTCCTGGACCTAATCATTGTATAATTAACCCCTCACTATTCGTCATATTCAGAGGTTGTTTTGCCGAACATTATGGAGAAAAAACGCAATATGCAGCTTCATCGATCTGGAGGCGGGCGACCAGGCTGGGCGCGGTCCGATCAGTTTGGACAGCAACCAGGCTGAGGCGGCGCAGACGATCGGGGCTGGGCCGATCTCGCTTCGGGGGCGGGCGCTGAACTCGCACCGGGTGTTTTGGGGGCCGCGATCAGAGTTAAGCTGTTTTTAATGATTGCTACTTTGACTCTCATCAGAATTTTCTGGATGCACATGCAGATGATGAAATACAAAGAAACGGGCTTGGCGATGGTCATTAAAGTTCTCTAGTAAGGCAATTGCGTGTGATTACAAAATGGAAATAAGCATACTTTTCTTGTTCTTAATGTTGCACCCTGTCTTGAGAAATTCAGTTAGGGCTGGATTGCTAACTATGATTCTGCAACGAGTTTGTGCCTTCTATTTTGTTTTAGCAGAGCATGATCTGGTTCAAGCCTCCACTGAAAACGTGTGCAAATTCCTTGTCACTGACATGATCTGAACCGACATATCGGTGACACAATGAGTGACATATATTAGATTGGCTGACATTCAGTGACATACAATTGGGTTATGGCAACCCAGCAAATCTTTTACTTCTTCCATGAAATGGTTAACGATGTTTTATTTGAACAACTATTTAAGGTTGGATTGCATTTTTATTGCCTTTCTCTTGATGCATGTGGAAGACAGGTCATTTCTGGCTCTTACAATGTACCAATCACAGTTGATTTTGTCCGACTGTATCTGTCACTCTGAACACAGCGTTCATACGTCACTGTCTGTACAAGCGCGTTTGCAGTAAAATGCATATCACTCTTATTCAACATGTAACACATCTTCTCAGAAGTATTAGCAACAGACTGAAGCTAACGAACAAAAGCGAAATACTTAGCCCCACGGAACCTTCAATTACAAGTTCTTGAACGCAGACTCATGATGCTGCTTCTGGGTGCAAGTCTGGACAACAAAGCCTTGTTCCAGAAGTGCTCAGCGTGAACAAAGTAGAAATTTCCATCGGCCTTAAAAGTGAGAAAAAACCTGTTCGTTTCAGGATGGCTAATATCAGCAAATTTGACTGTCCTGTTGAGGGGAGTAGCAAGCTATGACATCATCTCAGCCTCAAAACGATATGAACCTGGCCGCTACCTGAGCTTGTAAATGTATGGGCTCTGAACCTGGGAAATTGCTGCAAAGGCTACACAGTCATAAGAAGATTTTAATACTTTTGAAGCTTGCAGTACTTAATCAGTAAAATACTTGTTCATCTGATCAATGAATCTTTAGTACAAACTTGACAGAAAATCTCTAGTGAAAACATATAGGAAACAAGAAGCTTTCCTCAAAATCTCTACTGAATTAAGTACAGTTTGAACAGTAAGGAATCAAGTACATGAACTCAAAATCTGTACATTTAAAGGGGAGCGAGAGCATGCTTCTGAGCGAGAACGACACCGCGTCGGGCGGCCTCACGCCCCCGGCGGCCACCTCCTCCCCGCCGGATGACCCCACGCCTCGGGAGGCCTCCTCCCTCCCGCCGGAAGGTACCCTGCCTCCGCCACCAGCAGCCGCCATCCCCCTGCCGGTCTGCACCTTGCCCCCGCTGTAAACTCCCCTGTGCGAGCTAAAGTCTCACCTCGGATGGATGTTGTTCCTTTGCTGTCTCGCCCTGTCCCCCGCTGATCTCCCTTTCCCTTGAAGCTAGTGTCTGCCTCTTCGCTGGCGACCGTGCTCCAGGCTCCGCTTCCGCCTCCGGGCACCTTTGCTTCTCTGGCCTCTCCTTTACTCCTGTCGCTCTCTGTTTCTTCCTCCTCGCTCTCCCCACCTCTGTGCTCCTTTCCGTCTCCCCTTCCCTCCTTCACCACCCGCCTCTCTTCTAGCCAACCTTGCACCCCTTTCTCCTTCCTGAAATCCCCGACCCCCTCTCCTCTCCCCTAGTGCAGACGTGCTGCTCTCCCTCTCCCCGTAGGGCCGTTCCTCCGACCTCCCGTTGGGTTCGTTCTCGGGCCCTTCCTCTTTCGACCGTGAGCTTGAAGACGCTGAATCTGCCTTTTCCCTTCTTCCCATCCTTGGTGGTGGCAACTTCGATTGCGACATGGAAGACTTCGTCTTCGGCGCCCCCTACCGCCTGCCCCCTTCTTCTAAAGGATCGAAGAGAACGTGTAAAGCTATCAGAGGGGGTGAATGCTACATTTAAAGTTTTTAGTAGAGGCAACAAAACATCCCTTGACAGAAAACCAATATGTCAAAGAAACCGTGTGTGCAACTAATCTAAATGTGTTCAACTATAATAAAATTAGTATAGATTGTATAGAATCAAGTCATGAAGATATCACAACAAGAATCACGAAAATCCATCGAGAGCAACTCAAGTTACGATCAAAAGATCGAACAAAGGTCAATCTGTCCTACCCGAGAAAAATAGTTCTGAAACACTGCAAAGAAACTCGTGTATATCAGAAACCACAAATCCAATGACCATGAAATTTTCACAAATGATAGAAAATTAAGTCGTGAAAACAATCCAGAAAGAATCAAGGCAATCAGATATGTAAAACTCGAGTTATGATAAAACCACCAAAACAAAGTAGTGCTGTGTAGAAACTCGACAAGAAAGACTTGAAAAAAATAAGTCGGGCGAACAAGGCACAAAAGTTCCTTCAAACTACAAATTTTATTGATCAAACCACAAGAGGAACATCCCCAAAGTCGTGTTCCACGAGCTCTGGCCTCCCTTGCTTATGTAACCAGCCCTTAGGCCAATCCAAACTTAACCAGGACTCTAATCCTACTCAATTCACGAATCGGTGCTCAAGACTCTTCTATACGCAGACAGAAGCAATCTTAAGACTTCTAAACACCTTAGAAACGTACACCACATTTTTAAAACAACTCAAATTCGTGGCCCACACAAAATTCTATCATAACCAACTCAAAACTTTCCATATTTGAGTCAAAACACGACTCAGCCGCAGCCTGAGTCCATAACCTAGTCGGTTGGACATTTCTGACCAATTTTTTTACGTCCACATCTCTTCATCACGTCTCAAAAAAATGTAGCCACGTCTATGCACTTCTTACACACGTACAAACACCTTCCACCGACGTCCACAATTCCTTCATATGCACTGTTCTTGATTCATACATGCTGCCCGACTTCCCGATCAACTCAACCACAATTCCTTCTGAACTTGGTTGTTGAACCTCATCTTCTCACTAAGACTAGTTCAATGGATCCCGTTGCCATCCATGTCTTGAACTCAAGCAAAACCTGCACATGAATAAACAACCAATACTTCCGAGCACAAGTCCTCGACTTGACTCACGTTAGTTCCGAAAACCACAACACCTTACGTGAGCACCTCATGTAAGCATGTTGCAAACCACAGCAAAATGATATCAGTCATAACCACCAAAACACACCAATAACTTAGTAAAAGAATACAATGAAACTTTCCATAATCCAAAAAGCAAGTTCAAAACATTGCAAGTTAAAAGCAGAACCACTGCGATCAAGCTCCGAACCTTGCGAAAGCTAACCGGACCTTGAACTGGAGCTTACCAAAGCTAGCAGGATCTAGCGCTAGAGCTTATCAAAGCTAGTCGGACCTAGCGCAAAAGCTAACCAAAGCTAGTCATACCTAGACAAAGAAGTCGTACCTAGACAAAACAAGTTGGACCTTACGTCGGACCTTGCCGGAGATACTCAAAACAAGTCGGATCTATCGTCGGATCTTGCTGGAGCTCAGATCTAGAGTCGGACCTTGATGATAAATGTGTTTTGCTAATGTATTCATCACACATAGGTCTCACAATCTCCCCCTTGATGAATGCATTGGCAACACCATTTAAAATCTGAAGATTGGCTTATTCACATGAAAAGTTTTGAAAATAATTTCTCTCCCTTTTTAAAAATCAAAGAAGATAGAAATAAATTTCTCAATACATTTCTCCCCCTATATATATTTCTCCCTCTTGCATACTTCTCCCCCTTTGACAACGTATTCAACAAGGTACAAAAGAGAAATTTTAATTTGTTATGAGCATATTATAACATATACATATAAGAAAAGCTCATCCAAGTCATACTATCAAGTAACTTATGCCATCACAACAATGAGATACATAAAGTAGTATAAGCCATGCTAGAGATCAAATGTAATTTTCAATTTTAGCAAACTTAATTATTTCAAAACCTGAAAGCATGACACTTGTTGCTGCATTTTATTATTTTTCAAAGCACAAATTTAGATCATATGATATTTGCAAGATATTATATGCGCATTTGCCTTATTCTAACCAACCAAGCCAAGCCTATATCATTTCACAATCAGAAGCTTAACGACATGATTTTAGTCATACACAACTTCTTCCAAGTTCATATCTAAGTGCAATGATAAGCCATCTCAAAAGAAGAACTGCGATGCATGCATATTCTCTTAATCTTTTCTCGATTTATATTTGTTCATAAAACTCAACATGTGAGTTGATTACTTGATTAATTCATTATGATTAAAGCACTTGTGATCATGCAACAAGTTCAAAATAACAAAAAAGTTCGATCATGACCAGATTTAGTGTAAGTAATTATTCCAATTACTAGTCATGACAAAAACTACAAAATGTATAACATGAGTAATGTAGTAAGAACTTTCAGCATGTAAAAGGAATCACAAAGTCATATATGTATGAAATACTATGCTCATATTATTTTAAGTTCAGATTCACTCACAGACTTCCCAAGTTTCAAAACTCCCCCTCAATTTAACCTATGAGGATGCACAACCCCTATTTCACTACGAATGTAACAAAAATGAGTGAAATCCAAAGGTTTTGTGAAAATGTCAGCCAATTGTTATTCGATATCTAGATGGTGAAGCACAATGTTTCCTTTTTCAACATTATCATGTAGAAAGTGATACCTAATATCAATGTGCTTAGTTCTAGAATGTTGCACGGGGTTTTTAGCAATGCAAATGGCACTAGCGTTATCACAAAACAGTGGAACACTATCTAGATCAACCCCATAGTACTTAAGTATTTGAACAATCCAAAGAATTTGTGAGCAAGCACTAGCACCATCTACATATTCAAATTCGGCTGTGGATTGCGCAACTGAGTTTTGTTTTCTAGAGAACCAAGCAACAAGAGAATTACAAAGAAAATGATAAGAACCGGAAGTACTTTTCCTATCAATCCTACAACCACCAAAATTAGCATCCGAAAAATCTTTCAAAGTAACAGTAGAGAAAGAAGGAAGAAAAAATGTCAAATTCTTGAGTTCCATGTAAGCACCTGAGAATCCTTTTGATGGCTTGACGATGTGAAGCATGTGGAGAAGCTTGAAACCGTGCACAAAGACATACGCTAAATTGTATGCCCGTTCTTGATGCCATGAGGTACAAAAGTGATCCGATCATGCTTCTATATTCTTTTTGATCCACGGGTTCACCATCTTCATCAAGTTCAAGTGTTGATGTTGTTCCCATAGGTGTCCGAAGAGTCTTGCTTTTGTCCATGTTGAAGCACTTGAGAAGGTCCCTTGTATACTTCATGTGATGCACAAAGGTACCTTCCTCAGTTTGCTTGATCTGCAGCCCCAAAAAGTAAGTGAGTTCACCCATCATACTCATTTTAAATTTTGAACTCATCATTGCTGAAAACTTGGACACAAGATCATGAGAAGCACAACTGTCGAAGTGTGGAATACGACACTTCCCCTGGACCTGTTGAGAAATAGCCCGCGGAGGTTCTTTTGTGGTTAGGGAGCACAAGATCAATATCAAGATGGTGACCTCAGAGATTTACGTGGTTCGGACCGCCTGAGCGTAACACCCTACTCCACTGTGTTTGTGTAATTGTATTGAGTGTGTGTGTTCGCTAGGGTCAGGTCGCAAGACCTGGATCCCTCTCTAATGTTCGTGCGGTGCAGTCCTTTTATAGTTCTAAGGACTGACCGTTACAAAGCTGGCCTAGCCCGACATGTGGCCCTAGCGTGCTTAATGTCTTAATACACTGTCTAAAGAGTATTAAGTACAGTTAATAGTGTGGTAACGTGCCTTCATGGCAGCGTTACCACTATTAACTGTACACTGATCGTGTGTCATTAATGACACATTATTAGACCTTGTAATTGCCGCTTTAACTATCCTTGAATGTTTGTAATGGTCTTGTCTGGCTTGTATTTTTGTTGGTGACGAAGGTCTGGAGGCTCCACACGTGGCAGATCTAGAGCTTTCCCTTACGGAAGAGTAGGTCCAGGGTTATTGTACACATGTCAGTACCGAAGCTCCTCTCTAACGAGGGCTAGGTCCGGGGCTGTTGTACACGTGTAGTTGTCGGAGCTTCCCTTGGTTGGGAGTTTTGTTCCGGGCTTATGTTACACATGTTAACCTCAGAGCCAACCATGTGAGGGGAGCGGGTCCGGTGCAACGTGACATGTGGGACAAGCAAGGGCCTTCGACTCTGACGGGTGTAACTCCCTTGCACTTTTTGCGGTATCGTGGGGTACCCGGTACGTAGGGTACCGACAGTGGCCCCCGGGCCCACCTCTGGGAGAAAACCCTTGGGTTAAATTGTTCTGCCGGAGGTGGGCCATTTTTGATTCCCGTGCTTCAATTTTCAACAAGTCTCGCTGGCAGTTCGAGTGAACCTTCGATGCGTGGCTTGTTATGAATGCGACAGATGAGATCTTTGAGTGCGGATCTCACGCAATTGAAGGTTGCTGGTTCACAATACGAAAACTGTATCGGTTCCGCGCGCCCTGTCAGAGCGCTGACTTTGGGTTTCCCACCGCTCATCATTGCAACAGTTGGCCTTGGGTAAGGACCTCGATCTCTTCGTCGGGGTGGCCCCAGGCCCACTCGTCATTGACGTGGCAGATTTTTGAAAAGTACTCTTGATCTCATTGTAGTTTCCATCCAAGTGTCGCAGAGACTCACTTAAGAAGGAAAGTGCACTCGGGTTGAGGACTCTTTACACCTTCAATTATCTTTGCGCTCAAAGCCTCCCAAACTCCGCCTAACTTTCCATCTTTCGCTCCACTTTTCCGCGATGGAGTTGGGTCTCCCCAAGAGCCGCCTCAAGAGCGATGATGATTTGAAGAAGGTCCAGATTTATGTGGGGTGGTCCAATGACTCTTTCAACCATCTGGTCCGCGCCAGCAAGCTTCCGTTCAAGAAGGAGCGTGGCGGCGACATGGTGTATTTCTCTGCGTACGCCATGGTGGGGCTGAGCCCACCTTCCTCAACCTTCCTCTTGATGCTGCTGGACTTCTATGGTCTGCAGTTGTACCACCTTTACCCCCATTCTCTTCTTCTTGTGTCTACATTCGTCCACTTCTGCGAGATGTGGGTGGGTATTCCCCCTTGCGTCGAGCTTTTCCGCACCTTCTTCACCATCCACACCACCGGGAAGGGGTCCGAATTTCTCGGCTTCTATTATTTTGTGAAGTGCAAGAAATGCCCCTACAAATACTTGATGTCATTTCCTTCCAGCAAGTGGGATAACAGGAAGAAAGATTGGATCGTCGTTACGGCAGAGGAGCATGAGAAGTTGGAGCTGCCCGAAGGTCTCCCCAATGTTGACACTGACGCATGAAGTGTGGTTCCGGTGCTGTCAGAGGCCTTCAACCCTACTTTGACCAGGATCCACGAATGCGTGGAAGGAGGAGTGACCCCCAGATGGTCTTCTGCAACTTCCTGGTCAACAGGTGGGCTCTGCTGAAGAAGAGGGAGAAGCTTGCGTGGGCCCTCAACAACGTGATGGATGAAGACCGGATTGAAATCGGTCTGGAATCCAATTTGGAGGGCGCAACTTTGTAGCTTCATCTCAAGAAGTTCCAGCATGGAATTGATGTCGAAGGCGACAACTTAACTCCGTCGGCGGCTTTCCTCCCCCTGAACATGGAGGCACAATTCAGTAGGGATCTCCGGAGGAGTATGCCAGCGCTTGACGATCTTGGTGAGGTGGAGAGGCTTCCGACCACCAGATTGGCAATCCCCGGAGCTTCTGAGGGTGGTCCTGTGCCTGCCCCAAGCCGAAGAACTGAAGACGTCAGCGAAGGCAAGGGCAAAGAGCCAGCTGAGCCTTCCAGCCGGAAGAGGAAGTTGAAGTACGCTGACGGGAGGTCCGTCAGGCCTGCTCCTTCCACGACGACTGCTTCTCCCTGGAGGGAGAGGTCTTCTGCTACTACCCCTGCTTCGGTGCAAGCGCCTTCAAGAGGCGTCAGCTCCAGGCAGTCAACTCTGGCTGTAGTGCTGGCTAGGAGCTCCAAGTCCTGGAGTTCTTCTTGTCGAAGGGAAGCTCCGACCGAAAGAACTCCGACGGCTGCGAGTGTCCCTCAACTGAAGTCCGAAGTAGTTGTCTCACCAGATTTGGTGGGCTCTAGCTCCGGGCCTCAAAAGAAGAGGTTCCGAGGTGACTGGGGTGGTAGCATCCCAAGGTAAGCATTAATTGCTCACTCTGAAATGTTAATTTTCTTTTGGATGTGTCTTTAATCTTCTCTTCCCTTTGTTTCCAGAGTGTTGAAGAAAGGACCTGGAGCTTCAACACCTGTTGCAACGACTGAGGCTGCACCTGCCGAAGCTCCGGCTTTGATCATTGAGCCTCCTCATCAAGCGAAGGTGGAAGTTGCGGCAGCTTCGGCGCCAGCTGTCGTGATCCTAGACTCAGAGTCCTCACCTGAAGCTCCTGTGGTAGCGCCGGACTGCAGGAGGGAAGTTGAAGAGGTGCCCCTGGCGACAGAGGCTGATGCTCTAGCACCAGCGATGCCAGAAGTTCCGGCTTCCGAGTCGGAAGTTGCCAAAGCCCTGGCTGTTAAGCCAGAGGTAGCTGAAGCTCCGGCTGTTGAGTCGGAGATCACCCAGGCTGCAGCCCTTGTGTCGAAAACGGTCAAAAATCCGGCGGCTGAGCCGGAGGTGGTAGAAGATCCGGTTGCTGAGCCAGAGGTTGGAGGTCCGGCAGATGTGCCAGAGGTGGTCGCCGCACTAGAGCCCGAGCCAGCAACGATGGAAGCCCCAATTGAAGCTCCAGCTGCTGTGTCAGAAGTGGTGGTCCCAGAGGTACTTGGGCCGTAGCCAGAGCAGTCGGCGACAGGTCCTTCAATATCAGAGCCATCGACTGAAGACCCAAAAGTGGCGCCTTCATCCGCTCCAGAGGCAGAAGTTCCCCCTGTGGGTTCTTCTGCTGCCACTGAAGGGTTTCAGGAGAGCGGCCCCAGCACCGCACGAGTACAGGGGACCACTATTGTAGAGTGGGACCCATTTTTTGTGATAGAGAACCCCTTCGAGCCTGCGGAGATGGTCCCCGCAGGTCCCGAACCCATCCCTCTGGCGTTGTCCATAGACAATGCCTGCTCAAGTCTCCGGCAGGTTCAGCTAGCCTTCGGTCATGAGAGCAAGGCTTTGGAGGAGGAGCGCAACATCTTGAGGCGTTGGCGCAACATACTCCATTTTGAAACCAAGCTTGCTCAGACAAGGCTAGCTGACCAGAAGGCATGGATCAAAGGGTAAAAGTCCCGGTTAGAATACTAGGACAAGTTAATGGAAGAGAAGGAGGCCGCCATCTGGGCGCTCGATGCTAACTCCAGGGAAATTTTGGAGCAAGCCAAAGAGAGACATGATGCTGTTGATGAGCATTACGAAAAGCTCGCAGAGTTGAATGAAACTCTCAAGAAGTGTCGAGCGGACCTAGAGGCGAGGGAGGAAAAACTCCTGGGGCAGCAGGAGAATGTAGTGAGGAGGAAAGCGGAGGTCACACAGAAGTTGACTCTGGATGAGAAAAATTTGGCGGATCGTAGCAAAAAGCTGGATCTATGGAAGGAGGAGGAGAGGAAGAAGAACTAGATGGTGGGGCAAGAGCTCTCGAAAAGAGAGTCTGACATTGCCGCTAGGGAGGAGAGAGTCAAGGGAAGGGAGAAGGACCTTGCTGAGTGGCAGAACCGCATCCACCTCCAAGAGACGAAGCTGGCCGATCAGGAGAAGCAGGTTGCTGAAGTCAAGCAGCAGCATGCTAAGTTAGCTGAGTGACTTGCCCGAGAAGGTTCGGAGCTTGCGGCCGTCCGGAGGTCCCTAGAAGAGCTGTGGAGCCTGAAGGAGACCGAAACTATTCAAGTGTGGGACTTCCTCGGGCGGGCGAATGACGCGCTAACACCACTGGGTTTCAGTCCAGTACGTCCGGACAACCTGGAGATGGATCTGGACCGAGCGTTGGTGGCCCTCAATGGTGCTGGTGGCAAACTTGATGCAATTGGCGACGTCATCGTGGATCAGCTGGACACGGAGGGGAAAACTCTGGCTACAAATGTCGTAGAATATGTGCTGACGTGTTATGTAAACCGAGATCTCCAATTCCCACTGGACCCGATGCTCAAAGGTCCCGTTGCTGAAGAGGAAGACGCTACCAAAGCTAGCGTCCGAGAAGTTGCCCAAAAAGTAGCTTCATTCTTCCGTAGGTCTTAAGTCTTCCAATAGCTTGGACTTTTCTCCTTTTGTCCCTTGTAATCTCAATTTTGTAATCCAGTTCTTCTGATTAATGAAATCCCCCCTTTTGCCTTGAATTTCACTTTGTCTTCAATATACTGTGTCGTGTCTTGTTGGCCCCCTGGTACATGTGTACATTTGAGATGTGTACATGTACCAAAGGTTATGACAGTATGTTGAAGCCTTCAATTTTGAAGCATCGAAGACAGCCCCCCTGGAATGGTCGGAGCTTGGCAGCTCTGGCATCAACATATTAGATATTGACGGCGGACCTATCTTGGGAGATGTCGGAGCTTGGTAGCTCCGGCGTCGTCCACCATCACTATGAATTTTTGCTTTTCCTGCACATTAAAGGCAAGAAAGAAAGTAAAATTCATCCTCTTGTCTATAAATTGGTTGTGGCTTATTGTTCTTTTTTGAACTTTAGATCTGAAGAAACTCAACATGATAACAAGCATTTTGATAGAATCTTCCTAGATCCTCATGCCTTTTTAGTACTCACCCTACTGAGGCCTCCCGGGTGTAGGTAGAGTGGCGTACTTAGGGTGCAGGACCAGGCTAAGTCGATAGCACACTCCAGACCTATGTTGGCTTGGCGTTCAGGAAAGTAGACTATGTGGTGGTGTTGACATCCAAAAAGACTATCAAGAAGGCTTGTAATGCATGTGAATTACTTGGAAAAAAACTCAAAAAGATTTGCACAACTTCATTATAGACAAGTAGGATAAAAATAATTTGACATATTGTGCCTTGTACAAAAAGTAAATGCACGTGGAGTCTGTTTTCACACAACAATGCTTTTCATTATAGGTCCAGATTACAGGGGAGACAAGGAGACACTTAGGATACTGGACCAAGCTAAATGTGTTATACATCTTGTACTAGCCCAGAGCACGTAGTTACACTTTTAGTGCTGTGACTGTGTCAAGTGTTACTTGAACTTCCCAGACCCTCCTGGAGGGGTCCAGATGTTCTCCCGGAGGACTTGCTCGTCTCTGTATAATGACTCTACAACTTGCATTGTGTGTAATTACAGACTCACCTCCGTTATTTTAAGCATAAAACTTACAGAGGTACTCGATGTTCCAAGGATTGGGAAGCGGAGTCCCATCCTCTGTTGCCAAGTGAACGCATCCTGGTCAGGATACTTTAATGACTCGAAAGGGACCCTCCCAGCTGGGGGAAATTTTGTTCATCCCTTCACGAGTTAGTATCTTCCGAAGCACTAGGTCGCCTTCTTCAAGCTGTCGATCACACACATGCCTTTGATGGTAGCACCGGAGCACTTGGCGATAACGTGCATTTCGAATAGCTGCTTGGCCCCTTCCCTCGTCGACGAGGTCAAGGTCTTCACGCCGGAGCTGGTCCCGCGTGGCTTCGTTGAAGGTCCAAACCCGGAGGGACCCCAAGGTGATTTCCAAAGGAAGGACTGCTTCAGCTCCGTACACCAAGAAGAATGGAGTTTCTCCAGTTGACCGGTTAGGTGTTGTCCTATTAGCCCACAATGTGGATGGAAGCTCTTCAATCCAGTTAGCTCCGTGCTTTTTCAAGCGCACATATGTGCGCATCTTGAGTCCTTTTAAGATTTCTGCATTTGCTCTCTCGGCTTGGCCATTGCTTGTTGGATGAGCTACTGAAGCATAGCTAAGTTGAACGCCAAGGTCTTCGCAATATTCTTGGAATGCAGGACTTGTAAATTGAGTTCCGTTGTCAGTTATGACTTTGTTTGGAACTCCAAATCTGCATATAATAGACTTCAAGAACTTGATTGCTGATTGTTTGTTGATTGTTACTACTGGAGTTGCTTCCGTCCACTTAGTAAACTTGTCGATGGCGTCATATAGGAACATGTAACCTCCGATGGCTTTTGGGAAAGGTCCCAGGATGTCCATGCCCCACACAGCGAATGGCCATGTAGGATGTATCATTTGCAGTGATTGAGCCGGTGTGTAAATCTGTTTTGTATGGAACTGACATACTTCACATTTTTTTCACCAGCTCAACCGCATCCTGGAGTGCTGTAGGCCAGTAAAAGCCATGCCGGAAGGCTTTACCGACCAGCGTGCGAGAAGATGTGTGGTTCCCGCACTCGCCTCCATACATTTCCGCGAGGAGATCGCGGCCTTCTTCCATTGTGATGCACCACATTAGGATGCCGTTGGCACCACGTTGGTAGAGATCCCCTTCTACCAACGTATATCTTTTAGCCAATCTGACAATCCGGTCAGCAAATACACTGTCTTCAGGAAGGATGTTGTCTTTCAAGTAGCTCTGGATCTCCGAGATCCATGCATCGGAGCTAACTTAAGCTTCTGAGTCTTGCGTGCTGGGTTGCTCGGAGCTTCCGACAGCACCTACGACCCTTGGTGAACGCCATGGTAACAGGGCCACCGGGACTGCCAGCTTCGAGGTTCTGGTCTTGCCCCCTTTGCTCAGTTCGACAGGCTGAGATGTTGGCTTTGACAACCTCCGGATGAAGATTCCATCAGGAGCCGGAGCTCCGGTTGAGGCTTTCGTAGAGAGTTCATCAGCTTTAGAGTTATGAAGGCGCTGAACATGATGGATGTCCAGGACTTCGAAGTCCTTCTGAAGCCTCAAGACTTCAAGGAGATAAGTAGCTAATTGAGAATTGTTGCAGGAGCATTCACCTTTTACTTGTTTGATGATGAGCTGTGAATATCCCTTCACCAACATCTGTTTGACACCATAAGATAGTGCCACCTTGAGTCCATAAATGAGGGTTTCATACTCCACCATATTGTTGGTGGCCTTGAAATCAAGGTGTACCATATACTTGACCTTCTCTCCAGTCGGAGCTAGAAGAAGGATGCCAGCTCTGGCCCTCTGCTTCTGCACGGAGCCATCAAAATAGAGGGTCCAGTGAGGCTCGGTGAATACCAGAGCTTTGAACTCTGGTTTCTGCTCACTATGGGCTCCAAGGTTTGATGGAGAGGGAGTCCACTCCGCCACAAAGTCAGCCAAGGCTTGAATTTTAGTTGCTTGTCTTGACATGAATTCTAGATCAAATTCTGCCAACTCCGCTGCCCACTTTGCAATATTCCCAGTAGAATTAGGGTTATGAAAAATTGTACGCAGTGGAAAAGAGGTTACCAATGATATTTTGTGGGCTTGGAAGTAGTGACGAAGCTTTCTTGAGGCAATGAGAACTGCATAAAGCAGTTTATGCACCTCAATGTATCTTGTCTTGGCGTCATGGAGTACTTCACTGATGAAGTACATTGGGTGCTGGACTGTCCGGACCCTCCCGGAGGGCCCGGAGTTTCCTCCTCATTTACCCGGACCCTCCGAGAGGGGTCCATACCTTCTTATGGAATTTACTAGTTCCTGTCGAAGGAACCCGGAGCTTCTTCTGGAGTAACCCAGACCCTCCCAGAGGGGTCTAGATCTTCTTTTTCAGTAGCAGGTACTCCTTCGTTTGAAGGAGGTTGATCCTCCAGCATCTCGCCTTGAGGATCTGTGCCTGAGGGTTGGTCCCCAGACTCGCCTTCAGGTAGTTCCGGACCCTCTCGGAGGGGTCTAGACTCCTGAATTGGGGATGAATCCAGTCTTTCCGTGACCAGAACCATACTGACAACCTCTCTAGTTGCCGAAATATAAAGCAGTAAAGGCTCACCAGGGTTCAGAGCTACCAGGATTGGTAGTGTGGTGATGAGCTGCTTCAGCTCTTGAAACGCCTTTTCTGCTTCCTCAGACCAATGAAATAGTCCGGACTTCTTCAAGAGTTTGAAGAAGGGTAGCACCCGTTCTGCCAGTCTTGATATAAATCAACTGAGCGTAGCTAGACGTCCAGTCAACTTTTGGACATCTTTAATTCGGGCTGTGGGCCACATTTCTTCTATAGCTTTGATCTTCGCGGGATTTGCTTCGATTCCTCGATGAGTCACCAAGAAACCCAAAAGCTTCTCGGAGCTAACCCCGAAGACACACTTGTCCGGGTTCAGCTTGGTGCGCGTAGTGCGCAACTTGTCAAAGACGACTTGTAAGTTGTCAAGGAGTGACTCCTTGTTTTTGATCTTCACGACGATGTAATCAACATACACCTCCACCAAGTCTCTGATTATCTCTCCAAATATTTTGTACATTGCTTGCACAAATGTTGAAGTAGCATTTTTGAGACCAAATGGCATGGCAGTATAACAATACAATCCATCTACTGTTATGAAGGCGGTATGCTCTTCATCTTCATTAGACATTTGGATTTGATGATATCCAGAATATGCATCTAAGAAACATAGTAGTTCACACCCGGAGGTGGAATCCACTATCTGATCTATTCTAGGTAGTGGAAATGGATCTTTTGGACATGCCTTATTTAAGGTGGTGTAGTTGATACACATCCGAAACTTCCCACCGTCCTTGGGTACGACAACTGGGTTTGCCAGCCATTTTGGATGGAATACTTCTTGTATGAATCCTGCTTCGAGCAACTTCTTGATTTCCTATCGAATGAAGTTTTGCTGCTCAACTAATTGCTTCCGGGGATTCTGGTGTAAGGTCAAGCATCTGGGTAAATCTTCAAATTGTGCTTAATCACCTCCCTAGGGATCCCAGGCATTTGTGACGGTTGCCAGACAAACACGTCGACATTAGCCCGGAGGAAAGTGATGAGCGCGAGTTCCTATTTGTTGTTCAGACCCCCTGATATACATGTAGTTTGAGCAGCTTCGGAATCGATTTGGACGACTTTTACGGGAATGTCGGCGTCGCCGCTTGGTTGCACACGAGGTGCAGAGGTAGAGCCTTTGTGGCGAATGCTTGGAGGATTCGCAGCTGGCTCCTTACCGGATGCTTCCTCCTGCGCTATGGTAAGCGTGTAGAGTTCTTCCAGTGCTGTAACTCCTGCTATACGATCTCCGCGGATCCGGAGAACGCCTGTAGGTGTTGGAATCTTCAACACCAAATAACCATAATGGACAGCGGCCATAAACTTGTATAAAGCTGGCCTACCCAATATGGCATTGAATGGCAGACTGATCTGTGCAACGTCAAAGATCAGCTTCTCGGTTCTGTAGTTCTCACGAGTCCCGAAGGTTACCGTGAGTGTAATAGAACCAAGAGGAGTAATGGTTCCTGGACCTACTCTGGAGAAAGGTCGGGATAGGCGAAGGTCCGAAGGCCGGATCTAAAGCTTAACAAAAGCTTCGAAGCTTATGAGGTTTAGCCCGGAACCCCCGTCCACCATCACATGGTGGATTTGGATATTGTTAATGGTGGGTGACACCATCAACGGGACTTGACCAGCCTCGATGTTTCGAGGACAGTCCGAAGCATAAAAAATGATGGTTCTGCCTTAGCAGCAGGAGCTACCATGGACATGTCCCGATGCATTGTCTTGAGGATGCAACGAGAAGTGATGTCCCAAGAACCACCATAGATGGTGTTCAGGGTTTTGCGACGTTCGTTGTCGGAGGTGTCGGAGTCGTCGTCGATAGTGTTGTAGACGACTTTTGAGACCTTTTTAGGGTCCTGGAAACCTAGCACCTCTTCAGTCGGAGCTTCGTTGACTTTTTGCTTTCCTTCCCTTTGATAGAAAGGAGCTTCTTCCCGATGCTTGTTGTAGCGCTTAGCAAGGTTCTGGACCTCCCGGCACTCTTCCAAGCTATGTCAATTCGTCTTGTGAATCGAACACCATGCTTTGGAACTGTCGCCGTCCTCTGATGAAGGACGAGGTCACTTCTCGAGGCGTGGCCCCCGGCTTCCAGGAGCTGCAGCAGCAGCAGCTGGAGCGCCGGCCAATGACTTCTTTTTGCCGTTGGGCTTCTTCTTCTTCTTGCCACTACCGGAGGTAGCAACTTCAGTTTTGGAGGACTTCTAGTTGGCCTCCGGAGCTGGCTTGGAATGCATTTCACGGCCCTCCGTAGCTCTAGCGCATTTGTTGGCTAGGCTGAAGAGTTATGTGATGCTAGTAATTTCCTTGATAGCCAGCTTCTCTAGCATCTTCTTATCTTGAACACCCTGTCTGAATGCAACAATAACAGAGGAGCTCGATATTGAAGGAATGGTATTGCATACCTGAGACAATCACTGGATGAAGGACCATAACGATTCCCCCGACGTTTGCTTTACAGCAAACAAGTCCAATTCAGTGCCGGGTCAGGTGTAGGAGCACCCGAAATTGGCAGTGAATTGCTGGCATAGTTCCGCCCAACTATTGATGGAGTCAGGTGGAAGACTCATGAACCAGGACCTTGCACTCCTGATTAAGGCCATAGGGAAGTAATTGGCCATCACAACCTCATCACCTCCTGCTGCGAGTATGGCAGTAGAATAGATTTGAAGAAATTCGGTGGGGTTGATTGTCCCGTCGAATTTTTCCGGCAAGTGAGGCCGGAACTTCTGTGTCCACCTCACCATACGTAAGTGTATGGCCAGGGCAAAACAACCTCCTACCACTCCTTGAGGAGCAGGGTTGTCCTGAGCCTCTCATCTTTCGCGAGCACGCTCGATGTGGACTCGGCTGTCCTGTTGCTGGTATCGGCAATCCAGTTCCGACCGCAGGTCATGGGTTGGTATCCTGGTAATTGTATGGGTGCGTCGCGCCACGGGGGGCAGCGAAGTCACCTGTTGGTAGGTGGCACGCCTCCTTTGTTGAGAGGCTTGTGGACCAAGCCGACCAGAGATGGTCCGTCGTTGTGAAGGTGGTCGTCCGGAAGGAGGAGGACCTGGGTTGCTGATGCCAGCAGCTGCAGCTGCGACCAGATGGTTGCTGATGCCAAATGTCGAAGTGTGGAATATGACACTTCCCCCGAACCCGTTGAGAAACAGCCTGTGGAGGTTCTTTTGTGGTTAGGGAGCACAAGATCAATATCAAGATGGTGACCTTAGAGATTTACGTGGTTCGGGCCGCCTGAGCGTAACACCCTACTCCACGGGGTTTGTGTAATTGTATTGAGAGAGTGCGTTCGCTAGGGTCAGGTCACAAGAGCCTAGATCCCTCTCAGATGTTCATGCGGTGCAGCCCTTTTATAGTTGTAAGGAATGACCATTACAAAGCTGGCCTGGCCCGACATGTGGCCTTGGCGTGCTTAATGTCTTAATACACTGTCTAAAGAGTATTAAGTACAGTTAATAGTGTGGTAACATGCCTTCATGGCAGCGTTACCACTATTAACTATAAACTAATCGTGTGTCATTAATGACATATTATCAGACCTTGTAACTGCTGCTTTAACCATCCTTGAATGTCTGTTATGGTCTTGTCTAGCTTGTATTTCCGTTGGTGACGAAGGTCCGGAGGCTCCACACGTGGCAGATCTGGAGCTTTCCCTTGCGGAAGAGTAGGTCCGGGGTTACTGTACACATGTCAGTACCGGAGCTCCTCTCTGACGGGGGCTAGGATCGGGGTTGTTGTACACGTGTAGTCGCTGGAGCTTCCCTTGGTTGGGAGTTTTGTTCCGGGCTTATGTTACACGTGTTAACCTGGGAGCCAGCCATGTGAGGGGAGCAGGTCTAGTGCAACGTGACATGTGGGACCAGTAAGGGCCTTCGACTCTGACGGGTGTAACTCCCTTGCACTTGTTGCGGTATCGTGGGGTACCCGGTATGTAGGGTACCGACAACAACCAAAGATAATATCATCCACATACACTTGAACGAATAATGAGTCATTGCCTTGCTTAAGCACAAAAAGAGTTTTATCAACCTTGCCCATGGTAAACCCCTTTTCAAGTAAGAAAATTTTTAACCTATCATACCATGCTCTAGGAGCTTGTTTTGGACCACATACAGGGCTTTAGTCAGTTTGAAAACATGATTAGGAAAATATGGATTTTCAAAACAAGGTGGTTGCTTAACATAAACCTCCTCATCTATGTAGCCATTCAGAAAAGCACTTTTAACATCCATTTGATATAACTTGAAACCTTTAGATGTAGCAAAAGCTAATAAAATTTTTATGGCTTCTAACCTAGCAACAGGAGCAAAAGTTTCATCAAAATCTAGACCTTCAATTTGTGTGAAACCTTGAGCATCCAACCTAGCCTTATTCCTAGCCACAACCCCATCCTCACTTTGTTTATTATTAAGCACCTATTTAGTTCGAATTAAAGTGTGACCTTGAGGTGAAGGTACAAGTTTCCAAACATTATTTCTTTCAAAATTCTCTAACTCTTCTTGCATGGCAATAATCTAAGATTCATTGGTGAGTGCATGTGATATATCTTTGGGTTCAAAAGAAGCAACAAAAGCAGAATGAGCGTGAGAGTTTGGATCGTAAAACCTGGACCGTGTGACTCGTTTGTGCAAGCTTCCAATCATTTGTTGTGGAGGATGACTTTTGAGAATCCGGAGGGGAGTAGACATTTCACAAGCTTCTTCTTCTTCATGTTCATCATAAATCGATGAGCTTGTGACTTGAGGACGATCTGGATCAGCAATGATGGTTGTCGGTGCTGGTTGAGAATCAACATACGAGCTGAACCAAAGTCATTAGCTGCTGAATTTTTGGGCAGCAGTCCACTTCTTCTTCATCTTCAACGAAAATGCTCTCCCCTGCGGATATGGATCTAGACCTGCAATGTTTGAGCTAGTACCTAGGCTAGCTTCATCAAAAGACACCTCACAAGTCTCCACAATTTTATTAGTGTCAAGTAAAAGCACACAGTAGCCTGTATGAGATGGATAACCAAGAAACATGCCATCAATGGATCTATGTTCAAATTTATCAAGATTACCATGTTTCTTAACAAAACATTTACAACCAAAGACCCGAAAGTGTGTAACACTAGGCCTATATCCAAACCGAAGCTCATATGGTGTTTTACCTAGCTTAGCACGCAAGAAAACACGATTTGAGACATAACAAGCGGTTGCAATTGCCCCAACCCAAAAATTTCTAGGAGTTTGATATTCATCAGCCATAGTTCTAGCCTTCTCAACTAAGGTTCTATTCTTTCTTTCTACAACACCATTTTGTTGAGGTACATATGGTGAAGAAAATTGATGATCTATTCCATTTTCAGCGCAAAAGTGATCAAAAGATTGATTTTTAGATTCAGTTCCGTTATCACTTCTGATTGCTTTTATAGATCTTGGGTGATCAATTGATAATCTAAGAAATAAGGTTCTAAAGTGACTAAAAGCTTCATTCTTAGATGCCATAAAGTAAACCCAAGAGTATCTAGAATAATCATAAAAAATCACAAGAACATACCATTGACATCCAAAGGATTGAACACGTGAAGGTCCTACGGTGTCAAGGTGCAAAAGTTGACCCGGTTCAGTTGTCATGATCATTGTGAGAGGAGTATGCGAACCTGCAACCATCTTAGCATGTCTACAAGAAGAGCACACAATTTATTTGTCCCCTTTAAACTTAGGAAGCCCACGTATGCGATCAAGAGCACTAACATGCGTTAGATGATCAAAGCCTACGTGACCAAGTCTACAATGCAAAAAATATAAGTCCTTTGAATAATTAGCAACTAGACACCTATGCTTAGAGGAAGACATATCAAAATCAACTTTAAAAACTCTTCCAAACTGGGACATGTTAAAAATAAGCTCACTATTTGAATTTACAACTTTGCAAAAAATTTTAGTGAAAATAATTTCCAGATTTTCATCAAGCAGTTGTAAAACAGAAAGCAAGTTGTATTTCAAAATTTTAACAAGTGCAACATCCTTCAAAGTGTAGTGATTATTTACTCTGATCGAATCCTTAGCAATTATAAGAGTTGAAGAATTATCGGCAAAAGTAACATTCTCTATAAGTGACACAAAAGAGAGGGAGGAGAACCATTCTTTATTACCAGTCATGTGGCATGAGCAACCTGAATCCACAATCCAAATATTTTCCTTCCTCAAGCATGTAACCTACATAGAATAACAATACGTCAATGACTCAATACTTGGGTTAGTCAAAAGGCATTTAAGAATCTAGTACGGAGTCACACGACGTGCAACAGGAAAAACACGCGAAAGCTAGGATAAAACAGCAGGTTTATAAGTCAAAGTTTGAGATTTTTTGTTCTTAACTACTGATCTATAAGGTGTTACTTGTGTAACACAAAAATCAGTAGCTCCAGAGGCAAAAACAGAAGTTCCGGATGTAACAATAGATGGTCTGGAGGCAAAAACTGAAGCTTCGGAGGTAAATTTGAATGTTTTTGACTTATAATAGCAGGTTGCATGTTTCCGACATTCGGTTTAGTATGTGCAGCAAATTTTGCATGAGAGTTATAAGATCTAGCATGCATTCTTTCCTTTTTATGTTGTTTAGCTAGTCTATAACAAAAATCAATAACATGACCATCTCTACCACAATAGGTACAATTAAATTTAACTTTGTGTTCATGTCTAGATGAGCAAGCAGTATGTTTATTTGAACCCGAACGTGACAACACTCCTACAGATTTAAAAACCACCTCTTTTGGTTTAGGAACTGTTTTAACCAAACCACTTCCTAATGACTTTTCAATTTTAGGTGGATGTGCTTTAGCATGAGCATGAAGGTTAAAACATAAACCAGTTTTATCATTGCAAGATTTGGATGAATTCAGTAGCAAGTTTAGATTTTTGTTCCCAACACAAAACTGCTCTAGTGTCCTATTCATGTCACTAAGTTTCTTAGACAATTCTAGGTAGTTTTCACATGAAGTTTTTCCTTTTAGTTTGCAATCAGAATAATATTTAACTTCATGAGCACGTAAAGCATTGTTCAAAACAGAAATCTCATTCAAAGCATCTTGCATCTTCTTATCAAGATCATCACAACTAGAACAATGCAAATCAATGGTAGAACAAGAAGCATCTTTTAAGTTTTCAATATTAAGTGCAATAAGCTTTTTGTTCTTTTCAATTTCAAGTTCAAGTTTATTAAGTGTGGAGTTATGTACACTTCTTAGGGAGGACAATTGTTCATATATTAAGTCACATGAGGAACAAGAATCATCACTAGGAATCAAGGATTTCAAACGATTAATTTCAGATTCTAGTGACTCAATTTTAACAACATTGTCCCTAAGCTTTTCGTCCTTTTTCTTAACAATAACAGTGGCACGAGAAATAGCATCACACATTTCTTCGCAAGTAGGACATACCTCTTCATTGTCGCTGTTGTGTTCTGCCTCTTCCATACTTGATCTTGACTTGCCCGCCATGAAGCACAAGTTTGCTAAATCATCTTCATCTTCATCACTTCCAATGTCCACGTCGCTTGAGCCAAGTTCCTGTAGTGCGGAGATACAACTGTTCACCAGTTAGGGATGGGAACACAGAAGAAGGGAAGGATGGCTTGCTCTCACTCTCGCTCCCGCTCTTCCGTACCCCGCGCCTCAGCCACCTCCACCACCTCCCCTTGCTCGCCATGGATGCGCTGATAGCCTCTAGTGCTGCGGGGGACTGGTCGACTTGCTCAACATGGGTGATGATCGACCCCTGCCGACCAGTGGTGACTGGGATCTTCGTCCCGGCGAGATATTCCAATAAGAAGTTCGCTGCCAGCTCCGCTCCATGGTTCATCACCTGGGGTCTTCGCCCAAGGGTTCCTTCCTCATGATTGCAGTCTTTCGAAGGTACACTTTTCGTCTCTTGGAGAGTGCCGTTGGATGGGATCTTTGCTCAGTGCTGGGTGGTTCTCCTTGGGATTTTCATGTCCAACAACTGCAAGAGCGTTCGTTTTGTTTCTTCGTGGCGAGCAAGCAAGTGGGACTGCTGATCAATGCACAGCGAAGGATCACCACACCCACCTTTGAGGTGTACTTTCATCTTTGGCGCACGGGTGGACCGGATTGGATCTCTGAATACAAGAAGTGGGAGCAGGAACAGAAGGAAAGTTGGACATTGGTCTCACGCATGAAGCCAGCAAACAGGCGGGTCTCCTTTGCCTCCCCAATCTGGCAAGGTCCTCCAACAAAAAAGGCAAGCCCAATGGTAAAAGGGTTGTGGTTGGGAAAAATTTTCTGCAATCTTCTTCAAGCTCCAACAAGTGCTGCCGGACTCTGCTTTCCGGCTAATCGGAAGATCGTCGGAGCTCATTCTCCGACCACCGCGAACAAAGGTACGTGGCGCGATAAACAATACAACATTTTGAATTCATGGGTGGACAAAGGGATGTCTGGTCCCACTCCATTCATGTCTCACTGGCCTCCGGTTCAATGGAGCGTCAACAACTCAGCGCATGCCGCTGATGCGACCGCTCTGAGCAGTAGCCACCCTAGGCTTAGCTCTACTAAGTGGGAGGTCGGCGAGTGTTCTCGCCTGAAAGGAGATAGAGCTCCTAAGGCCACAGTCTCGCAAGGTCCCGAGGGAACCCTCCGTCGACAAGACAGCAATCAGAGCAGGGAGCGGAGGCGGCAGGCGATCATGGCGCTCGGCAGCCTGATGGTAAACGCTGCTATAAATGCCTCAGTCCATTTCATTTGAAATTCCAATGCCGCAATAAGATTTGTTGCAATCTTTGCTTTAGATACGGGCACATTAGACGGAACTGCCTCTCGGCCCCTAGAATTTCTCGGGTCTGGCGCAAGAGAAGCACGCCCCCCATTAAGGCCTCTGGCCTTTCCACGGAACCGTCTTCCGCCATCGTCATTCACAACCACAACTGCCCCCTCAACCTCCACTCTGCCGCTCCCTCTTCCCGGCTCCTCCGCATCCTGCACTCCACATCCGTCTCCACCGCTCTTTCGCCGGCCAACTCTCTTCGCCTCATGGCCAACTTCCCGATTGATCCATCGAGGTTTCTGGCCAACCAACACTTCGACTTCACTGACGGAGGCCCAGACCGGCTGCCTAGGATGGTGGTGCACCTTCCCGGTCACCATCACCTGGCTCATGAAGAATTTGCTGTGGCGCTGAACACTGATCGCGTGCTGCAGGAAGATCAGTACGATGATTTCAGGCTACGGATCCAGAAATTCCTTCTGCAAGACATGGGTATCACCGTTACTCACTCCTGTCTCACCCCTCTGGGCATAGCTCTTTTTGCATTCTAGACCAGCTTGTTTAGAGACTTGCTTGTGATGAGAGAGCCAATCGTGGTTGATGGAGTCCGTGTGTCCTTCATCAGGAACGACTTTGGCAGAAACCGTCGGACTCATGACTTTGGTTGTGTTGGTTGGTTTAAGATCTTGGGCTTCCCACTGGACTACAGGACGATTGAAACTATTGAGTTAGCAGTTTCTGGTTTTGGCAAGTTACTTCAGTGGCACACAAGCCCGAGGGCTCTGGGCTTCATCTTGGTTAAATGTCTCTACCCCAATGCAAGGTTAGTCCCGAGAAGTTTAGTCCTGCGTCAAGGCACCAGGGATGGGGTTGGGTGTTCCTGGTCTTGCCCGGTGTACATTCTCAACTGGATTGCCCGAATGGCTTTGGGGAAGTAGATGGTTGGGGCATCCCGCCGGAAGATGACCTGCCACCGAATGGCAACCCTCATCCTCTTCAAGAACCACCTGAGGAACAGCCGGAAGATGATGATGAATGGTCGGTGCCTAATGAGCAGCACCAGCAGCAGGACAACGATGGCTGGGAACCATGGGGCCGCCGTCGCCCCACCGCACCAGGAGATGGAAGTCCTCTCTAATGCCCCACCTCAAGAGGAAGCTTCAAGCGACGCGAACATGACTGAACCGACTGTCAGAGCTTCAAGGATGGTGCAACAGAACTTCTCACTGGTCAACCCGGAGGATGTTACGCAGCAACCAGACTGGCTTCGCTCCCTGGACTTGGTGGGGCAGAGAAGAATGCTCCAGGTGGCCTTCCCGAAGTCCCCCTTTGCATGGTGGAACGTCCAGTTCAATGAACCCAATGGACAAGGGGGGTTCAATAAAGTCATCACCATGTCGCTCTCTAACTCCACTGATCAGTAGACAAGGGAGTAGAGTTCTGGTCACTCCTCAGTGGTCATCAAAGATATCACTGCCGAGCCCATTGCTGCTGCAGATAAGATAAAAGGAAAACAAAGCAAGGCCCTGAAACCGGCAGTAGCAGAGATGGTTGGACCCTCTTACTCCAACCGATCACTGGAACCCAGCAAACCAAGGAAGAGCCCTCGGCTCCAAATGCTCATGCAGGGACATCGGACCACGCCGCCACCTGCTCAGGAGGATGGCCCTAATGCTGGTACATCTAAGGATACGCCAGCACGCAATCTCTTTCCAGGTCCGATCAAATTCCCAAGTCTTGAATCTCTTGACTCCTGCCGTCCCTACCCTGAACTCTCCACTGATGTGCTGCAGGCAACGGCGGTAAACGAGTGTGGCATTCCCCCTGAGGTGGCGCGCCAGATGATGTCCCTCCCGGAGCTCAATGACGATGTCGTACATCAAGCTTGACTTGCTGGGAGTGGAGGGCACTGGGCACACTGTGGGCTGCTATGTTGCCAATGGGTTCGTCTTTTGGGAAGTTGTTGTTTGGAATTGTAGTGTGGTTGTTTTAAACAGTACTAGCTGTTGTTTTGTGGTATGCTCTGTTGGGAACATGCGCTGTTGGGAACAATTCTGCATTTTGATCGGCCGGTGGCCGGAACCTCAGTTTATGGCAGTTAGTCTTTTCTGGAGTTTGTTGGTTGTGACTTATTTCTATGCTGCTTGGCTCATCTGTCTGTCTGTGTACTGGTTTGTTCGTTGGCCCTCGTTGCACACTGACCTTAGCTTCATAGGCCACATCCTCATTCACTCGGACGGGATTACTTCCCGGACTGCTCGGTCTGCCCTGACTATTATTTATGGCGCACAACATAAACCGTAACTGGAATGTCTTCAACTAGAACATTCGTGGACTTAATAACACTGCTAAGCAGCAAGCAATCAGATCCAAAATAGAGGAGGTCAAGGAGTGCAATATCTTCTGTATACAAGAGACCAAAATGGAACATATTGGCATTTCTTTCCTTAAACGACTGGCACCCAGAAGATTCAATAAATTCGCCTTTGCACCATCCAGGGGTGCCTCAAGAGGTATATTGGTCGCCTGGAATGATATCTTACTTCAGGGGGAAGCTCTGGATATCAGGGACTTTGCCATATTCATGCGGTTCACATCCCGACAGAATGGGGACTTTAGCTGCTCCTTCAGCATGGCATGCTGGAATGTCCTTGGGATTTACTGGGACCACGCCATCCCCTTCTTTCATACCCTGCAAAAAGCCAAGCTCAGCTGGGGTCATCGCGCCTTCATGGAAACCTTCTCCATAGCGGCCTGGGAGATCTGGATTGCTCGTAACAATGTCATTTTCAGAAACTCTACTCCCTCTGTAAATGTCTGGAAACGATCCTTCATTGCTTCTACAAGGCTTCAGGCCTGCCGTTTTAAGCCGGAGGATAGGGCCAGTGTGCTCTTGTGGCTTCAGAGTTTGTAAAGGACGTTCCTCCCTCTGGAACACCTAGTCAAGCTCTACGGAGCTATTGTAACTCCCTGTTACCTCATCTCTTTTAATATATGTTTTATGGCTGTCGGGGTTCTCCCTTGCAGTTTTTCACCGGTCAAAAAAAAAAATTGTTCACCAGTTGGCAACCTGTAAAGCCCTTCTTCTTCCGGACCTGAAGGGTTAGGACAATCTGTATGAAAGTGTCCCGTCTTACCACATTCGAAACATTGTAGAGAGAAGTGCTAGCTCCTCCTCTGGAAACTCCTCAATCTGTTCAAGGGTTAGAGAGGACAACAAAGCAAGTGTATCACAAGATGAAGATTGAAGATTGATCGGAGCTAGGCAGGTCACGTTGAGAAACAAAAGCAATAGACTTGTTGGGGTTCTTACATGACATTATGTCAATTTCATAAGTTTTTAACTTGGAATATAGCACATCTAAAGCAAGTGTATCATGACAGTAGATTCCCGAATGGATGTAACTTTCATCTCCCAGATTGACATGTCTAGTGGACTTAGTAATTTCCTAGCATTCTCAGCATCTGAAAAGTTAACGTTGACACTACGCAAGTTGCTGAGAATTTTGTTAAAGCGAGCAAAGAGATCATCGATAGACTCACCAGGTTGCATCTCGAAACACATGTATTTTTTTAAACATATCTTGTCTTACCTCTTTGATTGTGTTGGATCCTTCGTGGTAGTCACAGAGTGATCTCGAGACATCGTACGCTGATCGGAGGTGTGCAACACGGTCGAAGTCGCTTTGAGTTAGTCCCTGTATGATCAAGTTTTGGACTTTGTTGTTGTTGTCGACATCTCTTAAGTTTGTAGCTGTGACTTGATCGTTCGCCGGCACATCGTAAGGCTTTGACACTTTTTCCCATAATGTGAAGCATTGCGCCTGGATAAAAGCTTCCATGCGTGCCTTCCAAACCTGAACATCAATACCAACAAACATACAAGGTTTTGCTGAGTATTTCTCCATGAGGATTAGTCAAGAGCACGTGCAAGCACAAGGATTAGAGCACCGTGGCTCTGATACCAATTGTAGTATCGAAGAGCACGTGTAAATCTGCCAGAGGGGGGTGAATGACAGATTAAAACGTTTCAGCAGAAGCAACGAAACACCCCTCGGCAGAAAACCAATCTGTTAAAGAAACAGTTTGTGCGACTAATCTAAATGTGTTCAACTATGACAAAACTAGTATAGATTCTATAGAATCAAGTCACGAAGACGTAAAACCAAGAATTACGAAAATCCGTCGAGAGAAACTCAAGTTACGATCGAAAGATCGGACAAAGGTCAATCTGTCCTACCCGAAAAAAAACAGTTCTAGAACACTGCAAAGAAACTCGTGTAGGTCAGATACCACAAATCCAATGACCGTGAGTTTTTTACAAATGATTGAAAATTAAGTTGTGAAGACAACTAAAAAAGAATCACGTCAATTGGATCTGTAAAACTCAAGTTATGATAAAACCACCGAAGCAAGGTAGTGTTGTGCAGAAACTCGACAAGAAAGACTTGAAGAAAAGAAGTCGGACAAACAATGCACAAAAGTTCCTTCAAACTACAAATTTTATTGATCAAACCACAAGAGGAACAGCCCCAAAGTCGTGTTCCACGAGCTCTGGCCTCCCTTGCTTATATAACCAGCCCTTAGGCCAATCCAAACTTAACTAGGACTCTAATCTTACTCAATTCACGAATCGAAACTTTCCATAACTGCTCAAGACTCTTCTATACACAGAGAGAAGCAATATTAAAACTTCAAAACACCTTAGGAACGTATCCCACATTCCTAAAAAAACTCAAATTTGTGACCCACACGAAATCCTATCATAACCAAATCAAAACTTACTATATTTGAGTCAAAACATGACTCAGCCGTAGCCTGAGTCCATAACCTAGTTGGTTGGACCTTTCCGACCATATTTTTACATCCACATCTCTTCATCACACCTTGGAAACATGTAGCCACGTCCATGCACTTCTTTCACACATGCAAACACCTTCCAACGACATTCGCAATACCTTAATATGTATTGTTCTTGATTCATACATGCTGCGCGACCTCCCGATCAACTCAACCACAATTCCTCCCAAACTTGGTTGTTGAGTCTCATCTTCTCCCAAAGACTAGTTCGATGGATCTCGTCACCAGCCATGTCTTGAACTCAAGCAACACCCGCACATGAAAAAACAACCAATACTTCGGAGCACAATTCCTCGACTGGACTCACGTTAGTTTTGAAAACCACAACACCTTACGTGAGCACCTCACGTAAGAATGTTGCAAACCACGGCAAAATGATATCAGTCATAACCACCAAAACACACCAAAAACTTAGTAAAAGAATACTAAGCAAACTTTCCATAATCCAAAAAAGCAAGTTCGAAACATTGCAAGTTAAAAGCAGAACCACTGGGATCAAGCGCTGAACCTTGCCAAAGCTAACCGAACCTTGAACTGGAGCTTACCAAAGCTACCAGGATCTAGCTTCGAAGATTATCAAAGCTAGTCGGACCTAGCACTAGATCTAACCAAAGCTAGTCAGACCTAGACACTTCCATCTCCGGTTATGACCCGAAACCTTTCTCCTCGCTGCTGTCGTCTGTCCTGTCTTCGCTCTCCTCGCAGTCATGTGACAGGGCTGCCGGGAAGTGCGATCTTGCCCCTCCCCCTGTGCCTTCACGAGCCCTCATCGATGTTCGTCCCCTCCCCCCTTCGTCATCGTCCACCCTTCCCAACAATTTCCCTCCTACCCATCCTGGGCGGGAATTTTCAATTCCTTTCGTGCAAACTCGTGTTGGGCTGGCATTAATGGCCCGATTGACTGATACCCGTCTTCCAAGACCCCCCACCTTCAAACGAGATACTTTGACCGCTCCCGATTGGGCCGAGCTTGCAGTCTACCTCACCTATCAGCATTACCAACGGACGGCGCGCTCCGGGGCCTCCGTACCCCGTAGCCCTTGCATCTACCCCATCCCTCATAATGGCATTCTGGGTAGGGGACCTCTCGCCGTGCCAATATCGCGCATCCCTCCCTGCCCAGACTCGTTGCCATCAATTCCACTCCCGGTTTTCGGGGATATGGCCCGGCGGCTGCGCCGTACAGAAGTGCACGTCCTGATGGGACTCGACGTGAACTATCGACCCATCCTCCGGCCCTCCTTCAATTTCAAGCTGGGCTGCTCCCCTTGCAAGCCGTGGGCGCCCCATCTCTGGTGGTCCATGGACAGTCTTCCACCCAGGCCCCTCAGAATTTTTTCGACGAGGGTTGGGTTCTGGTTCATAACAAAAAACATGCCTCCAGGAGTCGCTACCCCCCAGCGTCTTTAAAACCCCCTCCCCGTCGGGCCTTCCACCTGGCATCCCTATCCGCTGATCTTCAGTGCGCCCTCCATGGTCGTTGCCTTCGTTGCCTTGCCTCTGATCACTTGTCTCCCGTTGCCGAGAATCCCAACGCTGTTATTGCTGCCTCCATTTCGGCCACCTTGCTCGCAACTGCCACATCCCTCCTGACTCACAAGGTCACCGCCCCATCCATAGGCGTCTCCTGGGCCAACCACCCAACATCCAGTCCCGCCTCACCTCCCCCCGCTGATCCCTTCCTTTCCATCGAGCTACGCAATGCACCGCACCGGTTCTGCCGCCACCACTTGGAAGCGGTCTGAGAGTCGCCCGCGCCACTCCCAGGCGACAGTTGTCCTTTCAAGTGCCATGGACTTAGAGCTTCGCCGACTCAGTACGACCTTGGCTACTATGGCACCCTTGGGCCACAACCATTGAGCCACTGCGACTTCGATGGCTTAGGCCCTGCATCATCAGCTCCACCTTCCTGGTCGGGCAGTTGAAGTCACGACTCAGAGCGAGCACTCCCTCCTCGCTTGCTTCAGCTCTGGCGATCTTGGCGAGGAGGCCCTACACGTAGGGGTAGCCACGTTGTTGGATGACCCTTTTCATTGGCCGCCTAGAGGCCGTATCCGGCTAGGGTCCTCCAATGTCCCTACCGGGTCACGATGTTTGTGGAAAAGCTACCGCTCCACGTCCGCTCTGACGAGAATATCCAACAGATCCTTGGGGCTGTCTGCATCTTCGACTAGAAGCTTTTGGCCACCCTAGACCAGATCGATCGTAACCTGTTTGGTTTTGTAGCATGCATGCAAAACCCTGGCCTTCTACCTGCAGAAAGACGATTACATTCTTCCCTAACCGTTCCGAACGTCTGGAGGTTGGGAGGCCAGGAGCCAACATCAATGTCCTTCCACCGGAGGGACACCAGGTGGATATCCTAATCCACCTTGATGGTTTCTACGACCACTCTCCTGCCAGGACTCAGTCACCAGAGTCGCTGGCCAGCGGGGAATTCTCACAGGCATCCTCGGATGAGGACTCTTCACCCCGCTGTCATGACCTCTTGTGGCGTCATGGCATCCCCAACGATGCCTGCCTGCCTTCGAATTCGCGCCCGCATGGGGGGTGCCAACCACCAACCATGGATTTGGGTCGCAGATGCCACGACGACGACGAATACCGCCGCCCTCCCTTACCATGGCACTCTACTCTACTAGCCCATTAGCCCATGGCACCCCGGTGCTAGATCAGCCCCAACCGGGGCAAGGCTCCTCCTCCAAGCCACACGCTTGATCCCCTTCTAGGGAAGGAAGGGGCAAGAGGCACATATCAACTGTTTTGACTAACAACGGTCAGACAATCTTGAGTTCAGACCCTCTGATGCTCGAGGTTGATGGCTGGCGGTAGACCTTGCTATCAGCTCCTCGTAGTGTTGACCCCATGATGGAAGAAGCGGGCTTCTTCCATGACATGCATACTGGGTCGGGCCTACCGTCCGTAGCCCTCCGCACCGGGTCGGAGGAACCCATGATGGAGCGGCCCACATAACTCTCCGTGGATCAGGCTGTCTGTTTGGTAAGTACTGGACTGGAATGTCAAGATCAGCCTGCTAACTTTGACCCCCTAGAGGTGGGCCAAGCCCGTACCCCGGCTGTGGGCGAAGGTTTGGGGGAGGCAACCTCCATCCACTTCCAAAAGAATATTTTTCCGCCGTCGTCGACTGCTGTGCTCCCAGACCCGCCACCCCGGACCCGATCCACACCAACACCACCGTCCAGGAAGAGTCACCGCCAGGCGGCGAAGAAAAGTTTGGTACCAGTCGCCTACCTGAAAGACTCATTCGCCAACTCGACATTGTGGCTGAAGGGGAGTTGGTGGGAGATGAAGCAGTGGCCAAATACCTTCAGATTTTCAAGTCCCCCCTACAGGAGAAAGCAGTCTCGGCCATCCGAGAGGCTCTCCACCTTCAGTAGCCAGAGGTCATGCGAGCCTGTGCCGACCTTGCGGCCTCTGAGTAGGAGGCTCTCATGGTCTCCTAAGTTTGCTTAGGGGTACCAGTTTCCAGCATCGTCTTCTCGAATATTACCCAATGTTAGGTACTATCTGTTCTAGGGTTTGTGGTGTGCTGGAGTCTGACCCCTTTTGGGCATCTAGGCGATTATTCAGCCCCGATGGCATGGTGGTGGTGGTGTATGATGGTGTCACTCGTTTCCAGTCCAATGTTCTATTTAATTCCAGTGTACCATTTCCAGAAAGTTGCTTTTGCTGTGTTAATGGCCGATCCTCCCACAATTCTCTCCTAGAACGTTCAAGGGCTTAACTCTGCAGCTCGTCGGGAAGCAGTCTCCTCCACTATCAGATCTGCAAAACTACTCATTGCTTGTCTGCAGGAGACCAAGATGGAATGTATACTCTCTGCAACTGGTCGGGAGATTTTCACCCCCTCACTCGATGGTTTAGAATTCCTCCCTGCGGATGGCACTTGTGTCGGCATTGCAATTGGCTGGAAATCTTCGCAGGTCACTATTTACAACCCAATCGAGTGACAATTCTCACTCTCTGTTATGGTCAGTTTAAGATGGCTTGCTACACCATTCCTGATGACGGTGGTCTATGGTCCGATGGATTAGTCGGCAAAAAGAAGTTTTCTCGATGAGCTGCTCAGTGTCAAACCTCAACTGCAGATGCCTTGGATTTGCATAGGTGATTTTAGTCTTATCTACCAAGCAATGGATAAAAATAATTCCAACCTCAACCGACGGCTGATGGGATCCTTCAAAAGAACCATTGATAGCTTCAAACTCATTGATATCCAACTGCAAGGAAGAAGGTTCACCTGGTCAAATAAACAACAAAATCCAGTACTTGTCAAGCTCAACCGGATGCTCTGTAATGCTGAGTGGGAAGAGATGTTTGCAGGCACTTGCCTTCTCCCCCTTTCCTCTAGTATTTCAGATCATTGCCCCATTTTACTCACCAAGCAGGTTTCTATGAGCCGGCCTCTCCTCTTCAGCTTTGAGTCCTTTTGGCTCCATGCCCATGACTTTCAAGGGGTAGTCTCTGCAGCCTGGAACACCCCTGGCCAAGGCAGTTCACCCCTGACCATACTACAGCAAAAGTTAACAAACACTACCAGGTCACTACGTCGATGGAGTTGCAAACTACATGGCTCAGCACAACAGCAGGTGCAACTCGCTACAGATGTCATATACCTCTTGGACCAGACCAGGGAAGCTCACCAACTCACTGATGAGGAGCTGTCATTAAGGAAAGATTTGAAGATTCGCTCCCTTGGCCTGGCAGCTCTTGAAAAATGCAGACGACGTCAGGCCTCCCGAGCGGTCTGGTTCAAGGAAGGGGACGCCAACACCAAGTTCTTCCACATCAAGGCCTCCCCCCGTGCTAGAAAAATTTTTATTCCACATCTTCAGGGAACTGACGGAACCATCACTCATGTGCACTCAGATATGGAACAGCTGGTTCATCAACACTTCTTGGATATCATGGGAACAAAGGTACCAAGGACCATGACAATAAATTGGGCAGCGCTGCACCTGGATACCATTGACCTCTCAGATTTGGCAGACGAATTCATGGAAGAGGAGCTCTGGTCCGCAATCAAATCCCTCCCTAATGAGAAGGCACCTGGTCCGGATGGCTTCACAATTGATTTCTACAAGAATTGTTAGAACACAATCAAACAGGATGTACTCACAGCTTTGAACTCCATGTGCAACCTCTAGATGGGTCCGCTACATATGCTCAACACGGCCTCGATCACTCTTATACCAAAACAATCAGAGGTGCTGAAGGTTTTAGACTATCACCCTATTAGATTGATACACTCTTTTGTGAAGATCTTCACCAAAGTGCTTTCCCTGAGGCTTAGCAAACATATGAATAGGCTCATCTCTGGATCCCAGACCGCTTTCATCAAAGGCAGAAGTATACAGGACCACTATCTGTTTGTGAAGAATGCGATCAAGGAGCTCCACCAGCGAGGCCGAGCAGCCTTCTTCCTCAAACTTGATATTACCAAAGCTTTCGATTCTCTGTCTTGGGAAATCCTCCTTGACTTAATGGTGCACAGAGGTTTTCCGGTCCGTTGGCGAAATTGGATTGCTGCCTTGCTATCCATGGTGACTTCGAGTGTCCTGCTCAATGGAACTCCAGGACTGGTGGTGGAACATCGACGGGGGTTACGACAAGGTGACCCCCTGTCCCCATCCCTTTTCATTCTTGCCTTTGATGTCCTCACACGAATCTTCGACCTGGCAACTAGTGACGGGTTGTTATCCCCTATTATGGGCACTGCGGGAAAGTCTAGGGTGTCGTTATATGCTGACGATGCAACAATCTTCCTCAACTCTGTCCGTGGTGAACTGTGTCACACTATTCTTTTGTTGGCTGCCTTTGGAAATGCAACTGGTCTTCAGATTAACATCCATAAATGCTCTCTACTCCCCATCTGATGCTCCGATAATTTGATCTCTAAAGTTCTTGCAGAATTTGCAGGCTCAAGACAAGACTGTGTTAGGTTGATCCCGGTCCCACCTGTTGGGAAACAACCAACAGGCAGGGACTTAGTCGCCCTCTCCCCAAAAGAATCGGATGTGGGGTAACAACCCCACGCCGAGACCTCAGGTGCGCGGTGCAACCGGGGGCGCAACGGATTCGATCCGTTGGGCCCCTCCCTAGAACGCGTGTATAAGAACAAGGGGGACCTCAGGGCGTTGGGGATACGAGAGTAACACACGTCCCGAGGCCCCCGCCTAACCAAAACAACTTTTGATCGCCGCCGCCATCATTTGAGAAACCACCGCCGCATGTCATCGCCGACCACCACTTGAGCCCAATGGCATCAAGTGCTCCCTCAGAAGGTAAACGCCGCCTCTCACCTCTATCCCCTAATCTTAGTCTATAGAGCAATTGTTAGATTGATTGATTGTTTAGTTGGTTGGGAGCCTTGTTCATGTTGATTAAACCTAAGACCTTCCGGTTAGATGTTGATGGCATTGATCCTAAGGGTAACCAGAATTAACATTGGTATCAGAGCCATGCTACTCAAGTCTAATCGGATGATTAAGTTTTAATTAAGTCAAATTAAGTTTCTAATCATGTTTTAGTTAAGTCATTAGCCCCTGTTGATTAAGATCAGATTAATCTTAGTAAAATTAGTACCCTGCTAATTCAATCCCATCATTTAGAAGGAGGGGAATTGAATCAAAACTCAGAAACTCGGAATAAGAAATAAGGAAGACAAATCACTTAGCTCTTAAACGCGACGAATCCTGTTCTGCGGGTCTTCTCGTCGTGCTCGGAGCTTCTTATCTCAGGATCTGCACCATCTGAAGCGTCGCGCGTCACACTAGGGTTTAGGGCCCAAACCCTAACCCTAGTTGCGGGCCTTCTCCAACGGTTGCCAAACCGTCCCGTTCACCGACGGCGAATCACCCCGCGGCGCATTACTCGCCGGTGATTCTGGCACGGCGGCGCCGGAAGCCTCGCGCGGCGGCACCCTCTCTCTCAGACCTAACCCCCCTACACCTAAGTCCTCGGCGACGGTTTCCCTCGACAACTGCCGGCCGGCGACATCGAAACCGATGGAGGGCCGCCTTACGGCACACGCTCTCACCAGCGTCGATGGCGTCGCGACGTCGGAGGTCCCGCGCCGGGCACCTTGCCGCCGCTCGACTCTCGCGCTGTGGGAGGAAGAAGAGAGAGAAAGGGGTGGTGAGAAATGAGGGCTAGGGTTTCGATTGCGGCCGACGGGCTTAAGTATCGCTCGATCTCGCCGCTCAGCCGTTCGATGCTCAATGAACGGACGAGATCGTCTCGCAGTTTTGTTCTTCGGGCGATCTCAACTGTCGGATCAGGATCCGACGGCACTTAGCGTGCGCCGCCCACCGCCTCAGTCCGATGGGCTCCAAGCCTATGCGGAGAAGGAAACGGGCCGAATGGGCTGCCCTTTCGTTTTTTCGGGATTTTTCCGATTCATTAGTGGGCTAATTTCCATCGTGGGCCAAATAACAGTGGGCTGCGCTGAGTTAAGGTTTTTTCTTTTTTTAAGGTATTTTCTCCTGGTGGGCTGGGCCAATTTATCTATTGGGTTGATTTCTGGGTTTTAACCCATTAAAGAATTTTCAATTTTTTTCAATTTACAGAAATCGGTTTATATGGAAAATTAATTCTAGAAATTAGAGAAATGGTTAGAAAATTAGTTAAATATCTGGGAAAATTTTGAGAATTTTGTGTGATGATTGTGTGCCTTTTGATTGCATTATTTCTGCATTTTATACTATTTATTGCCAATAAGAGCATTTTCTCAGTTATTTAAATATTATTAAGTGTTTTTTCAAGCAATTCTCATTAATTAAGAAATTAAGTTTTAGCTTCCGCTGTGATTAAGTGATAAATTCATTGAGTAACCAAAGTGAAATTTTAATTTATCAAATTTTGAGTTTAAATTAAGTTATGCTATGTTTTTAAGTGGTAATTTAAATGAGTAACCAACGTGAAAATTTGAATTTGCCAATTAATACTAAGTGCATTTATTTGAGCTTATAGTTAAGTTTTTTTATTTATGATTATTTAAGAATCATTGAGTAACCAACATGAAAAATGATGTGTTAAGTTAATTATGCATGGAATTTGAAAGTAACCAACGTGAAATTGAATTGCCATGATTAATTTAAGTTTATCATATTAAGTTTTGTTATGATGCTAAGTTTTTAATGTTTAAGGGCATTTTTTGCTAAGTAACCAACGTGAAAAAGCAAAAATGCCATTCTTAAGTCATGATTTATCATAAGTTTTGGTCATTAATCCTCAAATCTTTATTTTTTTTAAGGATCAGCCTTGTCCTCAACACTTAGCTATATCTCCGCAATTGAGACCCTCAATGGTCAAAATTACGGGGTATGGAAAGAGAGGCTCCAGATGGCTCTAGTAGTATCTGATCTCGATTTTGCGATTATGTCACCTCGACCCACAGAGCCACCTGTCCCCATTGCTGAGACTGGGGAATCTGAGGAGTCTTTCGCTACGCGGAAGGCTAAGTACCTAAGCTTGAAGGATCAATATGAGAAGGATCTCCCTAAGTGGGACACTTCCAACAGGAAGTGTCTCGTGATCATTAAGAGCACCATAGCTGACTCAATTAAGGGAGGAATCCCTGATTGTGACACGGCCTCTGAGTACTTAGAGAGAGTCCAGAGTCAGTTCACTGGCTCTACTAAGGCAAGTGCAAGCAGTCTCATGAGAAAGATTGTCACTAAGAAGTACTCTAGAGGTGGTGTGCGTGAGCACATCAATAGGATGAGTCACTATAACTCTAAGCTTAGGGAGCTAAACATTGTGATGCCAGATGAGATGCCCATTTACTTCATCCTAAGTTATCTTCCTAAGGAGTTTGAGGCCTTTGTGGTCAATTATAACTCACTCCCTGAGACCTGGAACATTGATAAGATTGTTGCTATGTGCGTTCAGGAAGAGGAACGCATAAAGAGCTCTAAGAATGGTGATTAAATCAATCTGGCTGACACTAAGGGTAAGGGAAAGGCAAAGAGGTACTTTTCCTCTCCCAAACCACCTTCCTTCAAGGTTTTAGGCTCCAGTTCTTCATCAAATAAGTTCAAAGGCAAGTTCTCTCAAAAGAAAGACAAGGATAAGTGTCACTTCTATGGCTCAGATGAACATTTCCAGAAGGACTGCGTTGGATTCATTAAGTGGTGTGCTAAGAAAGGTAATGATATAATTACTTTTGTAAATGAGTCCTTATATTTGAATTATTCACGGTCCACTTGGTGGATTGACTCAGGTGCCACTGTGCACATTTGTAATTCAATGCAGGCATTAAGTACGATGAAAACTATAAGAAGAAGGGAAATTAAGGTGGCAGATGGGCGTGAAGCCGAAGTCGAAGCCATTGGAGACTTATCTCTTAGATTACTTAGTGGCTTTGTACTTAGGCTAAATAATGTTCTTTATGTCTCTTCATTAGAAAGGAACTTGATTTCAGTTTCGTGTTTGGATGATTCAGTATACATTTGTCATTTTGGTAATGATAAGTGTTCTATCAGTTATAATAATGAGATTATTGGTCTTGCCTTCCGACAAGAGATGCTCTACTTGTTGTCCACTCACGAGAATGTGTTTGCTATATGTGATGATCAAGTTTCATCTAAGAATGACTTAGGACGTAATAAGCGCAAAAGAAGCGATTTAGATACTTCATCGAAATTATGGCATTGTAGTTTATGCCATATTTCGAGGGGGAGGATGTATCTCAATCGATTCTTCCACACTTAAACTTTCCAGATTCTGAGGAATGCATTGACTGCATTAAAGGAAAATTCTCCAAAACTATTAAGAAAAATGCCAAACGTAGCTCGGGAGTATTAGAAATAATCCACACAGATATTTGTGGACCTTTTCCCGTAACATCGGTAGATGGTTATGATTCCTTCATAACATTTACAGATGACTTTAGTCGTTATGGCTATATTTATCCAATCAAGGAGCGATCCGAAGCGTTGGATAAGTTTAAGATATTTAAGGCTGAAGTGGAAAATCAGCATGACGTTAAGATTAAAGTAGTAAGGTCTGACCGTGGAGGTGAGTACTACGGTCGACACACCCCTTATAGCCAAGTCCCTGGACCTTTTGCGAGGTTTTTACAGGAAAATGGCATAGTAGCCCAATATTCTATACCGGGCGAACCTCAGCAGAACGGTGTAGTAGAACGACGAAACCATACACTTATGGACATGGTAAGAAGCATGTTAAGCTATTCTACACTACCAGTTAGTTTGTGGATGGAGGCCTTAAAGACCGCCATTCACGTACTTAACCGTGTTCCATCTAAGTCAGTACCTAAGACACCGTATGAGATGTGGACGTGACGTAAGCCCTCGCTAAACTATCTACATCTGTGGGGATGTCCAGCTGAGGCTAAGATGTTCAACCCGAACTTAAGCGAACTGGATTCTAGAACAATTAGTTGCCATTTTATTGGCTATCCTGAAAGGAGTAAAGGATTTAGGTTCTATTGTCCAGGTAGACACACTAAGTTTATTGAGACTAGACATGCCGTGTTTTTAGAGGACACTATGATCAGGGGGAGTACGGTACGGCGGGAAATAGACCTTGAGGAGGAACAGTTTAGTCTACCCATTCCGATGACTCAAGAGCCTTATTTCACCCTACCTGCTGTCGTCGTGCCACCCGCACCTGGTTCCATAACAAAAATAAGTGAGGTTCCACCTCCCCAGCCTGTTGAAGATGTGGTCGAACAAGATGAGGTGCAACAACAGCCTCAACCCTCAGATGATGCACAAATAAGAAGATCACAAAGAGTAAGACGATCGGCAATTCCAAGTGATTATCAGTTATACTTATGTGAAGAAATTCATATTGAGGATGATCCCACCTCTTTTGAAGATGCCATGAGTAGACCTCAATCATCCGAATGGCGTAAAGCCATGGAAGATGAAATAAGATCTATGAGTGCCAACAAAGTCTGGGACTTAGTAGAGATTCCTAAAGGAGCCAGAAGATCGAAAAGTATAAGGCTAGGCTTGTGGCTAAGGGGTTCACGCAGCGTGAAGGTATTGATTATAACAAGACCTTCTCTCCTGTGTCGTCTAAGGATTCGTTTCGAATCATCATGGCATTAGTAGCACATTACAACTTAGAATTACATCAAATGGATGTAAAGATGGCGTTCCTCAATGGGGATCTTTATGAGGACGTCTACATGGCTCAACCAAAGGGTTTTGTCATTAAGGGTAAGGAACAAATGGGATGCCACTTGAAGAAGTCTATTTATGGACTTAAGCAAGCTTCAAGGCAATGGTACCTAAAGTTCGATGAGACGATAAGAAAGTTTGGGTTTAAGGAGAATGAGGAGGATAACTGCATTTATGCTAAGTTTAAGAATGGAAAATTTATTTTTCTCATATTATACGTAGATGACATACTACTGGCAAGTAGTGATGTCAACCTACTCTTAGAAACTAAGAAGTGTTTGTCCTCAAACTTTGAGATGAAGGATTTGGGTGAAGCTTCCTATGTCCTAGGAATTGAGATTCACCGAGATCGAAGAAAGGGGGTATTAGGATTATCTCAGAAGGCATACTTAGAAAGCGTGCTCAGAAAGTACGGTATGCAAGGTTGTAAGCCCTCGCCTGTCCCAATAGTTAAGGGTGACAAATTTTCGCAATCGCAGTCACCTAAGAATCAGTATGAGGTTGATCAGATGAGAGGAATTCCGTATGCTTCTGCTGTTGGAAGCTTAATGTATGCTCAAACATGTACACGCCCTGATTTAGCTTTCGTGACTGGGATGCTTGGCAGATATCAAAGTAATCCAGGCTTAGACCACTGGAAAGCACTTAAGAAGGCTCTAAGATACATTCAGGGTACTAAGAACCTCATGTTAAAGTATAGTAAGTCAGACCCATTAGAAATAGTGGGTTACTCAGATTCAGATTACGCGGATTGTGTGGATACTAAGAAATCCACGTCAGGCTATATATTCACCCTCGCGAATGGAGCTATATCGTGGAGAAGCTCCAAGCAAGTCATAACTGCATCGTCCACAATGTATGCTGAGTTCATAGCTTGTTATGAGGCCACTGGACAGACATCTTGGCTTAAGAAATTTGTTCCCGGTCTAAGAGTGGTAGACAACATTCATAAACCACTTAAGTTATACTGCGATAATGAGCCAGCAGTGACATGCTCTCACAACAACAAGTCGAGTGGTGCTGCCAAACACATCGACATTAAGTATTATGTTGTAAAGGAGAGAATCCAGGATAATTCAATTAGTATCGAGCATATAAGAACTAATCAAATGCTTGCGGATCCGCTAACCAAGGGTCTCCCTCCCAATGTGTTAAGAGAACACGTAGCCGACATGGGATTAGGGGAGAGCCTGTGAAACAAATCCTGGATAATAAGGGGACACCTAAGCATAAGGTTATTTCTAATTGTGAGAGATATTGTGGTCTTCGAGTCAAATAGTACGTAAATGGCTATTTCTGATGCGTCGTGCTCCTTATGTCAAAGCAAGAAGAAATATACATAAGTTTAGTAGTTAAGAATAAGAATAAGCTAAGTGAGAAATAAGTTGTCCCGAGATCAAGGGGGAGAATGTTAGGTTGATTCCGGTCCCACCTGTTGGGCAACAACCAACAGGCAGGGACTTAGTCGCCCTGTCCCCAAAAGAATCGGACGTGGGGTAACAACCCCACGCCGAGACCTCAGGTGCGCGGTGCAACCGGGGGCGCAACGAACTCGATCCGTTGGGCCCCTCCCTAGCATGCGTGTATAAGAACAAGGGGGACCTCAGGTCGTTGGGGATACGAGAGTAACACACGTCCCGAGGCCCCCGCCTAACCAAAACAACTTTTGATCGCCGCCGCCATCGTTTGGAAAACCACCGCCGCCTGTCATCGCCGACCAGCACTTGAGCCCAATGGCATCAAGTGCTCCCTCAGAAGGTAAACGCCGCCTCTCACCTCTATCCCCTAATCTTAGTCTATAGACCAATTGTTAGATTGATTGATTGTTTAGTTGGTTGGGAGCCTTGTTCATGTTGATTAAACCTAAGACCTTCCGGTTAGATGTTGATGGCATTAATCCTAAGGGTAACCAGAATTAACAAAGACCTCCCTACCAAGTATCTGGGTTTACTGCTGGTCATTGGAAAAGATAGGATGCATCACTTGCAATATATTCTGTACAAAGCAGCAGTGAGGCTGGCGGGCTGGCAGGGAAGACTCCTCTCCTGTGCTGGCTGCTTAGTCCTGGTAAAGTCGGTTCTCAGCTCACTACCAATGTATGCTCTCTCTGTCATGAAAGTGCCAAAGCGCTTTGTCAAAGAATTGGACAAGGTTGCAACCATTTTCTTTGGGTTGGTTCTGATGAACTAAAAGATGGGAAAGCGAAAGTGAACTGGTGCAGGGTGTGCCGTCCCTTGGAGTATGGCGGCCTGGGCATCCATGACCTATCCCGTTTCAGTCGAGCATTAAGAATCAAGTGGTGCTGGCTTCAGTGGACTTGCCCGGAGAAGCTTTGGGTTGGAACTGATTTACCTATTGATAAGGCAGCCCATGACTTATTCTGCATGGCAACGAGGGTCATGGTTCATGATGGCAAAATAACCAAATTCTGGACAGACAGATTGTTAGCCGGAAGTTCGCCTGCCTCCCTTTTCCTAGAGCTTCATCAGCACCGCAGGACGAAGAAAAGGTCGGTTGCGTAAGCTTTCCAAGGAAATCAGTGGATTCAGGATGTGGCTTACAACCTCACCATACTTCTCTTGCACCAGTATGTACAGTTATGTCACATGATGAATGAACAAAATCTAGTTCTCACAGAGGATCAGCCAGACGATATAGTTTGGACCTTAGCACCGAATGCCACCTTCTCCACTAAAACTGCTTACCGGATCCAGTTTGCGGGTGCCATAAGGTCCAAATTCTCAAGTCTAATCTGGAAACCGCGAGCATCTCTTTGCTGCAAGTCTTTCTCTTGGTTCATGCTTCAAAACAAAATTTTGACTGCAACTCGACTACAAGTTGGAGGTTGGCCTAACTCCTATTTCTGCCCTATGTGCGTTCACAATCTAGAAACAGTCCGACACCTTACTACCCATCTTTGGTGTAAAGTCATCTCTTGGACAGTTTGGAAGGAGAGGAATGCACACATTTTTGAAAACAAAGAGTGAAGCATGACACTTATTTTTTGCAGACATCAAAGAGCAAGCTCTCGTATAGGCAAAGGCGGGAGCTAAGCACCTTAAATCTCTGTTCCCCCTTTTAGATACAGGCAAGCCTCCATTTTCTGTTCTCACTTCACCCACCTCTTTGTAATCTCCTCGCATGTACTTTGTACTCCGTTTTTTGCTATGACCATAATATATAGCTGAAAGGATTTTCAAAAAAAAAAACTCAAAATCTGTAGGAATAGAAACTGAGATTGGAGCCCCTGGCGCGAGTTCAGTGCCCGCCGCCGAACCAAGATAGGTACCCGCGCCCCCACGCGGCTGAGATCAGCCCGGCCCCATCTCCTGCGCCGCCCCGAATCGCTGACCCCAGCCTTGTCATCGCCTCTCGCTAGATTGCCGTCCCAGACCGATTGCACTACGCCAAGCCTGGTCGACTGCCTCTAGATCAATGAGAGCTGCGTCCTATGTTTTTTTCACAATCATGAGCAAAACAACTTCTGAAATACGAGGAAATAGCCAAAAGTTAATTGAAAAAATGACCAGGTCCAGGTGTCACCTGACCGTCTGACGTCTGTGCCACGTTGACATGTGTGTCTTAGATCTCTAATAAGCCACTTAATTAGTTTAGGAATCTCTAAATACGTTTTCAAAGTTCGTGGGCCTATGTGATATACACTCACAAATTTGTAGACTACCGGTGCATTTTACTATTAATAAATTATGTTGTTATGCTTATGTTCAACAAGGATCTATCATTTTGGTTCGTCCCGGGTAAAAAAAAAAGCAAAGACCGGCCCTGGTAACGCCAAATCCCACGCCATGTCCATGCATGAGCTATTGTCCTTGTCCCTCCAAATGGGAGTACCCTATCATAGTTCGAAACTTAGGCTTACTTCAATGGTTATATATACATTTTCGATACCTATTTTTTAGTTTTGGATAGTCATGCACAGAAAACTTAAAATTGGTTGCATATTTTGGTAGCTTATTGAATATGCTTATTTAACATTCACTATCTATTTTGCGTTTAGATCTCAATATGGGTGCCCCATTAGAGTCAGCCTAACGTCAACAATTTGGAAACCGAATTTGAATCTCAAATCCGAGGTTTCTCCGGAAACACCTCACGTACGCAGACCAAACGCCCGATCTTGATTAGTTATGATATTAGTTCATATATGTACACTAATATACGAGTGCACCAGAATGGGCAGGACACGGGCATTTCCTGCTTCCTCGTGCTCCTCGCTGGAATCACGTCCGGGCTTACCCTCACCCTCATAACGCTCGGCCTCTTTCAGCTGGAGATCCAGCAGCACGGACGCCGAGAAGACACGGACTGGTCCGATCCCCCACATTACAGGAAATACTAACACTTACGTTGACCAACTTAATTTACGTCAGTTGGCCGACGTAAATGAACTAACTTACGTCGGCCAGAAAAAACCGACGTAAGTTAACTAATTTACGTCGGCGGCTAACGTAAGTTAGTAGACCGACAACAATAAATGTAAACTTACGTCCATCTGAACAACTAGCCGACGTGAATAAAATGACCGACGTAAGTTAGGCTTAACTTACGTCGGCTGAGAGGATGGCCGACGTAAGTTAAATAGGCTGACGTCATTTTACTATTTAGCCGATGTAAATTACGTATTTTAACCTACTCCATGCGCGCCTTCTCTTCCCTTCCTTACCCGTTGCGCACCGCTTTGCTTCTCCCCATCGCCGCGTCCGACGCCGTCGCTCACCGCCGCCGCCGCCGTCCGCCAGGTATACTCCTCCCCTCCCTCCCCTCCCCGACCGCCGGCCCGACCCCCCGCCCCCTCCCCGAGCGCCGCCCTGCCCTCCCCGGCTGACCGCCGCCGTCCGGCCCTCCCTCCTCCTCCCCCTCCACCTCCACCTCCCCTCCCCAGCCCCCCTCCCCGGCCGAGCGCCGCCCCACCTCCCCCTCTCCTCCCCGCCCCACTCCCCTCCCCTCCCCTCCCCGGCCCCTCCCCCTCCCCTCCCCTACAGAGGTCCCCCCACCCTCCCCCTCCCCTCCCACAGACCCCCCACCCCCTCCCCGAGACCCCTCCCCTCCATTGAAATTTGAATTTAATTGAATTGCATTGTTTAAATATGAATTGAATTGAATTGAATTGTTCAAATTTGAAATTGAATTGAATTGAATTGTTTAAATTATGCTTAAATTGCTTAATTATTTATTTACTTATGCTTAATTAGTTAATTTGCTTACTTTAGATTATGTTTATTTAATTATGCTTACATCGGCGGCCAATATAAGTTACCTTAATTACGTCCAATCCGCTTCGTCGGCCGGCCACCGACGTAATTAAGGTAACACCGACATAATTAAGTAACCTACGTCGGTTTAAGCCTTAATTACATCGGTCATAGCCGACGTAATTGATCGATATTTCTGTAGTGCCACTCCTAGTTTCCCTCGCTTTGCTCGCTGTTTTCTGAGTAGCCTCGGTGAGCTCTCAGCTAGTGTCGTGCTGTGGCATTGGGGAATTTCTCTTTAGTTTTAGAGCGTCTTTGTCTTTGGTGTCTCATGATGAATTTCTCTCTAATAATAAGGCTGCTAATTTTTGTAAGTAGAGTTAGTGGCAGTCGAGATGAGGTAGCAGTTTTCAGCTTTGATATAGCAAAGCTGCTGCTTATTGAGTGTTGCCTCCATTTTGGGCAACCGCTAAATACTTATCCCCTCTGACTGATGTTTATTTGTTTTTCATATGTTTTTTTGTTAACTGGCTTTGTCTGCTGCAGGTACCATCCTTCCAGCTGTTCAAAAGCAGCACCAGCCTCTTGTCACTCTGCTGCTGTGCAATGCTGCAGCACCATGCATGGAGGTATAAAATTGATTTTTTTAATACACCTTTTAAAAAATAATTTAATATAAATAACTCACGAAATGAAAAATTCGCAAAAATGGTCCAGCTTAGTACGAGTAAAATTTCGTATGAGGCACGTATGAAATGCACATTTCGTGTGTGTCATATCACATAGTGCATGTCACAATCACTACAGGAAACGCAAACACTTACGTCGGCCAGCGTAACCTTCGTCGGCCCGCCGACATAAGTTGTGAAACTTACGGCGGTCGAAAGAAACCTACGTAAGTTAACTTACTTTCGTCGGCCGATGTAAGTTACAAAGCCGACAAAAATAAACACACACTTACGTCGGCCAGGACCCGCAGCCGATGTAAATAAGATGGCCGACGTAAGTTAACCGTTACTTACGTCGGCCTTGAGCATGGCCGACGTAAGTCTGCCAGGCCGACGTAATTAGTTTAATTTAGCCGACGTAAGTAGCGGAATTTAACCTACACTCGGGCGCCTCTTCTTTTTACTTATTCCCCCGCGCGCGCGTCGCTTTGTTGTTCTTCCCCGATGCCGCCACAACCGCCGCCGCGACCAACGCCGCCGCTGCACCCCACGCCGCCGCCTCGCCCGATGCTGCCGCCGCACCCGGCCGCACCCCACCGCGTCGCCCCGGCCGTGACCCACCTCCAGAGCGGCGCCCCGGCCGCGACCCACCTCCAAAGTGCCGCCGCTCGCCGGGTAAGGCTCCTCTCCACCTCCCTCCACCCCCAACACTCCCCCTCCCCGAGCGCCCCCACCCCCTGCCCCCACCCTCACCCTCCCTGAGCGCCACCACCCCCTGCCCCCCCTCCCCCTCACCCTCCCTAAGCGCCCCCTCCCACCCTCACCCTCCTCGAGCCCCCCCACCCCCCGCCATCACCATCCCCCTCAATTCAAGTGTATGAAGTTTTAATCAAATTTGAATTTGAATTTGAATTTAATTGTTTAAATTATGCTTAAATTGCTTAATTGTTCATTTAATTATGCTTAAGTGGTTAATTTGCTTAATTATGCTTAATTTGCTTAGTGTACATTATGCTTAATTGTTTTAGTGTAGATTATGCTTATTTCTTTTAATTATGCCTATATGCTATTGGGGCATGAGGATAGGGGCCGCCGACCGTCGGGGTGCTGCGGCGCCGGGGGTGGCCGGTGTGATGGAGGTGCGATTGGGGCACCGAGCTTGAGCGCCATGAGAAGGGCAGTGTCGGGGACGGATGGCTATCGGGTGCCGGCGCGTCGGGGGTGACCGGTGGCTCCAGGAGAGCGAGAGGAGGTGATGGCAGCATTGTGTGAGGAAGATAAGAGAGGTGGGTCGTGTGGGCCGGAGATTGGTTAGTTGGGGACGTGGACTGGCTGGTTAGATGTCCTTGGCGGGGGCGTCCTGGTCCCTGATCAGCTTCACCTAGCGAGTAGGGTGATGGGTCGCAACCTCCTCTGCCATTTTCTTTCTCTCTCTGTCTCTATCGATGGACATGAGGGACGAGCCGATATCTGCCACCCCACCTCTCCTTAAGAGAAGAGAAGAGAAGAGAAGAGAAGAGAAGAGAAGAGAAGAGAAGAGAAGAGAAGAGAAGAGAAGAGAAGAGAAGAGAGGAGAGGAGATGATGAAGTGAAGTGAGTGAATGAGTTGGGCCTTGTGGTCAGGTCAATTCTGCCTGTCTCTGCCGTTCTCTACTCCCAGTCCCAGTCTCCCACCTCTCAAGGGCTGGGGCAAAGCACCAAGGAAGGAGATACATGGTGAATGCCATCACAGTCTATGAGGTCGCTCGGTGATGAAAATGAAACGGGAGGGTGTGAACGACTGCATCCCCTTTGTCTTTCTCACCATTGATGGATGCCATGCCAATGCCGTGGAGAAGGAGGAGAGGTGCGCGGAAGTCGCCGCCCAACCCCGATGGGCAACTTAGGTTCCGTCGTGGTCCATTTAGTGTGAAGTTAAAGTATGCGTCTAAACCATCCGCGCGTGTGTATGGCGGACCCCGATGGACCTTGTTCACTGTCTCTCTCATTATTTCCTCTATCGTGCATAAATTAACGAGAAAATAACGATAATTTGTCCAGCTTTAAACTACAGAGTCAAACATGGGCGAAGACCGTAGTTGGATGTATACTGGTTCGAAGAGCAGAACTGCTGGTCACTCAAATGAGTGGTACGTCAAGACAGAAGCTTTTGTGGAATGAGCTTCTTCGTTGTCAAATAGTGATAAGGCGCGGTGTCCATGTACGAAATGCCGAAATGGAATGTTTTTGGACAAAGTGGAACTTACGATGCACTTGTGTCGATACGATTACGTGTCACATTATGAGTTGTGAAACTTCCACGGCGAGACAACTTCTCAAGCTGTACAAGAAGTGGAAGCGGACAATGATGATGCCTTAGAGGTTGATATGATGGATGAGATCCTGAAAGCTATACGACCAGAGCTTAAAGAGGATCCTCAAACAGCGGAGGTTAAAGAGTTATTCAAACTTCTCAAAGGTTCAGAACAACCGCTGCATGGGCAAACTAAAATGACACTCCTCAATTTTGTGACTAGACTTATGGCAATTAAGTCTAAGTTCTTCTTTTCTAATAACTGTTACAATGAGCTCATCAATTTGTTCAACGATGCCCTTCCACATCCCAAGAAAGTGCCTAAATATATGTACAAGTCGAAGAAAATTCTTTCCGGTCTCAGTATGAAGTACGAGAAGATTGATGTGTGTCCGGACAATTGCATGCTTTTCTAGAGAGAGCATGCCAGTGAGAACAAATGTTTAAAATGTGGTCAACCGAAGTTTGTCGAAGTTGTTAATGACTATGCTGATACTGTGACGACGGAAGTCGCACGTAAGAAGCTTCGTTACTTACCCATGACACCTAGGTTGAAGCGGCTGCTCCTTCCAAAAAAACAGCCAGACACATGAGATGGAACAAAGAAGGTGAGCGTCAGAACAATGGAGTTATGACGCACCTGTCCGATTGTGAGGCATGGAAGGAGCTGGACCGGTTCAATCTAGAATTCGATCGTGAAGCGAGAAATGTTCACATCGGGTTGGTGACAGATGGGTTCACGCTGTTCAGCACAAACTCCACACCATACTCTGCTGGCCTATATTTGTCATTCTGTACAATCTTCCACCGTCTTTTTGCGTGAAGAATGAGTTCATGTTTCTTAGCCTCATTGTACCTGGGCCTAATCATCCTGGGTCACATCTCAATGAAATGTTAAAACCGTTGATCGAAGAGTTGAAAATATTGTGGACAGGAGTCGAAGCGTACGATTGTTATAAGAAGCAGAAATTCAACCTTCGAGCTGCTTATTTGTGGTCCGTCCATGATTTTCCGGCATACGACACGTTTTCTGGATGGAGCACTTGTGGTCAATCGACGTGTCCGATATGAGTCTCAGATACTGATTGCTTTCGACTTACTCATGGAGGCAAGATATCTTACTTCGATTGTCATAGACGTTGGCTGCCTTCGAATTGGCTGCCTTCGAATCACATGTTTAGACAACAAAAGAATGTCTTCAAAAAGAACACCGTTATCACTAAAGGACCACCGAAACATCTTAAGGGTCAGAATTATCTGATATGCTGGACAAATTGGTGCCAGATGAAGGTCGTCCTGGATATTTCGAAGGTTACAGAGATGAACACAATTGGACTCACATATGTGGACTTTGGGAGCTACCGTATGTGAAGTCGTTGATTCTAAGGCACAACATTGATGTCATGCATCAACAGCGTAACATGGCCGAATGTATCATAAGTACATGCATGGATATGACGGGCAAAACAATAAACAATTTAAATGCTCGAAAGGATCTCACCGAGCTTTGTAACCGTCAAACTCTTGAGCTCTCCGAAAATGGTGGTAAACCACATGCTCCTTTCTTTCTTCGACCTAAAGAAAAGAAAGAAGTTCTTGAATGGTTGCAAAGGTTGAAATTCCTAGATGGTTATACAGCTAGTCTGAGACGAGCTGTGAATGTGAAAACGGGAAATCTCATTAGGTTGAAGAGTCATGATTATCACATAATCATGGAAAGACTTCTGCCTGTTATGTTTCAAGACTACTTTGACGATGCGGTCTGGAAGGTGTTAGCCGAGCTTAGCCACTTCTATAGAGAACTATGTGCTAAAGAAATCACGCTAGAGATTATGACTAAGTTGTAGAAGGAAATTCCGGTACTTTTGTGTAAGATGGAAAAAGATTTCCTCTAGGGTTCTCCAATCCAATGCAACATCTCTTAATTCATCTTCCATTTGAAGTGAAAGTGGGAGGTCCCGTGTAATATAGGTGGATGTATCATATTGAAAGATCACTCAGATATCTGAAACCAATGGTTGGTAACAGGGCAAGGGTTGAAGGTTGCATCACTGAAGCTTTTACTCTTAATGAAGTAGGATACTTCACAAGTGTTTACTTTGCAGAGGAACACAATGTTAATACTTCGGCAATACAGTACAATATGGATGAGCAACCTCCTTGTAGCGATCTCTCCATTTTTGCAACAAGAGACACTACTGTTGGTAGTTACACTTCCTACGACGTTAGCAAAAAAGGAAGGCGTGCTACTTTCTTCTACATGTACGCTAATATGGAAGAAATGGATGAATATTTCAAGTAAGTGTTTCTCCTACACTTATGCTTTTCAGCATCTTTTGCAACACATCTATTCTAAAAGATTCTCTTTTTGTGCAGTATGTTCGACAAGCAAAATTGGAGGCATAGACATCAACCCACGAGCAAATAAATAGAACAGATTCGATGGGAAGGAATAAATGGGGGATCTAATTTTCTTTCCTGGTTTCAAGATCATGTAATGTTTTCTCCTTAACTTATCAATATTAACAACGATTTATTATAACTTAAGAATGCTTACGTTTTCTAATAACTTCATATCTTGGACAGTGCAAAAAAGATGACAACGTCTATGAAGATTTGTGACAACTATACTATGGAGTGGTTAATGTTAGAATCTATGGTCGATATGACATCAACGACTTTCGATTCCGTACAACTCAATTTGAATCTCTTCGTCCTCTCGCGGCAATATGTAATACCGGAGTTGTTACGCAGGCAATCGATTCACAATAACGTGAACCTCATTACTACAGGATTATTAAAAAAATCCTTGAATTCACTTTTGTCGGAAACAAGACAATTTGAGCTGTATTCTTTGATTGTGAATGGTTTGATTCCCGTGGAATTCGAGTAAACGAATTTGGCATGGTCGAAGTAAAACACAAGGAATGGTTGAAAGGCTTTGATTCATTAGTTCTTGCACACCAAGTAGAGAAAGTGTACTATCTACCTTATCCATGCAATAAATTCAAAGCTTGGTGGGTGGTACATAAGGTGAATCCTCGTGAGCGGTTATACGCTCCAGAAGATGATGATTACCATGAGGAAGCTGAGGCTGATGAGGTCTACCAAGAGGAAGAGTTGCCAGACTCCTTCTTAGTCGAGCCCAATGTAGGACTGGATGACTTAGTTGGAGACGCTCAAGATATCGATACTAGCACAGAAGCGGAAACAGAATCAGAATCGGAAACTAAAGAAATCGATGACTTAGTCGAATCTGCTGATTTACAGAAACGAAAACGATATGCGGAAGAAGAAGATCGATGGGCTGGTTTAAGGAGTAGGGTGCATGACTGTGGTGTTGATGAATTTTGAAATTTATGAAGTAACATTTTATTCACTAACTTAACCTTAATTTTGTATATTATCTTAACATATTAATCATTTATTCCTTGCAACAGGATGTCGTCGAAGGGGAAGGGGAAGGGAAAGCCAATGAGAGGGTTTGAGACGCCACGAGACTCTTACTCAGGGACCTCGTTACCTCCGAGCCGACGCTCTCTCTTTCTGGCACGCGCTCCACCCTTAGCTCACGTGTGCTTTCAGCAGATGGAGGTAAATTTTAGTTTACAATAAAGTTATTTTAGAAATTGCACTTATTAGTAATTATTTATTATTAATATTTTTCTTTTGTGCAGTCTGACTCAGAGTCTTCTGAGTCCGAGTCAGAGGCTAGGGGGCTGCTACAGGAGCCCGAGTCAAAGGCTAGGGGGCCGCTACAGGAGCCCGCTAGCGCTAGACTCCCTTCGGAGCCGGCTAGCGCTAACCTCCCTCTGTAGCCGGATACCGCTAGCCTTCCTTTAGACTCCGGTGGTTCCGCAGAGCCTTCAGGGTCACAGGACGCAACAGCGTCCCTCTGGTTACTTCTCAGCAAATCACGATCCGTCCAGTCGGAGACAGGTACAAAATTGTATATAGTATATTAAATATTAGATGTTGTTTTCTTTTACTTAATGATTTAATATTTTGCAGATGTTGGTACGACTTATCGTCCACGGGGGCCGAGAAACACCACAGGCAGGTTAACATTGTCTTGGGTGCTATCGTGAAGTTGCACTACCCCGGTGTCATTGACGGTTTTTCTGCCTTGTCGTGAGATGACTACGCTCGTGTCTCTCACCCGGTCTACAACACGGTTCAGGGAGCCGTGTGACATGATTTTATGGTAAGTTTAACTGTTTCATTTCTTTTCAACTTGTTTGAATTGTTAATGCATATCACTTAAATGTTGGTTTGCTTAAAGCTGAGGTACCAAGTAGAGGAACCGTGCATGAAGGACCACGCGAGACGCGTGTTCCATTACAACGCTCGGAATCTCATGACGGCGGCGTTGTCGAATGCTCGGATTCAGGCCGTCAACGCGTACTACAAGCGGCACCCCCGAGAGCAGGAGCAAGAGCAGCAAAGGGGTCCATTTAGGAAGGACTCCGATGCGTACTTGACAGAGGAGCAGTACGCGGAGGTAAGTTTTTAATATTATTAAATATTTACAATATTTATGTATGTTAACTGCACTGATGAAAAATGAAATATGTGCAAGTTAGTATTTCCTGGTTACAGGGTAACACCGAAGCGTACTTAGCTCTCTGTCGGCACTGGGCTAGCAATGCTTTCATCAGTAAGTCCACAAAGGCTAGACAGTGCCGCATGGGGTCCGAGGGCAAGCACAACTTTGACAGCGACGGCTACTTGCGTTTGGCTAAAAGCATGGTAAGTAGTTTTTCAATTTATTTATGAGTTCCTAATATATTTATCTCACTAACACGACAATACATGAGCAAGAGATGGGTCAGTAGCCGACCCCGACCTAGGTTTGGAAGAGAGGTCACAAGGGAAGTGACCCTTCTCAGCCACAACAGTGTAGTCAGGTCGCAACCGACCGACTGGTAAGTTTTCAAAATTCATCAATTTCATTATAACTAATACTATTATTGACATGCTTACAAGATTTCTTTTTTTTGTAGACAAAGTACACGTAGGAGGTCACGAAGATACACGGTGCGGATTACGATTGGGAAAGCGCGCCGATTGACACCCAAGCCGCGTACGCGAGCGGAGGCCGGAAGGCCCATGGACGGTGAGTTGTTCATTTATTTCATTTCTTTTTCAATTTATCTTCTTCAACTTAGTATTTTTATTCTTTTGCAGGTTTGCCATTTTTGATGGAGTTGTCGACTCCAGGTCGACACGACCTTTGAGAGGCGCTTCATCATCGCATGCCTCGTCCTTTGGGACCACTAGTGGTTGTCTCTCGCAGACCCAGCTGGAGCTCCTTGCCTTGAAGGAGACGCTGGCGCAAACCCAATCGGAGCTGGAGAGGTCGAGGGCGGAGGCAAGGGAGGAGCAGCGGAGGACGACCTTAATGATGGCCCAAATGCAAGCAGCAGTGGCGGTAAGTAATTTAAACTACCGTAGTTAAATTTCATAGCATTTTAATAACATATATCTTCTAATATTTTGCAATATCTGACTCTTGCTCGAAACACCGGTCACAATATCGAGATTCCTACGCTTCTACTGCAGCAGACGCAGAGCAGGTAATAAACTATTTCTTTAATATTGTTGTATTCCTTTCAGTATTTTACATATATAGGGAGATAAGGAGGTAGAACATAGAGTGGAAGAGAGTGAAACAGAGGTAGAACATAAGATTTTTGGTGTAGGCTGCGGCTAGGTGGTTGGAAGGTTCCTGGATTGAGACCAAGTTTCCATCTTGCTGGGTCTTTGATTTGGGGCACCTGGAGTGCAAGAAAACCAAACTCTAAATTCTGAAAGCATAAAAGAAGTGTGCAACAACTGCTTCATGATGTGGACCTTCTGTCTTTGACTTCACCATCACACACCCAAATGACATCCTTTAGCTCCGTTGAAATAGTTTTGTAGAACTGTGAACGGGAGGGTTTGGTTAGTGACTTGATGTTTAAAATAACTTGAGTGTATGCTTAAATTTAGAGACAAGTACATTTTGGTTATTTATGTGTTGGTTTTATGATTCATTACAGGGTTGTGCAATTCTTTACAAGGCTAATATAGGGAATATATGATTCTTTTGCAGGGTTCGGGAACGGCGGTGCAAACTCCTTCGTCACACCTACAGGCACCCGGAGGGACGTGCCAAGAAGATCTCGGCTCCGGAGGTAGTGGAGGGGCTAGCGTGTATCCCAGCGAATGCTTTAAAACTGTTTTGTGTTGTTGTGTGGATGTTTTGAATGTTTCGTGGACTATTTTGTGTATCTATGTATAAACTATTTCTGTAAATCTGTGTTTCTGTATAAACTGTATACGGAGCTCGCAATCCTGCGAGGTAGTCAGTTTCTGTTTTTTTAATGAAAACTTAACCTACGTCGGCTATGGTCAAGCTGACATAAGTTAGCTCATTTTAACTTACGTCGGTCAGACCATACCGATGTAAGTTAGCTACTTAACTTTCGTCAGCTGGCCAGGGGCCGACGTAAGATCTACGGCCCATCCCGCAGCCCATTCTGGTAAATAACTTACGTTGGTTGTGGATTATCGACGTAAGTTAATTAATTACGTCGGCAGCCGACGTAAGTTATCTTAATTACGTCCAAAGTGCTTCGTCGGCCGAAAACTGACGTAATTAAGAGAAAACCGACGTAATTAAGTAACTTACGTCGGTTTAGGCCTTAATTACGTCGACTCTAGTCGACATAATTGATCGGGATTCCTGTAGTGGATGGAACAAATGTTGACCACGGTGGAACAAAAGGACACATAAAAATTTCGTACGTGCCATGTACGAAGTGCACAGTGCTTTCTGAAAGTTGCCTAGAGGGGGGGTGAATAGGCTAATCAACCTGAAATGACTTAATAAAACGAGGTTAATACACAGGGGGCAGAGTAGTCCGGTCCAGGGGCGGACTAGTCCAGTCCACGTACAGGGAGAAGCCTAAAAAGGGTTTCTAACAGGTTTTAGTCCAATTCTTGTGATGCAAAGTTTGTTAGAATAACTTAGTGAGCCTTAATAAGTTATATGGCAAGTATGAAGCTAAGATCACAATGAAGGAAAGGTGATGAGCAAAACTGGTAAAGCTAACCCTAGAAGCAATATGTGATGAATGAAAGCTAAGAACACAAGTGACACGAGGATTTTATCCCGAGGTTCGATCCCACACAAGGAATCTACGTCCCCGTTGAGGAGTCCACAAAGGACCGGGTTCAACAACCCTTCCCTCACCAAGTTTACCACACGGGCCTAACTTGGTTCTCCACTATCACAAAGAATGAATAAAAGATTCGTTGGGGCTTCTCACAATCTGAGGCTCCCACCACAATTACAATTGCAAATCACAAAGATTGACTCAAGCCACAGATCACAAAGATTCACAAAGTGCAAGAGATCAAACCGAGAGCCAAAGAGCGGTGTTCTTCCTCTTCTTCACCTCACTAAACCCTAATCCACACAAGAATTAGTTTTAGAGGGAATGTGGGCAAGAAGGAGGCTTTTGGGGGCTCAAGTTTGCTGTGGCGGCGCTAGGGTTTCAACTTGCTCAAAGGATGGTTCAAATGAACCCTGGGGTCCTCTATTTATAGAGGTCCCAAGCCCATACTGCTGACTTCAGCAGATGGGCGGACTAGTCTGACCTACAGCCTGGACTAGTCCGGCCTAGGGGACCACTGACGCCCCTGACAACTGTCGCACTGCGCGGCAATCGTCACACTAGCCGCCAAACTTCAAATTCAAACGGTCACTTCAACAACGGACTAGTCTGACCCTTACCGGACTAGTCCGATCTCACACAAAACCTTTTGTTCCGCGTGAAAACGGACTAGTCTGAAGACCACGGACTAGTCCGGCCTTCCCAGACTTAGTCTCTGAAACAGCGACTCCTCTCACACCCGGACTAGTCCGGCCCCAAGGGCGGACTAGTCCGATCTCAGTCAGGACCTATTGGTCCAGACTAAAACGGACAAGTCTGTGGTTTTGGGACTTAGTCCCCAAAACCCACTCCACGACTACCCGAACTAGTCCGTCCCAATACGTACTAGTCCGATCTCAGTCAGACCCTTCTGGTACGGCCGAAAACGGACTTGGCCGGCCAGGGGAAGACTAGTCCGGCCACCTGCACGGACTAGTCCGTCCCTACTACCAGACTACTTCCAACTCTCTTCTCTCAATAGGTTTGACCTCTAAACCACTTTGAGCTCCCAATTTGATCTCAATGCACTTTACACACACATCCTCACACAAATTTGGCTAGTCTAAACTCGACACACTAGAAACTCTAGTTTCTCCTTTTCGAGTTGACATCGCTGTTTCCATCTTTTTCCTTTTTGAGGGATTGTGCTTCCACTTAGTCCACACCTGTGCTTAAGATCACTGAGCTCATTAGCCACTTAATTGTCATCATCAATCATCCAAAATCCACGGGGATCCTAGATGCACTTTCAATCTCCCCCTTTTTGGTGATTGATGACAACACATTAAGTCTTCACATATAAGAGTGTAAATTTGTGGTTTTCATAAGGTGCGGGTGTATGAGTGACTCCCCCTCAATGAATGCATCACAAAAGAGAGATTGAGGAAGTCCTTCATACACACACACGTTATGGTGGGGTGCCTACGTGTTGTGCTCAACAATTTGTGACAAGACATAATAAGCATTAATATGATCAAAAGATAGACATTCAAAGCATCATATTGATATTTAACATTCAAAGCATTCAAAACATAGTCTTGCACAAATTTAACCATTCGACATAACATAGATATTACAATAAGGAGTGCAACATGTCCACAGATCCAGAATACGAACTACACTCGACTCTCCACACCTAGATACCCTTGCCCAACCTTTCTAACTCTCTCCCAATGAGACTATCTCTCCCGACTGACTCCCAACTATCTCTCCCCCTTTGGCATCAAGACACCAAAATGGGAAAAGAAGGAGGGAAACACGACCTCGTAGTCTAGTCGTCGTCTTCCTCGTCATCTACGTCATCGCGAGAGTCGCTCTCCGTGGCCTCCGGGTCCTCATGATCCTCATCGTCATCGTCGTCATCAGAGGCACGAGACGAAGGAGCTGCCCGGGAAGAGCTTCCGTCCTCTTGGATCTGGGCGAGCTCGTCGGCGGTGAAGTTGGGGAAAGGAGTGATCTCCCCATCACTCACTTCCGGAGAGGACATAGGGACCTCCAGCTTGTCGCACACCGCCTTAAGATACTTTTCTTGGCGCTTGTGTGCCCTCTGAGCCCAGATCTCTTGCTTCTGGCAGGAAGTGAAGATCGCCTTGAAGCACTTGAAGAAAGCGCTCATCGACTGAGGCGGGGGAGGGGAAGGAGGCGCCACCGGGCGAGATGGAGGTTCTGCGTTCTTCCAGCGTGGGGGAGCCGACACATTTGGAGGCTATTGAGGACGAAGCGGGCGATGCGACACGTCCTTGACAAAGGACAAGCCCGACACCTTCTCTATGAGGCACATAATGTAGGGGGCATACCCGCAAGCACGGTTGGGGGTATGCGAGATGTTGAAGATATCGTCGAAGATGTAATCGACGAGGTTGAATTTCTCCTCCCCATCAACAAGAAGTAGCAAGTGCCTCAAGTTTCCTTGAATCACCCCAACATCACCATCCTTTGGTGCTATTGTCCTTCTGAGGATTCTATTCATGATGTTGTAGAATGGCTTGATGTTGCGAGCATGTCCGACACTATATTGGACATGACTGGGGTACATGTATGCCAGCTCATCACGGTCCACGTCCTTGAGGTTAGAGATGATGATCTCATGATCCAGATGTGCCTCAAGCCCTAGAATCTTGGCAAACTTTGCAAAAGTGACTGAGTATTGCTCGCCATGAGTCATCCTATGATCCTCCTGTCACCTGAGGTGGTGAAGTAGATAGTGGAGTAAAACTGCAGGATCACTTTGACGTTCCAGTCATACTTGAACCCCATGATCTCCTTGAGCTCATGGCGTTCAGCAGCTTCAATGACAGCGTCAAATGCAGAGTGTTGCTTCTTGGCCATGTACTCCCAGTCTACCCACTGTGCTTCAATCACAGGCTTCTTCATGCCTTGGTAGACTAGACGGTAGTAATCACAATGAAAGTCGCACCAAAACTGAGGGTCGGCGGTGCTCCTTTCATACTTGTACACCTTGTCCGTCTGGAGCCTTCTTGCTTTCTCAGCTCCCTTTCCATGAAAGATATTTGCAGCCATGTCACGCTGCCTGTTGGGATTCCTATCGGGAGTGTGCACTTCCAGGGGACCAATCGGTTTGCCTTTCCCCTTCTCCTTGATAGCAATGCCCTTGGCCTTCGCAGCCAAGGCCTTCACCGAGGGCTTCTTTTTCTTTGGCTCAGCAGGAGCCGGGGCCTTGCCCTTCTTTGGATCTCTCTCGATCCGGCGTTCAGCAATGTCTTCTTGGGCTGATTCCTTGCCCTTGTTCTTCTCTCCAAGTGTCACAAGTCTCTTCCTCTTGGAGACTTGTGTAGCAGCAGCCTGAGAGTTATGAGCCTCTCGCTCCCCTCTCTTCTTTTTCTGGAGATCCTTCCGTGACTCCTCAATGGCCCGAGCCATTGGTTCATCCTCGTCGTAGGCCAATGCGGTGGCCCTGGCTTGTTGCTTCTTCATCGCCTGCGCTCTTTCATGCTGCTCGAGATACTTCTCCGCAGCCTCAACTTCGGCTCTTGCTCGTTCTTCGGCAAGACGAAGTTGTTCCGCCTCCCACTCGGGGTCAGTGGGGGGAGAAGCGGAACGGCGAGGAGCGGCCATTTTAGCTAAAAGGAATAGAGTCCATAAGATAGAAGGTCAAGGAGTTGGAATAATGCGAAAGAATTCACGAAAAACAGCCAAAGTGTGAGTTTGACCTGTGCAGACCGGACTTGTCCGCTCCAGGGGCGGACTAGTACGCCAGGCGAACTAGTCTGCCTGGCACCAGACTAGTCCGGGTTGCACAGGCTAAACCCTAACTCTAACGGTTTTTTGAGAAATTCTGAATCAAGTCACAATACTCCTAGGATATGATCACAAGGTCACTAGAAGCAACTTTAATGAAGAGGCATCTACCAAAAACTTAATGATTTAAGAATGAGGCTAGTTTTTGAAAAAGGAGGAATACCTCTTCAAATCTTGAAAAATTGACAAGATCGGGAAGGGATCGCGTCGAGGATGTTTGGGAAAGGTCCCCCTTGCCTCCAAGGAGTCCAATGCACGGATTGGAATCGATTTTTGGTGGAGGAAAGTGAAAATCGCCCAAGGGAGTAGAGTTTCGAGCGTGAAGGAGAGAGAGAGGGAAAAGAACAGAAGTGGAGGGGTCGGGCCGCCTCCTGGGGTTTAAGTCCCCAGGGGCCGGACTAGTCCGGTAGAGGAGCCAGACTAGTCCGGTCAGCAGACCAGACCTGGACCAGTCTGGATCCGGACTTGTCCGGCTATAGGGCGGACTAGTCCGACCCTAGGAGGCTGAAAACATATATATATGAGTTTTAGCCACTATAAATGATCCCCTTGGACATATTGCACAACAAAACCTTGTGAATATGGTCAATAAGCAATTAACATTCAAACTATGACCATAACTCACAAAGTCACTAGTTTTTCAAATATTTTGGAGAAAATTGAGATAGAGATGAATTTTTCAACCACATACATTCTTTTGAATAAGGCAAAGGTAAACATTCAGATGTGCATGTTTCAAGCTACATTTCGAGAATCTAAGATATTGAGCTCACTCCTAAGATCACAAAATCGCTTCTCATCTAGGGGCTTGGTGAATATGTCGGCTAGTTGGTTCTCGGTTCTCACATGGGAAGTTACTATATCCCCCTTTAAGGAATGATCTCTCAAGAAGTGGTGTCTAATGTCTATGTGTTTGGTCCTTGAATGCTCAACTGGATTATAAGCTATTTTGATGGCGCTCTCATTGTCACATAGGAGAGGAATATGGCGCAAGTTTATACCATAATCCATTAGAGTTTGTCTCATCCAAAGAAGCTGTGCACAACAACTTCCGGCTGCGACGTACTCTGCTTCGGCTGTGGAAAGAGCAATGGAATTTTGTTTCTTAGAGGACCAAGACACTAATGATCTACCCAAGAATTGGCATGTCCTGGATGTGCTCTTTCTATCAACTTTGCACCTCACATAATCCGCATTGGAATAACCAATGAGGTTGAACTTGGATCCTTTGGGGTACCAAAGTCCTAGGCTAGGTGTGTGAACTAGATATCTAAGAATTCTCTTCACGGCGGTCGAATGACACACCTTTGGTGCAGCTTGAAACCGTGCACACATACACACACTAAGCATAATATCCGATCTAGATGCACAAAGATATAACAAGGAGCCAATCATGGAACGATATACCTTTTGGTCCACACTTGTACCATCTTCGTTGAGGTCTAGGTGTCCATTTGTTGCCATAGGAGTCTTAATGGGTTTGGCCTTGTCCATGTCAAACTTCTTCAATATGTCTTGAGTGTACTTTGTTTGACTTATGAACGTGCCTTCTTTGAGTTGCTTGACTTGGAAACCTAAAAAGAACTTCAACTCCCCCATCATGGACATCTCAAATATTTCCATCATAATCTTAGAAAACTCATCACAAAACACTTTGTTAGTAGAACCAAATATAATGTCATCGACATATATTTGGCACACAAAAAGATCATCATTGAAGTGCTTTGTAAATAGAGTGATGAGATCATGCACATTATTATTGCACCTACTAACATGAAACAATATTTATTTGTTTGGGATCCTGGCTCAAGTGAATGTGCACTCTTATTTGATGGACAAGATCAAGGTGGTGCAGATGGTGCGCTATGTCGTTCGCCACCTTGGCCTCCTCCTTTCATGCTTACAAGAAGATTTGCTGGTGTTGCACATATGGACCCACACATGATAGAAGATGAACTTGAGTCGAGGACGACTCCAATTCAAGGAGGGGAGGATGATGAGGACATCACTTATATGGATACAAACAACACTCTAATGAATATACAAGATGCAATCAATAGAGTTCATACACAACAATTAATTTCAGAGGTGAACTCGTTCTTATATATTTCCTTATATGTTTTTGAGCATAGATTGCTACTTAATGATTTATTTGTGATTAGGATCCATGGAGAGGTTCAAGGAGTACTTGGAGGGAGTATTAGGGACGTGGAAGACCAGAGAATTCGTTCAAAGAAGATGGAAACCGAACCAAACTCCAAATCGTAACCAAATCGGAGTCCAGGAGCAGTACGCACTAAAACGGACGCCCAGGACGCATACCAACTCCGTTTTGGACGTTATACATATGCACGGAAAGAGGAGAGGATAACCTTTCCAATGGCACTGGTTCCATGTCAAAATTTCTTCGGAGTCGACGGGAATCGTCGAAACAAAATCAAGTACAGAATCTGTCAGGGTGCTGCGCCACCGTATTGGGCCATTGGGCCTTGTATCAAGTCTAAGTCCATTATTTTCGTGTCTTAGGGTTAGGTCACGACCCTAACACCCCCTTGGACGTCCTCACACCTATATCTACTCCATGGTAGCCGCCATAGACAATTGGGTTTTGCTTAGATCAATAATATCGCCGTTTTTCGGTTTGTGAAACCCCAATTCAGCAATTTCAGATTGCTTCTTCTACGTTCTTGCTTGTGTTCTCAGTTGCACTTGCAGAGATTAGCCTTCTTGGCAAGGTCAATTGTGTGAAGCACGGTTGATAACCAACGGAGCGGTGGTGTAGTGATTGCAGGGGCTGTTCGTGTTCTACTCGAGAGCCTCGGATCATCAACGTCGAGATCTCCATCAATCGACTTACCCATTACCTTTCGGAAGATCGGGACTCATCAATTTTCCTATCAATTGGTATCAGATTTCCAGGTTGCCCGTTAGGTAATTCATCTATCCATTACATTAGTTTTGTTTTTCATACCTAGAGTCCACAAAAAAGGCACAAAAAAACTTGCAGTTTAATAGATCTGTTCATTACTTTGTCCAAACCATATTGAGCCTTTGCAACTTTGTTATTCAGTTTGGTTTTGTTGAGTTTGTGTCCGTGGTTGAGTCATATTGCTGGTTTAGAAAGTGTTTTTGGTCTTAGTTTGAGTTTTGCATTGTGTGATTCATCCTTTTGAATCACGTCATCACGTCCAGATTAAATTCGCCTCTGTCCAGTTCGGTATTTTCATCATATATCGCTCATACGAACTCGGATTTTAGAGTTCTTGTACTTTCTGGAAAGCTTAAGAAGTTTTCTATAAATTTCTTATTCATCACTCTCCCAGAAAATATAGTTATCAATGTCGAAATTGCATTAGATCTGAATCTGTTATTGATCTAGAAATTCTGAACAGTCTGTATTTCGGGGGCAATATCTCCCATTGTTCTTATCCAAAATAGATCTTCCATATACTTAAATTAAAGAGGAGAGATAGATCTATAATACTTCTGTTCAAAGTTTTTAGATTTGGGGACTATAAAGGTGCTTAATTGTCCTTAGAACATTGAGCAGAAAATCTGTAACAGACATACGAGATATCTTTGAGTGTTTGCATTGTGTTCTTCTTTTGCAGCACATTCTAAAAAAAAGGAAGAAAAAAGAAAAAGGCAAGTGCAAAAGAAGATACAAAAGCCGCACAAAAAAGGAGAAAAAAACAATAAAAAAACAGAAGTGCTTGCATTCTTTGTGTCATCTAGTTTTGTCTCATGTCTTGCTAGCTTGAACTACTAGGAACACATTTAGGCCAGCAACTTTGACAAATACTTTGGACACTTATTCAACTTTACTATCTGATTTCATTGTTGCTAATCCTTGCTACATAGAAAGTGCCATCCAAGCTACTCCCTCCGGTTTCAAAAAAGAAGTCGTTTTAGCTATGTACTCAAAGTTACATAAAAGAAGTCATTTTCATTTTCCAATGCATTTTTGTCAAATATACCCCTATATGATTCCCTTCGTTCCACGGGCTCAACCAATAAGCCAAGATTTGTATGTAGATGTAACTGTATTTATTATGGGCAAAGAAGGAAAACTGTGGTAAAATTAATGACTCTTTGGTATGCGAAATCTTGTCTAAAACGACTTCTTTTTCAAAACCGGAGGGAGTACACCTTACTCTTGAGCAGAATCGATACACCTTTGCAATCATCCCACACTTCATTGGTTTCTTCATACCGGCCACCGTTTGCCACCTGCAGTGTCGGTAAGAACACTTGTAAGAGCGTGGTAAGACGCTTGAGAGTGTGTGATTCCACTTCCACTTTTCCATTATCCTTTGTAGTTGATAGGGATAACATATTTTTTGTGTTGTCTTCTGTTTGCTACTAACAATGTCAGGTAAAAGCAAGAATCATGCATTATATGCTGAGATGATGGACATGATGAAGACAGCGATAGAGTTGCTCACTAAAAATCAAACATCAACCAAGGATTCACATGACATTCAGACCACCTTTACAACACCTTCCACAAGAAGTAATTACATTCTCCCATCTCTTCCTTCTTATGATGGTTTTGGTTACGATGAATATATTGCTTGGGAAATAGAGTTGGATAAAATTTTTGGACAATGTCATATGTGTGAGAAAAGAAAGATTAGAAATGTTGCAAGTGCATTAGTAGGTTGTGCATTGACTTGGTGGAACAACTTAAGTGATTTAGAAAGACCTCGAACATGGAAAGATATGAAAATTCTTATGCGAGAAACTTTTTCTAATGTATCTAATTGTAAAGATGAAATACATGAACTTGAGAAGAATTTTCTTGTTGTACCTCCTCCTTTGCCTAACCTTTTGCAGGAACATGAACAAATAAATGGAGATGCAAATGAGAGTGAGGTGTTGAACAACTCTTCTGAATTTTTTGATGAATCAACTCATAATGCATTTGAATTTCTTGCTGAAAATGAGAGTAGTGTTAATGGACAATGCTCTACAGTTAACCACGGTATGACATTTTCAGATGTGCTGAATTTTGCTACCAATCATACTATCGATGAGCAGCAACAAGATGAACCTTTTCATAATACACCTTTACCATTAGTTGATTTTCCTACTGACTCTTACAACAAAAATGAGTTGTGTGCTGATAATTATATTGTACCTATGCTAGAACAACCAAATGAATTTGATACTTTATCACTCACTTGTGCTGAAATTAAGCATTTGATCCCAACTACATGTGAAAGGGATGAGCTGAAATTGTTATCTTCTCTAAATACTTTGGGCTATATTGAATTTGACACTCTTTGTGATCTAGATATCGTAGAGAAAATAATATTTTCTCAATCTGAATTGCCTTTGTTAAGTAGAAATATTTTTCATGCTATAGGCAAATATGAACATAGCGGTATGTTTATGGTGCATAAAGTTTACATATGTTCAAATGAGGAAGCTCCTTTTGTGCTGCAACAACATGGTCAAGTAAATGAATATACTAACGCTAATAATGTCTTGTCAAATTTTTCTAGTATGTTTTCCTTGCAGCAGGGACAACAAAAGCATTATTCACTGTGGTTGTGCATTATGGACAGCACTTACTCTACCTCTAATGCAAGCCTCTTTGCTGGACATACGAGCAAACCGAGGACGGCTTGTCATAAAGAAGGGGAGAATGATGAGATCATGCAATTATTATTGCACCTACTAACATGACACAATATTTATTTGTTTGGGATCCTGGCTCAAGTGAATGTGCACTCTTATTTGATGGACAAGATCAAGGTGGTGCAGATGGCGCACTATGTCGTCCACCACCTTGGCCTCCTCCATTCATGCATACAAGAAGATTTGATGGCGTTGCACATTTGGACCAACACATGAGAGGAGACGAACTTGAGTCGAGGACGACTCCAATTCAAGGAGGGGAGGATGATGAGGACATCACTTATATGGATACAAACAACACTCTACTGAATATACAAGATGCAATCAATAGAGTTCATACACAACAATTAATTTCAGAGGTGAACTCGTTCTTATATATTTCCTTATATGTTTTTGAGCATAGATTGCTACTTAATGATTTATTTGTGATTAGGATCCATGGAGAGGTTCAAGGAGTACTTGGAGGGAGTATTAGGGACGTGGAAGACCAGAGAATTAGTTCAAAGAAGATGGAAACCGAACCAAACTCCAAATCGTAACCAACTCGGAGTCCAGGAGCAGTACGCACTAAAACGGACGCCCAGGACGCATACGAACTCCGTTTTGGACGTTCTACATATGCACGGAAAGAGGAGAGGATAACCTTTCCAATGGCACTGGTCCCATGTCAAAATTCCTTCGGAGTCGACGGGAATCGTCGAAACAAAATCAAGTACAGAATCTGTCAGGGTGCTGCGCCAACGTATTGGGCCATTGGACCTTGTATCAAGTCTAAGTCCATTATTTTCGTGTCTTAGGGTTAGGTCACGACCCTAACACCCCCTTGGACGTCCTCCCACCTATATATACTCCATGGTAGCCGCCATAGACAATTGGGTTTTGCTTAGATCAATAATATCGCCGTTTTTCGGTTTGTGAAACCCCAACTTCGCGATTTCAGATCGTGTCTTCTACGTTCTTGCTTGTGTTCTCGGTTGCACTTGCAGGGATTAGCCTTCTTGGCAAGGTCAAGCGTGTGCAGCACGGTTGATAACCAACGGAGCGGTGGTGTAGTGATTGCAGGGGCTGTTCGTGTTCTACTCGAGAGCCTCGGATCATCAACGTCGAGATCTCCACATCAATCGACTTATCCATTACCTTTCGGAAGATCGGGACAAATTCTCCTATCATAAAGTGTAATCATCTTTTCCTATCTTAAAACCATTTTCAATTAGAAAGTCTCTAAGACACTCATACCAAGCTCTAGGAGCTTGTTTGAGGCCATAGAGAGCCTTACGCATTTTGGAGACATGGTTTGGGAATTCTTGGTCTTCGAAGCCCGGTGGTTGCTCCACATATACTTCCTCCTTGATTGGGCCATTTAGGAACACACTCTTGATGTCCATTCGATAGAGCTTAAAATCATGGTGAGTGGCAAAGGCAAGTAATATTCGAATTGACTCTAACCTAGCTACGGGAGCAAAGGTTTCATCAAAATCCAAACCTTCGACTTGTGAGTACCCCTTGGCCACAAGTCGTGCCTTGTTCCTTGTCACAACACCATGTTCATCTTGCTTGTTGCGGAACACCCACTTGGTGCCCACAACATTTGCTTGTGGACGCTTGACAAGCTCCCAAACTTTGTTCCTCTCGAAGTTGTTAAGCTCCTCTTGCATGGCCACCACCCAATCCGGGTCTCTCAAGGCATATTCAACCCTATGGGGCTCCAAAGAAGAGACAAAAGAGTAATGTTCACAAAAGTTTGCAACACGAGAACGAGTGATTACCCCTTTAGTAATGTCTCCTAGTATGTTGTCAACGGGGTGATCACGTTGAACACTTTGATGTACACAAGGATGTGGAGGTTGAGCTCTTGAGTCATCATCGTCTTCTTCTTCTTCTTGATCTCCCCCTTGATGAATGCCTCCCCCTTGACTTTCATCTTCTTGGTCGTTTTGAGGTCCCACTTGACCGTCGTCAACTTGATCACGTGGGGGATTACTTGCATTATCTTGTTGTTGGTCACTTGAGCATTGAGGTTGTTCTTGTGGTCGAACATCTCCAAGTGCCATTCTTCTAAGTGCTTCTTGTGGAGAGTCTTCTTGATCTAGCACACTTTGATCAACTTGCTCCACTTGGGAGCCATTAGTTTCATCAAACACCACGTCGCATGCTATTTCAACAATTCCGGAGGTTTTGTTGAAAACACGGTAGGCGTGGGTGTTTGAGTCATAGCCAAGCAAGAAACCTTCATCGGACTTTCAAGCAAACTTCGAAGTCCTAGGATTCTTGTTGAGAATATAGCACTTGCTCCCAAAAACACGAAAATAAGGGATATTGGGTTTCTTACCAACTAGAAGATCATAGGGAGTCTTCTTGAGGAGGCGGTGGAGGTATAATCGGTTGACAGCGTGGCAAGCGGTGTTAACCGCCTCCGCCCAAAACCGATCCGATGTCTTGTACTCATCAAGCATTGTCCTTGACATCTCGATGAGTGTTCTATTCTTCCGTTCCGACACCCCATTTTGTTGAGGGGAGTATGGAGCTGAAAATTCATGCTTGATGCCCTCCTCATCCAAGAATCCTTCCACTTGAGTGTTTTTGAACTCGGTGCCGTTGTCACTTCTTATAGCTTTGATTCTTGAGGCGAACTCATTGTGAGCTCTCCTCAAGAACCTCTTGAGGACACCATGGGTTTCACCCTTATCATGCAAGAAAAACACCCAAGTGAACGAGAAAAGTCATCAACAATAACAAGACCATATTTGTTACCGCCAATGCCTATGTAGGTTATTGGCCCGAAAAGGTCCATGTGTAACAGATCCAACGGTCTTGTTGTCGTCATGATGTTCTTGGAGGGGTGTTAAGCTCCCACTTGCTTCCCCGCTTGGCAAGCACTACATGGCCTGTCTTTTTCGAAGACAACATTCTTCAAGCCATGGATGTGCTCGCCCTTAAGAAGCTTTTGTAAGTTCCTCATGCCAACATGGGCCAGCCGTCTATGCCAGAGCCATCCCATGTTGGTTTTCGCCATTAAGCATGTGTCAAGTTGAGCTTTATCTGAGGCAAAGTCCACAAGATAAAGCTTTCCCTTGAGCACACCCTTAAAAGCGATTGAGTTGTCACTTCTTGTAAGGACGCTCACACCCTCATTAGTGAAAACATAATTATAACCCTTGTCATATAGTTGTGATATGGACAAGAGGTTATAGTCTAAAGAATCAATGTGTAGAACGCTAGAAAGAGTGTGTTGAGGGGAGATGGCAATTTTACCGGAGCCAAGGATTTTTCCTCGACTATTGTCTCCAAAGAGGATTCCTTCATTTGGATCATCGTGTTCTTCATACTCCTTGAACATCGTCCTCCCTCCGGTCATGTGGTTTGTGCACCCACTATCGAGCACCCATTTGGATCCATCGGAGGAGTATGCCTACAAAACAATATTATGCCTTCCTTTTAGGTACCCAAGCAAAGTTGGGTCCTTTGATGTTAGTGGTAAGGCATTTGGGCACCCACACGCAAGGCTTGGGGCTCTTGCGGAGTGGCCCAACATATCTAGCATATACTTTGCCATATTTGTTCCTCATCAAAACATATGATGCATCGAAATCATGAAATAGAGGATGCAATTCAGCTTTAGGCGTGTAAGTGCTAGTTGAGGTGTTCTTCACAATTTTAGTTGGAGATGAGCTTCCTTTGACAAAGACAATCAAGTCTTTGCCATACTTGAAGGTTTTGGCATTTTGCCTTCCACCTTTAGTATAACCAAGACCATCCTTGACATTGGGAGGTCTTGTGTTGGTGTATGCACTTCGTGCATACGCCACCTTCTCTTTGTCAAAGATGCCACCCTTAGGTGCTTGCTTGTCTTGAGTCAACTTAAGCTCATCCTTTAATTTAAGAATCAAGTTTGAACATTTGCAAGTTGATATTGCTTTGGATGCAACTTTTGAGGAGGATGAGCTTGTGGAGGAAGAGGCTACACTAGTCTTAAGAGACTCAACTTGAGTCTCAATGATCTTGTTAATTTTTGTCAAGTTGCCAAGTTTGTCCTTGAGCTCAATGGTTGTCTCCTCAAGACTTGAGCACGTTTTCTTGCTTAGAGCAAGTTCATGCTCTAATGCCTTGCTCTTCTCTCTCTCAAGCTCAAGGAGCTCAATGAGCTCTTTACATCTTTCTTTTTCTTGGATAAGCAAGTCCTCTTGCCTATCTAAGAGTTCCTCCTTCTCAAAAATCTCATCCGAAAGCAATTTCATTCTTCGCAATGTGCTCTTGCTTATATCCTTAAACATGTGTTCATTTTTGCTAGCACTATCAAAATCATCATGGGAGGATATGGAAGAGGATGAGTTAGAATTTACCTTTCTTCTTCCCTGTTTTGCCATGAGGCACGTTGGCTTATAGTCGTGGAGATTTGGGAAGAGCTTGCTTCCCTTGGAGCTCCTCTCGATGGCTATGGTTGCCATCTTCTCCTCATCTTCAAACGAGGAGGACTCATCGTTAGAGTCCCACTCCTTGCCTAAGTGAGCATGACCGGAGGGCCTCTTCTTCTTGTAGAACTTCTTCTCTTGTGGCTTGCCCTCCTTCTTCTTCTTGCCATCTTCATGTGGACAATCTACCATGAAGTGCCTGTACTCGCCACAACTGTAGCAAGCCCTCTTGGTTTTGGGCCTTGCCTTGTCTTTGCCTTTGCTCTCATGCTTGTATCCTCCTTTTCTTCTCCTCATCATCCTCTTGAAGTTGTTGATGAAGAAGGCCTCTTCCTCATCGGTGTCAAGGCTCTCCTCATCATCTTCTGTTTGCTATTTTGAGGAGCATGTTGCTTTGAGTGCAACATTCTTCATCTTTGAGGTAGTGAACCATTGAAGGTCGTTGTAGAAGAGCGCCTCCTTTTCCATGATCTCGTGATTGATGATCCTTCCAAGGACCTCCTCCGGGGTCATTTTGGCAAACCCCGGACTTTCTCGTATCATGGAGCAAAGAGAGACGTTCCTAGGCATGAATGCCCAAATCATTCTCTTCACCACCTCTTGGTCCGTCCACTTGGTACAGTCGTAAGATCTACTCTTGTTGATGAGTATCTTTAGGCGGTTGTACATCTCTTGGGGAGATTCACCATCCATAATGGAAAACCTCCCGAGCTCTCCTTCAATGAGCTCAATCTTTGCTTCCCTGACAACTCAGTTGCCTTCATGAGCCGTCTTGAGAGTATCCCAATTGTCTTTGGCCACCTCAAGTCCATCCACTCGGTTGAACTCATCTCTTGAGAGAGATGAGATGATCACTCCGGCCGCTTGAGCATTGCGGTGAAGGAGCACGGCTTGCTCCAGAGTGATATCTTCTTCATTCTTAGGGATGTGCACCCCGGTCAACACAATTTGCCATAGTGAGGGATTGAGTGACAAAAGGTGGATCTTCATGTTGTGCTTCCACATCCCGTAGTCGGTTCCATCAAATTGGGGAGGCTTCCCCAATGGGATGGAAAGGTAGTGGTTGTTGGAAACAAGGCGCTCATAGTTGTAGCCTTGTTGGTTGTAGTTGATTGTACCACTCGATGTGGAGGTTGAGGTGTCAACTTTGGGAATCTTCAACTTCTCTCGAAGTTTTGCCTTGAGCTGATGAACTTCTTCGTCATCTTTTGATTTGTCTTGATAGAAGAGAATCTCTTCAGGAGTTGCTTGGAACTCGCTGGTAGAAACTTCTTCGTACCCCACTCTGGCCATCTTCTCTCCGAGTTGTTGGACTCTTTTGGGAGAGTCCTGCTCTGATACCAATTTAAAGTTGCCTAGAGGGGGGTGAATAGGCTAATCAACCTGAAATGACTTAATAAAACGAGGTTAATACACAAGGGGGCGGACTAGTCCGGTCCAGAGGCGGACTAGTCCGGTCCACCTACAGGGAGAAGCCTAAAAAGGGTTTCTAACAGGTTTTAGTCCAATTCTTGTGATGCAAAGTTTGTTAGAATAACTTAGTGAGCCTTAATAAGTTATATGGCAAGTATGAAGCTAAGATCACAATGAAGGAAAGGTGATGAGCAAAACCGGTAAAGCTAACCCTAGAAGCAATATGTGATGAATGAAAGCTAAGAACACAAGTGACACGAGGATTTTATCCCAAGGTTCGATCCCACACAAGGAATCTACGTTCCCGTTGAGGAGTCCACAAAGGACCGGGTTCAACAACCCTTCCCTCACCAAGTTTACCGCACGGGCCTAAGTTGGTTCTCCACTATCACAAAGAATGAATACAAGATTCGTTGGAGCTTCTCACAATCTGAGGCTCCCACCACAATTACAATTGCAAATCACAAAGATTGACTCAAGCCACAGATCACAAAGATTCACAAAGTGCAAGAGATCAAACCGAGAGCCAAAGAGCGGTGTTCTTCCTCTTCTTCACCTCACTAAACCCTAATCCACACAAGAATTAGTTTTAGAGGGAATGTGGGCAAGAAGGAGGCTTTTGGGGGCTCAAGGTTGCTGTGGCGGCGCTAGGGTTTCAACTTGCTCAAAGGATGGTTCAAATGAACCCTGGGGTCCTCTATTTATAGAGGTCCCAAGCCCATACTGCTGACTTCAGCAGATGGGCGGACTAGTCCGGCCTACAGCCCGGACTAGTCCGGCCTAGGGGACCACTGACGCCCCTGACAACTGTCGCACTGCGCGGCAATCATCACACTACCCGCCAAACTTCAAATTCAAACGGTCACTTCAACAACGGACTAGTCCGGCCCTTACCGGACTAGTCCAATCTCACACAGAACCTTTTGTTCTGTGTGAAAACGGACTAGTCTGAAGACCACGGACTAGTCTGGCCCCATGGGCGGACTAGTCCGGCCTTCCCAGACTTAGTCTCTGAAACACCGACTCCTCTCACACTCGGACTAGTCCTGCCCCAAGGGCGGACTAGTCCGATCTCAGTCAGGACCTATTGGTCCGGACTAAAACGGGCAAGTCCGTGGTTTTGGTACTTAGTCCCCAAAACCCACTCCATGACTACCCGGACTAGTCCGTCCCAATACGGACTAGTCCGATCTCTGTTAGACCCTTCTGGTCCGGCCGAAAACGGACTTGGCCGGCCAGGGGCGGACTAGTCTGGCCACCTGCACGGACTAGTCCGGCCCTACTGCCAGACTACTTCCAACTCTCTTCTCTCAATAGGTTTGACCTCTAAACCGCTTTGAGCTCCCAACTTGATCTCAATGCACTTTACACACACATCCTCACACAAATTTGGCTAGTCTAAACTCGACACACTAGAAACTCTAGTTTCTCCTTTTCAAGTTGACATCGCCGTTTCCATCTTTTTCCTTTTTGAGGGATTGTGCTTCCACTTAGTCCACACTTGTGCTTAAGATCACTGAGCTCATTAGCCACTTAATTGTCGTTATCAATCATCCAAAACCCACGGGGATCCTAGATGCACTTTCACTTTCGCACGCAGCACACACGAAATTCTTATGTGTCCATTTTTCACACAACGCTTGATGAATTTTACATATGACTTTATCGAAATTCAGAAACCGATTTGCTAAAAATTTCCAAAGTATAAAATGGAGCATACATTATGAAGTTTTGAATTCAATGAAGTTCCTATATGTTTAGTATGCAGAAACAGGAGTAATTGAATATCTTATTAGGCAATACGATCATATTTCTGCAAGTTTTGTAAAATATATTCATCTTTGGTTATTTGTTTAGAAACATTTCAAGTTAGAATTGGTAGAAATGTTCATAAAAGTTATTGTAATATAAATTTTGTTGAGTCTAAAAAAGAAGTTATGAATATATTTTATGAGAGTTATTGGGAGCTACATATTTTTTAAAATCATATAGCGATAACAATTGCATAGTTTCGAAAATTATAGAAATAATTGTACTGAAATTTAAAATCTCAGTGGCGGTTACATAAAATGAAATTACAAAGTTCCGAAAATATGTGCATGTTGTTTGCCACTCTACTACTACGATACATGAGGCGAAACCCACATAAACATATTTTTCGAAGAAAACATAAAATAGGTAATAGAAATGGCGTGTCTACGACAAACTTAAGTTGCGTCGATCTAGTCCTAACAGGACTTAGTTGAATTGAGCATCGAGCATAGTTTACCCAATTTGCTACTGAGTGCAACAGGGGTATTTTCGCTTACATAAAGCATGCGGACCGACTTCCGTTGCGCGATGAGCTATCTCGCGCATGCGCTCTCACTTAGTCTCTCGTGCCTGTGTTGTGATGCGTTCCTCCTCTGCAGCCTTGCGATCACACTCTGTGAACCATTGTCAAATTTCTTCTTGCCTCCTGTGATGATGCTCCTCCTGTTCAGCTCTATTCCTCCTCTCTTTCTCTATTCTTTCATCCCACTCTTGTTCTTCAAAGAACTTCCATGTTGTAAGTTGAGCTTTTCTCTGAACGTACTCGGCGTCTTCTGTCGATTGTTCCTGGCCGATGTAGTTTCTGAAGTCGCAAAGAGGTCGTGGTACCCGCACAAGTTTTTGTACAAAAGGTTAGAATGTATAGCATTCATAAAAACAGAAATAATATTGCATATTACCTGTTTTCTACCACCTGGAAGAAATGGACATGCCTGTGAGGAGGATCGTACTCGTAGTTGTCACACATCCAAAGTCGGCAACCATAAGAGTCACCAAGTCAAAGATGTCTAACAAACCTACAATAAGTGTCACAAAAATACATTGGAGGATGCAATCCCTCAGCGATTGGAACCTATTCTTTATTTGTGCGTGGTGAGAAGTCGTCCTTGGTACCACATGCTTGTATATGTATCAAGTTCTCTCCAGCTTCTTCCATTCCTACATCATTTCCCACACTATCGTCTTTTCCATCTGATTCTGCTGCATTCTCTACTTCTTTCATTTTCGCTTGCGCAAGAAGCACTAGAGGCCAACCCCGCTCCACAATTGTATCTACAAATTTTCTCCAATTCAGTGTTCCCTTAATAACAATCAAATCCCAGTAAAATCCATCTCTTGCGCGATTAATCATTACTTTTAATTTCAACTGATGTTGTGCATCAAGATTAAATATTTTCATCAACCAGTTCTTGACACCACTAAATTTTCTCTCATTTGCTCAAGTTATCCCTCTCTCACACGACGTGAACCCAGACAAATCAATCCTATTTGAACCATACACAATCGTGCCTTCTCCGTATAATATATGAAACACTAACTTCTCCAACATTTCTATTGGAATTAAGAAAGACATATTTATCATATGCTATTACTAGCAAAATGAAACTCTTAAAAGTATTATTTCATGATAATATACAATTTTACATAAACTGTACATTAACATGCGTTTTTTCACAACAACATAAATCGACTAATATCATTACATCACTACTTAATATATTTGAAGAACATAACATTCATAATATAGTATCTAAAATTGTACAAAACATTCAAAATAGTAGCACATTGACAATATATGAAACAAAAATCATATCTTAGCACATTGACAATATATAAAACAAAAATCATATATTAGCACGAAATAGGGAAAAAAATTACCGAAAGAGGAGGAGAGAAGGGAACGCGCGCTAGCCGCACGTGATAGCGCTGGTGAGAGGGCCGGATGCGGCAGCGGAAGGAGCGGGCACGGCGGCGGCGGGACGAGCGCGCGCGGCGGCGAGAGGAGTGAGTGCGGCGGCGGCGGGTTCAGTGTGAGGCGCTGCGTCGGGAGGATCGGCCGCACTTTAAAGACGCTCCATTTTGCATGTGACACATACAACGCGTCACGTGAGCCTCATGGTTCAGCGGATATCGTAAGTGCCTCATACGAAATTCGCTGGGTATGAGAATTTAGTATATGCCGCATGCGAGATTCTCCGTGGGCCCTCCTCGGGATTCCGTTTGTCGCGTGGCTGACACGTCACATATCGTAAGAGGCACATACGAAATATGTTGCCTATGTGACATTTCGTAAGAAGCACATACGAACCTGGGATATTTTTGAAATTTATCAAAATCGACGGTTATTTATATTAATTTTTTAAAAGGTATATTAATAAAAAATTCTACAAAATTTTGGTTGCAATCAATTTTGTAATGTGCTGCTGTTGCTGTTATATTGTCAGTAACGTTTGTTCTTGCATTTGGAGAGGTATCTGATGTTCGAATATTAGTATTTTCTAGTGAATTGTCTGGTTAATGATCGATGTTTTATCACCAGGTTATACCACAAGCAATCTGTACGGGTACGGTACGGTTTGGCAGTTGGTGCTAACTTTGTGTGCATCCTCATGGTCATATCTATGAACAAATTCACCTGATTCAATTCAAAGTTCTCTATTCCATTGAGCTTGATCTCCTTTTCTGTCACCCCGCTAGGAGTGCAAATGTTGCTTTTCTGTGATTCGTACATCAGTAAATGCAGGAGTTCAGTTTATTCTATTTCTCAAGTGCATCATAACTATGTGAGAGAGCAAGGGATAGCCTAACTCTTGGAAACAAGTACAGGGAATGATGATCAGGACCAGAATTCAAATAAGTACTGGAGCCGCAGCTGAGGAATCGCGAGCCAGGGTCCTTCAGGACCAGCGCGCGAGCCAAACTTATCGACGACTAGACAAGTCACGACTGGGACGATCACGATCGAGAGACCGACGGAAGCCACACGCTGGTGAGACCGAGTCGTGGATCACGTCCGATTGTGCGCTGAGATCGAGTTCAACGCGAATCCGGGTGGGCATGAAAAAAACCAGACTGAAAATCTGAAAGGAATGAATCGGGATCGAGACGATTGAAATATCGGATATCGGATACCTCTTCGGCTAATGAATCTAAATAATTGGTAAATAAATTTCAGTTTCAAATACCATCCTGAATACCTGAAATAAACGAATAGGCGGTCCATGAAGTTAAACTATGATATATAAATATGAACAATTCAAATTTTGATATTTCATTTGTGAGTTGTGATGTCACTACTACAATAAGCCTTATCGCAGGCGGCTCCAAACCTATTATCACAAGCGGTTTTTAAAACCGCCTGAAACGAAGAGCCTGCGATAATTCGCAATTTCACAGAAGGAGAAGTGATACCGCCTGTGAAGAAACATTATCACGGGCGCTTTTTACTTATACTAGCCGCCTGTGAAGATCAGTTATCACAGACGGGTAGTGCAGCATACATACCCGCCTGTGATAATTGTCTTGTTCTGGCACATCAGCTATTGCACACAGCTATTGCACCATTCTCATCAAAGAACTTCCCTTTTTTGTGCAAAATTTCGCGACGAATGAATTGACAGAGTTCAGAAGCAATCTTGTCGTCTCCTCCATCAGGAATACTTCTACAAACCGGCCATTCTTCGTTCAGATTCTTCGTGTGCTGCAATATAACACATAATAGAATGTGTTGGTTTGAACAATCTCACAGTATAGATCAAAGTGAGAGTATACAGGAATTTAGTTGGCATTTTTGGAGTGGTTGTACTATGAGCAATTGAATTTTGAAGTAGGAATCAAAATATGAAAATAATGTTTCTGGTAATATTGCACGGCAGAGAATATAAGTATTAAACTATGCTAGTTACAATGAAAATGAAACTCAAAAGTAAGAAAATAAGGTATCGACATTAATGATAACTTACATCCTCACGATTCACTCTATATACGCCGGCGGTCCGAAGATGCTCGCATACATAATACCCGCATAATAAACTCCCAGCAGGCTGCTTCGGACAAGCATAATACGTTTTAATGTCCAATGCATTCGTATTGGAAGGTCTCTCACCGCCAAGCCGTTTCGCGTAAAACCGCCAAGCGCTGTAATACAAGAAATGTCATATAAAACTTGTCAACATATTATAAATGTGTATAAATTAAAATTATTGAATAAACGTACAATTTCAAAATGGAAAGGAAATCTTAGTAACGATCTGGTGGGAAATCGGCCGAGTCCAAGACTGTTGCCTTTCCCTGCGTTGGCTTGATGAAGATCATGATGTAGTGATCACTGCAAACACACAAACACACGTGTTAACAATTACCAATAACTGCTATTTCAATGTCATGTGTCAAACTTACTCAAAGTTGTACGGAGCCTTTACGAGGTCCTTGCCGTCTTTGACAAAGTTAAATATTGCATGTCCTATGTAAGCTGCAACTTCTGTCATTTTATCCTTCTTAAGTTTTGCGATTGCTTTTTCAAAATCTTTTTTTTTCATGTGCTTGAACTATGCTAAGTCTCGATCCGCTTGGACGTCGAATAGCGCCTTTGCAATCCTAGTAGGGTCAAGGATACCTGTCTTGCGTGCCAACTTTTCATTATCCATATATTGCATCCTATTAAAGAAGTCCAAAATTGTTATAATATCATGAAATACGTATGCGTGTAGTAAGAAAAGCAAATACAAAATATTAGAGCACTTACAAGCACCAGACGAGCAACAGGTTGATTTCGAGCATGCCCCGATGCAAAAGGGGACGCAACTCTTCAAATAAAATGACTCGTCTATCTTCTTCAGTGCTCCAGAATGCTTCTTTTGGAATACGAAATGTGACACAATTAAGACCATATCTTGTGCTGGCAAGGATGTACCACTCATGCATTCTTCTGAGCGGGACGGGTTCTTTGCTAAGTTGTACGGATGTCATGAACGGCTTCCCATTGTCAAATTCAGGAGAAACATCCTCAAGCTTGTATATTGGAACTCCTTGTTTAACTAAAGTCGTCCGCCGATTATACATGACACCGTCTTCTTCCCACTCCTCGATATTTACTAATTCTAGCTCATGAAAAGAACGAGATGCACTCGATTTTATAATATTTTCCTTCATAGTTTCCAAATATTTTGACACTTCTAATGAAGGTTTCTTATTCTCGTATGAGCTAACTTTGATAGGCACTAATGATCGAGGAGTAGTCGTCGGAAGTTGGACACTGGCTTGTTGAACCTGTTGTTCAACTGATTGCTCTTTACTCCCAGCAGCTGACTCTAGTACTACTTCAAGCTGTTGCTCAACTGGTTGATCTTTACTAGCAACAGCATGCTCTGGTACTGCTTGAAGCTGTTGTCCAACTTGTTGCTCTTGGATATATTTACTAGCAAGGTTACTATCATCCTTGCTGAGACATAGGGGAAGCGGATCTTCCTGGACTGGGAGTGGATCTTCATGAACTTTCGCCTTAGAAGATGGGGTTGCAGTATTTGGAGATGCGACAAGGCTAGAAATTGGCTCATCGTCCAACACGATATCGTGTCAGTGCCGAAGGATTAATTGGTTGACATCATGCCCCAGAGTCGCGATCCCCTCAGGTGTGATGTGGTCTATTTCATAATCTTCATAATCATTATCAATGATCTGAAGAACTTGCACCACAGCATAATACAACGGAAGTGGATTCCCGTTGAAGTCACGATCAGGCTTTCCAATAGCAGTGGCAACTTGTTTGGTTTTGTTCCCTGCTCTGCCTATCGGGACAAGAAGACGACAAGATTTGTCGTTAGCAATATCATCGACAGGGAACTTATGGGTTGACCCTGAGCCTGACACATAACCAAAGCTGCTAGGGTAGGCAGTTGGAGATACTAATTGCTCCTTTTGCACCAGAACCATCACTGTACTCGGTGCCACTAATTGTACCGATTGTCTAAGTTGTTCCATTATTTCTTGCATATTTTCTTTGAACTTTTGAGCAATCGTTTCATCAAGTGTTTTCTTAAACTTCTCACGTCTTCTATATGTGTCTTTATCTTTAGGGAAACCATCTAGCCCTGACATTTGAGAAGAGACCGCTCGAACCCGTCCGCTGTGTTCATGGTTTCCTAAGACAGCAGTAAGTTGGTCATTCTCCCTCTTCGGCTTGAAGAGAACCTTATGTTGCTTTTCAATTACTTCTTTCATTTTATCCTCTACTTCATTCACAGAGTCGGGCTTTTTAAGTTTGCCCTCGTTGGTCAAACCTGACCGAGCAAAGACCCACCGTTGAGTTCGCTCATCGCACCCTTCTAACGGGTGAGGATTGCCCTTACTGGTAATTTCGTCTAATATCTTATTCCATTTCTGGACTTTGGGGGCATATCCAGCAGACCCCAAGCGATGATGGTATTTGTTCTTTTTTGCAAGCTCTGACCTAGTTACACTTAGAGCTTTAGCATCAGGTGTGCTCTTTTAACGAACAAACTCTTGCCACTGAGCTTGTGTGATTTTTCCCATCTTCCTCGGGCTAGGGACCTTATCGGCCTTAACATAAGCATTTATTTCACTCTTCTAGCCACGAAACTTCTTGCCGCAAGAGACCAATGTTGCTTTCTTTACAGCTTCTTTTGTGCCTTTTGGGAACTTGAATTGTTTCTTTATCCTTTCCCACAACTCATTCTTGGTTCGCTTGGGTAATTTTCTCCAATTCTCGGTTGTGATCGGCACAACCTCCCTAACAAGAAAACCACATGCATTACGGTACTTGGTAACTGAATCCAGTGGTTCTTGGGGAAGCCCACCTGGACCGACCTTTGTTATGTACATGATGCGGTCCAATGGACCCTTATTGGGACCTCGTTGCCCTCGTTTTCACTTGAGTGAAGCTGACGATTCATCCATTGGAGAACCTTCTGCGGTTTTAGGAGCCGATGTCACCTCACTATCTTCGCGATTAATCTAGGTAGAAAAGAATTGTAAGACTTCGTATACTTGACAACCAACATTAACTTGAACTGCTGAAGTTAAGATTCGTGATCCATACCTCGTCGGCAGGATCATATTCCGGGTCTAGATCCTCTGAAGTCTTTTTAATTTTTATATTCAGAAAATGATCCAATGGACTGTGATAAGAGCCCGAACTGCTAGAGTCAGTAAACTCCATATTGTCTTCTTTATTGTTACTACCAGGACCAGTCTTCTTAGGGCTTTCCATGCTAGAACTAATAAGACAAAAAATCTAATAAATGACATATTAACTCTACATGAAGTGTTGCATGAAGAAAAAGATGGAAGCATTCTAGGACTTGATAAGGCATTCTAGGGTTTAAGGCGACTGACCAAAAGGTTCCTATACATTGCGAGGGTGACAAGCATGTTAAAGTTGCTTACCAGAAATGACAATTTTATCTTCTTATTCTAAATAGGCTAGCTTCGTTCAGAGCGGCGACCACGTTCTTGAGGTTTACTAGGCGGCGCCTAGCTCCGGATCGATAGCTGATCAAGCAAGGGACAAAAAGCAAATCCTCCATCCTTTTTCTAGTATCAAGAATCGCAAAATATAGGAACCTTTTGGTCATATTTAAACCAAGGCATAACTTAGTCAAAATTAGTCAAGTATAGCTATATCTAATGTAACTTAGCCAAAATTAGCCAAATTTGCTCAACTTAACCAAATATAGCTAAATATTGCCCCGCATAGTCAAACTTGCTTGATTGTGCTTCAGTTAGCTAAATTTGGTCATATTTAAAACAAATTTTCTCAATTTTGACTCAATTAAGTAAATTTAGCCAAAACAATTTTTTGAAGTTATATAGGTCTAACTAAATTCTTGTATCATAGAGATCGGCATCATATGCTCAGACTCCATCGCCACACCTAGTGGTACCTAGATATGGGCATGAGGATGCTCCTGACATCACAAATGAGTTGGCCACCAAATTTCCTACCCACCAAACCCTAACCAAAGATGCCACCGAACTTGACAGTTTTTTGAATTCCACCGAACCCTAACCAAGGATGCCTACTATTTTCTAATTCCTGAACCCTAACCAAGGATATGCAAGGTGGCGGCGAGGCTGGGGAGGGAGGCGGCACGGCGAATCAGGATGGAAGGTCGAAGGGTTTAGGGTTTACCTTGAAGCTCGGCGCCGACGGCAATGGCTTCGCTTGGCGTACCTGGAAGTGACGAGGGCGAAGCTCAGCAGCGACAGCGAGGAACACTTGGCGGCAAACGATATTTTGGCAGCCTAACGGTGTCTAAGTGTTTCGCCCGGGTTAGGTTTTTCCAACGCTGCCGAGGGATATATATAGACTCCCATTTTCTCAAGCGGATTTTAAGTACCGACCGCCTGAGAAGATGGTTACCTCAAGCGGGTTTTACTTACCAACCACCTGAGAAGATACAATTATCTAAGGCGGTTGGTAAGTAATACCCGCCTGAGATAAACATCTTCTCAGGCGGTTATTGAGTACCAACTGCCTGTGAAGATATTTACTTCTTCTTAATTAATATTCTTGATTAAATGTGGGTCCTTTAAAAAGGCAAAATTCCACTTTCTTGTAATATTATTGATAAGTAAAGGTTACCATTAAATTTCACTTCATAAATCCTTTGAAATTGGCCAGAACATAAAAAACATACAACAAATGCTATTTTTCATTTTTATATATTGATGAATATGATGCTTTTTTCATTTTTTTTAGTGGACATTTTTACTCATCATACCAACCTCTATGAATTTTTTTCAAATTTTTTAAATTTTTTTTGAATCAATGTGTGTTCATAATTTGATGAATGCCTCATATGTATATGAGCATTTAGTTAGAATGATGGATAATTTGAAGTTTGACATGTTGGAATACTTTTAAAAAATTAACAAAATTCATACATGTATAAATGATACAATTATGTTCATACAAACAAAATTAAGTGAAGGATATTTTTTTTGAGATACACAAATGTGAATAATATGTGAGTAGAAATTAATTTGATATTTACTAAAACATTACAATGTCAGCTATACAAGTTTTAAAATATTTTGTTCAGGTGGTAGGTGTTAATTTTATACAAATGTAGAAGAAAGAATCATCGAATTTGGACACAATTTGTAGAATCTAAACATGTTTGAGTATTTATATTGGAATCTAAATAAAAAAGAAGCAAGAGATAAGAAAACTGAAGAACAGTATCTGGCATTATCTCAGACGGTTGGTAAGTAATACCCGCGTGAGATAAACATCTTCTCAGGCGGTTATTAAGTACCAACCGCCTGTGAAGATATTTACTTCTTCTTAATTAATATTCTTGATTAAATGTGGGTCCTTTAAAATGGCAAAATTCCACTTTCTTGTAATATTATTGATAAGTAAAGGTTACCATTAAATTTCACTTCATAAATCCTTTAAAATTGGTCAGAACATAAAAAACATACAACAAATGCTATTTTTCATTTTTCTATCTTGATGAATATAATGCTTTTTTCATTTATTTTTTTAGTGGACATTTTTACTCATCATACCAACCTCTATAAATTTTTTCAGATTTTTTTAAATTTTTTTGTATCAATGTGTGTTCATAATTTGATGAATGTATCATATGTATATGGGCATTTAGTTAGAATGATGGATAATTTGAAGTTTGACATGTTAGAATGCTTTTAAAAAAATTAACAAAATTCATACATAAATAAATGATACAAATATGTTCATACAAATAAAATTTAGTGAAGGATCTTTTTTTATGAGATAAACAAATGTGAATAATATGTGGGTAGAAATTAATTTGATATTTACCAAAACATTACAATGTCAGCTATACAAGCTTTAAAATATTTTGTCCAGGTGGTAGATGTTAATTTTATACAAATGTAGAAGAAATAATCATCAAATTTGGACACAATTTGCAAAATCTAAACATGTTTGAGTATTTATATTGGAATCTAAATAAAAAAGAAGCAAGGGATAAGGAAACTGAAGAACAGTATCGGGCATTATCTCATGCGGTTGGTAAGTAATACCCGCCTGAGATAAACATCTTCTCAGGCGGTTATTAAGTACCAACTGTCTGTGAAGATATTTACTTTGTTGTAAATTAATATTCTTGATTGGAATCTAAATAACCGCCTCGGGCATTATCACAGGCGGTTTGTAAGGAATAACCGCCTGAGATAATGTTTTTCTCAGGCGGTTATTTATTACCAACCGCGTGTGAAAAATTTAAAAACCGTCTGTGAAAAATTGACGCCTATATAAAGACCCCTCGCCACAGTCGAAACCTAACCCTGGAGAATTTTCCACCACCGCAAGGCTACCGAAATTTCCCACCGTCGCGCCTGCTCTGCCGCACCGCCGCCCAGCCTGCACTGCTGCGCCGCCGCTCAGCCCGCATAGCCGCGCCGCCGCCCATAGCCCGCACTGCCGCGCTGCCGCCCAGACCCGCGGAGGCACGCCTGATCTGCCCAGTCCCACATCGCGCCCCAAGGTATAAATTCTCATAGTTTCTTTTTGCATGTTGTGTTGGTATATGGATTGTGTCCTTTTGCATGTTGGTATATTCTCATAGTATGTTGGTATATGGATTGTGTCATAGTGTGTTGGTATATGGATTGTGTCCTTTTGCATGTTGATATATTCTCATAGTGTGTTGGTATATGGATTGTGTCCTTTTGCATGTTGGCATGTATGGATTGTACCCAAACCAGAACCTACGGGTAAAATATAGCAACCGTAACCATACCCGACGGGTTTCTAACGGGTTTCGGGTACCCATCTGGTACCCGCTTTTAATATCCCAAATGGCTGGGCTGAAATTAAAGCTGCAGTAGGGTTGGGCATTGGCGACCATACCTCCTCGTTGCTAGGTGACATCAATGGTGGCAGGGTGCAGAAGCCAACGACAGGGCCATCTGCAAGCAACAGCGAGGTCGGGAAATGGCACCAGGGGTGGAAGGCGGCACTGGGGCCAGCTGCAGGTGGCGACAAGGACAAAGACAGTGTTGGAGGCACCAGGGCTAGCTGCCGGCGGCGGCGAGACCGAAAGACGGAGGTGATGGCCGGAGCCGCGAGCGAGTTTTTAACTATTCTGGGCTGAATTTTTTTATGGGCCACATCTAAATCATAACAGTACTTCGGGTACCCGACGGGTACCCGCGGGTAGGAAATAATACCCGCACCCATACTCGCAACACATCGGATCAGGTACGGGTTGTACCCACGGGTAAAAAAATCCACCCGTAGCCGCACTCGTCGGGTGCAATACCCGTCGGGTACCCGTACCCGCGGGTATAATTGCCATCCCTAGATCCCACCCAGACATAGCCCATGCCACTAGGCCTGTTTTCCCCACGACTTCAATCCTTCACCCCCGCTTGCTGCTCCCGACGCCTTCGACTCCGTCCGCCTCAAGACGTCGCCCGTCTCCTACATTAGTCGCCCTAATCATACTTGTTATGTCTCTGTAAATTCATTTTATAGAAGATCTTTAGAGAATATTTGTGGCCAAATTTTGTAAATCTGACAAAAATTCTATTATTGAAGCATGGACCGTCGAGCGTGGATGTATGACATGCCAAGACCTGATCCTATGTACATTCATAATGTTGCAAATTTTTTTAAAGTATTCAAGAGACATGCGAAGTTGCAAAATATAGATGACATATTATGTCCATGTATCGACTGCGAAAATAAGATTGCTTGGACGGATACTATAGTAATCCAATCTCATTTTGTGAAAAGAGGTTTAAAAAAAACTACACAATATGGACTGAGCATGGTGAGCTAGATACACATGATGTGGATAAAGATGATGAGAGAGGTTCAGATGATGATAATGTCCATATCGATGATGGTAGTGACAATCAAGCTGGTGATGATGATTATGAGTTCGATTGTGAGGAGATGTTGCGTCACATTGAACCATATGTATTGACTTCTATGGGAGCAAACAAAAGTTTAAGTAAAATGGAGATACTGCAGAATGCGGCGACGGAGCTTTTATATGATGAATCAAACGGTTGTGATAAAGAGTTTACTACATTGCGTGCAGTCTTAGAACTACTAAAGTTGAATGCTACGCACGGATGGTCCGATTGTAGTTTCTCTGATCTTTTGAATCTTCTGGCAGAAATTCTTCCAAATCCAAATAAACTGCCCAGAAGCACTTATAAAGCGAAGAAACTTCTTTGCCCGACGGCACTAGGTGTGACAGAAATACATGCTTGTGTGAACCATTGTATTCTGTACTGCAAAGAGCATGAGCTCGCAACTAGATGCCCCATTTGTGGTGTCAGTAGATATAAGAAGGACTACAATCACCAGTATGTTACCAACATGAAAAAGACTCAGAAGAATAAGAAGTTTATTATTGGTCCCGAAGGTGACAAAGACGATACTTCTGGCGATGCAGACAGGAAGAATAAGAGAAAAATTCCTGGCTTGGTGATGTGGTACCTTCTGGTAATTGATCGCTTGAAGCGTTCGTTCTCAAACCCTAGGGAGGGTAAACTTATGCGTTGGCATTCCGAGCAACGCAAGAAGAATGAAAACATATACGACACTCTGGTGATGCAACGCAGTGGAAATTTTTTGATATTCAGTATCCAGAATTTGCGAAGGAAATCAGAAATGTGAGGTTTGCCTTGGGTACAGACGTAATGAATCCGTTTGGTGAAAAAAGGAGCATACACAGCACATGGTCCGTGGTATTAACAATGTACAACCTACCGACATGGTTGTGTCACAAAAGGAAATATATCTTGTTATCTGTTCTTATCCAAGGTCCGAAACAACCCGGCATCGAAATTGATATGTTCTTGGAACCTTTAATGGAAGATATGGCGAAATTGTGGAATAAAGGGGTACGTACATGGGATGAGTACAAGCAGGAGTATTTCATGATAAGAGCAATGATATTCGTTACCGTGCATGATTATCCCGAACTGTTTATATTATCAGGACAAATGAAAGAGAAGAAAGGTTGTGTTAGGTGCGTGGATAGAACTGGATTTCTATACCTCACTTCATCCAGAAAGACGGTGTACATGAGACACCGACGGTTCTTGACAGGTACACACAAGTATAGGAAGATGAAATAACAATTTGATAACAAAATCGAAAAAGATACTGCACCAAAACCTTACAGTGGAAAACTTGTGTTTGAAATGGTCAAGAACATTCATATTGCTTTCAGTAAGGGCAAAAATAGTAAAGGAATTAAGAGAAGGAAAAGTACATCTTCGGATGATACAACTTACATGGCTTTCAAGAAACAATCAATTTTTTTCAAGTATCTTCCGTATTGGAAGAATCTGGAATTTTTCCATAGTATTGATTTGATGCACGTTACAAAGAATGTATTTGATAGCATCATTGGGACTTTGCTGGACATGCCAAGGAAAACAAAGGACGGATTAAATTCACGTATGGACCTAGTAAATCTTGATTTGAGACCAGAGCTTCATCTAATAGAAAAGGCAAACGGGAAGCATTACCTTCCCCCAGCCAGCTACAACTTGACGCTAGAAGAGAAAAAATCAATTTGCGAATGCTTGCGTGGGATCAAAGTTCCCACGAGTTTCTCATCCAATATCCGCAAACTAGTCTCGATGAAAGACTTGTCTTTATTCGGTTATAATTCTCACGACTGTCACATGATGATGACAGTTTTCCTTGCAATTGCAATAAGAGTCATCAAACCTGAGCATATAAAAGTTTTCATCACACGTTTGTGTTACTTCTTCAATGCAGTATCACAAAAGGTGATAGCACGTGAAGATTAGACTATCTGAAAACATACATCATCGAGACAATGTGCAAGCTTGAGATGTGTTTCTCACCATCCTTTTTCAATATGCAAGTACACCTAATCATACATCTTGTTGATCAGATAAAAGCATTGGGGCCACTATATTTACATCATATGTTTTCGTTGGAGAGATATTTAGGAGTACTAAAAGGTTATGTGCGGAACCGTGCTCACCTAGAGGGTTCAATTATGGAAGGATACACCACTGAAGAAGTGATTGAGGGTTGTGATGATTATATCAAAGATGGAAAATCGATAGGTGTGCCGATACCGGTACATGAGGGTAGACTACGTGGGAGAGGCAAAGTGGGTAAGAAAACTTTTATCGTTCAAGATTACAAGAATGTAAACCGTGCACATTTTGGTGTACTACAGCAGCTTGCAATAGCTGAGTCGTACATCGAGGAACACCAAATTGAGCTTCGTGATAAAAACCAAGACCGCACAGAGGACTGGATCATGAAAGAGCACAGAAGATGTTTCACTGAATGGTTAATGGACAAAAATATACCATACGGAAACACTATAGAAGAGGCAACAATGAAGAAGTTAGCTTCTGGCCCATCTGCTTTGGTGACATCATGGCAATCATATGACATCAATGGTTACACATTTTACACTAAAGAAAAAGATGGTAAGAGTGTTGCACAAAATAGTGGTGTTCGTATTGAGGCTTATGATTCACAAGGGCAGAAGACCACATACTTTGGGTTCATAGAGGAAATATGGGAACTCGATTATGGCGAAAGAATGGTAATGCCCGTATTTAAGTGCCAATGGGTCAAACATCCTGATGGTGTGAAAGTAGACAATTACGGGCTGACACTGGTAGACTTGAATAAAGTGGGTTATAAAGATGACCTGTGGGTTCTCACCGATAATGTTGCACAAGTTTTTTATGTTCAAGATCCAGAAACTGAGAAGATGCACGTAGTTGTTTCTGGAAAGCAAAATATTGTTGGGGTTGAGAATGTGGGAGATAATGAAGAGGAATATAATCAGTATGAAGAGATGTACCTTTTCACCGAACCAGAAAACATCAAGCGCGTAGAGAGAAGCATTAAAAGAATTTGAAACCCTATATGCAAGAAGATGTCAATGCTGGAAAAAATGTATATAGCAATGCGAGATGATATATATTGTATATATTTGTATCTTCTGAAATCAACTTAGAACAATGTTCTATTTCAGCTTTAGATAGCATGTTTCGAACATTATTAAATTCAGCTTCCGTTTCGAGCTCCTGTCAAGCTAATCCCTTCACAATAAGCTCTTGTAGATGCAAGTAACACCGGAGACTCATCATTTGGATTGTTAAAAGCTTCAATTGAAGTCTGACGATACTTCCCGTCTATTTGAGGACTTGTTTGGATAGGAGTACACCCAAACAAGCCCTACAAGATTTCTTTCTCTTCTCTCCATTTTGATAACTTACGAAGATGCTACTTTATCAGTTCTAATGGCTGATATATTGACTACAAATCAGTATCATCTCTCTTAGTGCTTTACACAAGCGACGAAACATACAACTTCAATCACAAATCTTGTTTTTATCATTTTCATAGGAATTTGACCTTAATCTTTCAAGCATAGATTTATCAATAATTGAAGCTTCTTAATCAGACATGTTAATGGAAGTTACAAGTGAAGGGTGTGTCAAAGCTAACGAAATCTTAATGGCAGTTAATGGCAGTCCAATTCAGATTTCGTTAGCTTCGACACATCCTTCACTTATAACTGCCATTAACATGTGTGATAAGGAAGCTTCACTTATTTGCTAAATCTATGCTTGAAAGATTAAGGTTAAATCCCTATGAAAGTGTAAAAGATTGAAGTTGTTTGCTTACTCGCTTGTGTGAAGCACTAAGAAAGTGGGTACTGATTTTTAGTCAATATTTTTAGGCATTAAAACTGAGAAAGGAGCATCTTCCTAAGTTTTCAAATGGACAGGAGGGAAAGAAATCGTTCAAATGGATGGGAAAATCCTTCCAAGGATCGTCAGACTTCAAATTGATGCTTTCAACAATTCAAATGATGAGCCGCGGGTGTTACTTGCATCTACAATAGCTTGCTGTGCAGGGATTAGCTTGACAAAAGCTTAGCAGCATCAGAGGCGGTTGGTAAGTAAAACTCGCCTGAGATAAACATCTTCTCAGACGGTTATTAAGTACCAACCGCCTGTGAAAAATTTAAAAACCGCCTATGAAACACTGACGCCTATATAAAGACCCCGCGGAGGCACGCCTCTGCCCAGTCCCACATCGCGCCACGAGGTACTTGAGTAAATTCTCATAGTTTCCTTACTATGCTTTGTGTGCTACCTTTTTCTTTGTATATTTTCATAAGATGCCAGTTTTGTGTGTTGGTATATGGATTGTGTCCTTTTGCATTTGTGTACATATGCGTATGGACTCAATAATTCAGAAGTTTGGTCTTTTAGATATTGATGTCTCGGGTGTGTAGCCGATTGAAGGAGGAGCGATTGGCGTGGCGCAAGAACCATCCCCATGTATGTACATATGGCACACCGATCGTATGGTTGTATATACATATGTATCTGTAATGGACTGATGAACTTAACTGTAGTTTGTTTTTCCATCTTGTTTGTTTTTGGTATTTTCAATTTCTCTGCGTAGGGTTTCTCTGCGAAGCCTGAATCGGGAGATTTATTGAAGTGGCAGTGCATCGTCCCCGGTAAAGAAGGGGTAAGTCATGAAGAACGAGCACAATATGAGTTTAACCATCGTCCTCCTATTAATAAATTTCTTTTGCGGACTGAATGGGAAGATGGTTACTACCCCCTGACAATCTCCTTCTCTGAGGACTATCCCTTGGTACCTCCAAGATGCGCCTTTCCAAGTGGGTTCTTCCACCCAAATGTCCATCGTTTGGGAGCACTCTGCATCAGGATTCTTGATCAAGAGACTGTAAGATAGACCTATTTTACTCATGTAATTAATACTTAATTGTTGTCGAACTTATTTGAAATGGTTTCTTATATTGCTTAAATTATATTTCGTAGGGGTGGTTCAGTGGTTTTACAATCAAAACTATACTACTTGATGTTCAGTGTTTGCTGCATCGGCCAAATGTGCCCGATGTTGAAAATGATTGCTATAATCTACTTATCAAGGTTAAATGCCACTTTGACATAGTGACCAATGTAGGTTATTCATTCCTCCTTCGACGTTCGTTAATTTAAATAATGTCAATATTTTTAGGATCCAGCGAAATATAAGAGACGTGTTCGGGAGCAAGCAGGACGGTACAATTTAGACTGATCGATGGGAGCTTCATTGAGTTGTGAATTACCTTTGAATTGTCGAACTTCATACAGTTTAAATTCGAATTTAGTTTAGAGGGCACGCAATGTATGATCTATGGAATTCATCGAGTTGTGAATTACCTCTGAATTGCAATGTCATTTGCGTTTATTTATCCTTATATTCCAATTAAATCACTTAATTGCAATGTCATTGCGTTTCTTTATCCCTGCAATGGACGCTCACGATCTAGGGCACTCTGGTGTTTCTGGGGACACAAAATAAGTGGAAACAATGACTTTCCCTAGGCGGTTCTTCAATGAAAACTGCTTGTGATAATTGAACAACTACATACTATTCTTACACAATGACCGCCAGTGAAAATACATGATCTTCTCAGACCGTTGTTAATTAAAAACCGCCTATAAAGTTCATTACATTATAGGTAGTTCTTAATTAATTACCATCTGAGAAGATCAAGTATTTACCCCGGCGGTTGTTTCTTAAAATCCGCCTGTGATGTTATTTTATTGCAGGCGGTTCATAAGTAATAACCGCCTGAGAAGATCAAATATTTACCCAGGCGGTTGTTTTTTAAAATTCGCCTGTGTTGTTCTTTCATCACAGGCGGTTATTGTATCATTTATCATCACAGTCGCATATTTTTAAGGACCGCCCGTGTTTAAAAATTGAGGCGCCTGTAAAAATGCTTTTTGTAGTAGTGTGTTTGAAGTCGTTTAATTTTATTGTTTATTTGTAATTCATCATTTGTAAACTTATAATTATATCTCATGATATTAAATTCATGAATGATATTGGATTTTGTGTGGGCATGATATGGAGTACAATGTATAACTCGGGTAAGATCAAATATCAAATCAAAATTTAGATACTCAAAGTTTTTGAATATCTAATACTATTATAACAATTCGGATAGTGATTTCAAGAAACCAAAAAATAAAAAAAAAACTGAAAAAAACGCAGCATGAGTTCATTAGCATCTGTACAGTGCTCTGCTCGCCTGCGCCTGCGCGTGTGCCGTCCACAAGCAAGAAGAGAGACAAGGGCAGAAATGTCTTTTTCAGCACCAGTCAACAACTATTTGATGGTCAAATATGATGGTAGCGGCACTTATCACGTATGGAAGCTTGAAATAGAAGTTCACACCCTATCATCTAGGTTGCGCCACCTGCTACTACTACTGCTACTACTGCTCCTACTGCTACTGCTGCTGCTGCTGCTACTACTACTACTACTACTACTACTACTGCTATTTTTGCCTCTTGTTATAAACAATCACTCAATCGTAGTTGATAGACCTAAAAGGAATATTATTTTGCCACATCGATATCGTGACACCGATAGTATGGCTCATTATGCATTTATTATTGCTCAAAATACTAATAATGCATTTGAACCTTCTTCTTATTCATAAGCTATCTCATGTGATAATTCTTCTAAATGATTAGTTGCTATGAATGATGAATTTGAAAGCCTTCAAAAGAATTCTACGTGGGACTTGGTCGAGCTTCCTGCAGGTAAAAGACCTCTAAAGTGCAAGTGGATTTATAAAATGAAGGAGGGTATATCTGGAGTTGAACCTACAAGGTTTAAAGCTCATCTAGTTGTGAGAGGTTTTGAACAAAAGGAAGGTGTTGATTTTAATGAGGTTTTCTCTCTTGTGGTTCGTCACTCTTCTATTCGAGTTATACTTGCAATTGTTGCTATGTTTGATTTGAAGCTAGAGCAACTTGATGCCAAAACTGCCTTTCTTTATAGATATTTAGATGATAAGATTTATATGACACAACCTAAAAGTTTTTCTGCTCTTGATCAAGAGCACTTAGTATGTCATTTGAAGATATCTCTTTATAGTTTAAAACAATCTCCTAGGCATTGGTATAAAAGGTTTGACTTGTTTATGCTTGCACATAATTATTCTAGAAGTAATTATGATCACTTCATTTATTTTAAGCAGTTCTCCAATGGATTTTATGTGTATCTACTGCTTTATGTTGATGATATGCTTATTGGTTCTCATGAAAAGTCACTAATTGATGAATTGAAAGCTCAACTTAGTCATGAATTTGATATGAAAGATCTTAGATCAGCTAAAAAGATTCTTGGGATAGAAATTCAGCGTGATCGTCGTGTTGGTACATTATTTCTATCTCAAAAAAATAACATTGAGAAAGTTCTTGAAAGATATAATCTCAATAATTGCAAATATATTCCTACACCATTTGCTTCACATTTTAAATTGTCATTATTGCAATGTCCTGCTAATGAAGAAGATAGAGAGTACATGTCTCACATTCCATATTCTAGTTTTGTTGGAAATCTCATGTATGCTATGATCTGTATAAAACCCGATTTGACTCATGCTGTTAGTGTGGTTAGCAGATTTATGCATAATTCAAGCAAAGAACATTGGAATGCAGTAAAGTTGATAATTCGTTATTTGAAAGGTACTTCTAACTTCGATTATTATTTGACAAGAATTCAGTAAAGGCAAATGATGTTATTGGATTTGTCGATTCTGATTATGCTGGTGATCTTGATAAAAGACGCTCCACCTATGTCTATGTATTTTCTTTATGTGGTTCAATAGTGAGTTAGAAGACTTCTCTTCAATCTATAACTGCTCTCTCTACTACTGAAGCGGAATATGTTGTTGCCACTGAAGGGGTTAAATAAGCTATTTGAATGTGCGGTCTTGTTTGTGGACTTGGCTTTTCATAGGATGCCATTAAGGTTCATTGTGACAACCACAATGTTATTTGTTTGACCAAGAATGACATGTATCAATTCAAGACCATACACATTGATATCAAGTATCATTTCATTCGTGATGTTATCGCAGAAGGCAAGATTTTTGTTGAAAATATACATAAAGATGAAAATCCTGCAGATATGCTTACAAAGCCAATATTTAATACCAAGTTCAAGCATAGTCTTGACTTGGTTGATATTCATGGAGTTTAGCACCCTAATAGAGTTTGGGTGACAATTTCTTTAGATTTAAAGATTTAGAGTCAGAAGGAGATTTGTTGAGTATGACTTTATCTATTGTACGCCTATTAATAAGCAACCCTGTACCTGTACTGTAACTCCACATAATAGATCCATTTTCCGTGTTTTTTTTCTCCTCCATAGAGGAGTTTTTTCTACGTTAAATATGTTTGCCCTTTTTCCCTAACATTTTTTGTGAGATTATCTTATTTTTCACAGCTGGTATTTTTACTTCGCAATAATTTGATGTGTCGTATATATCATTAACATGCAGCCCGAATGCTTTACATGTACGAATAGTTGCTCTCTATTGAAGGAAGAATCTTACAGGCTCAAATATACGAACACTTTGCTTTCTGTTCAAGCAAGCATCCAGTAGTGTCAGTCTGGCACTAAAAGTGAAAGCTTGTCATTCACTCCATCAACACAAGCTTATTTAAATGCGAGTGCAGCAAGGCAACACTGTGTATGTCGTGCTTGGGTATCATTCTAACTTATATATATCAGGCCAGGTCATTAATAAATGGAGATAAAGTTGGTGGCGTGGACAATAATGGAAAAACAAAGGTAATAAGCTGCAACATCCTCTTCTGTTCAGTTTGTTTCTGTAAACTCTATAAAACATTATCGTTGAGTTTGTTACTGATTTTTAGTGTCAATATTTGTTTCAAGTTACAATTGAAAACTGCACGACAAGGGACATATACCTTTTATATCTTATTGAGTATGGATAAAGCACTTTGGTTCAAATATATAGTAGTAGTGGGTTGGATCTGCTCCCCCAATTTCAAGCCCAATATACCAGAGTCTATGCACAACATATATGGTGCGTTTGTTTCTCTGGATTGGATTGAGCTGGACTGGATGGTCCAATCAGGTGTTTGTTTCACGGTCTAATCAGTGTTTGTTTCACGGTCAGATGGACAAAGTCATCTAGCTTCGAGAAATATTCCTTCTAGATGTTGGATGAAGTGGTTCAAGAATTTTTGTTGAATGAGTTCAGCCACCTTGTCTAAGTATGCTTCTTAGTAACATAATTAATGATGGTTAACTTGTTTGTTGTTGATTAATAAATACAATTATAATATTAATATTAGTATTTAATTTTTATGATAAATAATATATACATGATTAGTATCATGTGAAATTATCAACTTAGATGATTCAATCTATTCAAGTTTCATCCAACCTACCAAATAAAAAATTGGATCGTCCAATCCATCCAACCAAACATCAACTTAGATCATCCAGTAAAAAAAATATAGATGATCTTATCTAATCTAACTTGGATTTCAAACCAAACGCATAAGCCCCGCACCAGACTTACTAACTTACTGATGCATCAGATTTAGTAAATAACTCTACCATCTACTGAAGCCCGAATTCAGCAATCTATTATTCATCTTAATAATTATTGAGAAAAAACAAAAAAAAAACAGCCGCTTAGTTGCCACTATATCTCGCCTGATGTTATTTTTCGATCAAATAATTGAAAAGGAACAAAATTGCTGACTTTGTGCAGTTCACACCCAAACAAATTGCAGAAGAAACATAAATCAGCCATGGAATTTCTTCTTAAGAAATAATCAACCATGGTAGACAATTGTTGGTACCTAGATACCGGGTACTCCGCGCACTAGAGGAAACAGGTTTCGGAGGCGCCACGTGTCCAAGAGGCCCGAACCCCGTCCTTTCTCAAGGGCGGGCCCTGGTGCTGCCACGTGGTCCTCGGCTCGAGACCCCGCCTCCCTGCAGAGGTGGGCTCCCGGGTCGCCACGTGTTTGGTGGCGCGGGACCCCACTCCTCCACAGGAGCGAGCTTTGGTGCCACCACGTGCCCAGGGGCTCCGGGCCGCTCTCCCACGCGAAGGCGGGCTTCGGGGCCGCCACGTGTTCGGCAGGGACAGACCTCACCTCTCCACAGAGATGAGCTCCGGAACTGCCACAAGGCCCGCAGTGCGGGGCTCTGCCTCCCCCACAGAGGCGGGCTCCGATGCTGCTACGTGTCCTACCTCTAGCTCTAAGCAATAGGTCGCAGGAGTTAAGTTTGGCGCGCCCTGCCCGAGTCGTGCATCGAAGGCACGCACCTTTCCCAGGCGCTTAGGTGTGGTGCACTATTAAGTGCCGCTGTGACCAATTACATTGCAATGAATATGCCGTAGAGCTACCCCACGCTGCTGACTGGGTAGCTTACGGCGATACGAGGGACAAGACATTCCTTGCCATCATCAACATATATGCTAGACCACTGGCGACTGGCACGGCAAGACAACGAGTCTTCAAGCCAAGGACAGAGGCAGTTGGCAGGAGTAAAACCCTAGATCTTGTACAGAGTTAGGATTTCCCCAGGGCCACCTGTCACCCCTCGGGCCTTATTTGTAAAGTGTTTGACCTTGACTATAAAAAACCCGAACAGCCAACCGACATTAGACATACCTCATTCATATGCACACAAGCTTCCTTAAGCTCACCACACCCTCAAGCAATACAACCCCTCCCGTAGACGTAGGATGTTAAGCTCCAGCGGCCCGAACCACGTAAAGTCACCGTGTTCACCATCTCTCATTGAAAGTTGCCTAGAGGGGGTGAATAGGAAATACGACCTGCAATGACTCAATAAAATGAGATTAAATGATAGAGACCTGACTAGTCTGGGTTAGGGCTGGACTAGTCCGCTCAGCATATAGGAAAACCCTAAAACTTGTTTTTTATGAGTCTTTAGTGGATTTTAGTTCAACAAAAGATGGATACAAAATCTAGCAACCAAATACAACTTGTATTGACAAGAAAGAACGATTAGATTGTAAGATTACAATGATGAACAATGTGATGAAGGATATGAACCTTAAAAGCAATTCTAGTGAGCAGCAAAAAATAAAGTGACAAGAGAGACAAGATTTATCCCAAAGTTCAGCTTCACTGAGAAGCCTACGTCCCCGTTGAGAAGTCCACAAAGGACCGGGTCTCACTTGACCCTCTTCTCACCAAGCCACTACACAAGACCGACTTGGTTTTCACTAACCAAAAGAGGTAACTACAATGTTCTTGGGGCTTCTCATAAGTTGAGGCTCCCACAAATGATCAACAACAATGAGCACATGAAGCTCAACTGCCACAAGTCACAAAAACGCAACACCAAGTGCAAAAGATCAATCCGAGAGCCAAAGCAACAATTTGTTCCTTCTCTCCACTTCCCAAAACCTAATCCACTAAGGATTTTGGTTCTAGAGGGCAAGTAGGAAAGAAAGAAGGCTTAAGACACAAGGATGCTTGTGGCGGCGCTAGGGTTTCAGTCTTCTGAAATAGAGGTCAGGGGGTCCCTTTTTATAGGGGTCTTGACAGCCTACCGTTACCACCAACTAAAGTCCGGACTAGTCCAGTCAGGGGCCCGGACTAGTCTAGTCCAACAAGACCACTCGACGCCACACTCTGCAAAAGTGTGTCATATCCGGCAACATTTTAATTTCAAACGGTCATGACAACATGGACTATTTCGGGCAACAACAGTCTAGTCCGAACTAAAACATAAACATTTAGTCCGGTTGAAAACGGACTACTCTCGAGTGTTCGAACTAGTCCGACCTCTATGGCGGACAAGTCCGGCCTCCCGAAATATAGCTCCGAAAAATCTCACCAATTGTAGAACGAAGTAGTCCGTCCTCAAACGGACAAGTCCGAACTCACACAGAAACTCTTAGTCCGTCCCAACATGGACTAAGCCGACACACCAGGACTAGTCCGGCTTGGAGCCCGAACAAGTCTGGCCAACTGAGATTTCTCTCAATAAGATCTCTCAATTAGGTTTTCTCTCAACCAAGACTTTGAGCCCTCTTCTTTGATCTCAATGCACTTGATACACACACCCTCACACACAATAGGCTAGTCTAAACTCAGCACATAAGAAACTCTAATTTCTATGATTAAGTCTTTGACGTCCATTTCAATCTTTTCATTTTTGATGGTTTTTCATCCATTTCACTTTCACACCCGTGTTTAAGATCAACTGAGCTCATTAGTCTCTTAATTTATTATCATCAATCATCCAAAACCCAGGAGGATGCGTAGATGCACTTTCACTCATACGCGCAAGCTCCTCATAGACTTGCCCCTCATAAAAAGAAACCTCCGCGGGCTGCGACTAGACAGGTCCGGGGGAAGTGTCATTGCTATACTTCAACAAGTGAGTATGAACACAGGAATACACTCAACATCTAGAACAAGGTGATGATGACCAGATGTATAACACACGCAGGATTGTGAACTCCTTAGACTAGCATTATGCTCACATCATCTTCTTCAATTACTTACGCTTTGTAGTCACGATCATGTCCAACATCCATCAGTTCCTTTGTGGAGAATGTGAATTTAATATTGAGAGCAAGCTTCAATGTATTTTTAACTTCAACCTAAAATTTGTTTTAGTGAATCGAACTCACGACTTGAGAGATGTTACTTGGAGTACTCAACCACTAGGGCAAGCCATCTTTCACTAATAGGCTACCTCTTCCCTAGCTCAGATTGTCTTTCTCTCACACACAAACAACTTCCTGGCCAACATTTCGTGCTTTTTTTTGAAAGCTTGAGAGAAGACCTCGTGATATATCATATAAGAAGAAAGGTTGACCTAGTTTACATGAAACATCGGATTCGAAAACCGTATAACACACACTCCAACATACCCTGACAGGAGTCACAAACACCACAACCCTATGGACACCTAAAGATAAAAATTCGCTATAGACTCAATTGTCAGGTAGATGCAACGGAACCGTACAAACAGTGCCCAACTCCCAAAGCGCAGATGACCTGCAAAGGCTATAGTTGACCCTCCAAAGCAACGTCTCCAAGGATGGATACGGCACATAAACGCCATTGTTACTTGTAAGTTTTTCACTTGGAGGATGTCAAGCTAAGGGGAGGAACATTGACAATATCTAAACAGGACTAACGACGTCCACGAGCACTGTTATTGTCGATTCGACTCTTCGTCAACCAAGGATTACACTCATACCTGTACCCCCCCATCTCATTATCACTGTTGTATCAACGTCTCTAATACCACCATCAACTTCTAGAACCAACAAACACTCAATTCAAAGGCACCATCGTGTTGAGCTTGTGACTCACCCACAACCCCGCGCACAACGCGACCCAACGTCATTGTGATGATGTCTACCACCGCATCTTGACACACACATCTTTCATCCGTTGGAAGACATATGCATGTTTTCGCGCGCTTTCTCGTTGCATTGGCCGAGAAGTGGCCCTTCGACCACTCTGTCACACACCCACTCCGCCTTGTATTTTTGAACCAACCTGGACCCACAAAACCCACGATTATGGCCATCACAACGGACTCAAAGCCTTCATCGCGCACCATGCCACCCATGGCCCTGGCCGTGTTGCACCATCACACCATACCCACGACCATCATCATGATACCCACTAGCACTGCCCACGCCGCACTCGCGGTCACCACCGCGCATCACCGCAACAGCAGCACCCATGCGTCACTTGTGGCTAGGGGTGGACATAAAAACCAGGACCGAAAAAAAGACCTGGACCGAAAAGATTGAAATACTAGATACCTATTTGGGTAACAAATCTAAATAATAAATATACACATTTTGGGTTCGTGTACCATCTCGGATACCCAAATACCCAAACTACGAGCCCATACATCTAAATTTAGTTTATAGTCTACGAACTATGAACAATCCAAATTTAAAAATTTCAATTTTGAGTTATGATAAGCGAAGTTATTAGATTAAATTATTTATTTATGATCTATCTTTAGTGACTTATAATTTGTTGACAAATGAGATTAAATTTTTGAATGATATTAGACTTACATTGATTACTGAGAGCATGGCATAAGTATAATGTACAACTCAGTTATTTGAGTTTGACCGAAGATCAAACAAAATTTTAAGTACCTATAATATGCGGATACCTAATATTTTTATAACATTTCAGGTTATGATTTAAAAAAACAAAATTTGAAAAATACTGAAATGCCCAAACCGAATTATGGGATACACGGAACACCCATCCTTACTTGCGGCCACGGTCCCAAGCCATAACAACGTCGACTGCCACACCTGGATTCAAATATCTGCACAAGTAGTCAGCCCGCATAGTGACAGAGCCGGATGCTGCAAGTTCGGATCTAGCCTCTGCGGCCTCAAATCCACACCCATCGGTGTCAAAACCTCATGGCATGCCTCAAATCTAGGTTTGGCAGGCCACACCTCCCTCCGACGCATCCGTGTGGCCCGGCGAACCATCCCGACACGCCATGCCAGTCGCGGCGCCCACGTCAGGACCCGCACTTGGGCCATCCGCTCTTGCTCTAGCTCCGCGCCACCCGCTCTGGAGTCATCCATGCCTCCCGGGCTAGAGCCACACGTGTCCCCCTGTGGCAGGCCAGACCCGGTTCAGCATGCCGCACCGCCTGCGCTCGCTCCATCCACCACGCCACGTCGGCCACGCCCGCTCCAGCGCGCCGCCTGCGCCGTCCACTCCGCCTCCTCAATCTGGCAGACCCCACCGCCACGTCCTTACAAGTTGTGTAGGTCCAGCTGCTTTGCTCCGACGATGCTGTGGCTGGGTGGGCGTGGCGGCAGCTAGGGTTTGGTGAGGTCGATTCGCTAATGAGAGGACCATGCTGGTGGAGTGGAGGTCACGGGTCGATCCATGTTCCCATGCTTCTAGCAACCATGTTATCTGCTACACTACCATGCCACCATCCGCCACCAGCTGCTTCACCGTACGTAGGGGTGGGCATAAAAATCGGGATCGAAGAATTGAAACTATAAAAACTGAGACTAGAATCGAAAAGACCGAAATATCGGGTACTTAAATAACCAAAAAATAAATTTCGGGTTCGGGTACCACCCTCGAGTAACCGAAATAACCAAATAGTCGGTCCATCAAATATTAAGTTAAATTATGTGTGGTAAACTATGAACAATTCAAATTTTGATATTTAATTTTCAAGTTGTGATGTGTGAAATCATTGGATTTACCCGTTTATTCTTGATTTGTCATTTCTCAATTTATAATAAATTACCAAATAGGATTAAATTCATGAATCATATTAAACCCGTGCGAACATGATATGTATATAATGTATAATTCGGACATTTCGGTAGAACCGAAGACCGAACCAAAATTTTAGTATCCAAAAGTTTCGGGTACCTAATATTATTACAACAATTTAGATAGTAATTTCAAGAAATCAAATTTTGAAAAAGACCAAAATATCCGAACCGGAATATCGGGTAAACCGAACGCTCACCCCTAACCTTACGACCCACACACTCCACGACCACTCTAATACTCTGTCCTTTTTCTAAACCATGCCACGGTATGATAATACTTGTGCCCTAATCCGTCCCACCAGCTATTCAATGATTTGCGATGCTATGACATGCATGCATCTAGCCTCTCGCAGCCCACTTCCTGGTTTGCCTCATAATGGCTGTCCATAGCCATGGGAAAGGATGGTCCACGGTCCACCTCTTGACACCATTGTCTGCAAGTGTGATGGATGTAGGCCTGGTAATGGGTCTGGCTCAAAGGAACCTTTCACAAATTATTTCGGCCTTTATCCAAAGCTATACTAAAAATGAATAAAAATTTGGCACGATCTAAAACCGGCCCGATCCTTTCATTTTTGGTTCATTTTTTTGAGCCATTTACCACCCTTAGATGGATGTCCTCCTCCAGATTCTTTTGATCACTACTTACAAATTAATGGTTGCACGCATAATAGGATTCTGGTATTTATGGGGAATGCTAATTTTTTATCTGCTGAAATTTAGGTTTTTTATTCAATGTAAGAGACGCCTGATCTACATTTGTTGTTAGTTTATTTTTTTAATAAAATTATATTTTGACTATATAAAAAATGTTAATGTATTGATTATAGAAAGAATTATAAGTTGTAGATGCTAGATCTAGATATAAAGGATATGATGTTGAGTGTAAGGACTATTTTCAACCAATTGTAAATTAAACTCTCCCATTCATTCCTCCTTTTGCATAAGTGATTGCCAACCTTATCCAATCAATGCATATTAGCTCAATACTGGCCCCTTTATTAGTTTCTTATCTATTTCACACATTTTGACTAAAAACTATTACCCTCTTCATTTTTCAGTTTGGTGGTCATTAAAGAGCTATGGGATGCATGGGAGCTCCACTTTCTGATAATCCTCAGTCTTTTCCTGCAAGTCTTCCTCTTCCTCTTTGCGGGCAGGCGGAGGCGCAGCGTATCGTGGGTCCTGCGCACACTCATGTGGCTGGCCTATCTGTCAGCAGACTCCGTGGCCATCTTCGTGTTGGGCCACCTCGCGGTCAATGCTAGTGAACCGCGGCACCAGCTTGTAGCCTTCTGGGCGCCCTTCTTGCTCGTCCATCTGGGTGGGCAGGACACCATAACCGCCTTGTCAAAGCAGGACAATGAGCTGTGGTTGCGCCACCTCCTAAGCCTGGTCACTCAAGTGGCGGTCGCCGGGTACGTGGTAGCCAAGGCGTCTTGGCCGGACCGCCGGCTCAATGCTGCCGTGGCGCTCATGTTCATCTCTGGTTGCTTCAAGTACGGTGAGCGTACATATTGCCTCTATCGTGCGAGGCCAGCCATGTTGAGGTCCAAATCTTTGCACGGTCTGTCACGCACGGTGCACGATCTACTAAGAGTGCAAGGCCTAGCTAAACAAAGCAACGCGAGCCGTGCCCAGCAGATTGATTTCGTTCGAACCAAGGTGAGAACCACGTTTTCTAACATGTCACTAGGTGCTAGGGGCTTGAAAGCTTGGGGAGGATGGTACATCACTGACATCATGTCAGTGGATGCTCCCCTGAATGAGTCGTGGACCGTCGTTGCCGACGTTCTGCTACCAGAGTCGCTCACGAAGCTTTTATCTAATCCAGACCGGTATAGGTTCTATGAGTACGTAGGGGCAAGCCTTGTGCGTTGCTACCAACGCCTCTACACCAAAAGCCCCCTTCGGGAATCTATAAACAGGTCACTTTCTGAGCTGACCTACGTTCTTAGTGGAGGCTGTATTTGCCCCGTGTTTGGACCTTGTATGTACGCCCTATTCCAGTGTGTTCCATCCTCGATAGCCCTTGTGCTATTCGCTGCTGCGGAAAATGGGGGCAAACTCCACACAAGTTCTAGAGCTGATATCACAGTGTCCTACATATTGCTTGTAGGGGCACTAGTTCTAGAGGTGACCTCTTCCATCTTCTCAGTTCTGTCCTTCCTGAGCTTGGATCCTCCAGAAGATGGAAAGATTCGAAGTGCAGTCTTGACTGTAGCTAGCTACATTGAGCGTACATGGAGCCGAAAACAGTGGTCCGAACAGTTAGCACAGTACAGCATGATCAAAAGGTACGCCGTGCGGGACGCCACTGCATGTAAGCGATTCCTACAGAAATGGCTTGGCAAGATCTTTGGTGGCTGGGGTACTGAGCTATTCGACACAATACACACGCCCATCACCAGAGATCACACGCCCATCAAAGAGTTCATTCTCGACAGTTTGTTGTCCGTCGGGTCAAGACGAGGATGGAACATCTCCAGCACCCGTGGCCTTTTCGCGCTTCAGAATCAAGATTCAGACTCCACACTATACAAGTGCACCCGGAGCAGTGTTGATTTCCCAACAAGCGTGCTCATATGGCACATTGCAACAGACATATGCCACTATTGTGGAGACAACGCCAGTTCTAACGACGAAACGAAGAAGCATGTTCTGGTGAGCAGACAACTGTCACACTACATTATGTACCTTGTCTTCAAGTGTGGTGTGATGCTTACTACTAGCTCCCAGTTTGTGCATGACAGTGTTCTTGGTGAAATTAGAGACGTGATGCCAGATAAACCGGTCAATCTCAGTGAGAAGGACGCCGTCATGAATCTGTTTCGACCCAAGAAGAAAGAAGAAGAAGAGCAGGATTCCATGGATGAAGCAGAAATGGCCGATAAAGACAGTGAGTCAGGACATCACTACTCGACGGATGAAATCCGGGAGACCAATGATGTAGCTAGTAGCAGTCATGTGCAGGAGTTCCTGCAGAGCACTCTGGAAGCTCTTCATTCTCCAGTGCTGCCCCGTGCTCGTGCAATGGCCCAGCAGCTCATTAGCATCGAAGACGAAACTGAGCGTTGGGGCCTCATCGCCGCCGTGTGGTCGGAAATGATCTTCTACGCCGCGCCTCGGTGCGGGGGTGCTTTCCACTACGAGCATCTAACCACTGGTGGGGAGTTCGCCACGCATGTTCTCCTACTCATGCAATATCTAGGCCCGTTCCTACCAACTCCAGGTGCTTCAATTTCTTAGCGGGCTAGGCAATACGTATATCCTCCTATGATTGTCTGTCATCAACAACACCAACTACTATGTGTGTCAGTTCTCCTATTGTTCCCGTAAAAAATCTACTATGTGTGTAACAAGTTCCCTGATTCCATCTACTCTTGCAGGATGGAGTAGATATTGGAAAGTTGTATGTTCAAGATTGAACTTTTTTTTTAATAAACCATTGAGTGCACTGTATGATTGTATTCTTGAATTTGACAACGGGACAGTTTGTTACTCGATTCCTTTTTATTGGAAACTACTAGAATGCAATTAGCATTCTGATGCAATCGTGAAAAAAATAAATCTGAAGCACACCATTTTCATCCTATGATTACTGCATTTTTATACTTAAACCCCTCCCGTGTAAACACTACTATTAAATAGAGAAATTTGAGTGTAAAATGCAGTAATCATTGGATGAAGATCGTGTGGTTCAGATTTAATTGCACGATTGCACCAGAGTGCTGATTGCATTCTAGTTGTTACCTTTTATTGGATGCTGATTAATTTAAAAGTAAACTAACTAACATCAAATAAAAGAAATAGACTAAAAAAATTCAGCATATTGTAGGAACAAATCAGTGGAGAAAGAAGCTTTGGGCCCACACACCACTTCTCCGGTTGTGGTCCTGTTTGTTTTCGCTTAAAATTCAATTATCAATGAAAAAAAGCAAAAAAACTCACTCAAGCACTTTGCTTAATTCTTGCTTAACCCCTAAGCCGCTTAATGAGAAGGCCCAAAAAACAATTTGGAGCCTGATTTCCCGCAAGGTGGAACCGAGTTTTAAAATTAAGCAAAGTGATTTTTCCCTCCGTACCCTTCCACACACGCCCGTCTCCGAGACAATTGGAATTTTGCTGGGTTTTGCCAAAATACTACTTTGAAAGTTGAACATGTTAAAATACCATTACAATTCTTTCCAACTTGCTCGTGTAATATATGTCAGTACTCTGCGGATCAGGTACCCTCGATTATGAGAGGAAGAAGAGTTGAGTCCCACTTTCCAAGAGAGAAGACATTCGGAGACACCACATGTCCCGCAGTGTCGGACCTGCCTTCCTGCTAAGGGTGGCTCTAGTGCTATCACGTGTCCCGCGGCGCCGGACCTGCCTCCCGACTAAGGGTGGCTCCGATGTTGCCACGTGTCCCGTGGCGCCGGACCTGCCTCCCGACTAAGGGTGGCTCCGATGCTTCCACGTGTCTCGCGGCGCCAGACCTGCCTCCCTGCTAAGAATGGCTCCGATGCTGCCACATGTCCTGCGGCGCCGAACGTGCCTCCCTACTAAGGGACTCCGATGCTGCCACGTGTCCTGCGACGGCAAACCTGCCTCCCCACTAAGGGTGACTCCGGTGCTGCCACGTGTTTTGCAGCTCCGGACCTGCCTCCCTTCTGAGGGTAGCTCCGGTGCTGCCATGTGTCGGACCCTACCTCTCCAACGGGGAGGACTCTTGGATCTCCAATGGCGCGGACATTCAAGGCTATAAATCAGCCATTTTAAGACCTGGTTAACGCATCATTAATTCTGTATTAATGATGCATAATGAGAAGCATGGTAACGTCACCATCATGGCGTGTTAATACACGATAAATTACTATTAAGTGCCTTAAATCGTGTATAGGGTGCTTGATAGCCCGGGGCCACCTGTCGGGCCTCGGCCTCGCTATAACAGCAGCACCTTGGCATATAAAAGGTTTGCGCTGCACGAACTAAGTGAAGTCTCATCTCATACGCTCGCATACTGACTTAGGCTCATTAACACTCAGTACCACACACAAACCTCCGTGGAGTAGGTTATTACGCTCAAGCGATCGGAACTACATAAAAATCCTCGGGTCACCTTATTCTTGAGTTCTTCGAGTTACGCCCCTCCTAAAAAAGAACACTTAGGGACTACTTCTTAGTAGTACTGGGGGAAGTGTCGATTGCACACTTCAACATTTGGCGCACCAGGTAGGGGCGCTCGTTGAAGACTTTCAAGATCAATGATGGTGAACAACCTTGCTGCTTCCTCTGGTCTGAATGCACGGGCTGGAAGAGGAAGTGAAGTTGGCGAGACCTCTCGCTGTCCTGGTGGCAATCCAGCCATCAATCCACAAGTTGGTGCTGCAACGCATCAACCTGGGAACATTGGACCACCACCTGTTGCAGCAGAAGCCGCTACTCAGATGTAGGATGGTGCCCTAGTGTCAGTCACTAAATCGACCACAAGCAAGAGTACGCGCTGATTACAGCGCGGGCTCTTCTCTAGCGTCCACCCGCATTGGACGCACCTCCAGCAGCGCTGTAGCAGTGGCGCAACGATGTTGACCATCTAGTCGCCACCGCAACAATGACATTAAACAATCCACTGCAGTTTGGGCCCAGGTCGGTTCCAACATGCAACAAGACCCTGTCAGGATGACTCAGTCCAATGCCATCACAGAAGAGACATGTGACATCGCACCACGCGACGTTACATACTCCTTTGATGGCTCGTCGCACCTCCATAGTGTTGACGCTATGAACAGGAGACCTCAGGGCGGAGCTTAATCGCCGTTATGCGGAACAAGATGGCCAAGTCGCCATAGAACATAGTCGTGAGAGGCAACGCGTTCTTGAAGATTCCTCTCCCTTAGGAGCGGGAGGTGGCTGTTGGGCACTTGCACCACATCTCCGTATGGTGGAGTGGCCACCCAAGTTCCGGTCTCATTTGCCAGAGAAATATGAAGGGACTGTCAACCCCGTTGAGTTTCTACAGATCTACTCCACTGCCATCCTTGCTGCAAGAGGTAATGAGGTTGTCATGGCCAATTACTTCCCAGTAGCCTTGATTGGAACTGCTCGGTCATTGTTCATGAGGTTACCCCCCAACTCAATCTATAGTTGGGGGGAGCAATGCTGTCAGTTCATTGTCAACTTTGGGAGTTCCTATACTAAGCCTGACACTGAGTTGGACCTCTTTGTTGTATGACAAAATTCGAGAGAGTATCTACGCTCCTTTCTCCAGCGGTTCTCCCAGGTTCGAAATACTATTCCTTCTATTTGGAACACCTATGTTGTTGTTGCCTTCTGACAGGGCGTGAGAGATAAGAAGATGCTAGAGAAGCTAGCCACGAAACACATCCATGATGTCACAGAGCTCTTCAGTCTGGTAGAAAAATGCGTTAGGGCTGCTGAAGGGCGCGACTGGCACTCCAGACCAGCCTCGGAGGCAAGTGTGCCACCCGCTTCCAAGGCGGGAACCACTGCCCAAGGCAGTGGAAAAAAGAAGAACCAGAAAACAAGTTGCAAGAATAAGCCACTTGTCAGCGCACATGCATATGTAGCCGCAACGACCCCAGGTGGCCGGGGGCCACGCCCGATAAGCGACCTCAACCGTCATCTGATGACGGCGACAAAAAGAAGTGGTGTCCGACCCACAACACCTCTGGTCACAACTCGAGGACTGTCGAGAGGTGAAGAGGCTAGCAGAACGTGTCCAACAGAAGCGCCGAGAAGATCCACCCTTTTGCCAGCGGGAGGGTAAATAGAAGATCGACTCAGAAGCTTTGAAGCAGGAGTTGGGCTTCCAAGACGCCACGAAGGCGTTGAAAGCAGTATACAAAAATATCGATAACTCCGACACCAGCTCCGACAATGAGCAAAGGAAGACTCTCTATATGATGTATGCAGGGTCGTGGGACATTACTTCCAGATGCGTTGTGAAAACTTTGCATTCGGAGGTAGCTCCCACCTTAAGCCCTCACGCCCATTCTCTAGAGTGGGTCTGGAAGCTATTACTCCACTCAGTTGTGACTCGCTCCCGATAACATTCGGGACGCATGAGAACTACCGTTCGGAGAAACTGATCTTTGACGTGGCAGAGATCAGTCTTCCCTTCAATGCCATCCACAGCAAACCAGCTCTGTACTCGTTCATGGCAGTAGCCCACTATAGCTATCTGGTGTTGAAGATGCCGACACCTACGGGCGTCCTCAAGATTCGAGGAGACCATACTACAGGTGTCACCGCGTTGGAGAAGCTACATGCGCTAGCTACTGCACAAGAAGTTGATGCCAACATGGAGCAGCTGGCTCAACAACCTCCAAGCATGCGCTACTGCGGCTCAACCTCTGCACCCCATGTGCAGCCAAGCGGTGATAATGTTCCCTTCAAAGTCGTCCATATCGGTTCCGAAGCCGCCCAGAAAACTCGCATTGCGGGAGGACTGGATGACAAATAGGAACTCGCGCTCATCACCTTCCTCCAGGCTAATGTCGACATATTTGCATGGCAACCATCACAAATGCCTAGGATCCCTAGGGTGGTGATTAAGCACCATCTGAAGATCTACCCCGACACACGGACAATTCAACAGAAGCCCTGAAAGCAGTCCATCATGCGAAAAAACTTCATTCGTGAAGAAATCAAGAAGCTGCCCAATGCTGGATTCATCTAGGAGGTTTATCATCCGCGATTGCTGGCAAACTGAGTCATCATCCCAAGGCTGGTGGGAAGCTTCGGATGTGCATCGACTACAACACTCTTAATAAGGCATGTCCTAAAGACCCTTTTTCACTTCCAAGAATAGATAAAATAGTGGATTCTACTTCTTGTTGTGAATTATTATGCTTCCTGGATGCGTATTCTGGTTTTCATCAAATACCAATGGATAAGGAAGATGAAGAACATACAAACTTTATCACAGTAGATGGTATGTACTGCTATACTGCCATGCCTTATGGTCTCAAGAATGCTATCTCAACTTTTGTGCTAACAAAGCATAAAATGTTTGGGGAGCTTATCCGGGATCTTGTGGAGGTGTACGTTGATGACATTGTTGTCAAAGTCAAGACCAGAGACTCTTTACTAGATAATCTTCAGCCAGTCTTTGACAAGTTGCGCATGACGCACACAAAGTTGAATCTCGCCAAGTGTGTCTTCGGGGTTTCCTTTGGGAATCTTCTTGAATTCATGGTAACGCACCGAGAATTGAAGCAAATCCGGAGAAGATAGGAAGATATTGAAGCGATGCAGACTCATGCCCATATCATGGATGTCCAGAAGCTTACGGGATGTCTGGCCTCACTCAACCGATTTATCTCTAGACTTGCTGAACGGGCTATTCCCTTCTTCAAGCTCCTGCGGAAGTCCGAACCTTTCAACTGGTCCAAAGAAGCAGACAAGGCATTCCGGGAGCTAAAGCAGTCTCTCACAACACTACCAAATATGGTAGCTCCTAAGTCAGGTGAGCCTTTACTGCTTTACATTACTACAATGATAGAAGTTGTGAGCATGATCCTGGTGGTGGAGAGGCCAGAAGCATCTTTGAATTCCTCTACTCAAAGGCTCGGACCCCTACGGGAGGGTTCAGAGCCACCTCGAGGAGTCAATAATCAAGGCGAGTCTGGGTTCCAGATATGAGGCTTTGAAGAAGGTCCTGAAGGTTGGGGGCCTCTGTACCTTCCTCTACAAGAAAACATGTTGGACCCCTCCAGGAGGGTCCCGACTGCACATGAAGAAGACCCAGACTCCCCCGGGATAGTCTAGGTTGATGGAAAGGATGGAGCGGACCCCTCCGGGAGGGTCCGGACTGTCCAACGACCTTTTTACTTCATCAGCGAGGTCCTCCACGATGCTAAGACAAGATATCTTGAAGTGCATAAGCTGCTATCGGTACCCAGCATACCGGGTACTCCCACGCACAAGCTAAAAGCACCTAAGTACCCTATCTCACTGCTGAGGCAGGGTCCAATGGCGCCACGTGCCCAGAACGCCCGTACCCTGGCCTACCTAAGGTACGGGTTCCGGCGCTACCACATGGACCTCAAGACAGGGTCCAGGTCTCCCAAAGAAACGGGCTCTCGAGCAGCCATGTGTCCTGTAGGATGAGAACCCGCTTCTCCATAGGAGTGGGCTCCGGTGCCGCCACGTGGTCCGAAGCACCAGGTCGGCCACCTCCTGCAGAGGTGGGCTCTAACTCTACCACATGTCTTGCAGTCCCAGATCCCCGACTCTCCTCGGTGGTGGGTTCTAGGGATGCCACGTGGCCTGTAGTACAGGACCCGACCTCCCCCACACAGGCTGGCTCCCGTGCTGCCACATGCCCTGCAACTTGCCTTGGATGGTGGGTTGTGGGAGTTAAGGGGCGGTGCGCCTTGTCTAAATCTAGCATTGAAGACACGCGCCTTCCCAAGCGCATGACATGGAGCACGCCTACTGTTAGGTACCGCTATGCCCAATCACATAGCAGTGAAGACATTGCAGGCCTACCCCACTCCGCCAAGTGGATAGATTACGGTGACAGGACAATTGGATGGGACATCCCCTGCCATCATCAACGACTATGCACGGGCCACTAGCGTCTGAGGTGTAAAGACGGCAGGTCTTCAAGCCACGATAAGAGTAATCTTATGCGAGAAGCCTTAGACCTTTAGGATAAGATCGCCTCGGGGCCACCTGTCAGGCTCCGGACCCCACTTGTAGGCTATCTGGCCTTGGACTATAAAAGGACTAGACAACCACCGACTTAGGCAACTACACTCAACACACACATTCACACCCAGAAGAGCACACTCTCCAATAATACAACTCACACCGTGGAGTAGGGTATTACGCTTCGGTGGCCTAAACCATGTAAAACCACCATCTATCATACACGCAACCTCGCCTAAGGACTAAGTCCTGCCGATCAAGAACCTCCACGGGCTGCTCGCATAGCAGGTCCGGGGGAAGTGTCGCAAGAACACTTCGACAGCTGCTATACGCAGTTCTTATTGCGTCAAGAAAGCTGCACCACTATTTTCAAGCTCACAAGATCTCAGTGGTAACCTCTTACCCACTGTGGGCTATACTCTACAATCCCAATGCAACGGGAAATATCGCCAAGTGGGTTGTGGAGCTAGCAGAGTTCGAGCTTGAATTTCTTCCTTGACATGCTATCAAGAGTCAGCCACCAGCTAATTTTCTGGCGTAGTGGACTCCACCTCCATCTGGTCCAGGAGGCCTTGATGTCGACATGCCAAAACCCAAGGTCTCGATCTTCATCGAGCCTCACTGGACTGTCTTCTTTGACGGCTCCGTGTAGAAGCAGAGGGTCAGAGTTGGAATTCTACTCCTCGCACCAACCAGGGAGCAAGTCAAGAACATGGTCCGCCTTGACTTCAAGGCAACAAATAACATGGTGGAATATGGAGCTCTCATCTTTGGACTGAAGATGACATTATCGTTCGGCATCTAGCAGCTGCTGGTAAAAGGGGATTCACAACTCATAATCAAACAAGATAAAGGTGAATGATGTTGCAGCAATCCACAACTAGCAGCATATCTTCTTCGAGTCCAGAAGTTGTAGAGGGAATTATAGGTCTTGGACCTAAGCCATGTCCAGCATAGCAAGAACGTTGAAACTAACGAACTCTCGACAAAAGCTTCTACCGGGGTTCCAGCGCTCAATGGAGTTTTTGTAAGAAGACTACCAGCACTATTTGCCCAGTCTGCCAAACTGGGTGAAGGGGGAGAGACCAACACCTCAAAGTTGGTGGTCCTGGTGGCCCTGTTACCATAACATCCACCAAGGATCGTAGGCGTCACAGGGGGCTCCGTGCAACCTGACATGAAAGATCTAGAAGCTCAAGCTAGTCCTGATGCATGGATCATGAAGGTCTGAAACTACTTGAAAGACAATATCCTTCCTGAACAAGATGTACCCGCTGAATGGGTTGTCTGGATGGCTAAGAGATACACGTTGGTAGAAGGGGATCTCTACCGATGTGGCGCCAATGGCATCCTATTGCGATGCATATCCCAAGAACATGGCTGTGAAATCCTCGCAGAATTCCATGGAGGCGAGTGTGGGAACCATGCTTCATCCCGCACGCTGGTCGGCAAGGCCTTTTGGCATGGTTTTTACTAGCCTACATCTCTCTAGAATGCAGTCAAGCTAGTCAAGAGATGCGAGGCATGCTAGTTTCACGCCAAGCAGATCCACACACTGACGCAGTCACTGCAGATGATTCCCCCCTCATGGCCATTCGCTGTATGGGGGGTGGATTGTGACACCCAGTTCTGAAAATTGAACCAAGTGAACGAATATGTGTGCCCATGATGTTCATCACACATACACGACAATACCACAAATAATATACAAAAAATAACCATGTCACAAATAGTAAAGAAGTACCTTATTACAATAGTACAATGGTTCTCAAATTACAAATTTTCTAATTTTTACTACTGCAGCGGAAAGATAAACTAAACTAAATAGCGCTACACCACTCCACAGGCAATTGACGATAGCACGCGACCTAGTACTCCACATGATCCTCATGGTACTCCCAGGGATCACCTGAAACTGTTGGTCGGGGGATTGCAAGGGTGAACACATGTCGTACTCAGTAAGTGTGGGAAAGTATGACATGTAGCTTCAACAAAGACAATAATAAATGGCTAGTTGCATAAAAGTACTTTTAAAACAGTTGAAATGCAATATTATGATTATTAAGTGAGGTCAAATCCCATCATAACCCAAATACAAATAATACCATGTCCAACACCATTATTCCAGCATAAATAACCATAATCATCCATAATAGTCCATAACCATCCATGTTAAACTCATAACAGTTCCACCAAATCAATATCACCAAATCCATATCGCAATTCCAATTCCCATTCAATTCTAGTCATTTTTCCATATTCAAGTCCATAACTCTAATCATGTGAGGGTCTAGGTTGCTCATAACCGAGAGCACGACTATCATGATGTTTTTTTAACACTCTGCAGAGGTTGTAACACTTTACCCACAAGTTTCTGATTTCTTCACCCGTCAGTGATTAAAGAAAAACCTCTCTAATGCCAATTACACTACCTTAGGTGTATGGCCAAGAGATCACAAAATAGCCTTTATAAAGGGACTAACAGCATGTTTAGACCCACTAAGGTTTCACCAGTGGTGATGTCTCACAACTGAGCACATCTATCCAAGAGCCCCCTCTTGTGCCGTTTGAATCCTAGGGCAGTCCCGTCACTAATGCAAACCCAATCGACTCCCATTCCCCGAGCCTTCCAAATGGTCCAAACAATACTGGCAATAAACCAAATTAATTGGCTAAGTCGCACCCATACTTGGCCTTGTGGTGGCACTGTAAATTCTAGGTGGTCGCTCCACGAACCGGTCCTTAGATCTAAAGCAAGCACTAAAGCAAGCAAAACCACCAAATGCTTCCAACCCATTCCACATAACCGGCTTGCTTAGATTCCTAGGTTCCATGTTGCTAAAGGGTCATTATCACCAAGTCACATAACTCATATGTTCAATAGTTCATAATTAAGTCATTTAGTTAATCCCAATCCCAATTAAGTAAAGCAAAGCAAAATTGGAAAATACCCTTCCCGACTCTCTACATTACATCCCGAGTGACAAGGGTGGGTATACAAGTCTAGTAAACACCTATCATAGGTTTCCCATCAATTTGACATGAGCATGCTTTTTTGCAAACAAAACATTTGAAAACAGGATCAAGATGGTCAAAGACACTTTCCTTGCTCTTGTTGTTGGTTTGGATTAGAAGCTTCGAAGTTCTGGTTCTGGAGGTCCTCGTAAGCACCTCCCAGAGCGCTACATTCTATTCCGTGCGACAAGCATGCAAACAAGCATTACAATCAATAAATGCTCATATAGTACTCAATATGTCATGATATGCAGGAATGATGCAATTATGTAGTAACACATGTTATTAGGTTGCTATTGTTGCTTACTATCTAGTTACAATTAAGGTCTACATGTTAGAGCAAGTTTCAAGTCATTTCAAGGAAACTAAGCAAGCTCCAGAAATTCCAAAATTGAAGGACCGGACTAGTCCTCACCATGGGTTGGACATGTCCGTTATGGACCAGAAAGTTCAACGGACTAGTCCGTACTAGATCGGACAAGTCTATAACTCTAGGGTTTTGCGAATTTCCAAACTAGAGCATAATTTGATTTTGATATGGGACCAAGATTGACGTAGGAATGATGGATCTAAGGTATTTACCGTGAATTCAAGAGTTCACTAGTCAGAGAATAGGTGAAACGCGAGAACTCGACAGCTAGATTGATGAAGATGAAGAATTGATGAAGAAGAACGTCGACGTCGAAGAATTGATGAAGAAGATCACAACAGCAATGACGATCTCGCTTGATCCCTTCCTTCTTCCTTCTCCTTCTCTTCCTGTTCCTCTCTATTCTCCCTTGGAGTGAACTCCTCTTGACGGCGACTCACAGCGTGATAGGGCAAAGGGTTTCTCAACCGAGGCAAAGGGGTGAGAGGTGGGTGGTGGGGTGTTTATATAGGAGGAGAGGGGTGGGCTTAGGGTGGAATTCAAGTATAAGGCGGTGGGGACAGGTAACATCCTTGGTGAGGTCCCACTTAGGCTCCTCAGGGGTGAGGTACGACGTTCTTGAGCCCAATTAAAGTAATTACCCAAGAACTCGTCGTGGAAGAAAAATAGAATCTGAGTCGAAACCCTACACACCGGACTAGTCGTAGTCAAGCCGGACAAGTTCATTTGGGATTAGAAAGTTCAATGGAGAAGTCTGGTGCCGAGCCGGACAAATCTGTCAAGATCATAAGGTCAATCGAACAAGTCCGGTGTCAAGCTGGACAAGTCCAGGGAGTGTCCTGCTTCAAATCCAAACCAAGTTTTTGGGAATTTTCGACAGCGATCATTGGACTAGTCCGTGCAAACAACAGACAAGTCTGGACGGGAACAGAAATAAAACCGGATTTGTACGCAAAATCAAAGGACAAGTCTGGAGGAGATCAGAAACGATTTCCGGACTAATCGTAGCAATTAGCGGAGATGTTCGGGGGATAACAGTAGCTAAATCGGACTCATCCGGGGTCCAATCCAGACAAGTCCATACTAAGCCAGGTTTTTTATTATTGTTTTGGTTCTAATTCATTTTAATTTTGTTTCTTTTTATGTTGTATCATGTTATATATGTATAAGAATGAATGCAATGCATGATGGATGAAAATGAGGGTGTTACAAACCTACCCCCTTGAAATGAGTGAGACCTATGTGTGCTGAATACATTGGCTTTGACAATAAAAGTTTTGAATGCTGCCATAACATATTTTTAGCAAGGCCCGACTCTAGCTCCGAGCTTCTGCAAGGTCCGACAATAGGTTCAACTTTCTTTGTCTAGATCCGACATGTTTTTGGGTAGCTCCGGTGAGCTTTGTCTTTAGCTCCGGCATGTCATTGATAGCTCCGACATGTATTTGTTAAGCTCCGATATGTTTTGCTCGGTCCGACTTATATTGGTGAGCTCCGACATGTTTTTCTAGCTCCGACTTTTGGGATGACTAGTTCCGACTAGTTTTGGTAAGCTCCGGTGCTAGGTTGTACTAGCTTTCATAAGCTCCTGCGCTAGGTTGTACTAGCTTTGGTAAGCTCCAGCTCAAGCTCCGGTTATCTTTGGCTAGGTTCGGAGCTTGATCGCAATGTTCCTGCTTTTATCTTGCAATGTTTCAAACTTGCTTTATATTCTTAGAAAGATTGCTTAGTATTCATTTGCTAAGTTGTTGGGGCGTTTTGGTTAATATGGTTGATATCATTTTGATATGCTTTGCAACATGCTTATGTGAGGTGCTCACGTAAGGTGTTGTGTTCAAAACTAACCTGAGTCAAGTCACGGACTTGGGCTCGTACGGATTGGTTGTTTGTTCATGTGCAGGTGTTGCTTGATTTCAAGTCATGGCTGGTGACAGGATCCTTTGGACTAGTCTCAGGGAGGAGATGAGGTTCCAACAACCAAATTCAGGAGGAATTGTGGTTGAGCGGGTCAGGAGGTCGCGCAGGATGATTGAATCAAGGGCAGTGCATATGAAGGTTACTGGATGTCGAAGGAAGGTGTTTGCATGTATGCATGTGGTGCATGACGTGGCAACATGGTTCCGAAGATGGTTTATGGATGGGAAGATCTGGTTGGATGGATTGGATCATATCGGTTGATGACTTTAGCTGCAGCGGAGTCGGTTATGGCTCGGTATGGAAAGTATCGAGTTGGTTATGATAGGATTTTGAGTGGGTCACGAATTTGAGTTGTTTTAGGAATGTGGGATACGTTTCTAAGGTGTTTGGAAGTCTTAAGATTGCTTCTATCTACGTATAGAAGAGTCTTAAGCAGTTATGGAAAGTTTTGATTCGTGAACTGAGTAGGATTAGAGTCCTGATTTGAGTTGAGTTGGCTTTCGAGCTGGTTATATAAGCAAGGGAGGCCAGAGATCATGGGGCATGACTTTGGGGCTGTTTCTCTTGTGTTCTATTGAATAAAATTCGTAGTTTGAAGGAACTTTTGTGCCTTGTTCGTCCGACTTGTTCCAGACAAGTTTTACTCGTCGAGTTTCTGGACAGCACTACCTTTTGTCGGTGGTTTAATCATAACTCGAGTTTTACAGATCCAATTGACATGATTTTTTTGGTTTGTCTTCACAACATGATTATCTATCATCTTTCAAAATTTCACGGTCATTGAATTTGTGGTTTCTGATCTACACGAGTTTCTTTGCAGCGTTCCAGAACTGTTTTTCTCAGATAGGACAAATTGACCTTTGTTCGATCTTTCGATCATAACTTGAGTTTCTCTTGACGGATTTGAGTGATTCTTCTTTTGTTTTCTTCATGACTTGATTCTCTCTGATATATATCACTTTTGTCCCGGTGAAACACGTTTAGATTAGTCACACACATGATTACTTTAACAGATCATTTTTCTGCCGAAGGGGTTGGGATTTAATTGTTTCTGCTGCGTAAGATTTTTAAATCTACCATTCACCCCCCCTATGGTAGCTTTTCATGTGCTCTTCGATCCTACAAAATGAATCTCGCCCTCGAGATTCGACGTGGAAGGGAGAAGATAGGGAATTTATCTCTTGAGATCATCTTCCAGCTTCCAAGTTGCTTCTGATTCAGTATGATGCTTCCATTATACTTTGCACCATCGAATCACCTTGTTCCTTGTGACTCTCTCCTTTGTTTCCAAGATTTTGACCGGTTGCTCGACATAAGTCAAATCTGGCTCAAGATCCAATTCTTCCATTGGTACTTGCTCTTCCGGTACTCCCTGGCACTTCTTGAGCTGAGAAACATGGAATACATCATGAACATCAGAAAGTCTTGCTGGCAACTCCAATTTATATGCCACTTCTCCACGTTTGTACAAAATCTTTAATGGTCCAATATAGCAAGGTGCCAACTTGCCTTTGACTTTAAATCGCTTATGACCTCGCAGAGATGACACTTTAAGGTACACAAAGTCTCCAACTTCAAAAGCTAAGTCTCTTCGTCTATTATCCGCATAACTCGTTTGTCGTGAAAGTACGACCTTCAAGTTTTCACGGATTATATGGACTTGCTTTTTGACATCATGTATCACATCTGGTCCAAATACTTGTGTTTCTCCTATCTCATTCCAAAACAAGGGTGTTCTACACCTCCTTCCATACAATGGCTCATATGGCGACATCTTCAAACTTGCTTGGTAGCTGTTGTTGTAGAAGAAATCAGCATATGACAGACTTTTGTCCCAACTTCCTCCATACTTTAGCGCACACGCTCTCAGCATGTCCTCCAATATCTGATCTGTTCTTTCGGTTCGTCCATCTATTTAGAGATGATATGCAGAATTAAAATTTAGCTGAGTTCCCATAGACTCGTGCAGTTTCTGCCAGAACCTAGAGGTAAATTGAGAACCTCTGTCGAACACTATTCTCTTAGGTACTCTGTGTAAGCACACTATTCTCCCCATATACAATTCTGTCAGCATCGCACCATCATAGGTAGTCTTGACAAGGATAAAATGAGCAGACTTGGTCAATCGATCCACAATAACCCATATTGAGTCATATATCGATGGGGTGCACGGTAAACCAACTATGAAATTCAAACCAACTTCTTCCCACTTCCATTCTGGTATCTTCAATGGCTGCAATAGTCCAACTGGCCTTTGTTGTTCAGCCTTCACTCATTGGCACACATCACATAATGCAACATATGTAGCTATGTCCTTTTTCATTCCATCCCACGATTAACACGTCTTCAAGTCCTTTAACATTTTTGTACAACCTGGATGAATTGAATAAGGTGAGTCATGTGCCTCCTTCAATATAGTCTCTCGAAGATGCTTCACGTTAGGCACAACAATTTGTTTCCCAAGCCATAGCGTATCATGATCATCTTCATAAAACCTTCATTCTCTCCCTTCTTGGATCTTTTCCTTGATTTCTTAGATTTCCTCATCCTTGGTTTGACCTTCTCATATTTCTTGTTCCAAAGTTGGGTTTACCTCCATTATTCCCATCTCATTCACAAATCCAAGATGCAACCTGTGAGACCTATGTGTGCTGAATACATTGGCTATAGCGATAAAAGTTTTCAATACTATCAAAACACCTTTATCAACAAAGTCCGACTCTAGCTCCGAGCTTCAGCAAGGTCCGACAATAGGTTCGACTCTCTTTGTCTAGGTTCGACATGTTTTTGGGTAGCTCCAGTGAGCTTTGTCTTTTAGCTCTGGCATGTCTTTGATAGCCCCGACATGTCTTTGTTAAGCTCCGATATGTTTTGCTAGGTCCGACTTATGTGGGTTAGCTCCGATATGTTTTTCTAGCTCCGGCTTTTGGGTTGACTAGTTCCGACTAGCTTTGGCAAGCTCCAGCGCTAGGTTGTACTAGCTTTGGTAAGCTCCAGCGCTAGGTTGTACTAGCTTTGGTAAGCTCCAGCTCAAGCTCCGGTTAGCTTTGGCAAGGTTCGGAGCTTGATTGCAATGTTCTTGCTTTTACTGTGAATTGTCTCAAACTTGCTTTACATTGATGGAAAGTTTGCTTAGTAATCTTTTACTAAGCTTTTAATGTGTTTTGGTGGTTATAACTGATATCGTTTTTGCTATGGTTTGCAACATGCTTATGTGAGGTGCTCACGTAAGGTGTTGTGGTTTCAGAACTAACGAGAGTCAAGTCAAGGACTTGTGCTCGGAAGTATCGGTTGTTTGTTCATGTGCAGGTGTTGCTTGAGTTCAAGACATGGCTAGTGATGGGATCCATTGAACTAGTCTTAGGGAGAAGATGAGGTTCAACAACCAAGTTCAGGAGGAATTTTGGTTGAGTTGATCGGGAGGTCGAGCAACATGTTTGAATCAAGAACAATGCATATGAAGGTATCATGGACGTCGTTGGAAGATGTTTGCACGTGTTCAAGGAGTGCATGGACGTGGATGCATGGTTCCGAGGCGTGATGAAGAGATGTGGACATAAAGAATTGGTCGGAAAGGTCCAACCGACTAGGTTATGGACTCAGGCTACGGCTGAGTCATGTTTGACTCAAATATGGAAAGTTTTGAGTTGGTTATGTTAGGATTTTGTGCGGTACATGAATTTGGGTTGTTTTAGGAATTTGGGATATGTTCCTAAGGTGTTTGGAAGTCTTAAGATTGCTTCTATCTGTGTATAGAAGAGTCCTAAGCAGTTATGGAAAGTTTTGATTAGTGATTTGAGTAGGATTAGAGTCCTAGTTGAGATTGAGTTGGCCTAAGGGCTGGTTATATAAGCAAAGGAGGCCAGAGCTCGTGAGAGACGACTTTTGGGCTGTTCCTCTTGTGTTCTATTGAATAAAATTCGTAGTTGAAAGGAACTTCTGTGCCTTGTTCGTCCAACTTGTATCTGTCAAGTCTTTCTCGTCGAGTTTCTGCATAGCACTACCTTGTTTCTGTGTTTTTATCATAACTTGAGTTTTACAGATCCAATTGATGTGATTCTTTTTGGGTTGTCTTCAGAACTTGTTTTTCTATCATCTTCGAAAATTTCACGGTCATTGGATTTGTGGTTTTGGATCTACACGAGTTTCTTTGCAGAGTTACAGAACTATTTTTTACTCAGTAGAACATATTGACCTTTGTTCGATCTTTCGATCATAACTTGAGTTTTTTCACGACGAATTTGAGTGATTCTTGTTGTGTCATCTTTGAGACTTGATTATCTCTGATATCTATCACTTTTGTCATGGTGAAACACATTTTAGATTAGTATCACACACGATTTCTTTAACAGATTGATTTCCATCGAAGGGGTTGGGTTTTAATTGTTTCCGCTGCGTAAGTTTTTTTAATCTACCATTCACCCCCCCTATGGTAGCTTTTCACGTGCTCTTTGATCCTACAATTGGTATCAGAGCCACGATGCTCTAATCTTTGTGATTTGCACGTGTTTTCACTAATCATCATGGAGAAATACTCTGCCAAACCTTGTGTGTTTATTGGTATTGATTTCAGGTTTGGAAGGCACGTATGGAAGCCTTCATCCAACCTCAAGGCTTCGCAATATGGGAGAAGGTATACAAGCCTTATGAAGTGCCTTCAAACGATCAAGTTACAACCAAATATCTGAGAGATGTCAACAACAACAACAAGGCTCGAAACTTGATCATACGAGGATTAACTCAAAGCGACTTCGACCGTGTTGCACACCTCCGATCTGCATATGATGTGTGGAAAGCACTTTGTGACTACCACGAAGGATCCAACACGATCAAGGAGGTAAGGCAAGAAATGTTCAAGAAGGAATACATGCACTTCGAGTTGCAACCCGGTGAGTCCATTGATGATCTCTTTGCTCGCTTTAATAAAATTCTCAGCAACTTGCGTAACGTCAATGTTAAATTTTCAGATGCTGAAAATACTAGGAAATTTTTAAGTGCATTAGACATGTCATTTGGTAGATGAAAGTTACATCCATTCGTGAATCTACTGTCATGAGTACACTTACTTTAGATGTGCTATATTCCAAGTTAAAAACTCATGAAATTGACATAATATCACGTAAAAAACCAACAAGTCTATTGCTTTTGTTTATCAACATGACATGCCTAGCTCCGATAATTCTTCATCTTGTGGTACACTTGCTTTGTTGTCCTCTCTATGTGAGACCTATGTGTGCTGAATTCATTGGCTTGTACTGAATACATTGGCTTTGATAATAAAAGTTTTGAATGTTGCGGTAACATCTTTTTAGCAAGGTCTGACTCTAGCTCGGAGCTTCTGCAAGGTTTGACGTAAGGTCCGACTAGTTTTGTCTAGGTCTGACATGTTTTTGGGTTGCTCCGGTGAGCTTTGTCTTTAGCTCCGACATGTCTTTGATAGCTCCGGCATGTCTTTGTTAAGCTCCGATATGATTTGCAAGGTCCGACTTATGTTAGTTAGCTCCGATATGTTTTTCTAGCTCTGACTTTTGGGATGACTAGTTCCGACTAGTTTTGGTAAGCTCTGGCGCTAGTTTGTACTAGCTTTGGTAAACTCCGACGCTAGGTTGTACTAGCTTTGGTAAGCTCCAGCGCTAGATTCTACTAGCTTCGGCAAGCTCCGGTTAGCTTTGGCAAGGTTCGGAGCTTGATCGCAATGTTCCTGCTTTTATCTTATAATGTTTCGAACTTGCTTTATATTCTTAGAAAGATTGCTTAGTATTCGTTTGCTATGTTTTTGGTGCATTTTGCTTGATATGGTTGATATCGTTTTGATATGCTTTGCAACATGCTTATGTGAGGTGCTCACGTAAGGTATTGTGTTTGGAACTGACTTGAGTCAAGTCGCGGACTTGGGCTCGTACGGATTGGTTGTTTATTCATGTGCAGGTGTTGCTTGAGTTCAAGACATGGCTGGTGACGAGATCCATTGAACTAGTCTTAGAGAGAAGATGAGGTTCAACAACCAAGTTCGGGAGGAATTGTGGTTGAGTTGATCGGGAGGTTGCGCAACATGTTTGAATCAAGAACAATACATATGAAGGTATCGTGGACGTCATTGGAAGATGTTTGCACGTGTGCAAGGAGTGCATGGACGTGGCTACATGGTTCCGAGACGTGATGAAGAGATGTGGACGTAAAGAATTGGTCGGAAAGGTCCAACCGACTAGGTTATGGACTCAGGCTGCGGCTGAGTCGGGTTTGACTCAAATATGGAAATATTTGAGTTGGTTATGATAGGATTTCGTGTGGGTCACGAATTTGAGTTGTTTTAGGAATGTGAGATATGTTCCTAAGGTGTTTGGAAGTCTTAAGATTGCTTCTATCTGCGTATAGAAGAGTCCTAAGCAGTTATGGGAAGTTTCGATTCGTCATCTGAGTAGGATTAGAGTCCTAGTTGAGATTGGGTTAGCCTAAGGGCTGGTTATATAAGCAAGGGAGGCCAAAGCTTGTGGTGCACGACTTTGGGGCTGTTCCTCTTGTGTCTAATTGAATAAAGATCGTAGTTTGAAGGAACTTTTGTGCCTCATTCGTCCGTCTTGTTCCAGACAAGTTTTCCTCGTCGAGTTTCTGGACAGCACTACCTTTCATTGGTGGTTTTATCATAACTCGAGTTTTACAGATCCAATTGACGTGATTTTTTTGGGTTATCTTCACAACTTGATTATCTATTATCTGTCAAAATTTCACGATCATTGGATTTGTTGTTTCTGATCTCCACAAGATTCTTTGCAGTATTTCTGAACTGTTTTTCTCGGGTAGGACAGATTGAACTTTGTTCGATCTTTCGATCATAACTTGAGTTTCTCTCAAAGGATTTGAGTGATTCTTCTTGTGTTTTCTTCGTGACTTGATTCTCTATGATATATATCACTTTTGTTATGGTGAAACACGTTTAGACTAGTTTCACACACGATTTCCCTAACAGATTGTTTTTCTGCCGAAGAGGTTGGGATTTAATTGTTTCTGCTGCGTAAGATTTTTAAATCTACCATTCACCCTCTCTCTGGTAGCTTTTCATGTGCTCTTCGATCCTACACTCTAACCCTTGAATAGATTGAGGAGCTTCCAGAGGAGGAGCTAGCACTTCTCTCTACTTTGTTCTCAAAAGCATTGCAAAATGTGAGAACTAGAAGGAGAGGAAGCTCCAGACCTCAATGATGCTTCGAATGTGGTAAGACATGACACTTTTGTACAGATTGTCGTAACCTTTTAGGTTCTACTTCCTGAGAAGAAAAAGAATCAAGGACGAAGCACTCCTCAACAAATGATAAGAAGAAGAAGAAGAAGGGCTTTACAGGTCGCCAACTGGTGAACAATTTTATCTCTGCATTCTAGGAACTTGGCTCAAGTGATGTCACTTTGGAAGTGATGAAGATGAAGATGATCTGGCAAACTTGTGCTTCATGGTGGGCAAGTCAAGATCAAGTATGTCGTAGGCTGAACACAACAACGACAATGAAGAGGTATGTCCTACTTGCAAAGAAATGTGTGATGCTATTTCTCGTGCCACTGTGATAGTTAAGAAAAAGGACAAAAAGCTTAGGGACAATGCTATTAAAATTGAGTCACTAGAATCTGAAATTAATCATTTAAAATCCTTGATTCCTAGTGATGATTCTTGTTCCTCATGTGATTTAATATATGAACAATTGTCCTCATTAAGAATTGTGCACACCTCCACACTTGATAAACTTGAGTTAGAAATTGAAAAGAACAGAGATCTTGTTGCACTTAATGATAAAAACTTGAAAGATGCTAGCTGTTATATAATTGATTTGCATTGTTCTACTTGTGATGATCTTGATAAGAAACTACAAGATGCTATAAATGAAATTTCTATATTGAACAATGCTTTACGTTCTCATGAAGTTAAATATTGTTCCAATTGCAAATTAAAAAGAAAAACTTCATGTGAAAATTGCCTTGATCTGTCCAATAAACTTGATGACATGGATAGAACATTAGATCGGTTTTGTAATGGGAATAAGAACCTAAACTTGCTGATGAATTCTTCCAAGTCTTGCAATGATAAAACTGGTTTAGGTTTTATTTCTCATGCTCATGCTAAGGCACATCCACCTAAAATTGTAAAGCCATTAGGAAGTGGTTTGATTCAAATAGTTCCTAAATAAAAAGAAGTAGTTTTAGAATCTGCAGGAGTGTTGTCTCATTTGGTTTGAAATAAAAATGTTGCTTGCTCATCTATACATGAACACAAAGTTAAATTTTATTGCACCTACTGTGGTAGAGATGGTCATGTCATAGATTTTTGTTATAGACTAGCTAAACAACAGAAAGAGGAAAGAATGGTTGCTAGATCTCATAACTTTCATGCAAAATTTGTTGCACATGCTAAACTGAATGATAGGAACATGCAACCTGTTGTAATGAGCCGAAAACATGCAAAGTTTGCTCCCAAACCTATTGTTTTTCGTGCTACACATGTAACATCTCATAAGTTAGTAGTTGGGTACAAAAATTCTCAAACTTTGGCTCATAAATCTGATGTTTTGTCTCAGCTTTCGCGTGTTTTTTCCTGCTGCACATCGCGTGACTCAGTACTGGATTCCTAAATGTATTTTGACTAACCACAGTATTGAGGCATCGATGTATTGTGCTTCTATGTAGGTTACACATTTGAGGAAGGAGAACATTTGGATTGTCGATTCAAGTTTCTCACGCCACATGACCGGTTCACATACTCCTCTCACAATGATGATGACAATTGAATCGGGTCAACTTTTGCACCTTGACATCGTAGGACCTTCATGCGTTCAATCCTTTGGAGGTAAATGGTATGTTCTTGTGATTGTTGATGGTTATTCTAGATACTCTTGGGTTTACTTTATGGCATCTAAGAATGAAGCTTTTAGTCACTTTAGAACTTTATTTCTTAGATTATCAATTGATCACCCATGATCTTTAAACGCAATTAGAAGTGATAACGGAACCAAATTTAAAAATCAATCTTTTGATCACTTTTGTGCTGAAAATGGAATAGATCATCAATTTTCTTCACCATATGTACCTCAACAAAATGGTGTTGTAGAAAGAAAGAACATATTCTTAGTTGAGATGGCTAGGACTATGCTTGATGAATATCAAACTCCTAGAAAATTTTGGGCTGATACGATTGCAACCTCCTGTTATGTCTCAAATCATGTTTTCTTTCGTGCAAAGCTAGGTAAAACACCATATGAGCTCTGATTTGGACATAGGCCTAGTGTTACACACTTTCGGGTCTTTGGCTACAAATGCTTTGTTAAGAAACATGGTAGTCTTGATAAATTTGAACCTAGATCCATTGATGGCATGTTTCTTGGTTATCCATATCATACTAGAGGCTACCGTGTGCTTTTACTTGACACTAACAAAATTGTGAAGATGAGGTGTCTTTTGATGAAGCTAGCACAGGTACTAGCTCAAACATTGCAGGTCCGGATCCATATCCGCAGGGGAGAGCATTTTTGTTGAAGATGAGGAAGAAGTGGTGCATCTGCCCGAAAATTCAGCAGCTAATGACATTGTTTCAGCTCCTGATTTTGATTCACAGCCAGCACCGACTGCCATTGCTGGTCCAGATCCTCCTCAAGTAACAAGCTCATTGATTTGTGATGAACATGACGAAGAAGAAGCTTGTGAAGTGTCCACTCCCCTCCGGGTTCTCAAAAGTCATCCTCCACAAAAAATTATTGGAAGCTTGCACGAACGAGTCACACGGTCCAGGTTTTGCGATCCAAACTCTCATACTCGTTCTACTTTTGTTGCTTCTTTTGAACCCAAAGATATATCAGATGCACTCACTAATGAATCTTGGATTATTGCCATGCAAGAAGAGTTAGAAAATTTTGAAAGAAATAATGTTTGGTCACACTTTAATTGGAACTAAATGGGTGTTTAAAAATAAACAAAGTGAGGATGGGGTTGTGGTTAGGAATAAGGCTAGGTTGGTTGCTCAAGGTTTCACTCAAGTTGAAGGTCTAGATTTTGATGAACCTTTTGCTCCTGTTGCTAGATTAGAAGCCATAAGAATTTTGTTAGCTTTTGCTGCATCTAAAGGTTTTAAGATTTATCAAATGGATGTTAAAAGTGCTTTTCTTAATGGCTACATAGATGAGGAGGTTTATGTCAAACAACCACCAGATTTTGAAAATTTAGATTTTCATAATCATGTTTACAAACTGTCCAATGCCTTGTATAGTCTCAAACAAGCCCCTAGAGCATGGTATGGTAGGTTAAAAACATTCTTACATAAAAAGGGGTTTACCATGGGCAAGGTTGATAAAACTCTTTTTGTGCTTAAGCATGGCAATGACTCATTATTCGTTCAAGTGTATGTGGATGATATTATCTTTGGTTGTGCTTCTCATGATCTTGTGTCCAAGTTTTCAGCTATGATGAGTTCAGAATTTGAGATGAGTATGATGGGAGAACTCACGTACTTTTTGGGGCTGCAAATCAAGCAAACCAAGGAGGGTACCTTTGTGCATCAAACGAAGTATACAAAAGATCTCCTAAGGTGCTTCAACATGGACAAAAGCAAGCCTCTTTGGACACCAATGGGAACAGCAACAACACTTGAACTTGATTAAGATGGTGAACCCGTGGATCAAAAAGAATATAGAAGCATGATTGGATCACTTTTGTACCTCACGGCATCAAGACCGAACATACAATTCAGCATATGTCTTTGTGAATGTAGGCCTAGAGGGGGGGGGGGGGTGAATAGGCCTTTTTGATTTTTCTCGGTTCCTGTAACACTCAACAACAAGGTCAATACCAGAGATATCGGACTAGTCCGGTAAAGTGCGGACTAGTCCGGTTTTCATGGGCTAAGTTGATCAAGTTCAGTCAATTTGGTTGATTCGTTAATGTTTGCAGCGGAAATATAAACTTAAATGACAGTTTAATAGTTGTATGTCAAATTCTATAACAATTAAGCCTCTTTTTCAACAATTTAACTCAAATTGAACAAAGTGAATCAAACCCTAGATTAAGTTGATCAATTAAGATGAAGAACACAAAAGGACAAGACACAAGATTTATCCCGTGGTTCGGCTACCACGAAGGCAACCTACGTCCACGTTGAGGAGCCCACAAAAGGATCGGGTCTTCTCCAACCCTTCCCTCGTCGGATCGCCACGAAGGCCAATCCTTTTCCACTAATCACAAAGGGTAAATAACCAAGTTGAAGGGGCGTTCTCACACATTGAGAGCTCCCTTGATTACAACTTACAAAGCCACCAATAACACACTCGAAAATTACAAATTGAAACGCAAGAGTGTGTTAGAGAATCAAACCAAGAGCTCAATGATGTGTGCCAAGTGTCTCTCCAATGATCTAGAAGTGATCTTCAATAGATTGATCGATTTTGCACTTAATTTCGTGGAGAGAGGTGGTTTTTGAGTCTCTTGGGAGGTGTGACGGCGCTAGGGTTTGAGAGAGTGTAAAAGTGGGCCGTGCACCTCTATTTATATGGGGTTCCTAAAAGTGACCGTTAGGGTTTAGAAAGATCGGACTAGTCCGTGGTGGTCACCGGACTAGTCCGGTGTGCTGTGTGTAGCAAACCCTAAGTGTTCAGGAATATCGGACTAGTCCGGTTGAAAACGGCCTTGTCCGATTTCACTACTGGAAATCTTCGGACTAGTCCGATTGCCATCGGACTTGTCCGAACATATGAAACCCTAAGTGTTTAGGATGACAAGTCCGCACTTGGAGGACTTGTCCGATTTAGATCAGTGTGCATATCGGACTAGTCCGTGTAGACACCGGACTTATCCGAAGTGGATCAGAAAGAATATCGGACTAGTCTGGATCACAATGGACTTGTCCGATTTTGTGTGACTTGTGCATTGTGTTGAGGACTAGTCCGCATTGTGGAGGACAAGTCCGAAGCGGATCAGAAAGATATCGGACTAGTCCGGTGGATACCGGACTTGTCTGATCTAGTGCAGAATGTGATATCGGACTAGTCCGGCTGTTATCGGACTAGTTCGGTCCTGTATAACTTTGTGCATTGTGTGTGTGTTCTTGAAAGTGATTGAGCTCTTGGGTGTGTTTCCTTAACACACTCCATACATAATAATCTACTATTTTCTTCTCCTTGAGCTCAAATTCACTTTGCTTCTCATTTCCCTTCTTTTTGGCATTTTGCTCATTTTTCATTATTTGCCTGCATTCATCTCAACAAAAGGATTAGGATCCCAATTGCTTGTCATAAATCATCCAAAACCCACAAGGGAGTCCTAGATGCACTTTCAATCTCCCCCTTTTTGGTGATTGATGACAACCAATTGAGATTTCACAAAATAAGGCAAAAAATGAGATTTTCATAAAGTATGCACATATGACTCAAAAATACATCAAGCAACAAGAGGATTATCCATATGTGCATTCTTTATGGTGGGATGCATACTAAGTGCATGAATACACCAAGTGCATATGACATTCCAGGAGCAAAAATGCAGTTTTCATCACATACTCGCAAATAAATTGAGCAATTCATCACAAGACCAAACTTAATAAGAAAACAGTGTTAAACTATTACAATCACAAATAAAAGTATAGAGAAGGCTCTCTCCTCGCATCCTATTACAGCTAAGCTAAGATTGGACCCCCCCTCAATCTCTCCCCCTTTGGCATCAAGACACCAAAAAGAGAGAGAGGAAGGTCCTAGATTCTTCACTCTTCGCTGCCTGTCCTCTCGTCATCTTCTTCGTCTTCTTCGCTTTCCGCTTGACGAGGAGGAGAGGGAGGAGGAGGAGCGGAGCTGCTCGAGCCCCCAATGCCAAAATAGGCAAGCTCAGAGGGGGATAAGGGCCCGAGCTCGGAGATGTCAAGATCAGAATCTTCAGAAATTACTGGAGATCCAATGGGGTTGATCTCCAGCTGCTTCACATTGGCTTTGATATATCTCATATCCTCCTTCCCCTTCTGATTGAGTTTATGAAGCTTTACTTCAGTCTTCTTGCAGGAGGAGAATATCGCGGACAAGTATTTGAGGATCCCACTGGCGGATCCACTCCAAGGGGCTTCCCTGGAGGGGGGAGGAGCCCTAGCAGCATCTCTTTCTCTTGCCGGTGCCTCAGGACTTGAGGCCGGTGAGGGAGAAGCCTGGACACTCACAGGCTGAGGCTTCTGAGGCCTCAGGGGAGTGTGCTCTACATCCTTCACGAATTCTATTCCTGTGACCTTCTCAATCATGAACATCAAGTAGGGAGCATAGCCACAGGACCGGTTGGGGGTGCTTGAGATGTTGACCATGTCGTTCCATATGTAATCTGCAACATCAAACTGTCTCTTCTTGCTTATGACCCTCATTAGAGTCCGGAGGTAGCCCTGTACACTCCCTGCATCCCCATCCTTGGGGGCAATGGTCTTCCGGAGAACTCTGTTCAGGACCACAAAGAAGGGCTTCATGTTCTTTGTGGAGGGAGGAACATACTTAGAGTGGGCTCATACATGAACTTCATTCCGTCCCTCTCAATGACCCCTATGTTGTGGATGATCAGGTGGTCATTTCTAGCAGAGTCTAAATGGAGCAAGCTTGCAAAATCCTCCTGAGTAATGGAGTACTTGGATCCATGGGTCATCCAAGTCACACTCTCTTCATCTTCACTCGAGAAGTGGCACGTTGCATAGAATTGTGCAATCACTTCATCATTCCAATTGTGTCTGAAGGCAAACAGATCCTTCAGACCATGCCTTTCTGCTGCAGCAATGACCTCATCAAAAGCTGAGCACTTCTTCTTCTCTAGGTGGGCCCAATCAATCCACTGACTACGCACCACCGGAGTCTTCATCGGCAGGTAAACCAGCTTGTAGAAATCTGCATGGAAGTTTGACCAAAACCTTCCATCAGCTGCCTGCTTTGGCCTTCCATAGCAATCAATGCTTCTTAGCTTGGCTGCCACATCGCTGCCTTTCCCATTGAATTTCTATTCATTGGGGTCCCGGACCCCTTCTCTGGGAGCATGAAGCTTCAAGGGCCCAACTGGCCCCGTTGCGACTCCCTTGCCCTTTCCCTTTGCTTGACGAAGGCCGCTTGTAGACGGAGCAGCCTTCGAGGCGGGTTTCTTGACACAGACCTTTCTCCGAACCTGGGGAGGGGAGGTAGCAGGCTCGGAAGGTCTTTCTTGGCGTTTCTTGCCAAGACCCGCCGAGGACCGAGGTGCCACCTCGTGGTCCATCTCGGCCTCAAAGTCGGAGATCTCATTGTCGGAGCTCGACATGATCTGAGAATGATTGAGCAAGAATAATGACAAGTTATACAAGGCATAGGTAAGACAAGATAGCAATGGATGGCATTAAGGAATTAAGGAATTAGGTTTCAGGTTCAGAAACATCGGACTTGTCCGGTGCCCAGGCACGGACTAGTCCGGGGTACCGGACTTGTCCGTGCATGGACCGAACTAGTCCAGTGTTCATCCTCAAAAACCTAACAGATTCGACAGGATACAATCCCTAATGCAAATCTAGTCTAGCACACACGTATTACATCAACTAAACATGTAACTAGTGAAGGGTGCTAGGCCAAACGATCAACAATTGAGAAAAACACGATTTCTAGGATTTTGAAGATTTTTACCAAAGAAATCGTTGGAGGCTCGAAGTTTTGGGGGTTGGAGGTCGGACTAGTCCGCTCGCTTCAATCCCCAAGTCTTCAAGCTTGATCTCCGCCCAAATGAGTTGCTTTTCGACGGAGGATGCAAAAGATCGCCTTGGGAGCTCGAGCACAAGAGAGAGGAAGCCTAGAGCGAATGTGAGGGTGAGGAGATTAGGGTTTGGTGGCGGCTAGGGTTATGGACACAAAAAATCGGACAAGTCCGAACATGACCGGACTAGTCCGAAGTCATCCAAAGACCTATATCGGACTAGTCTGTGGTCTATCGGAATAGTCCGGCCTAACCGGCACTCTGCGGACTAGTCTGCATGGGCGGACTAGTCCGGGTAACCACGGACTAGTCCGTGGTCACCAGGAAAGAATTGCATAGCCCATTCATATATATTTGAAGGTTCAATAATAGAGAATAGAGAGGCAAACAATTCAAGTAATCTTGATGAATTTGACCAGTAAGCATACAACAATCATACAATGATCAAAATTCATCAAGATTTAATAATTGACATAGTTTTTCGAGAGAAAAAAATGGAGAGGGATGATTTTCACAATTCAATCAACATTTTTGAAGCAATCATACAGGTATGCAACTTTTCAAGCCACACTCCGAGAATCAAGAATATTTAGCTCATTTCGGAGTTCGCAAAAACGCTTTTCATCAAGTGGCTTGGTGAATATGTCGGCCAATTGTTTTTGGGTGTTGACATGTGAGATGGTTATGTCTCCTTTCATGGAATGGTCTCTCAAGAAATGATGTCTTATGTCTATGTGTTTAGTCCTAGAGTGCTCAACTGGATTGTGGGCTATTTTAATGGCACTCTCATTATCACAAAGGAGAGGAATACGGTTCATATTGTAACCGTAATCCCTTAGAGTTTGTCGCATCCAAAGGAGTTGTGCACAACAACTCCCGGCTGCAACATACTCCGATTCGGCTGTGGATAATGCAATGGAATTTTGTTTCTTAGATGACCAAGAAACCAAAGATCTTCCTAGGAATTGGCATGTGCCAGAGGTGCTTTTTCTATCAACTTTGCACCCGGCATAATCTACATCGGAGTAACCAATGAGATTGAATTTGGAGCCTTTTGGGTACCAAAGACCAAGGTTGGGTGTATGAACTAAATATCTCAAGATTCTTTTTACGGCTGTCAAGTGACATTCCTTAGGGTTGGCTTGAAATCTTGCACACAAACATACACTCAACATAATATCTGGCCTAGATGCACATAAGTAGAGTAAAGATCCAATCATGGAGCGATATACCTTTTGGTCGACGCTCGGTCCATCTTCATTGAGATCCAAGTGGCCATTCGTAGCCATGGCTGTCAAGTGACATTCCTTAGGGTTGGCTTGAAATCTTGCACACAAACATACACTCAACATAATTTCTGGCCTAGATGCACATAAGTAGAGTAAATATCCAATCATGGAGTGATATACCTTTTGGTCGATGCTCGGTCCATCTTCATTGAGATCCAAGTGGCCATTCGTAGCCATGGGAGTCTTTATGGGCTTTGCCTTGTCCATGCCAAACTTCTTGAGTATGTCCTGCATGTACTTGGTTTGGCTTATGAATGTTCCTTCCCTTTGTTGCCGCACTTGGAATCCCAAGAAGTACTTCAATTCTCCCATGATTGACATTTCAAACCTGTCTGTCATAATTCTACTAAATTCTTCACAGAAAGATTGGTTAGTTGACCCAAAAATTATATCATCAACATAGATTTGGCAAATAAAAAGATCATTATCTAGATTCTTAGTGAATAATGTATAATCTACTTTGCCAATTTGAAAACCATTATCAATTAAGAAATCTCTAAGACACTCATACCAAGCTCTAGGAGCTTGTTTGAGGCCATAGAGAGCCTTACGCAGTTTATATACGTGGTTAGGGAACTCTTCGTCTTCAAACCCGGGTGGTTGCTCCACGTACACCTCTTCCTTGATCGGTCCGTTGAGGAAGGCGCTTTTCACGTCCATTTGATACAGCTTGAAATCATGGTGAGTAGCATATGCAAGTAATATTCTAATTGATTCAAGCCTAGCTACCGGAGCAAAAGTCTCATCGAAATCCAAACCTTCGACTTGTGAGTAACCTTTGGCCACAAGTCGTGCCTTGTTTCTTGTCACCACTCCGTGTTCGTCTTGCTTGTTGCGGAAGACCCACTTGGTGCCCACTATATTTGCATTGGGTCTTGCCACAAGTTCCCAAACCTCGTTTCTCTTGAAGTTGTTTAACTCTTCTTGCATTGCCACCACCCAGTCCGGATCCTTCAATGCATCCTCAGTCCTGCGTGGTTCCAAAAAGGAGACAAACGAGTAATGCTCACAAAAATTAGCTATACGAGATCTAGTGGTTACTCCTTTTGGATGTCACCGATGATATTGTCGATTGGGTGATCCCTTTGAATGCATTGGTGTACTCTTGGGTGTGGCACTTGGAGAGTTGTGTGTTGGTGATCATTTTCTTCTCCCCCTGAGTGGTTGCCCTCGTTGATTTGTTGGTCATCTTCATATTCTTGTGATTGATCTTGTATCGAAGCTCCCCCTTGACTGTTGATCTCCTCTTGTGGTTCACTTTCCTCTTGTATCTGTGACGATGACTCTTGTGGTCGAACTTCGCCTAGAGCCATTCTCTTCAATGCTTGATAAGGAGCTTCTTCTTTACCTAATTCACATTGATCAACTTGCTCCTTTTGGGAGCCATTAGTTTCATCGAACACTACGTCACATGCCACTTCAACAAGTCCGGAGGCCTTGTTGAAAACACGATAGGCATAAGTGTTCGAATCATAACCAAGCAAGAAACCTTCATCGGACTTCGAAGCGAACTTTGAAGTCCTGGGCTTCTTGTTCAAGATATAACATGGAGAGCCAAAAACTCTAAAATATGAAATGTTTGGTTTGTTACCGGTGAGTAGATCATAAGGAGTCTTCTTGAGTAGTCGATGAAGGTAGAGTCGATTTGCGGCGTGGCAAGCGGTGTTAATTGCTTCCGCCCAAAATCGATCCGAAGTCTTGTATTCATCGAGCATTGTTCTTGCCATCTCTATGAGCGTTCGGTTCTTCCTTTCGGCAACTCCGTTTTGTTGTGTAGAGTATGGTGCTGAAAATTCGTGCTTGATTCCCTCCTCATCAAGGTACTCCTCCACTTGTATGTTCTTGAACTCCGTGTCGTTGTCGCTCCGAATACTCTTGATCGATAGTGAGAACTCGTTTTGCGCTCGCTTGAAGAATTTCTTGAGTGTCCCTTGTGTTTCTGACTTGTCATGCAAAAAGAACACCCAAGTGAAGCGGGAAAAATCATCAATAATGACTAAACCGTATTTATTACCGCCGATGCTTATGTAAGAAATTGGACCAAACAAGTCCATATGAAGTAGTTCAAGCGGTCTTGTCGTAGTCATGATGTTCTTTGCAGGATGATGTGCTCCAACTTGCTTCCCGGCTTGGCACGCGCTACAAGGCCCGTCTTTCTCAAAAACAACATCTTTCAAACCTCGGATGTGATCACCCTTGAGGAGTTTTTGAAGATTCATCATACCAACATGTGCTAGCCGTCTATACCACAGCCAACCCATGTTGGTTTTTGCAATCAAGCATGTGTCGAGTTCGGCTTTATCCTTGTTGAAGTCAACAAGGTAAAGCTTTCCCTTCAACATACCCTTGAATGCAACGGAACCATCACTCCTCCTTGAGACGGACACACCCTCGTTAGTGAACAAGCAATTATAACCTTTGTCACATAATTGAGATATGGACAGCAGGTTATAATCTAAAGATTCAACATGTAAAACATGAGAAAGAGTGTGTTCAGAGGATATTGCTATTTTACCGGTACCGAGGACCCTTCCTTGACTATTATCTCCGAAGTAGATGCCTTCGTTTGGGTCCTCGTTTTCTTCATATTCCACGAACATCCTCCTTTCTCCGGTCATGTGGTTGGTGCATCCACTGTCTAGCACCCATTTGGATCCACCGGAGGAATAGGCCTGCAGAAACAAATTATGCCTTGGTTTTAGGTACCCAAGCTTGCTTGGGTCCTTGGAGGTTAGTTACAATACATTTGGGCACCCACACATGGGATTTTGTGTTCCCATGGCGTGGCCCAGCATAATAAGCATAAACTTTACCAAGATTGTTTCTCATTAATACATAAGAGGCATCAAAGGTTTTGAACAAAAGTTGCTGTTGTTTATGGATCGGACTAGTTTGGGTGACTGGACTTGTCCGGATGACCGGACTTGTCTGGACCACAACCGGACTAGTCCGGTGTTCATGAGAGTTCAGGTTCTTAATTTTCAAGTTACCAGGTTGTGAGGGTCCTCCCTTCACAAAGGTAATCCTTCCCTTGTTATTCTTATGACTTCCAGCATTTTGCTTTCCATCATAAGAGTAACCAATGCCATACTTGACATTTGGAGGTCTTTGGACCAAGTATGCACTACGTTCATAGTTGATCCTCTCCTTGTCAAATATTCCACATTGGGTAGGATTTTTATCCTTCGTGGAGGTAGACTTTTCCTTCAACCTGGTGTTGATTTTACCACATTTGCACATATGAACAAGATTAGTTGAAGTGGGTTGAGAAGGTAGACTTGAAGAGGAGGAAGATTCACTTAGCTTGAGTGACTCAACTTGCACTTCAAGGATCTTGTTAACCTTGATCAGGTCATCAAGTTGATCCTTGATTGCAACATTTGAGTTGGTTAACTCCAAGCAAGTTTTCTTGCTTGAAGCTAGCTCAAGCTCTAGTGAGCTATTTTTCTCCTTTTCAAGAACTAGAAGATTGCCAAGTTCGACATACTTCTCCTTTTGGGAGATAATCATGTCCTGTTGACGATCAATTAGCCGTTCCTTCTCAACAAGTTGGTTAAGTAAAAATTTCATTTTAGCAGCAGTTTTTCTGTCTAATCCAATTAACATATCTTCATCATGATGTTTACCTTGCGTTTACCTTCCTTTGCCATGAGGCAAGTGCCATGTCCCTTCTTTGTACCGAGCGTGGGGAAGAGTGTGGGTTTCTTGGACGTGCTTTCAATGGCTATGCTAGCCATCTCTTCTTCATCGGATGATGAGGACTCATCGTTTGAGTCCCACTCCTTTCCAATGTGTGCTCGTTCAGCTTGTTTCTTCTTCTTCTTGAAGAATTTCTTGGGTTGAGGCTTGGCTTCTTTATTCTTCTTCTTGTTGTCCTCATACGGGCAATCGACTATAAAGTGGTTATACTCACCACAATTATAGCACGCCCGCCTCATCTTCGGCTTTGTCCTCTCCTTGTACTTGCCTTCACTTGATTTTGTTCCTTGTCTTTTCTTCATTATTCTTTTGAATTTTTTCATGAACAAAATCATATCCTCTTCGTCCAGCTCACTGCTTTCATCATCGCTGTCCTCCTCAAGCTGTGCTTCTCTTGCTTCTTTGGATAAAGGTTTGAGTGTGGACTTTAAGGCAACTCCCTTCTTCTTGGCCGATGTGAGGTCGGCTATTTCTTTGACATGCTTGGCTTGTTTCTCCATCATTTCAAAGTTGATGATTTTGCCAAGCAATTCATCTGGAGTCATCCTCTTGTACCCAGGACTTTCTCTGATCATAGAGCATAGTGTGACATTACGAGGCATAAAGGCTCTAAGGATGAGCTTTACAACCTCGTGGTCATTCCACTTCTTGCTCCCATATGATCGAACCTTGTTTACAAGTGTCTTCAATCGGTTGTACATGTCCTGGGGAGATTCGTCTTCCTCAATTGCGAACCTTCCTAGTTTGCCTTCGATCATTTCAATTTTCGCCTCCCGCACATGCCGGTCACCTTCATGGGCTGTTTGTAGTGTGTCCCATATTTCCTTGGCAATCTCCAGTCCGTCCACCTTTGTGAATTCATCTCGACTTAGAGAGGAGGTGATTACGGCTGCGGCTTGAGCGTTTCTGTGGATGGCTTGCTCTTGACTTGGGGTGAGCTCTTCGTCGTCATCTGGGATGTCTATTCCTGTGCACACAATATGCCATAAACTTGGGTTAAGGGAAATCAAGTGCATCTTCATATTTTGCCTCCACATGGAGTAATCACTCCCATCGAAGTGTGGGGCTTTTCCAAGAGGAATAGATAGGTAATGGCTGTTATTTGAATTTAAACGATCATAGTTAAAAGGATATCGGGAGTAGTCGGTGTGACTCCTCCCCTTCTTCTTTTCTTCAACTTTAGCTTTCCCTTTGGAAAGTGCTTTCTTTCTGAGGAGTGCTTTCAGCTCCAGCGTCTCCTCGTCATCATCATTGAAGTCTTGAATTGCTTTGAGATACTTTTCCAGCTTTTGGTTCTTGTCGTTGTTCACTTCTTCCTGGTTGTTGATTTTCTGAATTTCCTTCATGTCCGACATGATCTCTTCGAGTGGTTGCACTCTTTCTTGAAGAACCTGCTCTGATACCAATTGAATTTAGGCCTAGAGGGGGGGTGAATAGGCCTTTTTGATTTTTCTCGGTTCCTGTAACACTCAACAACAAGGTCAATACCAGAGATATCGGACTAGTCTGGTAAAGTGCGGACTAGTCCGGTTTTCACGGGCTAAGTTGATCAAATTCAGTCAATTTGATTGATTCGTTAATGTTTGTAGCGGAAATATAAACTTAAATGACAGTTTAATAGTTGTATGTCAAATTCTATAATAATTAAGCCTCTTGTTCAACAATTTAACTCAAATTGAACAAAGTGAATCAAACCCTAGATTAAGTTGATCAATTAAGATGAAGAACACAAAAGGACAAGACACAAGATTTATCCCGTGGTTCGGCTACCACGAAGGCAACCTACGTCCACATTGAGGAGCCCACAAAAGGACCGGGTCTTCTCCAACCCTTCCCTCGTCGGATCGCCACGAAGGCCAATCCTTTTCCACTAATCACAAAGGGTAAATAACCAAGTTGAAGGGGCGTTCTCACACGTTGAGAGCTCCTTTTATTACAACTTACAAAGCCACCAATAACACACTCGAAAATTACAAATTGAAATGCAAGAGTGTGTTAGAGAATCAAACCAAGAGCTCAATGATGTGTGCCAAGTGTCTCTCCAATGATCTAGAAGTGATCTTCAATTGATTGATCGATTTTGCACTTAATTTCGTGGAGAGAGGTGGTTTTTGAGTCTCTTGGGAGGTGTGACGGCGCTAGGGTTCGAGAGAGTGTAAAAGTGGGTCGTGCACCTCTATTTATATGGAGTTTCTAAAAGTGACCGTTAGGGTTTAGAAAGATCGGACTAGTCCGTGGTGGTCACCGGACTAGTCCGGTATGCTCTGTGTAGCAAACCCTAAGTGTTCAGGAATATCGGACTAGTCCGGTTGAAAACGGACTTGTCCGATTTCACTACTGGAAATCTTCGGACTAGTCCGATTGCCATCGGACTTGTCCGGACATATGAAACCCTAAGTGTTTAGGATGACAAGTACGCACTTGTAGGACTTGTCCAATTTAGATCAATGTGCATATCGGACTAGTCCGTGTAGACACCGGACTTATCCGAAGTGGATCAGAAAGAATATCGGACTAGTCCGGATCACAACGGACTTGTCCGATTTTGTGTGAGTTGTGCATTGTGTTGAGGACTAGTCCGCATTGGGGAGGACTAGTCCGAAGCGGATCAGAAAGATATCGGACTAGTCCGGTGGATACCGGACTTGTCCGATCTAGTGCAGAATGTGATATCGGACTAGTCCGGCTGTTATCGGACTAGTCCGGTCCTGTATAACTTTGTGCATTGTGTGTGTGTGCTTGAAAGTGATTGAGCTCTTGGGTGTGTTTCCTTAACACACTCCATACATAATAATCTACTATTTTCTTCTCCTTGAGCTCAAATTCACTTTGCCTATCATTTCCCTTCTTTTTGGCATTTTGCTCATTTTTCATTATTTGCCTGCATTCATCTCAACAAAAGGATTAGGATCCCAATTGCTTGTCATAAATCATCCAAAACCCACAAGGGAGTCCTAGATGCACTTTCACTTTGTGCACGGTTTAAAGCCTCCCCACGTGCTTCACATGGACAAGTCGTCAAAAGGATTCTCAGGTACTTATATGGAACTCAAGAATTTGGCATTTTTCTTCCTTCTTCCTCAACCATTAATTTGAAAGCTTTTTCGGATGCTGATTTTTGGGGTTGTAGGATTGATAGGAAAAGTACTTCCGGTGCTTGTCATTTCTTGATAATTCACTTGTTGCTTGGTCCTCTAGAAAACAGAACTCAGTTGTAGAATCCACAGCTGAATTTGAATATGTAGCTGCTGCTAGTGCTTGCTCATAAATTATTTGGATTGTTCAAATACTTAAGGACTATGGAGTTGATCTACATAGTATTCCACTGTTTTGTGATAACACTAGTGCCATTTGCATTGCTAGAAACCCCGTGCAACATTCTAGGACTAAGCACATTGACATTAGGTATCACTTTCTCCGTGATAATGTTGAAAAAGGAAACATTGTGCTTCACCATGTAGATACCGAACAACAATTGGCTGACATTTTTACAAAACCCTTGGATTTCACTCGTTTTTGTTACATTCATAGTGAAATAGGGGTTATGCATCCTCATGGCTTAAATTGAGGGGGAGTTTTCAAACTTGAGAAGTCTTTGTGTGAATATGAAATTTAAATAATATGAGCATAGTATTTCATATATATATGACTTTGTGATTCCTTTAACATGTTGAAAGTTCTTACTACATTACTCGTGTTATACATTTTGTAGTTTTTGCCATGTATCGTAATTGGAACAATTACTTACACTAAATCTGGTCATGGTCGAACTTTCTTGCTGTTTTGAACTTGTTGGATGCTCACAAGTGCTTTTAATCATAAATAATTAATCAAGTAATCAACTCACATGTTGAGTTTTTATGAGCAAATATAAATTGAGAAAAGATCAAGAGAATATGCATGCATCGCACTTCTTCTTTTAAGATGGCTTATCATTGCACTTAGATATGAACTTGGAAGAAGTTGTGTATGACTAAAACCATTTACTTAAGCTTCTGATTGTCAAATGACATAGGCTTGGCTTGATTGGTTAGAATAAGGAAGATGCGCATATAATCTCTTGCAAATATCATATGATCTAATTTTGTGCTTTGAAAAATAATAAAATGCAGCAACAAGTGTCGTGCTTTCAGGTATTGAAATAGTTAAGTTTGTCAGATCATGACTTGCTTAAATTGAAAATTACATTTGATCTCTAGCATGGCTTACACTACTTTATGTATTTCATTGATGTGATAGTGTAAGTTACTTGATAGTATGACTTGGATGAGCTTTGTTTTATATGTATATGTTATAATATGCTCATAGCAATTAAAATTTGTCTTATAAACCTTGTTGAATACATTGTCAAAGGGGGAGAGATAATATATGAATTTTTAAAGATAAGTATACAAGGTGGAGAATTTGATTACACATTGCACATGTTCACAAATTGTTTTGGCACGATTCTTCTCAGGGGGAGAATTTTTTGCACATGTTCACAATTTTTTTTTACAAAGGGAGAGAAATTGTTTTCAGATCTTTTAATGTGAATAAGTCAATGTTCGGATTTTAAGTGGTGTTGCCAATGCATTCACCAAGGGGGAGATTGTGAGACCTATGTGTGCTCAATACATTGGCTATAGCGATAAAAGTTTTGAATACTACCAAAACACCTTTATCATCAAGGTCCGACTCTAGCTCCGAGCTTCTGCAAGGTTTGACAATAGGTTCGACTTTCTTTCTCTAGGTCCGACATGTTTTTGGGTAGCTCCAGTGATCTTTGTATTTTAGCTCCGGCATGTCTTTGATAGCTCCGGCATGTCTTTGTTAAGCTCTAATATGTTTTGCTAGGTCCGACTTATGTGGGTTAGCTCTGACATGTTTTTCTAGCTCCGGCTTTTGGGTTGACTAGTTCCGACTAGCTTTGGCAAGCTCCGACGCTAGGTTGTACTAGCTTTGGTAAGCTCCGGTGCTAGGTTGTACTAGCTTTGATAAGCTCCAGCTCAAGCTCCGATTAGCTTGATCGCAAGGTTCGGAGCTTGACGTGTGTAGGTGTTCACTCAAACTTTCTTTACATTGATGGAAAGTTTACTTAGTAATATTTTACCAAGTTTTTAATGTGTTCGGTAGTTATGACTGATATCGTTTTTGCTATGGTTTGCAACATGCTTATGTGAGGTGCTCACGTAAGGTGTTGTGGTTTCGGAACTAACGAGAGTCAAGTCAAGGACTTGTGCTCGGAAGTATTGGTTGTTTGTTCATGTGCAGGTGTTGCTTGAGGTCAAGACATGGCTGGTGACTGGATCCATTGAACTAGTCTTAGGGAGAAGATGAGGTTCACCAACCAAGTTCGGGAGGAATTATGGTTGAGTTGATCGGGAGGTCGAGCAACATGTTTGAATCAAGAACAATGCATATGAAGGTATCGTGGACGTCGTTGGAAGATGTTTGCACGTGTGCAAGGAGTGCATGGACGTGGCTGCATGGTTCTGAGGTGTGATGAAGAGATGTGGACATAAAGAATTGGTCGGAAAGGTCCAACCGACTAGGTTATGGACTCAGGCTACGGCTGAGTCGTGTTTGACTCAAATATGGAAAGTTTTGAGTTGGTTATGTTAGGATTTCGTGTGGGACATGATTCTATGTTGTTTTAGGAATGTGGGATATGTTCCTAAGGTGTTTGGAAGTCTTAAGATTGCTTCTATCTGTGTATAGAAGAGTCCTAAGCAGTTATGAAAAGTTTTGATTAGTGATTTGAGTAGGATTAAAGTCCTAGTTGAGATTGGGTTGGCCTAAGGGATGGTTATATAAGCAAGGGAGGCCAGAGCTCATGAGAGACGACTTTTGGATTGTTCCTCTTGTGTTATATTGAATAAAATTCGTAGTTGAAAGGAACTTTTGTGCCTTGTTCGTCCGACTTGTATCTGTCAAGTCTTTCTCGTCGAGTTTCTGCATAGCACTACCTTGTTTTGGTGTTTTTATCATAACTCGAGTTTTACAGATCCAATTGACGTGATTCTTTTTGATTTGTCTTCAATACTTGTTTTATATCATCTTTGATAATTTCACGGTCATTGTATTTGTGGGTTTGGATCTACAAGAGTTTCTTTGCAGAGTTACAAAACTGTTTTTTACTCAGTAGAACAGATTGACCTTTGTTCGATCTTTCGATTGTAACTTGAGTTTTTCTCGACGGATTTGAGTGATTCTTGTTGTGTTGTATTCAAGACTTGATTATATCTGATATCTATCACTTTTGTTACGGTGAAACACGTTTTCGATTAGTCTTACACATGATTTCTTTAACAGATTGATTTCCACCGAAGGGGTTGGGTTTTAATTGTTTCCGCTACGTAAGTTTTATTAATCTACCATTCACCCCCTCTGGTAGCTTTTCACGTTCTCTTCGATCTTACACAACCGTTCAAACTCCTTACATAACTCAGATGGCAACTCCCGAACCGTGAGTTGGTGGCTAACTCCTTTTCGACTCAAAGCATCTCCACTACATTGGCCTTTCCTAGGTGATAGTTGATTCCCACATCATAATCCTTAATGAGTTCCAACCATTGTTGTTGCCTCAAATTCAGATCCTTTTGCGTGAATATGTACTTGAGGCTCTTTTGATCCGTGTAAATCTTGCACCTATGACCAAGAATGTAATGTCTCCATATCTTCAAGGCATGCACTACGGCTGCAATTTTGAGATCATGTGTCGGATAATTCTGCTCGTATTTCTTCAATTGTCTCAATGCATAAGCTACCACTTGACCTTCTTGCATAAGAACACATCCAAACCCTTGTCTTGAAGCATCAAAATAGATATCAAAGCTCTTGCTCACATCTGGCAATACCAGCACTAGTGCAGTTGTCATCCTTTTCTTTAACTCTTCAAAACTGTTTTGACAAGCTTGAATCCATTGAAATGCCCTTCCCTTCATTAATAATTCAGTCATGGGCTTCGCTATTATGGAGAAGTACTTGATGAATTGACGGTAATATCCAGCCATTCCATTGGAAACTTCAAATTTCTTTCACATTCTGTAGTGGCTACCACTTCAACACATCTCTCACCTTTCCCAAGTCAACCGATACTCCTCCTCCGGAGCGGTTATGTCCCAAAAACGATATTTCTTGTAACCAAAATTGGCACTTGCTGAATTTAGCATACAACCGGTGTTCTCGCAGTTTTGCAATGTGAGCCTTAAATGCTCTTCATGTCTCTTCTTCACTTCTCAAGTATATCATAATATCATCGATGAACACCACGACGAACTTATCCAAGTACTCCATGAAGACCTTATTCATGAGGTACATGAAGTATACAGGTGCATTAGTCAATCCAAATGACATAACGGTGTACTCATAGAATCCATACCGTGTTCGAAAATCCATTTTGGGTATATCCGATGGTCTAATCTTCATTTGGAAGTAACTTGACCTCAAGTCAATCTTGGAGAAAACACATGCGCCCTTCATCTGGTCGAACAAATCCTCTATACGGGGTAACATATATTAGTTCTTGATCGTCACCTTGTTGAGAGATCGATAATCCACACACATCCTTTGGGATCTGTCCTTCTTATCTACGAAGAGGATTGGCGCTCCCCATGGTGATGAGCTCGGGCGAATAAAACCCTTCTCTAGCCGCTCTTGAATTTGCTTCTTGAGCTCCGCTAACTCCTTAGGAGGCATCCTATATGGCCTCTTAGCTATAGGTGTAGTTACATGTATTAAATCTATGATGAACTCAATGTAACGATCAGTGGCATACCTGACAACTCATCCGGAAACACATACGAAAACTCGCTCACCACCGGAATCTCTTCTAATGTTGCAATGTCCGTTTGATTCAACAGTACCTTCTCTGTTGTGGGTTGAGATGTTTCAAACTCTATGTTGATCCCCTCATCATTTGTCAATTACACCGTCTTTGTGGCACATTTAATTACGCTATGGTGCTTTTGTAACCAATCCATTCCATGTATTATGTCCAGTCCTTGTGAATCCAAAACAATGAGGTTGGCAAGGAAGTCTACCCCCTTATTTCAAGGCTTACTTTTAGACATATTATATTTGTCCTCATCTCCCCTCCTGGAGACTTAACCAACAAGGTATACTTCATGTGAGATATAGGTAGACCATACTTGGAAACATACTTCGATGATATGAATGAATGTGATGCTCCAGAATCAAATAATATAGTTGCTGGGTTGGATTTTGTGAGGAACATATCAATCACAACGTCCTCAGCTTGTTGGGCTTCCTGCGTAGAGACATGGTTCACCTTGCCACGGGAAAAATTATGCGGTCCACGGTTGCCTTGTGGTGCTCCCCCATTCGGCCTTGGATTCTGCCTTGGAGCATTGCTTACTTGACCATAGCCTGACTTTGGGCATTGAGACACGAAGTATCCCCACTTCTCCACAAGTATAGCACATTCTTGCTACACCAGTATTGTTAGGACAAATTTGATTATGAACATTAGCAGGGAAATTGGCGCGGGGCACATGTGGCATTGGAAGGCGATGTGCTTGCATGGTAGGGTGTTGTTGCATGTGCTGAGCTGGGCTCGATGGAATAGAAGCGCGATATGCAGGAGCAGTTGGGGTGTAGTATGATGCATTTGGTGGTGCATAGCAAGGGCGAACATTGCTTCCTTGAGGCTATCCTCAATATGCACCTTCCTCTTATTATCTTGCTCCATCTCACAAACTTTGTTCTCAACCACAATAGCCTTGTATACAAGCTTCTGGAAATTTGCATAGTCACCGTTGAGCAATTGGACTTGAATCTCATTGTTTAGGTCCCTCATGAACAAGTATTGCTTACGGCTGTCCGTGTTCACATATTCAAGAGCATATCTTGAGAGTTGAGTGAATTTATTAAGGTACTCACTCACACTCAACTTTCCTTGTCTTAGGTTTTCAAATTCTTGCCTCTTCAAGATCATGACACCTTCAGGAACATAGTGAGAACGGAAACTTTCTTTGAATTCCACCCAAGTGATTCTCTCCTAGGTTGCATGTGCATTGCAAAGAGCTTCCCACCAATCCGCAGCTTTTCCAACTAGCTGATGGGAAGCAAAAAGGACTTTCTCTCGATCGTTGCATTGGACAATATCAAGCTTCTTATCCACAGATTTCAGACAAACACTAGCTTCCATACGATCATTGGCTTGAGCAAAAGTAGGTGGCCTTGTCCTCATAAACTCTTCCAGGCGGTTATGAGGTGGTGGGGGAGGCGGTGGTTGTGGTAGAATCACGTGGGGCTGGTTATTGACTTGCAGTTGTCCCAAAGTTTGCATCATGATTAGCATGAGCTGATTCTGCATAGCCATCAAGCGCTCAAGATTGCTAGCTTCAGGTCCAAGGGGGATATTTTGAGGCAACCCATTGTTCTCCTTGTCGCCATCGGCATTCCTTTGGTTGCGAGTCACCTCGGCATCCGAGGAAAAAGAGCAAGATATGGAAAGATTTAGAAAATGTCCCCAACTATATGCATCAAGGGATATGAAACTAAGCAACTACATATATAAGCCTATGTGGATGTGGCAAGTGCCAAAGCATCCCACAACTCTACTAAGCACACAAGCAAGCAGTCACATCAAATTTAGCACACCAACCACCTATGACCCTTACTAAGTGTTCCTATGTGCTCTAAAGTGTCCATTCTACCTAGGTTGCATCCTACGACCAACGCGGCTCTAATACCAATTTGTGACACCCAGTTCCGAAAATTTAACCAAGTGAAGGCATATGTGTTCCCAGGATGTTCATCACACATACTTGACAATACCACACATGATATATTGAAAATAACAACGTCGCAAATATTAAATAAGTACCTTATTACAGTAGTACAATGGTTCTCAAATTACAAATCTTCTAATTATTACTATTGCAGCAGAAAGATAAACTAAACTAAATAGCGCGACACCACTCCACAAGCAGTTGACAATAGCACGCGACCTAGTACTCCACATGATCCTCTGAAGCATCACCTGAAACTATTGGTGGAGGAATTGCAAGGATGAGCACATGTCTTACTCAGCAAGTGTGGGAAAGTATGACATGTAGCTCAAACAAGGACGATAATAAATGGCTAATTGCATAAAAGTACTTTCAAAACAGTTGAAATGCAATATTATGATCATTAAGTGAGGTCAAATCCCATCATAACCCAAATACCAATAATACCATGTCCAACACTATTATTCCAGCATAAATAACCATAATCATCCATAATAGTCCATAACCATCCATGTACAACTCATAACTGTTCCACCAAATCATTATCACCAAATCCATATCCCAATTCCAATTCCCATTCAATTCCAGCCATTATTCCATATTCAGGTCCATAACTCTAGTCATGTGAGGGTCCATGTTGCTCATAACTGGGAGCACGGCTATCACAATATTTTTTAACACTCTGCAGAGGTTGTACCACTTTACCCACAAGTTTTTGATTTCGTCGCCCGTTGGCGACTAAAGAAAAACCTTATGCCAATTACACTACCTTAGGTGTACGACCAAGAGATCACAAAATAGCCTTTACAAAGGGACTACCAGCATGTTTAGACCCACTAAGGTTTCACTAGTGGTAATGTCTCACAACTGAGCACATCCATCCAAGAGCCCCCTCTTGTGCCGTTCGGACCCCAGGGCAGTCCCGCCACTAATGCAAACCCCATGTTATTAGGTTGCTATTGTTGCTTACTATCTAGTTACAATTAAGTGTTACACGTTAGAGAAAGTTTCGAGTCATTTCGGAGAAAACTAAAGAAGCTCCAGGAATTCCAAAATTGAAGGACCGGACTAGTCCGGACCATGGGCCGGACATGTCCATTATGGACCGAAAAGTTTAATGGACTAGTCCGCACTGGATGGTACAAGTCTGCTAACTCTAGGGTTTTGCGAATTTCCAAACTAGAGCAAAGTTTGATTTAGATATGGGACCAAGATTGACGTAGGAAAGATGGATCTAAGGTATTTACAATGGATTTAAGAGTTCACTAGTCGTAGAATAGGTGAAACGCAAGAACTTGACAGCGAGACTGATGAAGATGAAGAATTGACGAAGAATAACATCGACGTCGAAGAATCAATGAAGAAGATCGCAGCAGCGACGACAATCTCATTTGATCCCTTCTGTTGGTAAACTCAGTATCGGGTACCCCCGCGCATAGGAAAAAACGGCTAAGGACCTTGCCTCCCCCGCGGAGGAGAGCTCCAATGCTGCCACGTGTCTCGTGGAGCCGGACCCCGTCTCTTCTCAGAGGTGGGCTCCGGACCTGCTACGTGTCCCACGGAGCCGGACCCCTTCTCTCCTCAGAGATGGGCTCCCGACCTGCATCGTGCTCCGTGGAGCTGGACCTCACCCCTCCTTAGAGGCGGGCTCCAGGCTTGCCACATGGCCAATGACTCTCTCTATGAGCAATAGGTTGCAGGAGTTAAGAGCGGTGTGCTTTGTCCACTCACGCATTGAAAACCCGTGCCATCCCCAGGTGCATAGGTGTGGCACAACTTGCGCCCCTGTCAGGTACCGCTGTGTCCAATCACATCGCAGTGAAGGCGCTGCAGGCCTACCCCACTCCGCCAAGTGGGTAGCCTGCGACAACAAGACAGGTGGACGGGAAATTATGTGCGATCATCAACAACTGTGCATAGCCACTAGCGTCCGAGGAAGCAAGACGGTGGGTCTTCAAGGCATGGTCAGAGGCAGCGTACGCAAGAACCCTTAGATCTTGTACAGGATAATATCACCCCGGGGCCACCTGTCGAGCCCCAGGCCCAACTTATAAGATGTCCAGCCTTGAACTATAAAAGGACCTTGCAGCCACCGACTTAGACATCTTCTCTGGTTCGCTCAGACTAAGATGACCAATCTACGCATTCACACACACACACACACACACACACACACACACACACACACACACACACACACCAGCAATACAACCTCACCGAGGAGTAGGGTGTTACGTTCTTGCGGCCCAAACCACGTAAAAGTATAGTCTCATGATTTCATATGCGCAATCCCTTGATAGAGGACTAAGCCCTGCTGATCAAAGAACCTCTTCGGGGTGCTCCATAGCAGATCCGAGGGAAGTGTCGCAATAACACTTCAACATTTGGCACGCCAGGTAGGGGATTTTTCTCTTGGGAAGTTGCGCCTCCACCACCGTCAAAGCACCCAACTTCGGCACCTCCAGGAGGCCCGCCATTGACGTTTCTTAGCGTTGATGGTGGACACCGCCGGAGCATCCAGCTCCAACACCACCCGAGGGGGCCCGTCGTCTACTATTCTTCTCGTTGATAATGGGCGACGTCGGAGCATCTAGCTCCGGCACCTCCCAAGGGACTCACTGTTGATGTTTCTTAGCATTGATAGTGAGTGTTGTCGAAGCAGCTCTGGCACCACCCAGAGGGCCCACCATCAATGTTCTTCTCGTTGATGATGGGCAATGCCAGAGCATCCAGCTCCAGCACCTCCAAGGGGGCCCGCCGTCGATGTTTCTTAGCGTTGATTATGAGCGCCGCCAGAGCATCCAGAGTATGCAGCCTGCTTAGTCTGGTCCTGCACCCTAAGCGTGTACATTTTTCCTCACCAGCACCACTTTGGTAAAGCTTCACCCTGGGCATAGTGGTAAGATAGTTTTTCTTTTTTTTTCTAAAAAGGGTATCATAATGTTTAGGAGCAGCTCTGAAGCAACTAAGCTTCGGAGGGTCCGGTCCAAAGTGTTTAGCCTGCTTAGCCTAGTTCCATACCCTAAGCTTGTACACTTTGCCTCATTTGTCATTCGGAGCGGTTCGTTGCCTTCTTGAAAAGCATGCCTCCTCCTATGATTACCAATTTAGAAGAACCACTGTCTTTCCCTATGCTCTATTTATGATTATTTAATTACACATTAATTAAATGATCATCAAATCATGCTCGTTCTCGCATATTCTCTGTCATATGATCAGTCACTCTCTCCCCGTCTCGCACCTAGTGGCGTTACTCAATCTTGCTGCAGGCGGGCCTGCTTGAGGTACCTGCAACATGTTTGGGGTCTCTTGGTCGCCCCCAATGTTTGGGGTCCCGCCAGACGGACTCCCCCACGAATGGCCTAAGCCAAGTCGGAGGTCTAGGGTGTGTAGCCCGCTGAGCCTGGTTTCGTACTGTAGGATCGAAGAGCACGTGTAAAGCTACCAGAGGCGGTGAATGGTAGATTAAAATTTTTCAGCGGAAGCAACGAAAAACTCCTCTACAGAAAAATGATCTGTTAAATAAATCATGTGTGCAACTAATCTAAAGGTGATCAATTGTAACTAAACAAGTATAGATTATGGAGAACCAAGTCACGAAGATGTTACAACAAGAATCATGAAAATCCTTCGTGAAAAACTCAAGTTACGATCGAAAGATCAAACAAAGGTCAATCTATTTTACCCAAGAAAAATAGTTCTAGAATACTACAAAGAAACTCGTGAAGATCCAAAACCACAAATCCAATGACTGTGACATTTTCATAGATGATATAAAATCAAGTTCTGAAGACAACTAAAAAAGAATCACATAAATCGGATCTGTAAAACTCGAGTTATGATAAAACCACCTAAGAAAGGTAGGGCTATGCAGAAACTCGACGAGAAAGACTTGAAGAAAACAAGTCGGATGAACAAGGCACAATAGTTCCTTCAAACTACGAATTTTATTGATCAAAACACAAGAGAAACAACCCCAACGTCGTGCACCACGATCTCTGGCCTACCTTGCTTATATAACCAGCCACGAGGCCAACCCAAACCAAACTAGGACTCGTATCCTACTCAGTTTCCGAATCGAACTTTCCATAACTGCTCAAGACTCTTCTATACGCAGATAGAAGCAATTTAGGACTTCCAAACACCTTAGGAACGTATCTCACATTCCTAAAACAACTCAACTTTGTGCTTTAAATCCTAACGTAAACAACTCAAATCTTTCCATATTTGAGCCAAACACGACTTAGCCGCAGCCTGAGTCCATAACCTAGTCGATTGGACCTTTCTGACCAATTCTTTATGTCCACATCTCTTCATCACGCCTCGGAACCATGTAGCCACGTCCATGCACTCCTTGCACACATGCAAACATCTTCCAACGACGTCCACGATTCCTTCATATGCATTGTTCTTGATTCAAACATGTTGCGCAACCTCTCGATCAACTCAACGACAATTCCCCCCAACTTGGTTGTTGAACCTCATCTTCTCCCTAATACTAGTTCAATGGATCTCGTCACCAGTCATGTCTTGAACTCTAACAACACATGCACATGAATAAAAAACCAATACTTCCGAGCACAAGTCCTCAACTTGACTCTCGTTAGTTCCGATAACCACAACACCTTACGTGAGCACCTCACATAAGTATGTTGCAAACCATAGCAAAAAGATATCAACCATAACCACCAAAACACACCAAAAACTTAGTAAAAGAAAACTAAGCAAACTTTCTATAATCCAAAAAAACAAGTTCGAAATATTGCAAATTAAAAGCAGAACCACTGCGATCAAGCTCTGAACCTTGCCAAAGCTAACCGGACCTTGAACCGGAGGTTAACAAAACTAACAGGATCTAGCGCCGAAACTTACCAAAGCTAGCAGGACCTAGCGCCAGAGCAAACCAAAGCTAGTCGGACCTAGCGCTGGAGCTTACCAAAGCTAGTCGGACCTAGAGCCGGAGCTAACCAAAGCTATTCGGATCTAGGCAAAGAAGTCGTACCTAGCCAAACCGGACCTATCGTCGGACCTTGCTGGAGCTCGGACCTAGAGTCGGACCTTGATGATAAAGATTTTTTGGTAGTATTCAAAACTTTTATTGCCATAGCCAATGTATTCAGCACACATAGGTCTCACAATCTCCCACCTTGATTAATGCATTGGCAACACCACTTAAAATCCGAACATTGGCTTATTCACATAAAAAGTTTTGAAAACAATTTCTCCCCCTATACTTATTTCTCCTCCTTGCATACTTCTCCCCCTTTGACAATGTATTCAGCAAGGTACAAAAGAGAAATTTTTAATTTGTTATGAGCACATTATAAAATATACATATAAAACAAAGCTCATCGAAGTCATACTATCAAGTAACTTACACTATCACAATAATGAGATACATGAAGTAGTGTCAGCCATGCTAGAGATCAAATGTAATTTCAATTTAAGCAAGTCATGATCTCACAAACTTAACTATTTCAAAACCTGAAGGCATGATACTTGTTGTTGAAATTTTTTAAGCACAAATTCTGATCATATGAAATTTGCAAGAGATTATGTGTGCATCTGCCTTATTCTAACCAACCAAGCCAAGCCTATGTCATTTGATAATCATAAGCTTAAGGACATGGTTTTAGTCATACACAAATTCTTCCAAGTTCATATCTATGTGCAATGATAAGCCATCTCAAAAGAAGAAGTGTGATGCATGCATATTCTCTTGATCTTTTCTCATCGTTTTTTTATTTGAACATAAAAGCTCAACATGTGGATAGTTGATTGATTAATTTTTCATTATTAAAAGCACTTGTGAGCATGCAACAAGTTCAAAACAGCAAGAATGTTTGATCATGACCAGATTTAGTATAAGTAATTATTCGAATTACTAGTCATTGCAAAAACTACAAAATGTATAATATGAGTAATATAGTAAGAACTTCCAGCATGTAAAAGGAATCACAAAGTCATATATGTATGAAATACTATGTTCATATTATTTTAAATTCAGATTCACACATAAAGTTCTGAAATTTCAAAACTCTCTCTCAATTTAAGCCATGCGGATGCATAACCCCTATTTCACTACAAATGTAACAAAAGCGAGCGAAATCCAAAGGTTTTGTAAAAATGTCAGCCAACTGTTGTTCGGTATCTACATGGTGAAGCACAATATTTTCTTTTTCAACATTATCACAGAGAAAGTGATACCTAATGTCAATGTGCTTAGTTCTAGAATGTTGCACGGGGTTTTTAGCAATGCAAATGGCACTAGTGTTATCACAAAATAATGGAACACTATCTAGATCAACCCCATAGTTTTTAAGTGTTTGAACAATCCAAAGAATTTGTGAGCAAGCACTAGCAGTAGCTATATATTCAGATTCGGTTGTGGATTGTGCAATTGAACTTTGTTTTCTAGAGGACCATCGGAAGTACTTTTCCTATCAATCCTACAACCCCCAAAATCAGCATCCGAAAAAGCTTTCAAAGTAATGGTTGAGGAAGAAGGAAGAAAATTCCAAATTCTTGAGTTCCATGTGAGTACCTGAGAATTCTTTTGATGGCTTGACGATGTGAAGCACGTGGGGAAGCTTGAAACCGTGCACAAAGACATACACTAAATTGTATGTCCGGTCTTGATGTTGTGAGGTACAAAAGTGATCCGATCATGCTTCTATATTCTTTTTGATCCATGGGTACACAATCTTCATCAAGTTCAAGTGTCGTTGCTATTCCCATTGCTGTACGAAGAGGCTTACTTTTGTCCATGTTGAAGCACATAAGAAGGTCTCTTGTATACTTTGTTTGATGCACCAAGGTTCCCTCCTTAATTTGCTTGATTTGCAGTCCCAAAAAATACGTGAGTTCTCCCATGATACTCATATGAAATTATGAACTCATCATAGCTGAAAACTTGGACACAAGATCATGAGAAGCACAACCAAAGATAATATCATCCACATACACTTGAACAAATAATGAGTCATTGCCATGCTTAAGCACAAAAAGATTTTTATCAACCTTGCCCATGGTAAACCCCTTTTCAAGTAAGAATGTTTTTAACATATCATACCATGCTCTAGGGGCTTGTTTGAGACCGTACAAGGCTCTATACAGTTTGTAAACATGATTAGGAAAATCTAGATTTTCAAAACCTGGTGGTTGCTTGACATAAACCTCCTCATCTATGTAGCCATTAAGAAAAGCACTTTTAACATCCATTTGATATAACTTGAAACCTTTAGATGCAGCAAAGCTAACAAAATTCTTATGGTTTCTATTCTAGCAATAGGAGCAAAAGTTTCATCAAAATCTAGACCTTCAATTTGTGTGAAACCTTGAGTAACCAACCTAGCCTTATTCCTAACCCCAACCCCATCCTCACTTTGTTTATTTTTAAACACCCATTTAGTTCCAATTAAAGTGTGACCTTGAGGTGGAGGTACAAGTTTCCAAACATTATTTCTTTCAAAATTTTCTAACTCTTCTTGCATGGCAATAATCCAAGATTCATTAGTGTGTTTGTGTGATATATATTTGGGTCAAAAGAAGCAACAAAAGCAGAATGAGCGTGAGAGTTTGGATCGCAAAACCTGGACCATGTGACTCGTTCGTGCAAGCTTCCAATCATTTGTTGTGGAGGATGACTTTTGAGAATCCGAAGGGGAGTAGACACTTCACAAGCTTCTTCTTCTTCATGTTCGTCACAAATCGATGAGCTTGTGACTTGAGGATGATCTGGATCAGCAATGATGGTTGTCAGTGCTGGTTGAGAATCAACATCCGGAGCTGAACCAAAGCCATTAGCTGCTCAATTTTCGGGCAGCAGCTCCACTTCTTCCTCATCTTCAACGAAAATGCTCTCCCTTTGCGGATATGGATCTGGACCTGCAATGTATGGGCTAGTACCTGTGCTATCTTCGTCAAAAGACACCTCACGAGTCTTCACGGTTTTGTTAGTGTCAAGTAAAAGCACACGGTAGCCCCTAGTATGAGATGGATAACCAAGAAACATGCCATCAATGGATCTAGGTTCAAATTTATCAAGATTACCATGTTTCTTAACAAAGCATTTGCAACCAAATACCTGAAAGTGTATAATACTAGGCCTATGTCCAAACCAAAGCTCGTATGGTGTTTTACCTAGCTTAGCACGCAAGAAAACACGATTTGGGACATAACAAGCGGTTGCAATTTCCTCAGCCCAAAATTTTCTAGGAGTTTGATATTCATCAAGCATAGTCCTAGCCATCTCAACTAAGGTTATGTTCTTTCTTTCTACAATATCGTTTTTTTGAGGTACATATGGTGAAGAAAATTGATGATCTACTCCATTTTCAGCGCAAAAATGATCAAAATATTGATTTTTAAATTCAGTTCCGTTATCACTTCTAATTGCTTTTAAAGATCCTAGGTTATCAATTGATAATCTAAGAAATAAAGTTCTAAAGTGAATAAAAACTTCATTCTTAGATTCCATAAATTAAACCCAAGATTATCTAGAATAATCATCAACAATCACAAGAACATACCATTTACCTCCGAAGGATTGAACACGTGAAGGTCCTACGGTGTCAAGGTGCAAAAGTTGACCCAGTTCAGTTCTCATGATCATTGTGAGAGGAGTATGTGAACCTATAACCATCTTAGCATGTCTATGAGAATATCACACAATTTCTTTGTCCCTTTTCAGCTTAGGCAGCCCACGTATGCGATCAAGAGCACTAACACGCATGAGATGATCAAAGCCTACATGACCAAGTCTTCGATGCCAAAAATATAAGTCTTTGGAATCATTATCAACCAGACACCTACGCTTAGAAGAAGACATATCAAAATCAGCTTTAAAAACTCTTCCAAACCGAGACATGTTAAAAATAAGCTCACTATTTAAATCTACAACTTTTCTACAATCTTTATTGAAAATAATTTCCATATTTTCATCTAGCAATTGTGAAACAGAAAGCAAGTTGTATTTCAAATTTTTGACAAGTGCCACATCTTTCAAAGTGTAGTGATCATTTACCATAACCGAACCCTTAGCAATTATAGGAGTTAAAGAATTATTGGCAAAAGTAACATTCTCTACACGTGACACAAAAGAGAGGGAGAAGAACCATTCTTTATTACCGGTCATGTGGCGTGAGAAACCTGAATCCACAATCCAAATGTTCTCCTTCCTCAAGCGTGTAACCTACATAGAAGCACAATACGTCGATGACTCAATACTGGGGTTAGTCAATAGGCATTTAGGAATCCAGTACTGAGTCACACGAGTCCAGTAGGAACAACACGTGACAACTGAGATAAAACAGCAGGTTTATGAGTCAAAGTTTGAGATTTTTTTGTTCTTAACTACTGACCTATAAGGTGTTACTTGTGTAGCACGAAAATTAGTAGCTCCGGAGGCAAAACTAGAAGGTCCGGAGGTAAAACAACAGAAGGTCCGGAGGTAAAAACTGAAGCTATGAAGGTAAACTTTGAGTGTTTTTGACTCATAACATCAGATTGCATGTTCCTGACATTCGATTTAGTATGTGCAGCAAATTTTGCATGAGAGTTATAAGATCTAGCTTGCATTCTTTTCCTTTTTATGTTGTTTAGCTAGTCTATAACAAAAATATATGACATGACCATCTCTACCACAATAGGTACAATGAAATTTAACTTTGTATTCATGTCCAGATGAGCATGCAGTATGTTTATTTGAACCCGAATGTGACAACACTGCGGCAGATTTAAAAGCCACCTCTTTTGGTTTAGGAACTATTTTAAACCACTTCATAATGATTTCACTATTTTAGGTGGATGTGCTTTAGCATGAGCATGGGAATCAAAACCTAAACCAGTTTTATCATTACAAGATTAGGATGAATTCAGCAATAAGTCTAGATTTTTGTTCCCAATACTAAATTGCTCTAGTGTCCTATTCATGTCATCAACTTTCTTAGACAATTCTAGGCAGTTTTCACATGAAGTTTTTCCTTTTAGTTTGCAACTAGAACAATATTTAACTTCATGAGAACGTAAAGCATTGTTCACTATTGAAATTTTATTAATAGCATCTTTTAGTTTCTTTTCAAGATCATTACATGTAGAACAATGCAAATCAATTGTAGAACAAGAAGCATCTTTTAATTTTCAGTCATTAAGTGCAGCAAGCTTTTTGTTCTTTTCAATCTCTAACTCTAGTTTATCAAGAGTGGAGTGTTGACGGCTCCTAAGATATACTAACAAATCATCCCCAGCAACGGTGCCAGAAATGCTTGTTGATGGCTCCTAAGATATACTAACAAATCATCCCCGGCAATAGTGCCAGAAATGCTTGTTGGTGTTACTCACGCACCATTAACTAAACATCTCCAACTGATGTGTCAGAAATGCTTGTTAACGGTTCTATTGGATCACAGAGTGAATTCTGCAAGAGCACGGAGATATCATTGTACCATTTCCCCTTAAGAGTATTCCCAAGGGTGTCATTTATTTGATCCCAAAGGAAGGTGGGGTAGAGATATAACAATCATTCATCAAATGGAAAGGGTAGAAAGATCTAGGTAAGAATCTAGTAAGGATGGACAAAATAATAGTGGAGGTAGTGCGACACACACAAAAGCTTTCAAGTCTAAGGGGGGTAAGAGGATCCTAGAGGTTAGTTAAGGTTGAGAGTTATGGAGGTACTCCTACTATGCTCTATTGTACATATACATAGTCTAAACTAATTATTCATAAGCTAGATCAATAGTGAATACTTATGCTATGTGGTTCAACACATCGGGCACGGGCTTACCCCTAGCAATACTAGGGCGACTCCCGCTAAGAGCCTGTGGCATAGCCGAACGTGGAGGATTACAAAGGACAAATAGTTCTGTCACCATCTACTGCCTACCTCTTCAATTTGTGGGTCTACGAGACATCCAATGCTACTTAGCTATCCTAGCACCATGCTAGCATATTAAGTAATTACCTTAAGAGCCTAGGCACAATCCATCATAAGGCAATGAATTGAATCATCATTGAACCAATGTTGATACACAACATAATTATCCATACTAACCTAGTTATGTTATAATTAACTAGACTATAGCGGGGGTCTATAGGTTCTATGATAATGAGATATGTTCATGATGAAATAGTCATAGAAGCTACACCTTCCACATACATGAACTCCACAATCAAACAAGAAACGCTTTGCCAAGTCTATGTATAAGTAGAGACTAAAGATACTATCTTTATTATGCATAAAGTCACAAATACAAGAAAGAATACATGAGCCATACCTTTCCCAATGTAGGATTGGGAAGAGATAGACTCCTTACTCCTTTCCCAATTTGGACTTGGGACTAGAGACTCTCCTCTCTACAACCTAACTCCTCTAAGACTATGGATGATAGTGTATACAATACAGATGAAGCTCAAGTGGTGTGTGTTGAAGTGAGGGGTAGGGGGCCCTATTTATACTACTGTTGAGGTCCATTCACGCCACCAAAAGCACGCGAATCAGTCACCATTGACTCCAGGAAGCCGGGAGGAGCCAACATGTGGAGGCTGACCGAGTTTGGTGCAGAGACCAGGTCGGCCGACCCCCTGGTTCGGCCGACCTGGTCATTGCACCAATTCTTGTGTGCTTTCTCCAGGTGGCTGCCAGGTGGGTCCCATTGACGTATATGGGTGATACACCGTTGGATCTCCTCGGATACTTCTGTTTGTGGGCCATTTGATCCAAGGGATGCCACATGTCGTCACCTGATTGGCTGGGATGATATTTTATAGGATTGGTCCCCCTACATTTCCTTAATTCCTGCATAAAATGCTGCATACACATATTTCTCCAAGTCCAGGTGGAATTGGGTTAGATAGAAAGGTGATGTGTGCAAGAAATGACAAATCCTTCACATAATTGAGTTAAATTGATGGATGGAATCGGTATATAACAGCCGTCAACATGGAGGAGTGTGCATTTCTTAACGAGGACAATTGTTCATATATTAAATCGCATGAGGAACAAGAATCATCACTAGGAATCAAGGTTTTCAAACGATTAATTTTAGATTCTAGTGACTCAATTTAAACAGCATTGTCCCTAAGCTTTTTGTCCTTTTTCTTAACAATAACAGTTGCATGAGAAATAGCATCACACATTTCATCACAAGTAGGACATATCTCTTCATTGTCACACTTGTGTTCTGAATCCTCCATACATGATCTTGATTTGCCCGCTATGAAGCACAGGTTTGCCAGATCATCTTCATCTTCCTCACTTCCAATGTCTATATCACTTGAGTCAAATTCTTGAAGTGCGGTGATGAAACTGTTTATCAGTTTGTGTCATGTAAAACCCTTCTCTTCTTGTTGGTATTGACAGAAGAGGACTTGACTTTATTCTGCTTTTCATCACTGGTAGAAGGACCTAAAAGGTTAGGGCAATCTGTATGAAAGTATCATGTCTTACCACATTCAAAGCATCGTTGAGGTCCAGGGCTTCCTCTCCTTCTAGTTCTCACATTTTGCAATGCTTCTGAGAAGTGAGTAGAGATGAGCGCTAGCTCTTCTTCTAGAAATTCTTCAATCTGTTCTAGGGTTAGTGAAGACAGCAAAGCAAGTGTATTGCTAGATGAAGATTGGCCGGAGCTAGACATATCACGTTGAGAAACAAATGCAAGAGACTTGTTGGGGTTCTTACATGAGATTATGTCAATTTCATGAGTTTTTAATTTAGAATATAGCACATCTAATGTAAGTGTACTCATGACAATAGATTCATGAATAGATGTGACTTTCATCTCCCAAATTGACATGTCTAATGCACTTAACAATTTCCTAGCATTTTCAGCATCTGAAAATTTAACATTGACACTACGCAAGTTGCTGGGAATTTTATTAAAGCGAGCAAAAAGGTCATCAATGGACTCACCAGGTTACATCTCAAAGCGCATGTATTCCTTTTTGAACATATCCTCCTTTACCTCCTTGATCATGTTGGATCGTTCGTGGTAGTCACAATGTTCTCTCCACACATCGTACGCCGATAGGAGGTGTGCAACACAGTTGAAGTCGCTCTGAGTTAGTCCTTGGATTATCAAGTTGTGGGCTTTGTTGTTGTTGACATCTCTTAAGTTTGTAGCCGTGACTTAATCGTTCGGCGGCACGTCGTAAGGCTTGTACACTTTTTCCCATATCGCGAAGCCTTGCGATTGGATAAAAGCTTCTATGCGTGCCTTCCAAACTTGAAAATCAATACCAATAAACACACAAGGTTTTGCCGAGTATTTCTCCATGAGGATTAGTCAAAAACACGTGCGAATCACAAAGATTAGAGCATCGTGGCTCTGATACAAATTGTAGGATCGAAGAGCACGTGTAAAGCTACAAGAGGGGGGTGAATGGTAGATTAAAACTTTTCAATGAAGGCAACGAGAAACCCCACTGCAGAAAAACAATCTGTTAAAGAAATCATGTGTGTGACTCATCTAAAGGTGATCAATTGTAACTAAACAAGTATAGATTGTGGAGAATCAAGTCAAGAAGATGTTACAACAATAATCACAAAAATCCGTGTGGGGACCGGGGTCCACACATTCCAGGAATCGCATTGGGTGGTGTCGTGCGATGCGACACCCAACAGCACACAAGAGAAGTCTTACAAAATAACCAACTCAAATATTTTATTTCACAAAATGGTCCTATTTTAACATAATATACAATGCAGCGGAATATACATACTTATACTCTCAACTAACTATGCACAAGAGAAGTCGTCCCTGCCCGCGGACGCTTCTCACTAGCAACACGAAGCAGAGAGCATCGGCAAGGTTTCTGTGAGAGATACATCTCGACAAGCTCAAGGTCTCACGGACAACCACAACATAAGAATCAACCAAAAATACCTACAAAAACCACAATATAGCAATTGTGAGCACAAGGCTTAACAAGACTTAACCGTCTCACCTAAAGCATGGAACTCTACATGCTGGAAACTTTAAAGACTGGAAAGCTGAATTTGCAGGAATGGACTCGCCGAAAGTAAATCCTTAGTGGTCAGTTTTATTGTAGCATATGCGATCCATTGGCATAGCATCATTGTAAATTCCACAATCAAACAAGAAAAGCTTCATCCATGATGATACTTGCTCAAGGTTGCATAAGCTTTATTCAAGTTAAATGTTTGTAAATTTGTAAATTTAAATATGCTATCTCTATAGCAGCCAAGGTTGCAATACAAAGAATTATTTATAGCAACATATTCATAATCTTTCCATTTGTCTTTCTTACTACGTCAGGACTCAATGACCAAGTATGCTCAATCCATAACCGCGAGCGACGGTGATTGCAACCAGTAGACACCCGGACTGCACGACACGTACGCCCACTCGGAGTTGCAACGGCACACTCCCCTGATGTCATACGCAGCCACCTTTCCCAAGACTAACCCATATCAAAACAGTTCGATCGACCCGAACAGCGAGCTCCCTCAAGGTACACCTCCGCAGTGAGATGTTCATGAGCGAGTTACCTCCCACTGTACTAACAGCCGACAACTTAAGCCGATTAAAAAGGTTCCAACATAGGATCCTCGGGGTACATCGGTTTCCTGGGTTCCATATAGCCAGTATGCACCCAGTACAGTTCAAACTTGTCCAATAGGGCCAAGAACGAGACGGGCCTTAACCGACACAGACAAGGCTACCAATCCATCTCCCCAACACCTGCCTCGCCATTACCGACCCAGGCACGATGTGAGCAAACAACCTACACAAATCCCTGTCCACGTCTCATATTAAAGAGTGAATGTTATAGTAACCTCTCGCGAGTAGGTTCCCCTCACTCGACTTCTCTCGCAAGTAGAATTCAACTACTTGACTTGTGGTCAATAAAATATGACCAATCTCGCGAGTAGCGTCCAACATACTCGACTTCTACCGATCTTCTAACTTCATAGCAATAACAATACAATGGAGTCTTATACTACCCATCCACTTCAAGGATTATTTTGTCATGCATGTGGAGTATTCAATCAACATAGACCTAATGCACATATAAACTCTATTCAATACAATGTGTAAAAGCAAAAATTTAAAAGGCACTTAAATGCAATCCGGGGCTTGCCTTTCGGTTGTGATAAAAGTCAGCGACAATCAGTTAGTATTCTTCGATGAGAAAATCACGCCACACCAGAATCACTATAGAAATCCTCGGGTCCGGGTTGTGCTTCTTGTCGGCCACCTTCGTCGCGAACACTATCGAAATGATATGCAAATAAAAGATTGCAATTTATTATTATAACAATTTAAGTTGATTATAACTCAAGAAGGATTAATATTAGTTAGGACTTGAAGTTCTGTTGCTAGACTATACAGCAACAGAAAGGAAACAGGATGAACTTAGGCAATAGACATATGAAGTGAAATAGATATTGTTTTGTACATAGGGATGTAATCTCAATTTTATACAGGTTTAACAGATTCCCTGAGTCTGGGAAAATTACAGGGAGTTCACTTGGTCATTTAGGAATAACCAGGTAAATTTCAGATACAGCAATTGAATACATTGGTCTACAAAATTTCTTAAGTGTTTAGCCTTCTCTGAATTTTCATTTTAATTCTGGAGGTCTATCATGGATACCAGTGGTTGTACCATACAGAAGGGGTCCCACTGGTTCTAGGAAAATTTGTTTCAAAATTTTCTAAGCTTCCTACAGGGATAAATTAATTTTACAAGGTTGGATAATTTACTGAAAAAGATTCTATTGTTTTTGGGCATGGTATGACCAGTTAGGAAAAATCTCCAGATTGAACTAGGTTCTTAAAGTCCAATGAAGTTGAAATTTTTACAGGAATTCAGAAACTTACTAAAGAACATTTTGGAAGAATTTTCAGATTTTTCTATGAAGTGAATCATCAGATAAAAAATCAAACATGATTTTTCTTTAAAGGGCTCTACAGGAAAATCTACGGATTTTCATGAAGATTGGGTTGTAGTTATGGTTAGGGTGGATAAATATCAAACCAATAATGTTGTTTTGACAAATTGTGAAGCCTTATATTGAGAGATATTTAACTTAGAAGTTTGCACAAGTTTCTGTACAAATTCTAAATGAATTTGTCTATTTTTATGTGCGTAGAGAATACCCAGGTGATCAGACCATGTAAATGAAGTCTAATGACCCTGAAATATTTACTGGAGTTCAAGGATATTCAAATGAAGGCTCTGGAGAAATTTGGTATTTTTCCAAAGAGCAGAACTATAGGAATTAATTCTATAAGCATTTTTTAGTTGAATTATGGAGAAATTTTTATGGACTTTCATACAATTCCAAGTACTCCACTGGAAAGTATTCTTTATGCTGGTTCTAACAAAATTTATCTGGGAATTTTTGGACAATTCTACTAGAGATATGGAATTTTGAAGTGGGAACTAAATCTGAAATTTAATTTAAATTGGAAAAAGTTTTGAATAATGGCTGGGCCCACAGGATTTAAAATGGGCCAATCGGGTTGAAGCAACACCGGGGTTATAAAGTTCACGTATGTAGCCACACGGGATCCTCGGTCGCAACTGATCCGGAGCGCGCCGTATTAGGCTGACCGCTAGGCCCCGCGGTGTCATCTTCCACCTCGAGCCAACGGCACCCTCGCTGGACCCGCGGCGGCGCCCGACGGCGATGGCTCGCTGGCGACCGTTACAAGGCACGCCGGCCATCTAAAATCGCCGCCCCAACCTAGATTTGGCCGTAGAACACGATGGCGATCCTCACGACGGTGATGGATGGCTGGAAAAGCTCGCGCGATGACGGCGGCGGCGATTAGGGTTTAGGCCAACACGAATTTGCTTCGGCAAGGGCTAATACCACTCGGAAATTGATCGAAGAGCATCCCTGGATCACGGGGATGACCAAAATGAACTCCTATTGAGGTGGAAATGGCCGCAAAGACAAGTTTGACGGCGACCCGCAGATTTTCAGCCGGCAGCCGCAAGAACTTCGATTTCTATGCGTGTGGTCGATACCTTTTGGGCGTTTTTGGCTAGGGTGCGCATGAGAGTGTTTAGAAGCTACTTTCTAAGAAATTCGAAGAATTATTGCAAGTGCAAACCAAAGTTGGGTGAAGAACCAAGGTGGGCAAAAGAACTAAGCGTCGGTTCTTTGAGGAAAACCCGAGCTACAAGCTATGACAAAAGATGAAACTTTGCAAGCATGAACTTGGTGTGATTGAGAACCTTTTTCCTTAAACGATCGAAGCTTGATAAGGCCCGTAGCTGGGGTTCCACGGAGCAGCAGAGGACTCGCTCGGCAACCTCCCCGTCGGCGGCAAGAAAACCTCGAAATACAATCAACACAAGGCATGAAACAAGGAACCAATCGGTGGAGAAGATAGATAGGAAGGTTGTGCCACTACTCTATGTTTGTACCTCGGCGCGGCACGGGATCAATCGCCGGCAAAACCGAAGAACAGGGAAGGCGGGGAAGAACTCGCCGGGAGTGAAGCCATCAGGGAATGGAACAAGGAGGAAAAACTCAACTTGGGTGCTGAGGAGTGATAAAGAGGAGGTCAGGGCGAGCTGGGGGCAGCTGGAGGCGACCTCAACAGTGCAAGCAGCTCGGTGTCGACTGCATGCCGGGAGGTGGCGCCCTGGGAAGAACAGGGGCGAAATTGAGCCTATGACCAGTGGGTCCCACCCCTCTATTCATCTCTATCTTCTCTAGGCACTAAATATCCCACCAACTTGTGTCCAAAAATTTTAGAAATTTTATGGTAGACTAAATTGAAGATGTAGAAATTGGTTCTTGAATCAAAATGTTGATTTGACAAAGTTTCAAATGAATTCAAATTTGAATTTGAATTTGAGTTGAATTCAATGTAGCTATTGAATTAAATAGCAAACTTGCTTCAAAAATTATGAAACTTTTCAGGGATGCTATTTGGAATATTTTGAATCCATTGGTCAACTCAAATCTTCATGTTAACTTCATTTAAACAGTAGCTAAGTTTATTTTTTTGAATTTCCTCATTTGGAGTTTGAATTAATTTGTTTTTCTCATTTCATTTTTAATTATTTCTATCGTTCAAAATTTTTAGTCCAAACTGAAGTTTGCCTTATGGAAATTATGGCTTTTACATTCCTCCCCCCTTAAAAGAATCCCGTCCCGAGATTACAACTGAAAGAGACGGAAGTAAAAGATTATCAGAGATATGACGATAACATGTCCGGATACTTTGTGCGGAAAAAATCTTCACTCTCCCATGTTGCCTCTTCAACGGTGTGGTTACTCCATAGAACTTTATAAAACCACATCGTCTGATTCCTTGTGACACGAGACTTTTCATCGATAATCCGGATTGGATGCTCGACATAGGTGAGATCTAGTTTCAATTCTTCCAATTCTTCAAGGCGGATGTTGGTAGATGGTTTGAGACATCCGTAATTGGGATATGTGGAAAATGTCATGAACACCACCTAGAGTTATTGGTAACTCCATTCTATACGCAACAGGACCACATCTTTTAGTGATAGCAAATGGACCAATAAATCGTGGAGCCAACTTTCCTTTTACTCCAAACTGATGAATTCCTTCCATCGGAGATACACGTGGTCTCCGATGCTGAAGCTCAAAGGACGACGCCTTTTATCCGCATAACTCTTTTGTCGAGACTTAGCGGCTTTTAGATTAGCTTAAATAACTTTTACTTGCTCTTCGGCTTCATTTACCAGATCAATTCCATATACCACTCGTTCACCAGATTTGCACCAGTTGAGTGGTGTGCGGCACTTCCTGCCATAGAGAGCTTCTTTGGGTGCCATTTTGATACTTAGATTGATATCTGTTGTTGTACGAGAATTCTGCCAATGGTACATGGTCATCCCAATTTTTACCGTGGTGTACGGCACATGCTCTTAACATATCCTCAAGTATCTGATTTACCCTCTCGTTTTGTTCGTCAGTTTGAGGGTGATATCCAGAACTACGAATTAACTTTGTTCCCATTGATGCATGCAACTGCTCCCAGAAACGAGCAACAAACAGCGACCCTCTATCTGATACAACGGTGCGGGGAACTCCATGTAAGCACATAATTCTTGATATGTATAAATCCACATATTTCTTCGCATACGCCGTATGCACTGGAATAAAATATGCTGACTTAGATAACCGGTCAACGATCACCCAAATGGAATCGTGCTTATGAAAGGTGAGAGGCAATCTGACAATGAAATCCATACTCAGATCCTCCCATTTCCATGCCAGTATTTTCAATGGTTGCAACAGTCCGCTTTTTCTCATGTGATCAGCTTTCACTCTCCGACATGTGTCGCACTCGGACACATATTTTGCTATTTCTCTCTTCATACGTGTCCACCAAAATTTAGTACGGAGATCTTGGTACATTTTATTGCTGCCAGGGTGGATCGAGTATTTGGACAAGTGAGCCTCCTCCAAAATCTTCTTCCACAGTTCCATGTCCCGAGGTACCACTATTCGATCTTCGAACCATAACGTTCCTTGTTCGTCTTCCCAAAAACATTTCATTCCTCCGCTTTTAAGTCTTCTCTGAATATGAGACATTCCTTTATCTTTCTTCTGAGCCTCTACAATATCCTCTCTGATTGTAGGTATGAGAACAAGGTTATACAAAGCACCATAAGGAATCACACGTAGATTTGGTTCATCTTCTTCCATAGGAGCGATGGTCAAATTATGAATGTGAGACTTTCGACTAAGTGCATCGGCAACCACATTAGCCTTGCTGGGATGATAATGAATCTCAAGTTCATATTCTTTGATTAACTTTAACCATCTCCTTTGTCTCATATTTAATTCTTTCTGAGTGAATATGTAGTTCAAACTTTTATGATCTGTGTAGAGAAGCACTAGATTTCCCATTAAGTAGTGCCTCCACATCTTCAGTGCAAGAACTACTGCTGCCAACTCTAAATCATGTGTCGGATAATTGTTTTCATGATTTCAGAGTTTTCTTGATCCATATGCAATTACTCTTCCATCTTGCATAAGTACGCAGCCCAATCTGATGCCGTATGCATCACAATAAACATCAAACCATTTCGTTGTATCAGGTTGAGCCAAGATCAGGGCTGTTGTGAGATGCTTCACTAGAGTTTTGAAGGCTTCCTCACATGATTCACTCCATACATACTTGCTGCCCTTCTTTAATAAATCTGTCATAGGTTTAGCAATCTTGGAGAAACTTGGAACAAATCTCCGATAATAGCCTGCTAAACCCAAGAAACTACGGACTTCATGTACGGAGGTGGGAAATTTCCATTTCAGCACTTGTACCACCTTACTCGTATCCACAGCTATGCCTTCCGCTGAAATAATATGACCAAGGAATGGAACTTGATTAAGCCAGAACTCACATTTACTGAACTTGGCATATAACTTGTGATCACGCATTCGTTGAAGCACGATCTTGAGATGTTCAGTATGTTCCTCTTCTGACTTGGAGTAGACCAAAATATCGTCGATGAACACCACGACGAACTTGTCTAACTCTGGCATGAATATTGAATTCATCATGTACATGAAATACGTTGGGGCATTTGTGAGACCAAAATACATAACCAAATACTCATAAAGTCCATATCTAGTTGAGAAGGCCGTCTTTGGTATATCCTCTGGTCGTATCTTAATCCGGTAATAACCAGACCGAAGATCCATTTTAGAGAATAACTTAGCACCCACTAATTGATCAAAGAGCAGATCAATATGTGGTAGTGGATACTTGTTCTTGATAGTTACGGCGTTAAGCGGATGATAATCCACACATAGCTTCAATGTCTTGTCCTTCTACTTGACAAAGAGAGCCGAGCATCCCCAAGGTGATGAGCTCGGACGAATGAAACCTTTACCCAATAAGTCATTCAGCTGCTCCTTTAATTCAGCTAACTCCTTAGGTGCCATTCTATATGGTCGTCGAGAGATAGGTGTAGTTCTCGGTATTAACTCAATCTTGAATTCCACATCTCGGTCGGGCGGCATACCTGACAGATCATCAGGGAATACATCCAGGAATTCACGGACCACTGGAATTTCTTCCAACTTACTTGTTTCAGAATGATACACCGCTGCACTTTCTTGAACCATGTTCTCAAGAATTAAGGTGTGGTGGCCGTGAGTTGAAGAGTTGAGCTCAACGGTGCAAGGACTGATGTTTAGAATAGCTTTGTGGTTGCTTAACCACGACATTCCCAAGATTACATCAATCTTTTGACCTTCAAGGATGATAAGAGTAGTGGGATATATTCTACCACCCAGACATAATGGTGCTCGGGAGATAACATCACTTGCGATAATATTACCTCCGGGTGAAGATATAAGATAGCGATGTTTTGTGGTTGTGGTTGGAAGCTGGTGCTTGAACACAAAGGATTGACTTATGAAATTATGTGTAGCACCGGAATCAAAGAGAATCAATATAGGTATATGGTTGAGAGTGAATATTCCCGTTAGCACGGGTTCTCCTTCCGGTACACCCTCAATGGTAGTGTAGTGGACACTGCCAAGCTTTGATTTCTTTTACTGCTGATTGGGAAACTGACTTGAATGTTGAAATGATGACTGGCTGCAGCTTTGATTTCTCTCTGGACAATATCTAGTAAAGTGACCCATAAGTCCCCAAGTGAAGCACGGATATTTAGTCGGTTCAGCGCTGACTTGTGGATGAGAACTGGGTATCTCTGGCTGCGGTGAAGATGGATAAGAACTTATGTGCTGCTGCTGCGGGGGTGATTCAAAACTTGATGCAAGCAGCGGGCGACTTTGATATGATGGTCGGACAGATGGCTTCCATTCTTGACCAGATGGCGAACGATATACCAACCGATATTTCTGAGCAACCACACACTACTACAAAAAACATTTTTACAGGCGCTTCTATATTTTTTTATAGACGGTCCATTAAAAGTGCCGCCTGTGATGTCAGATGAGCTAATAACCGCCTGTGATAATAGAATATCACAGGTGGTCCGTAACAAAAAACCGTCTGTGAAAATGTATTGATTTTCACAGGCGGTCCGTAACAAAAACCGCCTGTGATAATAGTCATTATCACAGGCGGTCCGTAACAAACAACCGCCTGTGAAAATATAATGATTTTCACAGGCGGTCTGTAACATAAAAACCGCCTGTGATAATGATGGCTCCTCATTGGTCCGCTGCTTCATCCCACGGATCACTCTTGGACTTCGTATCTCCGCTGTCCACTGCTTATCGATCTAACGACTCAGTTTAGAAGCTGCACGATAGATGTGTCTATAACAGCAGCAGCCACGGTTCAGTCCGGCGCATTCATCCTCTTTGATCGTCACCACTCACCAAGCAACTGGGCACGGACCTTTGCCATTGAAAGAGAGCGGTTGAATGCCATGCCGCCGGACAGATTAGCCTCTACTGATTTCTCCCGTTCTCTTCACCACCTGCTAGTAGTTTCCTCTTCCACTGTTCATTGCTGCAGATCGCGTCACCTGATCACCGATCAGCTGCAGAAACCCACTACTAGTAGTTTCCCAAGGTACGGCTTCCGGCGGCATCTCCCAAGGCGCGGCTGCCGGCGGCCTCTCTCAAGGCGCGACTAAGGCGCGACTTCGGTTGCTCCAGACCTCGGCGGCTCCGGCGCGGCCTCCCGACGAGTGCGAGCCCTGCCGACGCGAGCATGGGCGCGGATCTGGCACAGTCTACCTCGGGCTCCCGACGGCGCGGCTGCCGGCGGCCTCTCTCAAGGCGCGACTAAGACGCGACTTCGGTTGCTCCGGACCTCGACAGCTCCGGCGCGGCCTCTCGGCAAGCGCGAGCCCTACCGACGCGAGCACGGACGCGGATCTGGCACAGTCTACCTCGGGCTCCCGGCGGCGCGGCTCCGGCGCGCCTCCCAGCGAGCGCGCGCCCTGCCGGCGTGAGCGCGGGCACAGATCCGGCGCGGTCTACCTCGGGCACCCGGTGGCGCGGTCTACCTCGGGCTCTCGACGGCGCGACTCCTCCAGCTCCAAGCGGCACGGCCTCGTCGGGCTTCGGGCGGCACGGCTCCTCCGGCTCTCGGCGGTGCGACCTCCTTCGACACTTGGCGGCGCTCTTCCGGCTCCCGGCAACGTGGCAGCCTCCAGGCGGCGCGGCCTCTTCTGACTCCCGGCGGCACATGTGAATTTTTTTTTGTTTCACTAGCCATTTTCACAGGCGGTTTTTAATTAAAAACCGTCTGTGAAAATCTATTTTCACAGGCGGTTTTTATTACCGACCGCCTGTGAAAATGCATTTTCACAGGCGGTTTTTTATTAAAAACCGCCTGTGAAAATGTAGTTTCACAGGCGGATTATGCCACCGCCTGTGTTAATCAATCATTTTCACACGCTCTTCGTTACAGGCGGTTTTTAAAACCGTATGCGATAATATGTTTAGAACCGTCTGCGATGAAGCATTTTGTAGTAGTGACACTAGTGTTGTCTTGCGGAATACTCCGCTTTCTCTTCTTTGCTTGGAGACAAAGATCTTCCTTTTCTTGTAGGATAGCGGCATTGACTAATTCGTTGTACTTGCTGTGACTGAACAACGCCAACCTAGCTCGAAGTTTGACTCTTAGCCCTCTGAAGAAATGATCACATCTCAACTTTTCTGTATTTACATAATCGGGCGCATATTGTGCCAAATGGTTGAACTCCTTAAAATACTCATGGACACTCAAGTCTCCTGGCTTGAGTTCAATGAATTCCTCATACTTGGTCTTTATAATTCCTATCGGAATATGGTGAGCATGGAAAGCCTCACGGAACTCAATCCATGCTATCTGATGACCTTTAGGGCGAGTTGCACTATATCCTGCCCACCAAGCTCCGGTAGCTCCATGAAGTTCTTGAGAAGCGAACAATGTCTTCTGATAATCGTCACAGGGAAACACACCAAATTTGGATTCCATTACATGAAGCCAATGATCTGATTCTAATGGTTCAGTTGCTTCCGTGAAGATTGGCGGTTGCGTTGCCAAGAAATCCAAATAATTGTTTCGAGGTGGAATAACTTGCTGCGTTTGATGAATTAGGCCCTGCTGCACCAAAGCTTGAAGTAACTTAGCGTTCTGTTGGTGAGACTCGAACATTTTTGACATGACATCCACCAATACCATTGATGGTGGTGCCTGTGGTGGATCCGAATCATCACCGTCTTGACGAGAACTTCCGACCTTACTCGATGAGCGAATACGAACCATACTGCACAAAGAATTGGGATGAGTCAAAGTTCGATCTCAGCAATAAGTGAATATAAGGAAAACATGAACATGTCAAGAACTTTGTGAAAGTATAACAATATTCATGTTCGCGCAAATTTTCAAACTTATGCTTCAATGATGAACTGTTCTGCCAGAAATGACCAGTCTGAAGAAATTTGAGAATTTCATCCTGTTGGAGGCAAAATCCTGCCTCGTGGTGAACAACAAAGTTGTAGTTCACTTCCTTGCCTTTCCGTAATGTATTTAATTGCTTCAATGTCAGTTCTGGTTAATGAGATATGAATTTCCAAAGTTGACAATGTTCCCAGATTTTCTGAGAAATTTTGACAGCACCTCCTTTGTATATGGCTGTTTTGTCCACAGTTTCTCATATACAAAATATCCAAATTTGTCTAAACTGTAAATTACAAAATTGTCACATATCTCATATAGTTTCCAGAAATATATCATATGCCCTCATTCAATGTTTCTACTGACAGTTATGATCAAATTGGTGAGAAGTACCGAAACAGTTCCAGTTTCTGTCCAGTTTTGACAGTTTTTGAAATTTCCAAATTTTAGCTATGATCCAGGGGGATTCTGCTCTGGTCATGAACATAAATTATTTAGAAGACTCACTTAAATTTCTAACCAGGTATGGAACACCTTCATGGGATAATTCTAACAGGAGATATGACCTTTCAAACTGGAGCTAAGTTTCTGCCAGAATAACCCAGGGAAGAACTGAGGTTTACAGTTGTGGTCCGAATTTCATTTTTATCATTTCATGATAGGAATATGTTATGGATATTAACTTGACACTTTAGTGGCAAAATACACCTTTGGCATGTATTTTAACCATCGATGTGCCGATGTAACCCGAATGAAATGCCAGTACTATGTCCTCACCAAATAAAAATCTTAAGCCGGTATTCCGGCATACGTATCAACGGTGGCAGTAATGACGTTCACTCGCAAACATTTTCTACTCGACCTACGAATAACATGGTTTGTGTACCTGTCACTACACCCAAACTACTGATCAATCATATGGTACTGTACGGCACAGCCTGCACGGGCGAACAGTTCACAATAATATATATAAAAGTAAGAAACATTTGTCCCGTATCATTCCATATGGGCCGCCTCGAGTTAAGCCACGTCTCGAGGTACATGACCGGATTTTCTACCACCCGACAGGGTCCCACGTCTTTGCATAGTGCTGCACTAGTAGGAGGTGCATCAGGTTATGTCCCACCCGACGGGGGCTCCCACTAACTTTGAAGAACGCTGGGGTACCGCGTGTCATATGTTCTCAGAAACATGGAAAGTTTCAGAGACTCATATGGACATTTCCGTGCCAAGCCACGGAAATAATCACATGCTACCTCTCGCATGGTGAGCTTACCGCAATTGATCCGCTTGCGATGGCGTACCTTACCTCTTACCTTACGTCAGAGCGTCGTTACAGAATATAATAACACATATGTTAGCTTTGCCACCTTAAGTAACTAATACTATAATTGACCTTATGTGGGCATAATAACTAATCCTCACTTGACTACTTCATAGTTTTCAAAAATAGGCGCTTTTCAAGCGTGCTATTCCCAATACGGCTCTGATACCAAGCTATGGGGACCGGGGTCCACACATTCCACAAATCGCATTGGGTGGTGCCGCGCGATGCGGCACCCAACAGCACACAAGAGAAGTCTTACAAAATAACACCCCAAAATATTTTATTTCACAAAATGGTCCTCTTTTAACATAATATACAACGCAGCGGAATATACATACTCATACTCTCAACTAACTATGCACAAGAGAAGTTGTCCCTGCCCGCGAACGCTTCTCACTAGCAACACGAAGCAGAGAGCAGTGGCAAGGTTTCCGTGAGAGATACATCTCGACAAGCTCGAGGTCTCACGGACAACCACAATATAAGAACAAGCTAATAATACCTGCAAAAACCACAATATAGCAATTGTGAGCACAAGGCTCAGCAAGACTTAACCGTCTCACCTAAAGTATGGAACTCTACATGTTGGAAACTTTAAAGACTGGAAAGATGAATTTGCAGGAATGGACTCGCCGAAAGTAAATCCTTAGTGGTCAGTTTTAATGTAGCATACGCGATCCATGGGCATAGCATCATTGTGAATTCCACAATCAAACAAGAAACACTTCGTCCACGATGATACTTGCTCAAGGTTGCATAAGCTTTATTCAAGTTAAATGTTTGGAAATTTGTAAATTTAATATGCTATCTCTATAGCAGTGAAGGTTGCAATACAAAGAATTATTTATAGCAACATATTCATAATCTTTCCATTTTTCTTTCTTACTACGTCAAGACTCAGTGACCAAGTATGCTCAATCCATAACTGCGAGTGACGGTGATTGCAACCAGTAGACACCCGGACTGCATGACACGTACGCCCAAACTCAGAGTTGCAACGGCACACTCCCCTGATGTCGTAAGCAGCCACCTTTCCCAAGACTAACCCATATCAAAACAGTTCGATCAACCCGAACAGCAAGCTCCCTCAAGGTACACCTCCGCTGTGAGATGTTCATGAGCGAGTTACCTCCCACTGTACTAACAGCCGACAGCTTAAGCCGATTGAAAAGGTTTCAACATAGGATCCTCGAGGTACATCGGTTTCCTAGGTTCCATATAGCCAGTATGCACCCGGTACAGTTCAAACTTGTCCAATAGGGCCAAGCACGAGACGGGCCTTAACGACACACACGGGGCTACCAATCCATTTCCCCAACACCTGCCTTGCCATTACCGACCCAGGCACAATATGGGAAAACCAACCTACACAAATCCCCGTCCACGTCTCATATTAAAGAGTGAATGTTATAGTAACCTCTCGTGAGTAGGTTTCCCTCACTCGACTTCTCTCGCAAGTAGAATTTAACTACTTGACTTGTGGTCGATAAAATATGACCAATCTCGCGAGTAGCGTCCAACATACTCGACTTCTACAGATCTTCTAACTTAACATTAAGCATAGCAATAATAATACGATAGATTCTTATACTACCCATCCACTTCAAGGATTATTTGGTCATGCATGTGGAGTATTCAATCAACATAGACCTAATGCACATATCAAGTCTATTCAATACAGTGTGTAAAAGCAAAACTTTAAAAGGCACTTAAATGCAAACCGGGGCTTGCCTTTCGGTTGCGATAAAAGTCAGCGACGATCAGTTAGTATTCTTCGATGAGAAAATCAAGCCACACCAGAATCACTATAGAAATCCTCAGCTCCGGGTTGTGCTTCTTGTCGGCCACCTTCGCCGCGAACACTATCGAAATGATATGCAAATAAAAGATTGCAATTTATTATTATAACAACTGAAGTTGATTATAACTCAAGAAGGATTAATATTAGTTAGGATTTGAAGTTATGTTGCTAGACTGGACAGCAACAGAAAGGAAACAAGATGAACTTAGGCAATGAACATATGAAGTGAAATAGATATTGTTTTGTACATAGAGATGTGATCTCAATTTTATACAGGTTCAACAGATTCCCTGAGCCTGAGAAAACTACAGGGAGTTCATTTGGTCATTTAAGAATAACCAGGTAAATTTCAGATACAGCAATTGAATATATTGGTCTACAAAATTTCTTAAGTGTTTAGCGTTATCTGAATTTTTGTTGTAATTTTGGAGGCCTATAATGGATACCAATAGTTGTACCATACAGAGGGGGTCCCACTGGTTCTAGGAAAATTTGTTTCACAATTTTCTAAGCTTCCTACAGGGGGAGATTGATTTTACAAGGTTGGATAATTTACTGAAAAAGATTATATTGTTTTTGGGCATGGTATGACCAGTTAGGAAAAATCTCAAGATTGAACTAGGTTATTAAAGTCCAATGAAGCTGAAATTTTTACAGGAATTCAGAAACTTACTAGGGAACATTTTGGAAAAATTTCAGATTTTCTATGAAGTGAATCATCAGATAAAAAATCAAACATGATTTTTCTTTAAAGGGCTCTAGAGGGAAATCTAGGGATTTTCATGAAGATTGGGTTGTAGTTATAGTTAGTGTGGAGAAAGATAAAACGAATAAAGTTGGTTTGACAAACTTTGAAGCCTTATACTGAGAGATATTCAATTTAGAAGTTTGCACAAGTTTCTGTACAAATTCTAAATGAATTTGACTATTTTTATGTGCATAGAGAATGCACAGGTGATCAGACCATGTAAATAAAGTCTAATGACCCTGAAATATTTAATGGAGTTCGAGGATATTCAAATGAAGGCTCTGGAAAAATTTTGTATTTTTCCAAAGAGCATAACTATAGGAATTAATTCTATAAGAATTTTGCTTAGTTGAATTATGGGAAATTTCTATGTACTTTCATACAATTCCAAGTGCACCACTGGAAATTATTCTTCATTCTGGTTCTAACAAAATTTATTTGGGAATTTTTGGACAATTATACTAGGAGATATGGATTTTTGAAGTGGGAACTAAATCTGAAATTTAATTTAAATTGGAAAAAGTTTTGAATAATGGCTGGGCCCACAGGATTTAAAATGGGCCAATCGTGTTGAAGCAACACCAGGGTTATAATGTTCACGGATGTAGCCACACGGGATCCTTGGCCGCAACTGATCCGGGGTGCGCCGTATTAGGCTGACCGCTGGGACCCGCGGTGTCATCTTCCACCTCGAGCCAGCGGCGCCCTCGCTGGACCCGCGGCGGCGCCTGACGGCGATGCCTCATCGGCGACCGTTACAGGGCACGCCTGATGAGGACATCACTCCTATGCATATACAGTACACTCTATTCAACATACAAGATGCAATCAATAGGATTCACACACACACCAATTAATTTCAGAGGTGAGCTCGTTCTTATATGTTTCCTTATATATTTTTGAGAATAGATTGCTACCTAATGACTTAATTGTGATTAGGATCCATAGATAAGTTAAAATAGTAATTTTAGGAAGATTTAGGTGTGTGGAGGACCATAGGATACGTTCAAAGAGGATGGAAACTGATCCCAACTCAAAATCGTGTCCAACTCGGAGTCCAAGAGCAGTACACACCAAAACGGACGCCCAGGATGCATACGAACTTCGTTTCGGACATTCTACATACGCACGGAAAGGGTAGAGGATAAAATTTCTAATAGCTCTGGTCCCATGTCAAAATGATTTCGGAGTCGACGGGAATCGTCAAAACAAAATAGAGTTCAGAATCTGTCAGGATGCTGCACCACTGTATTGGGCCATTGGGCCTTGTATCAAGTCTAAGTCCATTATTTTTGTATCTTAGGGTTAGGTCACGACCTCAACACCCCCTTGGACGTCCTCCCACCTATATATACTCCATAGTAGCCGCCATGAACAATTGGGTTTTGCTTAGATTAATATGTTATACACAGTTTTGCCGTTCATCAGTTTGTGAGACCCCAACTTAGCAATTCAGATTGCTTCTACCTTGTTCTTGCTTGTGTTCTCGGTTGCACTTGCAGGGATTAGCCTTCTTGGTGAGGTCAATCGTGTGCAGCACGGTTGATAACCAACGGAGCGGTGGTGTAGTGATTGCAGGGGTTTTTCGTGTTCTACTCGAGAACCTCGGATCATCATCGTCGAGATCTCCATCAATTGACTTATCCATTACCTATCAGAAGATCGGGCCTAAATTTTCTTATCAATTGGTATCAGATTTCTAGGTTTCCCGTTGGGTAATTCATCTATCCACTACATTAGTTTTGTTTTTCATACCTAGAGTCCACAAAAAAGCCACAAAAAAACTTGCAGTTTAGTAGATCTGTTCATTACTTTGTCCGAACCACCATTGAGCCTTTGAAACTTTCATTTTCAGATTGGTTTTGTTGAGTTTGTGTCCGTTTTTGAGTCATACTGCTGGTTTAGAAAGTGTTTTTTGTATTAGTTTGAGTTTTGCATTGTGTGATTCATCCTTTTGGATCACGTCATCACGTCCAGATTAGATTTACCTCTGTCCAGTTCGGTATTTTCATCATATATCGCTCATACAAACTCGGATTTTGATGTTCTTATACTTTCTGGAAAGATTAAGGAGCTATCTATAACTTTTTTATTCATCATTTTCTCAGAAAATATAGTTATCGATGTCGAAATTGCATTAGATCCGAATCTGTTATTGACCTAGAAATTCTGAACAGTCTGTATTTCGGGTCAATATCTCCTATTGTTCCTTTCCAAAATAGGTCTTACATATATTGAAATTAAATAGGAGAGATATATATGCAATCTTGCTGTTGTTAGTTTTTCTATTTGGAACCTCTAAGTGTGCCTATTTGTCTTTGGAAGATTGAGCAGAAAATCTGCGACAGACACACAAGATATCTTTGATTACTTTTTATTGTGTTCTTCTTTTGCAGCACATTCTGAGAAAAGGAAGAAAAAAAAGAAAAAGGCAAGTGCAAAACAAGATACAAAAGCCGCACAAAAAAAGAGGAGAAAAAAACAACAAAAAACAACAAAAGTCCTTGCATCCTTTGTGTCATCTAGTTTTGTCTTATGTCTTGCTTGCTTGAACTACTAGGAACACATTTAGACCAGCAACATTGACAAGTACTTTGGACACTTATTCAACTTTACTATCTGATTTCATTGTTGCTAATCCTTGCTACATATAAAGTGCCTTCCAGGTTACACTTTACTCTTGAGCAGAATCGATACACCTTTGCAATCATCCCACGCTTCATTAGTTTCTTCATACCGACCACCGTTTGCCACCTGCAGTGTCGGTAAGAACACTTATAAGAGCGTGGTAAGATGCTTGAGAGTGTGTGATTCCACTTCCACATTACCATTATCCTTTGTAGTTGATAGGGATAACATATTTTTTATTGTCTTCTGTTTGCTACCAACAATGTCAGGTAAAAGCAAGAATCATGGATTATATGTTGAGATGATTGACATGATGAAGACGGCGATGGAGTTGCTCGCTAAGAATCAAAAATCAACCAAGGTTTCACATGACATTCAGACCATCTTTACAACTCCTTCCATAGAAAGTAATTACATTCTCCCATCTCTTCCTTCTTATCATGGTTTTGGTTACGATGAATATATTGCATGGGAAATAGAGTTGGATAAAATTTTTGGACAATGTCATATGTGTGAGAGGAGAAAGATTAGAAATGTTGCAAGTGCATTAGTAGATTGTGCATTAACTTGGTGGAACAACTTAAGTGATTTAGAAAAACCACGAACATGAAAAGATATGAAAATTCTTATGCGAGAAACTTTTGCCAATATATCTAATTGCAAAGATAAAATAATTGAACTTGAGAAAAAATTTCTTGTTGTACCTCCTCCTACGCCTAACCTTTTGCAGGAACATGAACAAATAAATGTAGAAAATTCAAAAGAGAATGAGGTGTTCAACATATCTTGTGAAAATTCAGATCTTTCAATTCCTATTTCACCCACAGTTACTGCTGAATATGAGAATGAAGATAATGTACCTCGCACTACACTTATCAATGTTGAGAAGTTTTTGAATGTTTCAAATGTTTTCCTCAATCATTCTATTGGAGAGCAACAATTTGAGGAGCCTTTTCTAAAAACTCATTTACCACTAGTTGATTTTCCTACTGATTCTTACGGTAAAAATGAGTTCTATGCTGATAATTATATTATACCGATCCTAGAACAAGTCAATGAATTTGATACTTTATTACCCACTTGTGCTGAAATTAAGCATTTGATTCCAATTATATGTAAAAGGGATGAGCTGAAATTTTTGTCTTCTCTAAATACTTTGGGTTATATTGAATTTGACACTCTTTGTGATCTAGATATCGTAGAGAAGAGAATATTTTCCCAATCTGAATTGCCTTTGTTAAGTAGAAATATTTTTCATGCTATAGGAAAATATGAACATAGTCATATATTTATGGTGCATAAAGTTTACATATGTTCAAATGTGCAAGCTCCTTTTGTACTACAACAACATGGTAAAGTAAATGAATGCTTTAATGCTAATAATGTCTTGTCAAGTTTTTCTAGATTTTTTCCTTGCAGCAGGGACAACACAAAAAAAAGAGAAATGTTGTTCGCTGCAGTTGTGCAATATGGATAGTGCTCACTCTATCCCCAAAAGCCTCTTTGCTGGACATACGAGCAAGCCGAGGACGGCTTGTCATCAAGAAGGGGAGAATGATGAGATCAAGTACATTGTCATTGCACATACAAGCATGTCACGATGTTTATTTATTTGGGATCCTGGCTCGAGTCAATGTGCATGCGTATTTTATGAAGAACATAGAGATGGTGCACTATGTCGTCCACCAACTTGGGCTCCTCCTTTGATGCACACAAGAGGATTTGATGGCGTTGCACATATGGACCCACACATGAGAGAAGATGAACTTGAGTCGAGGACGACTCCAATTCAAGAAGGGGAGGATGATGAGGATATCATTCCTATGCATATACACTACACTCCATTCAACATACAAGATGCAACCAATAGGATTCACACACACCAATTAATTTCAGAGGTGAGCTCGTTCTTATATGTTTCCTTATATATTTTTGAGAATAGATTGCTACCTAATGACTTAATTGTGATTAGGATCCATAGAGAAGTTAAAGGAGTAATTGGAGGAAGATTTAGGGGGGTGGAGGACTAGAGGATACATTCAAAGAGGACGGAAACCGACCCCAACTCAAAATCGTGTCCAACTTGGAGTCTAAGAGCAGTACGCACTAAAACGGATGCCCAGGACGCATACGAACTCTGTTTTGGACGTTCTACATATGCATAGAAAGTTTATAGGATAACCTTTCCAAAGGCGCCGGTCCCATGTCAAAATTCCTTGGGAGTGGATGGGAATCGTCAAAACAAAATAGAGTTCAGAATCTGTCAAGGTGTTGCGCCATCGTATTGGGCCATTGGGCCTTGTATCAAGTCTAAGTACATTATTTTTTATCTTAGGGTTAGGTCACGACCTCAACACCCCCTTGGACGTCCTCTCACCTATATATACTCCATAGTAGCCGCCATGAACAATTGGATTTTACTTAGATTAATCTGTTATACACAGTTTCGCCGTTTATCGGTTTGTGAGACCCCAACTTAGCAATTCAGATTGCTTCTATCTTGTTCTTGCTTGTGTTCTGGGTTGCACTTACAGAGATTAGCCTTCTTGGCGAGGTCAATCGTGTGCAGCACGGTTGATAACCAACGGAGCGGTGGTGTAGTGATTGCAGGGGTTTTTCGTGTTCTACTCGAGAGCCTCGGATCATCAACATCGAGATCTCCATCAATTGACTTATCCATTACCTATCGGAAGATCGGGCCTAAACTTATCCTCATCAACACCGACCCTCTAAACTCGCCACCCCAACCTGGATTTGGCCATAGAACACGATGGCGATCCTCACAACGGTGATGGATCGCCGGAAAAGCTCGCGCGACGGCGGCAACGATGATTAGGGTTTTGGCCAACACGAATTCACTTCGGCAAGGGCTAAAAACACTCAGAAATTGATCGGAGAGCATCTTGGGGTCACGAGGATGACCAAAATGAACTCTTATTGAGGTGGAAATGGCCGCAAAGACAAGTTCGACGGCGACCCGCGTATTTTCAACTGGGGGCCGCAAGAACTTCGATTTCTATGCGTGTGGTCGATACCTTTTGGGCGTTTTTGGCTAGGGTGTGTGCGAGAATGTTTAGAAGCTACTTGCTAAGCAATTCGAAGAATTATTGCACATGCAAACCGAATTTGGGTGAAGAACCACGGCGGGCAAAAGAACTAAGCGTCAGTTCTTTGAAGAAAACCTGAGCTACAAGCTATGACAAAATCTGAAACTTTGCGAGCATGAACTAGGCGTGATTGCAAACCTTTTTCCTTAAAGGATCAAAGCTTGATAAGGCCCATAGCTGGGGTTCAACGGAGCAGCAGAGGACCCTCTCGGTGACCTCCCCGTCGGCGGCGAGAAATCCTCAAAATACAATCAACACAAGGCATGAAACAAGGAACCAATCGGTGGAGAAGATAGAGAGGAAGGTTGTGCCACTACTCTATGTTTGTACCTCAGCGCGGCACGGGCTCAATCACCGGCAAAACCGAAGAATAGGGAAGGCGGGGAAGAACTCGCCGGGAGTGAAGTTGTGGCGCCAGGGAATGGAACAAGGAGGAAAAACTCAACTTGAGTGCTGAGGAGTGATAAGGAGGAGGTCAGGGCGAGCTGGGGGCAGCTGGAGGCGACCTCAACAGTGTAAGCAGCTCGGTGTCGACTGCATGCCGGGAGGTGGCGCCCTGGGAAGAACAGGGGCGAAATTGAGCCTATGACCAGTGGGTCCCACACCTCTATTCATCTCTATCTTCTCTGGGCACTAAAATATCCCACTAAATTGTGTCAAAAAATTCTAGAAATTTTATGGTAGACTAAATTGAATGTGTATAAATTGGTTCTGGAATCAAAATGTTGATTTGACAAAGTTTCAAATGAATTCAAATTTGAGTTTGAGTTGAATTCAATGTAGCTATTGAATTAAATAGCAAACCTGCTTCAAAAATTATGAAACTTTGCAGGGTTGCTATTTGGAATATTTTGAATCCATTGGTCAACTCAAATCTTCATGTTAACTTCATTTAAACAGTAGCTAAGTTTTTTTTTTTTGAATTTCCTCATTTGGAGTTTGAATTAATTTGTTTTTCTCATTTCATTTTTAATTCTTTTTATCATTCAAAATTTTTAGTCCAAACTGAAGTTTGCCTTATGGAAATTAGGGATTTTACAATCCATCGAGAAAAACTCAAGTTACGATCGAAAGATCAAACAAAGGTCACTCTGTTTTACCCAAGAAAAACAGTTCTAGAATACTGCAAAGAAACTCGTGTAGATCCAAAACCACAAATCCAATGAGCGTGAAATTTTCACAGATGATATAAAATCAAGTTTTGAAGACAACTCGAAAAGAATCACATCAATCGGATCTGTAAAACTCTAGTTATGATAAAACCACCTAAGAAAGGTAGTGTTGTGCAGAAACTAGACGAGAAAGACTTGACCAAAATAAGTCGGACGAACAAGGCACAAAAATTCCTTCAAACTACAAATTTTATTGATCAAAACACAAGAGAAACAGCCCCAAAGTCGTGCACCATGATCTCTGGCCTCCCTTGCTTATATAACCACCGATGAGGCCAACCCAAACCAAACTAGGACTCGTATCCTACTCAGTTTCCGAATCAAAACTTTCCATAACTGCTCAAGACTCTTCTATACGTAGATAGAAGCAATCTTAAGACTTCCAAACACCTTAGGAACATATCCCACATTCCTAAAACAACTCAACTTCGTGCTCACCATGAAATCCTAACGTAACCAACATCTTTCCAAATTTGAGCCAAACACGACTCAGCCGCACCCTGAGTCCATAACCTAGTCGATTGGACCTTTCTGACCAATTATTTATGTCCACATATCTTCATCATGCCTCGGAACCATGTAGACACGTCCATGCATTCCTTGCACATGTGCAAACATCTTCCAACGACATCCACGATTCCTTCATATGCATTGTTCTTGATTCAAACATGCTACGCAACCTCCCGATCAACTCAACCACAATTCCTCCCGAACTTGGTTGTTGAACCTCATCTTCTCCCTAAGACTAGTTCAATGGATCCCGTCACCAGTCATGTCTTGAACTCAAGCAACACCTGCACATGAATAGACAACCAAGACTTCCGAGCACAAGTCCTCGACTTGACTCTCATTAGTTCTGATAACCACAACACCTTACGTGAGCACCTCACATAAGTATGTTGCAAACCTTAGAAAAAATATATCAATCATAACCACCAAAATAAACCAAAAACTTAGTAAAAGAAAACTAAGCACCTTTGTCGGATTATTACCAATATAATCATAAAAAGCTAATTTTTCAGGAATTTTAGACCAAGCTTCTGATAAACTAAGATTTTCTACCAACTGAGCTATATCCCCCTCGAGCCAAATGGAGTATGCATGAAAGAGTCAGATGCTTCTTCTATTCTTTTCTCTGGTGCAGCTGGGCCATCCTGGACTTGAACTGGAGACCTCACCCGTGAAGTAAATCATCGCCCCTACGATCCAACCAATTGGGAGAGAATCAATAGACTCCTTTTCGAGAGCGATTCATCCTTCCCAAACTCAGCATACAACTCCCTGTTGTATTGCGCTCTTCAAGTGTGGTTCTTCCCCCTTCTCCCCCTTACTAGTCATCTATGCAATAGCTCCAGATCGATAGCCCAATGCACCCCTCACACATGTTCGAGACCTATACCCCTCTCTTTCACCTAGGTGTGGACTTAGGGGATTACATGATTCATTAGAAAAAGGAATTATAGCTACTTTTTTCTCTATAAAAAAATTCTTAGTTTCTCGATGAGTTTCTTCGGGACATTTTCCATAATCCAAAAAAACAAGTTCGAAACATTGCAAATTAAAAGCAGAACCACTGCGATCAAGCTCTGAACCTTACCAAAGCTAACCGGACCTTGAACCGCAGCTTACCAAAACTAATAGGATCTAGCGCCGGAACTTACCAAAGCTATCACGACCTTGCGCTGGAACTTACCAATGCTAGTCGGACCTAGCGCCGGAGCTTACCAAAGCTAGTCGAACCTAGAGCCGGAGCTAACCAAAGCTAGTCAGACCTAAACAAAGAAGTCGAACCTAGCCAAAGCAAGTTGGACCTTACGTCAGACCTTGCCGGAGCTACCCAAAACAAGCTGGACCTATCGTCCGACCTTGTTGGAGCTCGGACCTATAGTCGGACCTTGATGAGAAAGATGTTTTGGTAGTATTCAAAACTTTTATCGCCATAGCCAATGTATTCAGCACACATAGGTCTCACACGTACCCAAAGGATGCACACCCTGCCTCCTAGCGCTATGGCTAAGTACTGGGGGTCAGACGGCTCACACCCTGAGTAAGGCAGGAACCGAGCCCCGGATGCTAACGAACTGAATTACCCAACTCGCTCCTCAATTTAGGATCGTAAGGTGTAGCAAAACTAAAGGGCAGGAAGGGAGTGACCAATGAGCAAGATTACTTACATTATTCTTTAATTTTTTGCTTACTTTCGCATATTGCCTATCGTATGCACGGTCACTTTTCCCTGTCTCATCCTAGTCGGAGTTATGCTATCCTGCTAAAGGCGGGCTTGCATGATGTACTTGCAATGTGTTTGGGGTCCTCTGGTCGTTTTCTTGCACGGGGTCCATGGTGCCGAATGGTTCTTACCCCTGAAAGGCTAATGCCGAATTGGATGTCCAGTGTGTGCAGCCTGCTTAGCATGGTTTCGTACCCTAAGCCTGTGCACCTTACCTCCTAGTGCTAACAACTGAGTATAGGGGGGTGGATGGCTCATGCCCTGAGCAAGTCAGCGATCATACCCAAAATGTTGTCGCACCGAATTACCCATGCCCGGTATCTTAACTAAGGATCGCAAGCCATAACGAGACTAAAGAGCAGAGCAACAGTGACTGGTGGGCAAAATTACTCTTCTCTATCATGTGTGCAAGTCATACAGGAAGTGACACCAGTTTCACTTCTCCGAGCTCCGACGCCTCCCAAGGGGGCCGCCGCCGTCACTTTTGCGAGCTCCAGCGCCCCCAAGGGGGCCGCCGGCGTCACTTCTGCGAGATTTGGCACCTCCCAAGGGGGCCGTCGGCGTCACTTCTGCGAGCTCCGGTGCCTCCCAAGGTGGTTGTCGGCGTCACTTCTGTGAGCTCCAGCGCCACCAAGGGGGCCGTCTGTGTCACATATGTGACCTTCGACACCTCCCAAGGGGGGCGTCAGCGTCACTTCTTCGAGCTCTAGCGCCTCCCAAGGGGAACGCCAGCGTCACTTCTGCGATCTCTAGCACCCCCAAGGAGGCCGCCAGCATCACTTCTGCGAGCTCCGGTGCCTCCCAAGGGGGCCACCGGCGTCACTTCTGCGAGCTCCAGCACCCCAAGTGGGTCACCGGCGTCACTTCTGTGAGCTCCAGCGCCTCCAAGGGGCCGCCGGCGTCACGTCTGCAAGCCCTGACGCCTTTCAGGGGGTCTGCTTGTGTCACTTCTACATGACAGGATGAAGGCCCCACTTGCAGGATCATCGCCTCCCTCGAGGTGGGCCCTGGAGCCACTGTTGGTACCCTCAGTACCGGGTACCCCCGCGCACAGAAAGAAACAGCTAAGGTCCTGTTTGGTACAGCTTCTGCTACTGCTTCTTCATAAAAATAAGCTGAAGCTATGCCAAACAGGAAACTTCTGTAACAGCTTATTAGTTCAGCTGCTTCTCAGAATGAACTAAAAGCAGGACATAATCAGAAGCTACTTTCCACCAGCTTTTCATACAAGCTACTTTTGTAGCAAGTTCCAGTTGTGCCAAACGGAGCCTAAGGACCTTGCCTCCCCCACGAAGGTGAGCTCCGATGTTGCCACGTGTCCTGCAGAGCCAGACCCTGTCTCTTCTCAGAGGTGGGCTCCAGACCTGCTAGGGTCCCACGGAGCTGGACCCCTTCTCTCCTCAGGGGTGGGCTCCGAATCTTCTTCGTGTTCTGTGGAGCTTGTAACACTCGGTTCTGAAAAACGAACCAAGTGCAGTATATGCGTGCCCAGGATGTTTAACACACATAAACAAGTGATTCACAAATGATAAACATATAATTACCACATCTCAAATTTTTAAATAAGTACTTTTATTACAATATTCATGTAATCCTCATATTACAACTCTAATGAGCATTAATGACATTACTATTGTAGTGGAAATACTCTAATTAAGCAAACTAAGCAAACTTAAGCAAACTGAGCAAAAAAAGTAGTGCGGCTCCAAGCAACACCACAGGCAAGCTGACGGCGGCATACAACCTAGAACTCCTCATTAACGTCGTGATACTCCCAATTCTGACCTGCAACTGTTGGTGGGGGATTGTAAGGGTGAGTACATGTCATACTCAGAAAGTGTGAGAAAGTATGACATGTAGCTGATACAAACAACGACAATAATACAGGCTAAGTGCTGCAAAGTACATTCAAAACATATAAAAAGTGTTATACTATGTCTATGTGAAGTAATCCCATCATATACCACAATGATTATCATAGTATAAGTCCATATTCCATATCCATCACCAGTATACCAGATTTCACCATTACCATTAACCATATCCAATACCATAATTCAATCTATAACAATCCATAACCATATTATCAACCATAGCCAGTACTAAACCATCCCAATACCAAAACATAACTAAACCATCCCAAATCCCAAGTTTCCCTCTAATCATGTGAGGGTCCAAGTTGCTCATGACCGAGAGCACGACTATCATGATAGTTTTCAAAACTCTGTAGAGGTTGTACCACTTTACCCACGTGTTCATGATTTCATCACCTTTCGATGACTAAGGAATCTCAGTTATGCCGTATCACACTTCCTTAGGCGTGTGGCCAATCGATCACAAAATAGCCTTTACAATGGGATTACTAGTATGTACGGACCCACTTAGGTTTCACCGGTGGCGATGCCTCCAACTGAGCACATCTTCAACCAAGGGCACCCTCTTGTGCCATTCAGATCCCAGGGAGTCCCTCCACAAATCCAAACCCAATCCGACTCCCCTTCCCTGGTGTGCCAAATGATCCGCGCAATACTAGCAATACCCTAATTAATCAGCTATGTCGCACCCATACTTGGCCTCGTGGTGGCACTGTAAATCCTGGATGGTCGCTCCACGAACCGGTCCTTAGATCTAAAGCAAGCGAAACCACCATAACATCCAACCCATCCACATACCATGTTTGCTTAGATCACCCATTACCATGTTGCCATTAACTATGTTCATCAGTGTACATTATCCATCATCTCAATAATCTATAATTAAGTAACTTGGTTGTTTTCCCATCCCAATTAATTTGAGCAAAGCAAAATGTAAAAACCCTTCCTGACTCTCTACAATGTATCTCGAGCGACAAGGGTGGTCAAACAAGACTATTAAACTCCTATCTTGGGTTTCCTATCAATTTGACACAAGCAATGCAGTTTTGCAACCAAAACATTTAAAAACAGGATCAATATGTTCAAGGACACTTGCCTTCCTCTTGGGCTTTATTGGGATCTAAGACTTTAAAGTGCTGGTGCTGGAGGTCTTCTACAGCACCCTCTAACGCAAATCCGTCTAATTCGCGCAATGAACATACAAGACAAGAATCACAATCAATAGATGCTCATATGTTACTCAATATGACATGGCATGCATGCATGATTAATGCAAATGCGAAGTGGAACGAGTTAATGAATTACTATTAATGTTTACTAATCATTTACAATGGTTATTAACAAGTTTTAACAGGTTCAAGTTGATTCAATTAAATTCAGAATTAATTTAACAGTAGTTAGATCTAGAGGTCGGACAAGTCTGCTGTACAGCCGGACTAGTCCACCCTACATAGAACCAGCAAGCTAGGGTTTTCTAGATAGATGTGAATTTGGAAAAACGGGGTTGAATTCACGTGAGAAAGAGAAAGTAGAAGGTATACCAGGTGTTTATAACTCCAAAGAATCAAGAGTTTGAGGCAACACTTGGATCTTGACGATCTAGGGTTGATGAAGAAACTTGAAGGTGACTTGTTGATGAAGAACGAAAATTGATGGAGATCTTGATCACTTGATCCTCTTTCATTTCCTCCTCTTCTTCTTCTTACTCTGGATCTCCTTCTCCTCCTTGGTGGCGGGTCCCACAAACTAGGGTTTGGGTGTGTTTCAAAAGCGGCAAAGAGATGTAAAGTTGAGGTGTGGGGTTGTTTATATAGAGTTGGAGGAACGAGATCTAGAATAGCACCATGGTATTGTAACCATGCCATTCCCAAGATGACATCTAACTTCTGATTCTCTAATATCAGAAGTGAAGTAAGATATATGGTTCCATCTAGGTTAAGTGGTATCCCAGGAACCAACTCATTTGTTATTGTTTTCCCTACCAGAGTGCTAATCACATACGGAGTTTTTGTGGAGATTATAGGCAATTGATTTTTAATGACAAAAGACTTGCTAATGACATTGTGTGAAGCTCCAGAGTCAAAGAGTATGACTACAGAATGGTAAAAGATAGAGAACGTACCCGTGAGTACGGGTGCGCCTTCTGGAACGCCCTCAATGGTGAGATGGTGAACGTTGCCGAGTCTGGGAACTGGCTTCTTGGTCTGGTTGCGGGGTTGGTTGGCGCCCTGGTATGATGACTGTCCTCCGCTCTGCCTACTCTGCGGGCAGTCCTTGGCGAAATGTCCCGTGTGTCCACACGTGAAACACGTGTACGGGGTTTGACCGGTACGAATGGGAGGACGGAATCCCGGTGCACGTGGTGGAGGTGGAAGTGCACGTGGGATCATCCCCTGCTGTTGTTGCGGTCGGAAACCGGAGTTGCCGAACTGGGGACCACTGAACATTGGTGGTCGTGATGGAGGTTGCCACCTCTGGCCGGATGGTGATCGATACACCATTCGGTACTTCTGAGAAGCACCACCTCCGCTACCCTGCGGAGCACTCCACTTTTTCTTGTCTGAGGACAGCTCTCGAGTAGCATCCTCTTGCATGATCGCGGCGTTGACAATGTTGTTGAAGCTGCCGTGATTGAACAAGACAAGCTTGTGCTTCATCTTGGGGTTCAACCCCCGGTAGAAGGACTCTCGCTTCCTGTCTTCTGTGTTCACTTGGTCCTGTGCATACTGGGCCAAGTGGTTGAAGGTCTTGGAGTACTCGTAAGCGTTCCTTCCTCCCTGCTTCAGCTCCAAGAACTCTTGAAGCTTCCTGCTCATAATCCCGGGAGGGATATGGTAGGCGCGGAACGCCTCCCGGAATTCTGCCCAGCTCACGACATAGCTTGCGGGGCGTGTGGTGAGGTAGTTTGCCCACCACGCACCAGCAGAACCCTGTAGTTGTTGAGCTGCAAATAGAGCCTTCTGTTGTTCGGTTATCTCGAGTAAACCGAACTTTCCTTCAATGGTGCGGAGCCAGTTGTCTGCCTCCAAAGGTTCGTCGGCCTCTCTGAAGACCGGCAGATGTGTCAATGCGAAATCCAAGTAGGAACTTGGATATGACTAACGTGGCCCCTCAGCATGTCGCCCCCCTTGATGGGACGAGTGCTGTACAAGGGTCCACAACAACTCGGTTTGCTTGTCGCGTGAGCCGAGTACTGCTGCAAGAACCTCCGTGAGACTTCTGGGATGTGTAGGTGGAGGTGGTGGAGGTGGCTGTGTCTGGGGCGTATTCTGCCCCGGGGGTGGTGTGTCATACCCCTGCCCTCCACTTGAGCCTCCCACTTCCGGGGTTGTACATGTATGCACCATGCTGCAATACAACAATTTACACCATAAGTCTCATTGCCTCAAGTTCATCCTTCCATATAAGTAGTAATGCGGTAGACCACGATAGATAATATACAACATTAACATATATTGATAAAGTATAAGCTTTATACAAGATATATTATCTCTGACCAAGTTTACAGTAGTAAACTCCAAAATGATGGATTCCCACTATGGAAATACATCTCTACTATACTTGGTCCCCATGAGACGTCGTACATATCTTGTCATTGTAGACATAAACACTACTAATCTTAATATGACACAAACATGGTCACAAAAGAAAAACACGAGCAACTATTAAACTATATGTTGCCCCGTGTCGGCAGAAGTGCTGCCACATCCCACTTCAATACGTCCTACTCGACGTATTCAAGTTCCTCGGGATCTTCTTCTTCTTCGTCGTCCTCCGAAGGCAATTGTTCACCCATAATTAGTGGTATGTTATGGGCCAGTGGATACACCACTGGTTCTAATTGTGCCTCAGCCTCAATTACATTATCCTGCAGTTCTCCTGCCTCATACTCCCAATTTTGAGTTGTCTCAATGGCGGTGTCCCGCTCCTCAGTGACTACTAACAGCTGCTCTTGCTGTTGTTGCACCTCCAACTGACTTGCTTGCAGCTCACCACGAGCTTGCTTCAGTTCAGTGCGAGTCTGTCGTTGTGCGGCACGAGCTTTCTGTAGCCTAATGCGAGCATAATGCAATTGACTCTCGCACTTATCTAGCCAGTGATTTGTTGGGGCTATGAGCTAACGTAGACCCTCGTTGATATAATCAAGGGTATCACCCCGCTCTGTTGCTTCCCGCAAGGCTTCAACTTGTTCCAAAATAATGGTGCCTTGCGTAGCAACTACCATATTGGAAGCAGCCGCATATGTCCCAAGTGTCGTCGCGGTTGTGTCGCCATGCGGTGTATAGGCAGCAATCATACGACGTTGCCACTCAAATCTGGCCATACCACGGACTGGAATAAGGGCAAATTGAGTCCCTGCCATAGCATCCTGATGAAGCTCACAAAGCTTCATAAGTGCTTCGCCTGCAGCGACTGTGAAAGTGCATCTAGGTTCCCCGTGGGTTTTGGATGATTGATGACGACAATTAAGTCGCTAATGAGCTCAAGTGATCTTTAGCACAGGTGTGTACTCGATCGGAGACGCAAACCCTCAAAAAGGAAAAGGAAGGAAACGGAGTCGACTCGAAGCGTAGAAACTAGGGTTTCTAGCGTGTTGAGTTGGACTAGCCGTAGAAATAGGAGGGTGTGTGCGTAAAGTGCAATGAGATCAAGTTAGGAGCCCAAGAGTGGTGGTTTAGGTAGAAACCCCCTTGAAAGTTGAAGTTAGAGTAGTCTGGCAGGAGGGGCCGGACTAGTCCGCCTAAGGGCCGGACTAGTCCACTCCTGGGCAGACTAGTCCGTTTTGGCACGGACCAAAAGGTCCTGTGTAACTTCGGAATAGTCCGTAGTGGGACGGACTAGTCCGTGGTACCCCTAGGGTGAAGTTTCGGGACTAAGTCCAGGAGAGCGGACTTGTCCGTTTTGGGGCGGGCCAAAAGGTTCTGAGTGAGATCGGACTAGTCCGTCCATGGGCCGGACTAGTCCGTGTTGCTAAGTGCAGAGAGGTTTTGCGACTAAGTCTGGGAAGGCTGGACTAGTCCGCCCGTGGGGCCGGACTAGTCCGTGATCTTCAGACTAGTCCGTTTTCACACGGAACAAAAGGTTCTGTGTGAGATCGGACTAGTCTGGTGAGGGCCGGACTAGTCCGTTGTTGAAGTTACCGTTTGAATTTGAAGTTTGGAGGGTAGTGTGACGATTGCCGTGCAGTGCGACAGTTGTCAGAGGGGTCAGTGGTCCCCTAGGCTGGACTAGTCCGGGCTGTAGGCCGGACTAGTCCGCCCATCTGCTGAAGTCAGCAGTATGGGCTTGGGACCTCTATAAATAGAGGTCCCCTGGGTTCTTTTGAACAACCTCTTGAGCAACCTGTAACCCTAGCGCAGCCACAGCAAAACTTGGAGCATTCTTGAGCCTCTTTCTTGCCTACTTCCCCTCTAAAACTAATTCTTGAGTGGATTAGGGTTTATTGAGGTGGACAAGAGGAAGAACATCGCGCTTAGGCTCCCGGTTTGATCTCTTGCACTTTGTGAATCATTGTGACCTGTGGCTTGAGTTAATCTTTGTGATTTGCAATTGTAATTGTGGTGGGAGCCTCAGATTGTAAGAAGCCCCAACGAATATTGTATTCATTCTTCGTGATAGTGGAGAACCAAGTTAGGCCCGTGCGGTAAACTTGGTGAGGGAAGGGTTGTTGAACCCGGTCCTTTGTGGACTCCTCAACAGGGACGTAGATTCCTTGTGTGGGATCGAACCTCGGGATAAAATCCTAGTGTCCCCGTGTTCTTCGCATTTCGTTTTAGGGTTGCTAGTTTTGTCTTGTGCTTCACATTGCTATAAACTTGTTCCTCTTAGTCATATACTTGTGTTGGTAGTTGCTAAACTTGACATAACCATATCCTCACCTGTAGCCTCGAGAAAATCGCCTTAAAACTTGCTAGAAACACTTTTTAGGGATCTTCACGCAGGCTGACCAGACTATTCCGCCCTAAGACCGGACTAGTTCGCCCCCTGTAATTTAATCTCGTTTTATTAAGTTATTTGCAGGCCGATTAGCCTATTCACCCCCCCTCTAGGCAACTTTCAATTGGTATCAGAGCAGGACTCTCCACAAAGAGTCTAACAACTCGGAGAGATGGCCGGAGTGGTGTTTGAAGAGGTGTCGACCAATGGTTCTCAACCGACACGTGAGGAGACAATGGCTTATCAAGACAAGCCAACCGATGATGAGGAGACTCGCCAGCTCAAGGCGAAGCTCCGGGAGAAGCTGAAGATTGCTGCGGTTGAACCGTCAAGCTCATCAAGTGGTGGCGGCGGAGTCAACTACAACCAACAAGGGTTCAACTATGAATGCCTTGCCGTCAACAACCACTACCTTTCCATCCCATTGGGGAAACCTCCCCAATTCGATGGAACTGACTACGGGATGTGGAAGCACAACATGAAGATCCACCTTGTGTCACTCAATCCCTCACTATGGCAAATTGTGTTGACCGGGGTGCACATCCCTAAAAATGAAGAAGATATCACTCCGGAGCAAGCCGTGCTTCTTCATCGCAATGCTCAAGCAGCCGGAGTGATCATCTCATCCCTCTCAAGAGATGAGTTCAACCGAGTGGATGGACTTGAGGTGGCCAAAGACATTTGGGACACTCTCAAGACGGCTCATGAAGGCAACCGAGTCGTCAAGGAAGCAAAGATTGAACTCATTGAAGGAGAGCTCGGGAGGTTTGCCATTATGGATGGTGAATCTCCCCAAGAGATGTACAACCGCCTAAAGATACTCATCAACAAGAGTAGATCTAATGGCTATACCAAGTGGACGGACCACGAGGTGGTGAAGAGAATGATCCGGGCATTCATGCTAGGAACGTCTCTCTATGCTCCATGATCCGAGAAAGTCCGGGGTTTGCCAAAATGACCCCGGAAGAGGTCCTTGGAAGGATCATTAATCACGAGATCATGGAAAAGGAGGCGCTCTTCTACAACGACCTTCAAAGATTCACCGCCTCGAAGATGAAGAATGTTGCGCTCAAAGCAACATCCTCCCCAAAAGAGCAAACGGAAGATGATGAGGAGAGCCTTGACACCGATGAGGAAGAGGCCTTCTTCATCAACAACTTCAAAAGGATGATGAGGAGAAGAAAAGGAGGATACAAGCATGAAGGAAAAGGCAAAGAAAAGACAAGGCCCAAAAACAAGAGGGCTTGCTACAATTGTGGCGAGTATGGCCACTTCATAGTTGATTGCCCCCATGAAGAAGTGAAGAAGAAAAAGGAGGGCAAGCCTCAAGAGAAGAAGTTCTTCAAGAAGAAGAGGCCCTCCGGACAAGCACACTTGGGCAAGGAGTGGGACTCTAACGATGAGTCCTCCTCCTCTGAAGAAGAGGAGAAGATGGCCACCATAGCCATCGGGAGGAGCTCCAAGGGAAGCAAGCTCTTCCCCAACCTCAACAACGACTACAAACCAACTTGCCTTATGGCAAAGGAGGGAAGGAGAAAGGTAACATCTCACTCCTCCTCCTCCATTTCCTCTCATGATGAATTTGATAGCGCCAGTGAAAATGAGCACATGTTTAAGGACATAAGCAAAAGCACCTTGCGTAGGATGAAGTTGCTTATGGATTAGATCTTTGAGAAGGAGGAGCTCATCAACAGACAAGAGGACATGCTCATCCTTGAAAAGGAGAGATGTCAAGAGCTTAATGAGCTCCTTGAGCTTGAAAGAGAGAAGAGCAAGGCATTGGAACACGAACTTGCTCTAAGCAAGAAAACGTGTTCAAGTCTTGAGGAGAAATCAATTGAGCTCAAGGATGAACTTGGGAACTTGACAAAAGTTAACAAGATCCTTGAGACTCAAGTTGGGTCCCTTAAGAACAATGTAGCCTCTTCCTCCAAGAGCTCAACCTCCTCAAAGGCCTCATCCAATGCAACCACGCCTTGCAAGTGCTCTAACTTAATCCTTAAACTTAAGGATGAACTAAACTTAGCGCAAGGCAAGCAAGCACCTAAGGGTGCCATCTTTGACAGGGAGAAGGTGGCGTATGCACGAAGTGCATACACCAACACAAGACCTCCCCATGTCAAGGATGGTCTTGGCTATACTAGAAGTGGTAGGCACAACGCCAAAACCTCCAAGTATGGCAAAGACATGATTGTCTTTGTTAAGGGAAGTTCATCTACAACTAAAATTGAGAAGAACACATCCACTAGCAACAAAATGCCTAAATCTGAACCGCATCCTCTATTTCATGATTTTGATGCTTCTTATGTGCTTATGAGGAACAAATATGGCAAGGTGTTTGCTAGATATGTTGGGCCACTCCGCAAGAGCCCCAAGCCTTGTGTGTGGGTGCCCAAATGCCTTACCACTAACGTCAAAGGACCCAACTCCACTTGGGTACCTAAAAGGAAGGCATAATCTTGTTTTGTAGGCATACTCCTCCGGTGGTTCCAAATGGGTGCTCGATAGTGGGTGCACAAACCACATGACTGGAGAGAGGACGATGTTCGAGGAGTATGAAGAACACGATGATCCAAATGAAGGAATCCTCTTTGGGGACAATAGCCGAGGAAAAATCCTTGGCTCTGGTAAAATTGTCATCTCTCCTCAGCATACTCTTTCTAGCGTTCTACACATTGATTCTTTAGAATATAATCTCTTGTCCATATCACAACTATGTGACAAGGGTTATAATTGTATTTTCACTAATGAGGGTGTGAGCGTCCTTAGAAGAAGTGATAACTCAATCGCTTTTAAGGGTGTGCTCAAGGGAAAGCTTTATCTTGTGGACTTTGCGTCGGATAAAGCTCAACTTGACACATGCTTAATGGCGAAAACCAACATGGGATGGCTTTGGCATAGACGGCTGGCCCATGTTGGCATGAGGAACTTACAAAAGCTTCTTAAGGGCGATCACATCCATGGCTTGAAGAATGTTGTCTTCGAAAAAGACAGGCCATGTAGTGCGTGCCAAGCGGGGAAGCAAGTAGGAGCTCAACATCCCTCCAAGAACATCATGACGACGACAAGACCGTTGGAGCTGCTACACATGGACCTTTTCGGGCCAATAACCTACATAAGCATTGGCGGTAACAAATATGGTCTTGTTATTGTTGATGACTTTTCTCGTTTCACTTGGGTGTTTTTCTTGCATGATAAGGGTGAAACCCATGGTGTCCTCAAGAGGTTCTTGAGGAGAGCTCAAAATGAGTTCGCCTCAAGAATCAAAGCTATAAGAAGTGACAACGGCACCGAGTTCAAAAACACTCAAGTAGAAGAATTCTTGGATGAGGAAGGCATCAAGCATGAATTTTCAGCTCCATACTCCCCTCAACAAAACGGGGTGGCGGAACGGAAGAACAGAACACTCATCGAGATGTCAAGGACAATGCTTGATGAGTACAAGACATCGGATCAGTTTTGGGCGGAGGCGGTTAACACCGCTTGCCACGCCGTCAATCGATTATACCTCCACCGCCTCCTCAAGAAGACTCCCTACGAGCTTCTAGTTGGTAAGAAACCCAATGTCTCTTATTTTCGTGTTTTTGGAAGCAAGTGTTATATTCTCAACAAGAAACCTAGGACTTCAAAGTTTGCTTCAAAGTCCGATGAGGGTTTCTTGCTTGGCTATGACTCAAACACTCACGCCTACCGTGTCTTCAACAAAACCTCCGGAATTGTTGAAATAACACGCGATGTGGTGTTTGATGAAACTAATGGCTCCCAAGTGGAGCAAGTTGATCAAAGTGTGCTCGATCAAGAAGACTCTCCACAAGAAGCACTTAGGAGAATGGCACTTGGAGATGTTCGACCACAAGAACAACCTCAATGCTCAATTGACCAATCACAAGATGATGCAAGTACTCCTCCATGTGATCAAGTTGTCGACGGTCAAGTAGGACCTCAAAACGATCAAGAAGATGAATGTCAAGGGAGAGGCACTCATCAAGGGGGAGATCAAGAAGAAGAAGAAGATGATGATGACTCAAGAGCTCAACCTCCACATCCTCGCGTACATCAAAGTGTTCAACGGGATCACCCCGTTGACAACATACTAGGATACATTACTAAAGGGGTAATCACTCATTCTCGTGTTGCAAACTTTTGTGAACATTACTCTTTTGTCTCTTCTTTGGAGCCTCATAGGGTTGAAGATGCCTTGAGAGATCCGGATTGGGTGGTGGCCATGCAAGAGGAGCTTAACAACTTCGAGAGGAACAAAGTTTGGGAGATTGTAAAGCGTCCACAAGCAAATGTTGTAGGCACCAAGTGGGTGTTCCGCAACAAGCAAGATGAACATGGAGTTGTGACAAGGAACAAGGCACGACTTGTGGCCAAGGGGTACTCACAAGTCGAAGGTTTGGATTTAGATGAAACCTTTGCTCCAGTAGCTAGGTTAGAGTCAATTCAAATATTACTTGCTTTTGCTACTCACCATGATTTTAAGCTCTATCAAATGGACATCAAGAGTGCGTTCCTAAATGGCCCAATCAAGGAGGAAGTATATGTGGAGCAACCACCGGGCTTCGAAGACCAAGAATTCCCAAACCATGTCTTCAAATTGCGTAAGGCTCTCTATGGCCTCAAACAAGCTCCTAGAGCTTGGTATGAGTGTCTTAGAGACTTTCTAATTGAAAATGGTTTTAAGATAGGAAAAGCTTATTATACTCTATTTACGAAGCACTTCAATGATGATCTTTTTGTGTGCCAAATATATGTCGATGACATTATATTTGGTTCTACTAACAAAGTGTTTTGTGATGAGTTTTCAAAGATTATGACGGAAAGATTTGAGATGTCCATGATGGGGGAGTTGAAGTTCTTTTTAGGTTTCCAAGTCAAGCAACTCAAAGAAGGCATGTTCATAAGTCAAACAAAGTACACTCAAGACATATTGAAGAAGTTTGACATGGACAAGGCCAAACCCATTAAGACCCATATGGCGATGAATGGACATCTAGACCTCAACGAAGATGGTCCAAGTGTGGACCAAAAGGTATATCGTTCCATGATTGGCTCCCTGTTGTATCTTTGTGCATCTAGACCGGATATCATGCTTAGTGTGTGTATGTGTGCACGGTTTCAAGCTGCACCAAAGGTGTGTCATTTGACCACCGTGAAGATAATTCTTAGATATCTAGTTCACACACCGAGCCTAGGACTTTGGTACCCCAAAGGATCCAAGTTCAACCTCATTGGTTATTCCGATGCGGATTATGCGGGGTGCAAAGTTGATAGAAAGAGCACATCCAGGACATGCCAATTCTTGGGTAGATCATTAGTGTCTTGGTCCTCTATGAAACAAAACTCCATTGCTCTCTCCACAGCCGAAGCGGAGTACGTCGCAGCCGGAAGTTGTTGTGCACAACTTTTGTGGATGAGACAAACTCTAAGGGATTATGGTATAAACTTGCGCCATATCCCTCTCCTATGTGACAATGAGAGCGCCATCAAAATAGCCCATAATCCAGTTGAGCACTCAAGGACCAAACACATAGACATTAGACACCATTTCTGGAGAGATCATTCCTTAAAGGGGGGTATAGTGATTTCCCATGTGAGAACCGAGAACCAACTAGCCGACATATTCACCAAGCCCCTAGATGAGAAGCGATTTTGTGAGCTTAGGAGTGAGCTCAATATCTTAGATTCTCGAAATGTGGCTTGAAACATGCACATCTGAATGTTTACTTATGCCTTGTTCAAAAGAATGCATGTGTTTTGAAAAACTCTCTCTATCTCAATTTTCTCCTAAATATTTGAAAAACTAGTGACTTTGTGAGTCATGGTCATAGTTTGAATGTTGATTGCTTACTGACCATATTCACAAAGTTTTGTTGTGCTTTTTGTCCAATAGGACCTAGTTGTGGGCTTGAACTCGTATATATTGTCTTCTGCCCAGTAGGACCGGACTAGTCCGCCCTAAGGCCGGACAAGTCCGGAGGCAGACTAGTCTGCGGCTGGTCCGCGAACCGGACTAGTCCGCCCTAGTACCGGACTAGTCCGGCCCTTGGGGACTTAAACCCCCAGGGGCGGCCCAGACCCCTCCTCTCTCCTCTCACTCTCGCCACTCTCTCTCCCGTGCTCAAGCACCACCCCGTCGGTGATTTTTCGCTCCCACCACCAAAAATCGCGTCCAATTCGCACATTGAAGCCTTTAGGAGTGTGGGATCGCTTCTCCGCACTTCTTCGACGCCTTCCTACTCCGATCTCGTCGATTTCTTCGGATTTGAGGAGGTATTTCCCTCCTTTCAAAAATTCCTCTCATTTTTGATTCCTAGAGTTTTTGATAGGAGCACCTACACTAATGTTTCTTCATACATTCTTGCGATCATATTCTATAAGTATTGCGCGTTGATTTGAAGATTTTTCAAAAAATCGTTAGGGTTAGGGTTCATCCTGTGCAACCCGGACTAGTCCGGCCCTGGCGGACAAGTCCGCCCCTAGGGCGGACAAGTCCGTTTTGCATAGGGCAAACCCTAATCCTAGCTATCTCTTGAGATTCCTTTCGCAATATTTCACACCCTTGGTCTCTTATGTCCTCTTCTCGTTGTGTTTTCAGCATGATGTCGGGTTTCGAGCGCAACCTTCCAAGTTCCAACCCTGCGGGTGAGGAGTGCCGCACCGAGGAGAGGGGTGCTGAAGTGCCTCCCTATCCCAGAGATCCCCGGGAGGCACGCACCAAATCCCAAATCATCGAGGCAAGAACTAAGGCTGCCCTCATCGAGGCGCAGAAAGCAAAGGAAGAACGGCGGTTGAATACACTTGAAGCTTCCAGAGTAGTCGCCTCTGTCTACAACGAGGACGAAGCCATTGCTCGTGCTACTAAAGACTCTCTCCGTGAGGCACGGAAGAAGAAGAGAGAAGATAGAGAGGCTCACAATTCCAGGGCCGCAGAGGCAAATGCCCCTAAGAGGAAGAAGCTCGTCACCATTGGCGAGAAGGCTAAGGGCAAGGAGCAAGCCCAAGGGGTAGCTGAGCCTAGGGTCGAGTGTGACCCTAAGAAGGGAAAGGCTCCGGCTCCAGTCGAGCCGAAGAAGAAAAAGCCATCTGTTAAGGTGCCAGCCAAGAAGGCAGCCGGAGGGGTAGTAATCCGTGAGAAAGGGAAGGCCCAGGCCGTTGGCCCTCTCAAGATGCACAGTCCAGCACGAAACCCCAATAGGCAGCCCAACTTGGCTGCAAATGTGTTCAAAGGAAAGGGAGCTGAGAAGGCCAGGAGGCTAAGAGATGAGAATGTCTATAGGTTTGAGAGGTCCACCGCCGACCCTCGGTTTTGGTGTGACTTCCATTGCGATTACTACCGCACGGTCTATCAGGCAATGAAGAAACCAGTGATCCAGGCTCAATGGGTGGACTGGGCCTATATGGCTAAGAAGAAACACGAGGCATTTGACGCAGTGATTGAGGCAGCTGAGCGCCACGGGATCAAAGACATTCTTGGATTCAAGTATGACTGGAATGAGGAGGTCATCGTACAGTTTTATACCACAATTCACTTCCACTCTCATGGCAACCGAGCCATCACTTGGATGACAAACAGTGAGCAGTACTATGCCACCTTCGAGGTCTTTGCTCAGGCTCTTGGACTGGAGAGTCACCTGGACCATGAGATCATTATCTCTAATCTCAAGGCTATGGACAGGGATGACATGAGCTACATGTACCCTCCTCACGTCCACTATGAAGCTGGATTGGCCAGGAACATCCTTCCCTTCTACAGCATCCTTAACAGGATTCTTAGGAGGACGGTGGCTCCTAAAGAAGGGGATGCGGGGATCATCCAGGGTCACCTCAGGCACCTGTTGGTCCTCATTGATGGACATGAGATGTTCAACCTTGTGGATTACATCTTCGATGATATCTACAACATCTCACACACACCCAACCGTGCCTGTGGCTATGCCCCTTACATAATGTGCCTGATAGAGAAGGTGTCCGGGCTCGTGTTTGTGAAGGACACCACTCACCAGCCTCTCCGACCCCAGATGCCACTTGCTATCCCGACTCCTGCCCGGAGGAAGAATGTGGAGCCATTCTCCCACTCCGAGGTGCCTCCTTCCGTTGCACCTCCATCTCAGCACTCGGTGGGCTCCTCTAGCAGCGGAGTCCTAAAGTTTCTTCGGTCCATCTTCACCTCGTGCCGCAAAGCCGAGGTACGAGCTCAGAGGACTGAGCGGTACGTGAGGAAGATCTGCGACAAGCTCGAGATCTCGATGAGCCCTGAGGCCTTCGACGACGAGCTCACTCCGTACCCACTTCTCACCCCCGACGAGTTGACACTCTTGGGTGAGACGGAGGGTACCTCCGCACTGACCTCCGACGACGACGACGACAATGCCGATGATGATGAGGATGTCACAGACCCCGAAGCCACGGAGAGTGGTAGTGACGAGGACGAGGACTAGCTTTTAGGTCCTAGTCCCCCTTCTTTTCCTTTTTGGTGCCTTGATGCCAAAGGGGGAGAGTTAGGGGGAATTAGTCTTTTGTGTGGTGCCTTTGGACTTGTCTTGTAATATATTTATGCTTCTTGGATGTTGGATGTTTACTTTTGTGCAAGACATGTTACTATTGCTTAATTTCAATATGATGCTCTCATTGACTATCTTGTGATTATATTGATGTTCCTTATATCTTGTCACAATTGTTGAGCACATCACGTAGGCACCCCACCATAACGTGTGTGGGTATGAAAGATCTCCTCCACCTCTTTTACATGTTGAATACATTGAGAGGGAGTCTATCATACGCACACATGTTATGAAAACCAAATTTATACTCTTAATTGTGAAGGACTTGATGTGTTGTCATCAATCACCAAAAAGGGGGAGATTGAAAGTGCATCTAGGTTCCCCGTGGGTTTTGGATGATTGATGACGACAACTAAGTCGCTAATGAGCTCAAGTGATCTTTAGCACAGGTGTGGACTCAATCGGAGACGCAAACCCTCAAAAAAGAAAAGGAAGGAAACGGAGTCGACTCGAAGCGTAGAAACTAGGGTTTCTAGTGTGTTGAGTTGGACTAGCCGTAGAAATAGGAGGGTGTGTGCGTAAAGTGCAATGAGATCAAGTTAGGATCCCAAGAGTGGTGGTTTAGGTAGAAACCCCCTTGAAAGTTGAAGTTAGAGTAGTCTGGCAGGAGGGGCCGGACTAGTCCGCCTGAGGGCCGGACTAGTCCGCTCCTGGGCAGACTAGTCCATTTTGGCATGGACCAAAAGGTCCTGTGTAACTTCGAACTAGTCCGTAGTGGGACGGACTAGTCCATGGTACCCCTAGGGTGAATTTTTGGGACTAAGTCTAGGAGAGCGGACTTGTCCGTTTTGGGGCGGACCAAAAGGTTCTGAGTGAGATCGGACTAGTCCGTCCATGGGCCGTACTAGTCCGTGTTGCTAAGTGCAGAGAGGTTTTGCGACTAAGTCTGGGAAGGCCGGACTAGTCCGCCCGTGGGGCCAGACTAGTCCGTGATCTTCAGACTAGTCCGTTTTCACACGGAACAAAAGGTTCTGTGTGAGATCGGACTAGTCCGGTGAGGGCCGGACTAGTCCGTTGTCGAAGTTACCGTTTGAATTTGAAGTTTGGCGGGTAGTGTGACGATTGCCGCGCAGTGTGACAGTTGTCAGAGGGATCAGTGGTCCCCTAGGCCGGACTAGTCCGGGCTGTAGGCCGGACTAGTCCGCCCATCTGCTGAAGTCAGCAGTATGGGCTTGGGACCTCTATAAATAGAGGTCCCCTGGGTTCTTTTGAACAACCTCTTGAGCAACCTGTAACCCTAGTGCCGCCACAGCAAAACTTGGAGCATTCTTGAGCCTCTTTTCTTGCCTACTTCCCCTCTAAAACTAATTATTGAGTGGATTAGGGTTTAGTGAGGTGGAGAAGAGGAAGAACATCGCGCTTAGGCTCCCGGTTTGATCTCTTGCACTTTTTGAATCATTGTGACATGTGGCTTGAGTTAATCTTTGTGATTTGCAATTGTAATTGTGGTGGGAGCCTCAGATTGTGAGAAGCCCCAACGAATCTTGTATTCATTCTTCATGATAGTGGAGAACCAAGTTAGGCCCGTGCGGTAAACTTGGTGAGGGAAGGGTTGTTGAACCCGGTCCTTTGTGGACTCCTCAACGGGGACGTAGATTCCTTGTGTGGGATCGAACCTCGGGATAAAATCCTAGTGTCTCCGTGTTCTTCGCATTTCGTTTTAGGGTTGCTAGTTTTGTCTTGTGCTTCACATTGCTATAAACTTGTTCCTCTTAGTCATATACTTGTGTTGGTAGTTGCTAAACTTGACATAACCATATCCTCACCTGTAGCCTCGAGAAAATCGCCTTAAAACTTGCTAGAAACACTTTTTAGGGATCTTCACGCAGGCTGACCGGACTAGTCCGCCCTAAGACCGGACTAGTCCGCCCCCTATAATTTAATCTCGTTTTATTAAGTCATTTGCAGGTCGATTAGCCTATTCACCCCCCCTCTAGGCAACTTTCAGACTGCCCAAGTGTCCTCTAACTGCGCTCCCTCGATGGTAACCGAGAAAGGAGCCCATCCATATTGACGTGGACTAGCCGGGATGTCTACGAAGATGGTGCACGACCGAACACCTCTGTCGATCGTTTCTCTACCCCAATAGCATGGCATCTCGATGAAGCCAAACTGCTGGAGCACTTTCCGTAGCATACTTGGGAAACCCGGATGGTTAGCGCAAGCAGAAAATACCCATCCATCCGGTAGCAGCATCCTCACTTCCGTCATCTATAAAACGAATACTGGAACAATGAGAAGGTTCCCAACTCTCCACAGTTTTAAGAAAATTTAAAACTGGAGCTGTAATCGCAGTCTGTTCCAGCTGACCTCCCTGTATAAATCCCACAGTTTCATACAGGAAACGTCAGAATCAAAGGTGGAGTTGAATACCAAAGTTGTAGTATAGTTTACAAGCTTTCCATATTGTACTCATACAGATACATGTGAGCTAGGGAATAGAATCTATACAGGTTCTAATTTGACCCATATTTTCTGGAAATTTTGACAGAACCTCCCCTGTATATGTAGTGATGTCCACAAGTTATACAGGGATATCATGACAATATTTTGAGGTAATGACAAAAGAAACTTTGTATAACATCAAGTTAAAAATCCATAAGTAAAAGAGTTACCCCCTGAAAAGTTTGTTATACAGGTATTGCGCGCGAATTCACAAATAGGTGCAAACTGTTCCAAGTTCTGGACTACCAGAACCAAGTTTGCGACAAATGGAATTAGACACCGCGATACCCAGATTTAGATCATGAATGCCAAATAAAGTTGATAGAGGACTTCCTAAGCTTTCCAGAAATGTATATAGGTGACTATGTCACTATTCTGGATTAAAAGTTATAACTATCCAAACCAAACAGTTGAACTGACTGGTTTGCGCCAGCCGTCCTGCAGTCCACTGTTTTGACTTCCAAATTTGATTTGACTCAAATTCGAATTTGGAAAAACTCTAAACAGCAAAACTATAGATATGCCTCTCCCCTTTCCATACATGTGTCACAATAAGGCAGAAAATGTTTCTACAGTGAGTGAGGGCAATATTTCTGGAACTGGTACAATGGTTGGGTCATCTGGAGCAGTTTTTGTATACTCCAAATTTCAACGGATTATCAAACTTTTCTTCCCTGATGGTCAACAGAAAAGTTGTAGAGGTCTTCACAAACTTTCCATCTATATATGGTACTCTCATGTTATCTATACGATAACCAAGATTACAACCTGGTGAAGTCGAGCCAACTTCAGCCAGAAATCAAGAATCTTGATTCTATCTACCATATCGAGTCGGAGTCCCTTTTTACGGAGTCCAAACCTACCAGCATCTTATATTTGGACTTTCCAAAACATTATGAATCTATTCTGTCATTGGGGATGGTCTAGTATCATGTTTGATACTAACGGTACTACGTATCTCACCAAAGAAAATTCTATCCGGTATATCCGGTTACGTCTATAGGTGGTTCCTATATCATTCTCTCACAAACGGCTTCTACACGGTCTTCTACCGTAGTTAATGCTGCAAAAGACAAACAATCCCCTTTCACACTTTCACACCTCAAGGGTGGTACGGTGAAGCACGACGGGCAGTCACAATAATACATATGAAAGTAATTGCATACGACTCTGGTGTGAGTCGCCCTCGAGCGAGGTCATGTCTCGAGGTACATGGCTATAAATACGTCTGTACAGCAAAGACTCCCGTACGATCCGGCTTATACATGCTCGGGCATACGTGTTTCGCATGCTCCCGTAGAACATGAATGGTTCTAGAGAGGCATACTATCCGGTTATACACCACCCGATGGGGGCTCCCACTAAATTTGAAGCACGCTGGGATACCGCGTGTCATAGGTTCTCAGAAACATTGAAAGCTTCAAAGACTCCTATTAACTTCCCGTGCCAAGCCACAGAAATTTCACATACCACACCTCGTATGCTGAGCTTACCGAGATTGATCCGCTCTCGGTGGCGTACCTTACCTCTTACCTGACGTCGGGGCGTCGTTACGGAATATAATAACACATAGTTAGTTTACCACCTTTATATCTTATACTAATATTACTCCTTATAAGGGCATATAGCTAATTCCTCACTCAGACCCTAATTTTTTTGAAAATATGTTCTTTTCAAGTACACTGTTCCCAATGATGCTCTGATACCATGTCTGTGGGGACCGGAATCCCGACATCCGAGGATCTCATTAAGTGGTGTCGTGCGATGCGACACCCAACAGTATACAAGAACAGAATGAGAATAAAACACAAGACGAAGTCTTTTATTTATCTTACAGCGGAAGTTTTACAATACTAGCGGAAGGAAAGAAATATATATATATATATATATATATATATATATATATATATATATATATATATATATCATAGCTACACTCTCAGCACTAGCTATGCAAAAACAAAGTCATCCATGCTCTGGATGCTTCGCACTAGCAACACGCAAGTCACGGCGGCGTGCAGGGTTCCCACTCGGCTGTACACCCTGGAGGGGGTGCAGCCTCATCATCAAACCCTTCATCAATGGTATAACCTGCAAAAACTCGTTAACTGCAAACGTGAGCATAAGGCTCAGCAAGACTAACCCGTCTCACTAGACATATGCAAGGGGAACACTAAACATAGGTAAGATGAAGCATAAACTCGCCTACAATTGAATCCTTATAATAAGGTTTTAAGTAGCAAATGACATTCTCCAAGCACGGCACATCATGGGTTCCACAATCAAACAAGAAACGCTTTGCCGATGATATGACATGCCCAGAGCACATAATGCTATTACAGCTAAAGTATGGGGAAACTGTAAACTTTAATGTGACTATCTCTAAATCATACAAGGTTGCAAAACAATTATAATTCAATACAATTTATTTCTCTTACTTCTTTAGTATTTACTACGTCACAGCGCAGTGAACAAGTGGTACTCTATTACCGCGAGGGACGGTGATTGCAATCATGACACACCTGGACAACACGACACATATGTCGTTCAGAAGTGTCAGCGAGTACACCTGTACCTACATAACCCTTCAGTACTAGGCGTATATGGCCACCTTTCACAAGAAACCCGAACGCCGAGCCCGTCTCACCTCCGCAAACAGAAGGTCTCTGCACGGAACACCTCATGTGTCCGCCGACCGATTTACACCTTACTGTCCTCAACCCACCCCTATTGATGGTGAGTTAATGGGCCTCGACACCCCAGTTATTGAGTTACATCAGCTTACTGGATTCCATATGTCCATTATGTTGCCGGTACAATTCAAGCTTGTCCGAAGGGGCCGCATACAGACGGGCCTTAATTGACACAGGCAGGGCTATGCGACCGAGACTCAATTCTCGCCGCTTCCTATCCATCCCCTGCCCGGTCTCAGTTTTATTATATTAAGCCATTGACCAAGCCTGTGAGATATGTCCTACATTTCTCGCGAGTATATTCCAACTACTCGACTTCTACCGGATTCCCTATACATTAGCAAAGCAGTTACTACAGGTCAAACTATAACCCTTTCCAACCAATCCCTGGGATTTTTGGTCATGCAAGTGGAGTATCAATCATCCCAAACGTAATGCACAATTCATATACTACTCATCATAGTGATAAAGCAAAATTTTATAAACGACTTAAATGCAAACCGGGGCTTGCCTAGTTGCAGGTCAGAGTCGGGGTTAATCTCTGGAAGGTGTTCTTTCAAGGCTTCTGGTTCCTCCTCGACTTTGGTCACTATACGATATGCATATAACATGTATATAAATGACTTTGAAAAATAATTATTACCAAGACCATAATTTAACCCATGGTGATTATAATATGATGGGTACCTTAATTGTCTTTGGAACTTTGAGGGTAGATACTAGGGAATATGATCAAAACTCTTGCAAAGAACAGGACATGATCAAAGTATATTGTTGTCTCTAAAATCATGGCAAGTATTAAACTTCCAAGAATTTTAAAGAAACTATAGCTTGAACATAGCTGCCAGTTGATAATCCTGATAGAGGGAGTTGTCCTAGTTCTAGCAAAATTTGTTTCATAAATTTCTAAGCCTTGGTGAAGGAGTTATTGAATTTCTAAGTTGGCAAGAATTTCTGGAATTATTTATATTTGAATTTAGCTTTTAAATAAATATTCAGTTTGTATCTGAATTAGGACTATGATATTAGGTCAATTAAATCCAAGATTTTTACACGAACTAGTATATGACAAAAGAAAGGTTCAGTCCAAATTTGGGACATAATAAAGCAACTGAACATCTGTAAAAATTCAATAACTGAAAAAGGTAACTGAACTATACAGAGGGTTAAAAAGGTTCAATGGCTCCCAAACTTTTTCTGGTAGTCAAGAATAGGATACTTCATTTTATGTGAATTTTGGGGATTTTTCCAGTGGCAAGTTCATCTGGAAAAATTGCATTTGCTTTTGAGAAGATTGTTCAATACAGAATTTATCTGTGAGTTTCACAGAACCTAATTGGTACTGATAGAAACTAGGGCTCGAGGGCTTTCAAACAAAATTTGTTTGAATATTTTTGGAGCATCCTACAGAAAGTTATGGATTTTCTAAGTTGGAGCCAAATCTGGAATTAAATTCTAATTTGAATTAAACCGTGGGTCCCACTATTTTAAAATGGACCAATGGCATTTAAACCACACGAGGACCACAGAGATACAGCGCGCAGCCAAAACAGATCCCGGGGCCACACCTGATCCGACGGTTTAAAAGGTGCTGACACGCGGGGCCCGCCGCGTCGTCTTCCTCCTCCCGACGCAGGCGGCGCGCGGGCCTCCCGCGGCGGCGCACTCTGGCGAGTCTCGCCGGATCTGCGTTCCTGGCCACCGCAGCATCTAAATTTTGGCGTCCAAACTTAATTTCACGTGCTGAGCACGACGGTAGGGTCGGGGAGGCTCGCCGACGTTCGGAAACAGTGGCGCATTGGCGGCGGCGACAGCTAGGGTTCCGGCGAAGTGGAGACCCTCTATTCCCTAGTTAAACCTCTCAATTGAAAGCTCGGGAAGCATCGTGGATGCATGGGAAAGGTCTTGGGAGGGTCTAGAGCTCGTGCCATAGTCGGTAATACCAAAGTCGACGGTGAACCGAGCTCTAACCATAGCGGAAGGGGAAAACTCGACGAACTTGCCAATTAGTCGATGTTTCTTTCTGATTTTTGGAGGGAAGGTGCGCTAGGCCACAATGATCATGTTATCTAACTGGATCAAAGAGATTTTGTGCATACAATCGGAATTAAACCGATGACCTAGCCTCAACGTTATAAAAGTACTTCGGGATTTTAAAGAATACCGGAGCTAGGATGCATGATAGGAGTTCAAGCTTAGCCAGAAGCTGCATGAGGTCGTTGTGCACCTTTTTGCTATAGACCGTAGAGGATGATGAGGCTTGTATCGACGGCGAGGCTGTGTGGCGTCGAGCGGCACAGGGTGATTGCGGCGGCGACGAAACGGAGCGGCGCGGTGAAAAGTGAACGGGTGAGGGACTTCGGCCGACGGGGGGTGGTTTTATAGCCTCCACCGCGGTAGATAAGGACGCAGGGGGTTAGCTGGAGGCGACCAACGGCTGAAGGAGTGCTGGCGGCATGCAGCCTCGCAGTGTCGCCCGGGGAGAGAAAACAGGGGCGGTGAATCGGTTTCACTGTCTGACCGGTGGGCCCCACCTCTCTCCCTTATCCCCTCCTCTAATTTACAGCTAAAACATTGTCCAAAAAATCCCAAAATTTACAAGTAGGCTAAGAAAAATATGGGGAATCCAATTCTGCAATCAGATTTCAATTTGGACATAGTTTGCATCAAATGCAAATTCAAATTTGAATTCAAATATAGGTATAAACCTTATTGAATTAAATAGTAGCTGAGGTCCAAAAATCTCCAAACTTTGAAACCAAGTTCCCTGAACCATAAAAGGTCTTAGGAAAAATTAAGGATTGATTTGGGCAAAGTTTAGTGTAAAGCTAACTTTGATGTTGACGCGAAATGAATCACTTGTACATGTCCAAAAAAATGGAAGATGTACTTCAAAAATCTTGAAAATTTTCTGAGAAGCTATTTAGATATTTAAGAGTCCAAGGAAAAATTTGGAGCCTTGGATTTAAATCTTTTTGGTAGGACCTAATAGGCATAGCAACATAATCAAATTACATTTGTTTTGATTTTTATATTGCTGCCATATAATTTGCCCTATCCATTGCAAACAATAACTTCCCAACTTTGTAGAAAGGTTTATATAAAATGTTCTAGGGTTAGGGTGAAGTCTAGTCCTCATGTTGATAAGATTAAAACATGAGTAGACAGAAAACTTTTTAGTGAGGTCAAGTTTATGTGCACAATTATGTTGACCCCCATTATGTTTGATAAACCACTTGTAGTTGAACTTCACATAAAAGGAAAAAAATGGGATTTTACATGGAATATAAAAGGTTTGCACTACACGAACTATGTGAAGTCTCATCTCATACGCTCGCATACCGACTCAGGCTCAGTAACACTCAATATCACACACAAACCTCCGTGGAGTAGGGTATTACGCTAAGGCGGCCCGAACCACGTAAAAATCCTCGTGTCACCTTGTTCTTGAGTTATTCGAGTTACGCCCCTTCAAAAAAAAACATCCACGAACTATTTCTTAGTAATACCGGGGAAGTGTCGATTGCACACTTCGACACCATCCGAATAGTATGACATCACTAATGGGATTTTTTAATAGTAAAAGACATGTAAATATACCAAAATACCCTTATGTTTTTATTCCCATCTAAGATTTTCTCTTTACCCTAATTCTTCTCTACCCGTTCATTTTCTCGTATAGGATGACATCCTTGCCGCCGCCCGCTCGACGTTGCACCCGACGTCGCCCGATGTCGCCTCGTCCTCCTCCCGAAGCCGCCGACCCAGCCTGCCAGGCCGGCTGAAGTGCGGCCACCCCTGCCTGAAAACAGCCCGAAGGTGGCTTCGCTACAGGTCCAATAGATGTTCTGAGTATGATTGATTGATTTAGTTCATGTTGTGCTGCCTATTTGACTTACTTTGTTTAACACACTGCTCAGTCCTCACAATCCTAGAGAGGGAAATGAATGTGACACTCGAGTCTGAAAAATGAACCAAGTGTAGTGTATATGTGCCCAGATGTTGCTTCACACATACACATCAACATCACAAATGATAATCAGATTTAACCATATCACGAATAATAAATATACCTTGATTCTATTGCAGCGGTAAATAATTTAGCGTAGGTGACTCCAACTCCACAGGCAATCGACGGCTGAATTAATGTGAGAATAGCAAGGGTGAGCACATATCGTACTCAGCAAGTGTGGGAAAGTATGACATGTAGCTTAAACAAGGAATGATAATAAAATGGGCTAATTGCATAAAAGTACATTCAAAACAGTTGAAAATGCAATAATATTATCATTAAGTATGATCCTTCCCAAAATAACCCAAATAACATTAATTTCAATTTAAGTAACCAATACCAGCAATAATAATCCATAATCAACTCATAATTGCTCATCTGTCTGATGTTCACCAATTCCATATACCAAAGACAATTAGTTAACCAATACCAACTCCCAATTCAATTTTAGCCATTACTCCCAATTCAATTTCAGCCATTAAACCGTGTCAAAGGTCCATAACTCTAATCATGTGAGGGTCCAGGTTGCTCACATCCGGGAGCACGGCTATCATGATAGTTTTAGACACACTCTGCAGAGGTTGTACCACTTTACCCACAAGTTTGTGATTTCATCACCTTTCGATGACTATGGAATCTCAATTATGCTGTCTCACACTTCCTTAGATCTGTGGACAAGAGATCACAAAATAGCATTTACAAAGTGATTACTAGCGTATTTAGACCCCACTGACCCACTGAGGTTTCACCGGCGGTGATGTCTCCAACTGAGCACATCCAACCAAGGGCCCCCTCTTGAGCCATTCCGATCTCAGGGTAGTCCCACCAATCTCTACAAACCCATCCGACTACCCCTTCCCCGAGCATTCTTAATGGTCTAAATAGTACTGGCAATACACTTAGTCAGCTAAGCCTCACCCATACTCAGCAAAACACTAATTATCATCATGTCCTGAAAGTTGTTTTGGGTATGTTTGGTGGTCTAATCTTCATTTGGAAATATCCCGACCAAAGATCAATCTTAGAGAATATTCTGGCTCCCTTCAACTGGTCGAACAGATCCTATATGCGGGGCAGTGTGTACTTATTCTTAATTGTCACCTTGTTGAGAGATCGGTAATCCACACACATTCTTTGAGACCCATCTTTCTTATCTATGAAAAGCACTGGGGCTCCCGAAGGTGAAGAGCTTGGGCGAATAAAACCCTTCTCTAACTGCTCTTGAATCTGCTTCTTGAGCTCTGGTAATTCCTTAGGAGGCATCCTATATGGCCTCTTTGTTGTAGGTGCAGTTCCAGGTATTAAATCAATGATGAACTCGATGTCACGATCAGGCGGCATACCTGGCAATTCCTTAGGAAACAGTTCTGGGTACTCACAAACAATCAAAATTTCTTCTAGAGTTACTCCTTCTGCCTGAATTACCATTGCCTTCTCGATTGTCGGCTGAACTTCCTTGAATTCTATACTGACTCCTTCCTCGTTTGTTAATTGCACTGTCTAAGTGGCACATTGAATCACTCCGCTATGCTTCTTGTAGCCACTCCATTCCAAGCATTATGTCCAATCATTGTGAATATCTTATAGTTCCGGGTTCACAAGGTAATCTACCCCTCTTATTTTGATACTTACTCTTGAACATACTCCTCATCTCCCATGTAGCTTGGTCCAAAATAGTGAATCTTCTAGTTGTGTCCATCTTCCATTCGAGTAGAGGTTGAACGAGATAGAAAAGGAAGATAGAACGAGTCCCCAACTATATGCATCAAGGTATATGTGACTAAACAACTCTCTTATTAAAACTAAAAACTCTATTAGAGGATGTGGACAAGGATCCCACAACTCTCTACTACGTGCAGATGTGGACAAAACGTTAGACGTCCCACAACTCGCACCAAACACACAAGCACAAGCACACAGTCCGGGAATTGCCATCCGAGCTATGCAAGGAGTTTGAACGGTTGAATCTTGGATTTGTGAATGAGATGGGGATAATGGAGTTAAATCCAACCTTGGAGCAAGAATTCGAGAAGGGCAAACAAAGGATGAGGAAATCCAAGAAATCAAGGAAAGGACCCAAGAAGGGAGAGAATTCAGATTTGATGAGGATGACCAAGACACTCTATGTCTTGGAAAAAGGATTGTTGTGCCTAATGATAAGAGTATCCGACAGTTGATATTGAAGGAGGCGCATGAGTCACTTTACTTTATCCATCCCGGCTGTACAAAGATGTACAAGGACCTGAAGACGCGTTATTGGTGGTATGGTATGAAAAGGGACATAGCTGAATATTTCGCATTATGTGATGTATGCCAATGAGTAAAAGTTGAACATTAAAGGCCGGCTGAATTATTGCAGCCATTGAAGATTTCGGAATGGAAGAAGTGGGAAGAGGTTGGTATGGATTTCATAGTTGGCTTACCTCGCACTTTAGCAGGTTATGATTCAATATGGGTTATTGTGGATCCATTGATGAAATCAGTGCATTTCATTCCTGTCAAGACTACTTATAGTGGAGCAAAGATGGCAGAATTATACATGGGAAGAATAGTGTGTTTACACGGAGTACCAAAGAAAATAGTATCTGATAGAGGTTCACAATTTACCTCAAGGTTCTGGCAAAAGCTGCACAAGTCTATGGGGACTCATTCTGCATATCACCCTCAGACGGATGGACAAACTGAGAGAAAAAATCAGATATTGGAGGATATGCTAAGAGCTTGTGCACTAAAGTATGGAGGAAGTTTATAAAAGCCCGCCTTTCGGAAGAACAAAAACGCAAAAATGTGAACTTAAGAATTTTTGAAAGTGGACTTGGAAATCCAAACTCACATGAACCATATGAGTTAACCCATGTTCACTAAAAATAGGAACTGTTAAAATTTTTATATATAGAACATGGTTGCTAATGTATATGGAACTTAAGGGGTAAAATACTTAATTTCCAAGTATTCACATTTTCAATGAAAAATTAAAGGAGAAAAGAAAACAAAATGGAGAGAAAGAAAAAGGAATTATTCCAACTCTAAAATGGGACATTCAAAAAAATTCAATCTGAGGCTGTAAATTTTTCCATGACCTTCTAATATTCCAAATAGATTCTCGGTAAAGTTTCAAAATTTTTTGAAGCACGTTTTCCATTTATTGGACACGTACTGAGACTTTAATCAGAGTCAACTTCAAATTTAAACTTTGTACTTAAATTTGTCCAAATCCATTTCAATTTTTTCCTGAGGTCCCTTATGGTTCAAAAAGGGTAACTTCAAAGTTTCAGGATTTTTGAACCTAATCTACTATTTATTTCCTTGAGTCAAGTATCACCGCTTGAATTCAAATTCAAACCTGAGTTCGAATTCAACTTGCTCAGTTCTGAAATCTGATTGCACTATAAAATTCTTCACATTTTATTTAGTCATTGGGCCAAAGTAGAATATTTTTGAAGCATGTTTGCTATCTCTATTTGAATTTTGAAAAGAGAAGGGAGAAGAGAGTGGGACCCACATGTCATACTTATCCTCAGTACTAGGAAAAAGGTGGGCCCCACTGGTAAGCTGCTCAATGGATTGAGATATTTTGCATCTGGAATGAAGTGGATAAAGGGAAAAATTGGAGTGGGTCCCACAGGTCATTCTTATCCCAGCTATAGAAACTCAAGTTTTCTTCCTCTCTCAGTCCTTATCATCGCGCCTCACTCCCGCTCGCCCCACGGCACTCCACCGCGTCGGCTTGCCACCTCCCGGCCGCCGCTCACCCCTTTCCCCGCTTCTGCTCGCTGGTCGGCGCCTTGCCGCCTCGCGCGCACGCGCCTCTGCCGCGCCGAAGCCGCCCGCTTTTCCCTCCGGCGCCCCACGACGGCCGCTGACTTGCCCCGCACGCCCTAGCCGCCATTCACGCCTCCTCGCCTCCCAGCTCCGGCGCACGGCATCTGCTCCCTTGCCGCCACCCTGCTGCGTGCTTGTCGAGCCACCGAGCACCGCGCCGGCTCTGCCCCGACCCCTACTCCACGACGCCCTGGCCGAGCGCCGAGCCGCCCCGTTGCCGCACCTCCACCCTGCTGCTTCCCCAGTGCCTTGTCGCGCCTAGCTCCGTCGCACCGCCTGCGCCGCCGTCCTGCGCCTTGTCCGCGCGTCGGCCTCGCCGCGTCCAAGCTTCGGCCACCACGGTACGCCTGCTCGCCCGACCCCCACGCCGGCGCAAGCTCACCCCTGCGTGCTACACCCGTGTGCCGCTGCTGGCCTGCTCCCCTCCTGTAGCGCTCACCGCCGCCCAGTGCCGTGCGCCGACTCACCACCTCCTTGTCGCGGCGCTCCACCGCTGCAGCGTCGTGCCCCATGGCCGCACCGCCGTCCAAGCCCGTTTCTTCCGCGGCGCCAATCATTCGCGCCATTGCCATCGTATCTCCACCCCACGGCACTTTTACGGCATGTTCCAAGTCCACCTCTAGGCAACCAGCAAGGCTATGCCCGCGTTCGAAGTTAGGCCACATCTGCTATGCATCACGTCGTCGCCTACTTTCCATCGTCGAGACGTTCTGCTCATAGGTCCTGTTCTAGCAGAGTAACAAGTGATATGAGTGATAGAGGGTATGCAGGAACACGCCTTTGACACAATGGTATCGACAACTGGTCCAAGGTTAGCTCTGATTTTGCAAGATTGATTGGATCAGTGACTGCAGCCTAGGTGTTCGATGAAATGGTTACAAGGCAAAACTAAGTGTGTTGCTGTTCAATGCTGGTCTATGGACGCAGGTCTGTTGTGGTGTGGCAAATCGACCAAGATAAGTGCCAAGATGCCCTTTGAATGGTGATGAAGCGACGGAAATCAAGTACACACCCAAGATGTTCGGCGCAATGCCTACAAGGTGAGCCTTGCCCTGAAATACCTTGCTTGATGTCATCGAAGTCCGTTCGTCGTGACCCCTAATGGTACTCATGTGTCGTCAAGCCGTACGTCCAGTTTCCGCCCTGATATCATTCCTTTAGAAATCCCCAAGTTGACCTTCTCTGTCTTTTGAATCGCGTTAACTTGTCTGTGTGTGCTTGTGATGCTCCACCATAAGCCGCGTTGACATTATTGGCCACATGACGTCGTCGTGACACTCCGAGCCGTCATCGTGCCCTGGCATCGAGATGGAGGATGCTCGTGATGTGTGTGGTGCTGGAACACAAGCACGACTCATCGGACAATAGTTGTCAAGCCAAATTAGGTTTTAGTAGAGGTGAGAGTGATCGAGTCCTAGGTGTAATCTAGATGCTCAATGAAATGCCTTCTAGGTCAAACCAGGTGAGTCGGTGATCACCGATGACCTGGGGTAGAGGGATGCAAGAACGTTGCGACCAACAAGGAGAACTAGACCAAGGGGAACCTTGGATAAGAGTTCCTTGGTTGTGTCGAGGATGTTCCCTAACCGATCACAGGATTGGTTAACTTGGTTTACCACTTCATCGATGGCAGGTTCGTCGAGTCGCTTATCAACAACCGAGTCGACATCACTAGCCTTAAGACTCACAAGGTGGTGTTCGGGATTTCGCTCACCCTATTGACGAGTCCGGGTCGATGTGGACCTGGCTAATCTGATCATCTTGTGATGGCAAAGCATGACCGTCACGACAAGGTCTCGCATCATGTTCGAGTTCCAGGAGTTCACCGAGCTCATCTGGACAATCTTGCAAAGGACACTGCAATAGTGTCACGTAAGCACTTGAACGATGCTCGAGAAGCTTGTCGTAGAAACTACTTTACCTACAAGTCATTTGACGTTGTCTCGGTACTCATGCTAGGTTAACAGTGCTTGTAATGACTTCTTAAGTCCAAGCCATGTTGATCCCAATTCAGTCCCAAGTGTCGTTAGGTTCCATCATGGTGCATCCTAAGTCAGGACCCTACGACAGCATTGCTCACTTAACTGGGTTTGCTCATTTATGAGTTAAGTCAAGTCCATTGATCGACTGCTAAATCGCGACCTTCGTCTTGTACACTCCACTCATACTCAAGCTTTCGATGTCCCCCTTGATTCTTTAGTCATTCTTACACTATTCAGTCCAACATTGCCACACCAGTCAGTCTCAGTTTTCTTGAGTGGCATAGCGTCGAATGTTGAGTGCCAAGTTGCAATGTGTGCTTACATTGCACCTTTCAATTCACAGCTTGATACTACTATGACCACTTGACTTATCCATAGTTTCTCCACCCATCCGAGACATATCTACTCTTCCTAGTCAAGCCTCTTCTCCTTAAGGTTTTTACAACTCGTGGAGTCTATTATTAAATTACTTAATTACTTATATGCATATCATGTCGATAGGAACGTGCTGATAGGTGATCGACAAGAAACTTCACTTGGAGGAGAAGGCCAAGGTGTTTCCACTTGAAGTTCTGTGGCAAACTCTTTGGAGGAAAGCACAAGACTTAACAACTCACATTGACTTAGCGCAAACCAAGGCAAGCCCCGGTTTGCATTTAAGTCGTTTATAAAATTTTACTTTATCATTATGATGAGTAGTATATGAATTGTGCATTAAGTTTAGTCTGATTGATACCCCACATGCATGATCCAAAAATCCCAAGGATTAGATGGAACGAGTTACAGTTTGACCTGTAGTAACTGCTTTGCTAATGCATAGGAAATCCGGTAGAAGTCGAGTAGTTGGAATCTACTCGCGAGAGATGTAGGACATATCTCATAGGATTGGTTAGATAGAAAATGGCATAATATAATGAAATGGAGACCAGGCAGGGAATGGATAGGAAGCGGCGAGAATTGAGTCTCGGTCGCATAGCCCTGCCTGTGTCGATTAAGGCCCGTCTGTATGCGGCCCCTTCGGACAAGCTTGAATTGTACCGGCAACATAATGGATATATGGGCTCCAGTAAACTGACGTAGCTTGGTCACTTGGGTGTCGAGGCATACCGTTCCGTTTTATAGGTGTGGGTTGAGGGCAGCAAGGTGTAAATCCGCTGGTGGGCACGTCAGAGTACGCCCCACGCAGGGACCTCTGCTCGTGATGGATCGACCGGTTCGGCATTTGAGTGTCTCGCAAAAGGTTGCCATATACGACTAGTACTGAAGTGTTACGTAGGTACTGCGCGAAGTACTCGCTGGCATTTCTGAAAGTGCATATGTGTCGTGTTGTCCGGGTGTGTTCTGATTGCAATCACCGTCCCTCGCGGTAATAGAGTACCACTTGTTCACTGCGCCGTGACGTAGTAAATACTGAAGAAGTAAGAGAAATAAATTGTATTTAATTATAATTGTTTGCAACTTTGTATGGCTTAGAGATAGTATAATTAAAAGTTTACAGTTTCCCCATACTTTACCTGTAATAGCATTATGTGCTTTGGGCATGTCATATCATCGGCAAAGCGTTTCTTGTTTGATTGTGGAACCCATGATGTGCCGTGCTTGGAGAATGTCATTTGCTACTTAAAATATGATTATAAGGATCCACTTATAGGCGAGTCTATTTATGCTATTCCTTACCTATGTTTAGTATTCCCCCTGCATATGTCTAGTGAGACGGGTTAGTCTTGCTGAGCCTTATGCTCACATTTGCGCTTTAACGATTTTTGCATGTATTAGTTTTATTTCTGTTGTTCAGGTTGTACATGAGACTCGAGGTGTCGAGATAAATCTCATGTGAACCACGCCGCTGCTGAATGTTCTTCTTGTTGCTAGTGAGAATCGTCCTAGGGCATGGACGTCTTCTCTCCTGCTTAGTTAGGTGAGATTATGAGTATGTATTTTCTGCTTCATGTGTACTTCTGTGGTACACTCTTTTGTAAACTCTTCTTATTATGAAATGGAAACTTTATATGTTTTGGTATCCTTTTTGTGTGTGCTGTTAGGTGCCGCATCGCATGGCACCACCCAATGAGATCCTCGGATGTGTGGATTTCGGTCCCCACAGACATGGTATCAGAGTTTCATTGGGAATAGCACGCTCGAAAAGAGCCTATTTTCGAAAACTCCGAAGTAGACGAGTGAGGTTTAGCTATATGCCCATTAAGGACTATTACTAGTGTAAGTTATAAAGGTGGTGAACTAACTTGTTATATTATTCTGTAACGACGCTCTGTCTTCAAAGTAAGAGGTAAGGTACGTCACCGAGAGCGGATCAACCTCGGTAAACTCTGCATACGAGATGTGGTATGTGAAATTTCCGTGGCTTAGCACGGAAAGTCAATATGAGTCTTTGAAACTTTCCATGTTTCTGAGAACATATGACACGCAGTACCCCAGCGTGACACAAAATTAGTGGGAGCCCCCGTTGGGTGGTGTATAACCCGATAGTGTGCATCTCTAGAACTATTCATGTTCTATGGGATCATGCGAAACACGTATGCCCGAGCGTGTATAAGCCGGTTCGTACGGGAGTCTTTGCTGTATAGACGTATTTACAGCCATGTACCTCGAGACATGACTTCGCTCGAGGGCGACTCACACCAGAGTCGTATGCATTTACTTTTGATTATATCTTATTGTGACTGTCTGTCGTGTTTCCCCGTGCCGCCCTTGAGGTGTGAAGGTGTGAAAGGGGATTGTTTGTCTTCTGCAGGTACACTAACTCCGGTAGCGACCCGTGTAGCAAACGTTTGCGAGCGATCGATATTAGAACCACCTATAGACGTATCCGGATATACCGGGTTAGACTTTTCTTTTGGTAAGGCACGCAATACCGTCAGTATCACATTTGATACTTTCACCATCCCCTACGAAAGAATGGCTTCATCATCATCTTGTAAGATCCAACTACCAGTTGTTGGTAAATTTTGGGTCAAAGTTTCGACATGGATAGTGTAATGCAAACAAAGATGAAGATTAAGGCTTTTGTGTACTATTGACGGAATCAAGCTCGATTATGTCAAGATGTGCTTCTAGTTAAACTTCATAGGACATCGTAGTATGCTATAGGGATGGGGGAGATCTTCAGGTCCTCGACGATTTCTCTATGGACGAGTTGGACAGAACAACACTGGGGAAACTCGTCCAAATCATTAGAAACCAGTATTTCTTCACCTCTTTGATATAATGAACTAGCCTCGGCATTTCCACCATAACTTTTTGTAGAATTGTGAATACCTTCGTGTAATACATTTCCGGAAACCTTGCGACTTGTACAACAAGTTTGTAATGGGACTTGCTGTCAAATTGTGAGGTTATCCATCTGAAAATCAGTGGCCAAATCAGCTTTGAACAACCATGATCTATCCAATTAAATTCTGAAACCTGAACCGATTGTTCCACTTCAAAAATCCGTATCTCTTCAACCTGGAGGGATTTGGAGGCAAGTGAATACTTTTTGGAAAGATTTTGAAGTCTTCTATAAGTTTTCTATTGACCCCCAAGCCAAAAGACGCTTTTATGGTAATAAAAATGCACCGTTATCACAGCAGCTACTGTTCTGAAACTACATGGACCAGTATCTGAATTTTTGCCATAATTCTTTGTAGAAAGCTCTTCTATTCCATTATGATACATTTCTGGAAAGTGTAAGAGCTATTCTACAACTTTGTTATTCAATGTTACCTCAAATTCAGTTTAGAACTAATTAGAAACTGGAGTTGAAGATAGTACATGTATATAGGTGCTATCTGAAACAGTCAGAAAAATTCTGAACTTTGAACGGCCATAACTCTTAAACTAGAAATGCAAACTAGGCATGTTTATACATTCCTGGAAATATTAAAGAGTCCTATATTAACTTCCTATTCAACACGAAGGCTAAAACTCACATTAACAAGGTCTAAATTGAAGTGTCGTTTAAGAGGTTCTGGCAGCCCGGAAGAGGGGACAGAATCTGAACTCTTTACCAATTGAATCATAACTTTCTGCATACTTCACTGCTGCAGGCCTACTTTATGTGGTTGGGAAGTGTAGAGAGTCATCTACAACGTTTCTATATAACTCCAGAGCAGAAAACATCTCTAACATACTCAAAATTTCAAATTTCTAAACTTGATAAAATCTGGACAGCGAGTGGACAGTCCTGTATACAGTTACTGTTTCTCGCATAACTCGCTGTGGAATTGTCAAAAGACTTCATAATTTTCATTTCTGGAATATTTAGAATGTATGCAACAAGTTTGCTATGTGTCATTTTTGCAAATGTTGATATTTGTATATCTGAAAATTTTGGACAAAATCAGCCTTAAACAAAGGAGGTGCTGTCCAAATTTTCAGAAAAACTGTCAACTTGCAAATGCCATATCTTCTCAACCATAAGTGCTACGAGGGCAAGTAAGTACTCCTTAGAAATTTTTGGAAGTCCTCTACAAGTTCTCTATTCAGCTCAAGACCAAAATCTTTTCCTATGTGGGTGAAATTTGGATAATCGCAGAGACTGTCCAGGCATACCCAAACTGGACAGCAATCTGTACACCTCTGAATTTGACCCATAACTAGCAGATTTTGCATCCAATGGTGTCGTGCGAGTAACAATTGGACAGTTTAGAGAGTCAGCTACAATTTTTGTAATTGGCTCCAGACCTGAATCTGTCGTCTACTTTTTCCAAATCGAGTTTGAATACAATGTGGTCAATCTGAACTGAATATAAAAGTCTGCATGCTGAAATTTCAGCCAACTTCAAAAATTCATATCTTTTGAACCAGGACTGATGTGAAGACAAGTAAGTACATTCTGGAAAGATTATTACATTGGATACAACTTTGTCAATAATAATATTTTCAGATTTCCATCAGAACAGCCTGAAAACTTTAGATCAAAACTGCTACTTTTTAAGCAGGTTCTGCTGAAAGTGCAGAAAATTCTGTTAACTTTAAAATAGCATAACTTGAAAACCAGAGATGATCTAGAGGCAAAACAATACTTTTTGGAAATGTATTTAAGTGTACCTTAACTTTGTTATTCACCTCAAGTTCTGATTTTGCTATTAACTAGATAAAAATTGAGTTTGTGTTCAGACTGGTCGTTTGTCACCATAGCCTGGCCAGTTTGAACCTTTTTGTTTTTGTTAGGCATTTGGTTCTCGAGTTCAACTCGAGGAGTTTCATAACATCACAGGTGTTGTGATTCAACAATAATTACCATTAGAGTTGAGTATTAAACTCAATCAAATCTTTTTGGCTCGGTTGCTCATGATTAGTGTTCTAATTAGGCAACCGTGCACCTCACACTTTAAGAGTGTATTGAGCATGTGTTGCACTTCCATTAGTTGACAACCCTCCCCGTAAGGATCGTTTGGGGTAAATTTCTCGCTTACCTAGCTTAAACCTTAAGGGGGAAGAAGTGCACCTAGTAATCAAAGTGATACGTTCACCTAGGTGTCATACCAGGGTACATCGACACCGAACCAATGTGCTGAAAGTAATGCTCAAGTAAGTAGGACCGAGTACAACATTGACTCATTGGGTCAATGAGAAGCTTAATTAACGGATCTTCTCAAACCCTATTTCTTGGAGAACTAGATCATCGAGTTAAAGAAGTCAGATGATTCTTCATGCTAAACCACTCCCTTGCTTCAGTCTCTGAGACGAGAAGCCATAGGTGAGTAGTATGAACTGTAAATTCTTTAGCAAGAACGTGGATCACTAACTAAGGTCGTGCCTAGCACAGTACCTTGTCAACCACTTAGTGCAACCTACGGAAGTGAGGAGAACCTTACTCTTCAAAGGTTACTCTCTTTGCAACTTCTGAAGGCAACCCTACCGCACCTTTTAAAGGTTAGACATACTACCTTAGGAATCCTACGTGATGGAAACCTGACCCTTTGTTAAGGAATCACAACTACCTGTAAGCTGTGATTAGCAAGCTTCAGGGAACTTCACATCAACAAGAAGTTCAATCGTTTTGTTCCATTATGTACACTCTGTTGCCTTGAGATGAACCTCATCACCCTTGTTAATGTTCTTACCTTGAAATTCATGAACTTGGTCAAGACGTGAAAGTGACATTCGTCGTTCGACACTATTAATGACCAAGTCACTTAATCCTTCTGTATCTAAGGTACTTCTGTTTGTGTCTGAGTTGTCTTACCTATTTTTGCTCAAAGCATAATACTGAATGCACCATACCTAGCATAATTATCCGTGGAGTTGCATTGTGTCTGCATAACATCATCCGGTTTGTGATGCATCATGAAACGTAATTACTAATGAGTTTTGAGCAAGAATATGTGACCCCGTTCAGATACTTAAGTAGTGCCTAACATTTTTAACTTGTGATCAATTTTATCGTTCGCAACGCCTTCGATTGATTTCATTATCTTGAGTAGCACAAGGGACACATTGTGACTAAAACACAGTTGAGTCATTGTCCTTGACTTGTTGAAACTCAAATCGCCTTGAGTACTGGCAACTGAATGTTTCTAGCTGCGAGGAGTTTCTTATTGACTTCTCGACCTCACTAGAACCTTAAAATCTTTCTATTCGCGAGATTATTATTGATTACCAAACTTTGGAACTCTTTGACTTGTACTGCCTGATGGCATTGCTTCGGCTACACGACCAAAGCAGAAAAGTCTTCATAAGGGAAACATCTAGAGTTGAGGACGCTTAACTATCTTAGAACTCTATGTACCTCTTCAATGAAGAAGGTTACTTCATTTTGACAGAAAGAAGAAGATCTCAACACCTCAACATAACTTTTTAATACCCAAGTTTTACGATGTGATATTCTCATGTCGAGCATCCGGTCAAGGTTATCAACCTAAAGACTGGAATCACTTGAAGCAAACTTTAGAATTTCTTAAGATGCCTGAAGATAATCACTATTTCGTAGAACCCAAGTCTTTAAGGGCATTGCCATTTTCCTGAGTCGATGACCCTCTTTTACGGATTGTTCCCTCATCATTTCTGTTATTCTACTTGTTAGAATCTCGGGACGAGATTCCTTTAAGGGGGAAGGATTGTAAAAGCCCGCCTTTCGGAAGAACAAAAACGCAAAAATACGAACTTAAGAATTTTTGAAAGTGGACTTGGAAATCCAAACTCACATGAACCATATGAGTTAACCCATGTTCACTAAAAATAGGAACTGTTAAAATTTTTATATATAGAACATGGTTGCTAATGTATTTGGAACTTAAGGGGTAAAATCCTTAATTTCCAAGTATTCACATTTTCAATGAAAAATTAAAGGAGAAAAGAAAACAAAATGGAGAGAAAGAAAAAGGAATTATTCCAACCCTAAAATGGGACATTCAAAAAAATTCAAATCTGAGGCTATAAATTTTTCCGTGACCTTCTAATATTCCAAATAGACTCTCGGTAAAGTTTCAAAATTTTTTGAAGCACGTTTTCCATTTATTGGACACGTACTGAGAGTTTAATCAGAGTCGACTTCAAATTTAAACTTTGTACTTAAATTTGTCAAAATCCATTCCAAATTTTTCCTGAGGTCCCTTATGGTTCAAAAAGGGTAACTTCAAAGTTTCAGGGTTTTTGAACCTAATCTACTATTTATTTCCTTGAGTCAAGTATCACCGCTTGAATTCAAATTCAAACCTGAGTTCGAAATTCAACTTGCTCAGTTCTGAAATCTGATTGCACCATAAAATTCTTCACATTTTATTTAGTCATTGGGCCAAAGTTGAATATTTTTGAAGCATGTTTGCTATCTCTATTTGAATTTTGAAAAGAGAAGGGAGAAGAGAGTGGGACCCGCATGTCATACTTATCCTCAGTACTAGGAAAAAGGTGGGCCCCACTGGTATGCTGCTCAATGGATTGAGATATTTTGCATCTTGAATGAAGTGGATAAGGGGAAAATTGGAGTGGGTCCCACAAGTCATTCTTATCCCAGCTATAGAAACTCAAGTTTTCTTCCTCTCTCAGTCCTTATCTTCGCGCCTCACTCCCGCTCGTCCCACGGCACTCCACCGCGCCGGCTTGCCACCTCCCAGCCGCTGCTCACCCCTTTCCCCGCTTCTGCTCGCCGGCCGGCGCCTTGCCGCCTCGCGCGCCCACGCCTCTGCCGCGCCGAAGCCGCCCGCGTTTCCCTCCGGCGCCCCACGACGGCCGCCGACTTGCCCCGCGCGCCCTGGCCGCCGTTCACGCCTCCTCGCCTCCCAGCTCCGGCGCACGGCATCTGCTCCCTCGCCGCCACCCTGTTGCGTGCTCGCCGAGCCGCCGAGCACCGCGTCGGCTCTGCCCCGACCCCTACTCCATGACGCCCTGGCCGAGCGCCGAGCCGCCCCGTCGTCGCACCTCCACCCTGCTGCTTCCCCAGTGCCTCACCGCGCCCAGCTCCGCGGCACCGCATGCGTCGCCGTCCTGCGCCTTGTCCACGCGTCGGCCTCGCCGCGTCCGAGCTCCGGCCACCACGGTACGCCTGCTCGCCCGACCCCCACGCCGGCGCAAGCTCGCCCCTGCGTGCTACACCCGCGTGCCGCCGCTGGCCTGCTCCCCGCCTGTAGCGCTCACCGCTGCCCAGTGTCGTGCACCGGCTCGCCACCTCCTTGTCGCGGCGCTCCACCGCTGCAGCACCGTGCCCCATGGCTGCACCGCCGTCCAAGCCCGTTCCTTCCGCGGCGCCAATCATTCGTGCCGTTGCCATCATATCTCCACCCCACGGCACTTTTACAGCATGTTCCAAGTCCACCTCTAGGCAACCAGCAAGGCTATGCCCGCGTTTGAAGTTAGGCCACATCTGCTATGCATCGATGTCATCGCCTACTTTCCGTCGTCGAGACGTTCTGCTCATAGGTCCTGTTCTAGCAGAGCAACAAGTGATATGAGTGATAGAGGGTATGCAGGAACACGCCTTTGACACAATGGTATCGACAACTGGTCCAAGGTTAGCTCTGATTTTGCAAGATTGATTGGATCAGTGACAGCAGCCTAGGTGTTCGATGAAATGGTTACAAGGCGAAACTAAGTGTGTTGTTGTTCAATGCTGGTCTATGGATGCAGGTCTTTGTGGTGTGGCAAATCGACCAAGATAAGTGCCAAGATGCCCTTTGAATGGTGATGAAGTGACGGAAATCAAGTACACACCCAAGATGTTCAGCGAAATGCCTACAAGGTGAGCCTTGCCCTGAAATACCTTGCTTGACGTCATCGAAGTCCGTTCATCGTGACCCCTGTTGGTACTCATGTGTCGTCAAGCCGTACGTCCAGTTTCCGTCCTGATATCATTCCTTTAGAAATCGCCAAGTTGACCTTCTTTGTCTTTTGAATCGCGTTAACTTGTCTGTGCGTGCTTGTGATGCTCCACCATAAGCCGTGTCGACGTCGTTGACCACATGACGTCTTCGTGACACTCCGAGCCGTCATCGTGCCCTGGCATCGAGATGGAGGATGCTCGTGATGTGTGTGGTGCTGGAACACAAGCACGACTCGTCAGACAATAGTTGTCAAGCCAAATTAGGTTTTAGTCGAGGTGAGAGTGATCGAGTCCTAGGTGTAATCTAGATGCTCGATGAAATGCCTTCTAGGTCAAACCAGGTGAGTCGGTGATCACCGATGACCTGGGGTAGAGGGATGCAAGAATGTTGCGACCAACAAGGAGAACTAGACCAAGGGGAACCTTGGATAAGAGTTCCTTGGTTGTGTCGAGGATGTTCCCTAACTGATCACAGGATTGGTTAACTTGGTGTACCACTTCATCGGCGGCAGGTTCATCGAGTCGCTTATCAACAACCGAGTCGACATCACTAGCCTTAAGACTCACAAGGTGGTGTTCGGGATTCCGCTCACCCTATTGACGAGTCCGGGTCGATGTGGACCTGGCTAATCTGATCTTCTCGTGATGGCAAAGCATGACCGTCACGACAAGGTCTCGCATCATGTTCGAGTTCCAGGAGTTCACCGAGCTCATCGGGACAATCTTGCAAAGGACACTGCAATAGTGTCATGTAAGCACTTGAAGGATGCTCGAGAAGCTTGCCATAGAAACTACTTTACCTACAAGTCATTTGACGTTGTCTCGGTACTCATGCTAGGTTAACAGTGCTTGTAATGACTTCTTAAGTCCAAGCCATGTTGATCCCAATTCAGTCCCAAGTGTCGTTAGGTTCCATCATGGTGCATCCTAAGTCAGGACCCTACGACAGCATTGCTCACTTAACTAGGTTTACTCATTTATGAGTTAAGTCAAGTCCATTGATCGACTGCTAAATCGCGACCTTTGTCTTGTACACTCCACTCATACTCAAGCTTTCGATGTCCCCCTTGATTCTTTACTCATTCTTACACTATTCAGTCCAACACTGCCACACTAGTCAGTCTCAGTTTTCTTGAGTGGCATAGCGTCGAATGTTGAGTGCCAAGTTGCAATGTGCGCTTACATTACACCTTTCAATTCACATCTTGATACTACTATGACCACTTGACTTATCCATAGTTTCTCCACCCATCTGAGACATATCTACTCTTCCTAGTCAAGCCTCTTCTCCTTAAGGTTTTTACAACTCATGGAGTCTATTATTAAATTACTTAATTACTTATATGCATATCATGTCGATAGGAACGTGCTGATAGGTGATCGACAAGAAACTTCACTTGGAGGAGAAGGCCAAGGTGTTTCCACTTGAAGTTGTGTGGCAAACTCTTTGGAGGAAAGCACAAGACTTAACAACTCACATTGACTTAGCGCAAACTAAGGCAAGCCCCAGTTTGCATTTAAGTCATTTATAAAATTTTACTTTATCATTATGATGAGTAGTATATGAATTGTGCATTACGTTTAGTCTGATTGATACCCCACATGCATGACCCAAAAATCCCAGGGATTGGTTGGAACGAGTTACTGTTTGACCTGTAGTAACTGCTTTGCTAATGCATAGGAAATCCGGTAGAAGTCGAGTAGTTGGGATCTACTCGCGAGAGATGTAGGACATATCTCACAGGATTGGTTAGATAGAAAATGGCATAATATAATGAAATGGAGATCGGGCAGGGAATGGATAGGAAGCGGCGAGAATTGAGTATCGGTCGCATAGCCCTGCCTGTGTCGATTAAGGCCCGTCTGTATGCGGCCCCTTCGGACAAGCTTTAATTGTACCGGAAACATAATGGATATATGGGCTCCAGTAAACTGACGTAGCTTGGTCACTTGGGTGTCGAGGCATACCGTTCGTTTTATAGGTGTGGGTTGAGGGCAGCAAGGTGTAAATCCACTAGTGGGCACGTCAGAGTACGCCCCACGCAGGGACCTCCTGCTCGTGACGGATCGACCGGTTCGGCATTTGAGTGTCTCGCGAAAGGTTGTCGTATACGACTAGTACTGAAGTGTTACGTAGGTACTGCACGAAGTACTCGCTGGCATTTCCTAAAGTGTGTATGTGCCGTGTTGTCCGGTTGTGTTCTGATTGTAATCACCGTCCCTCGCGGTAATAGAGTACCACTTGTTCACTGCACCGTGACGTAGTAAATACTGAAGAAGTAAGAGAAATAAATTGTATTGAATTATAATTGTTTTGCAACCTTGTATGGCTTAGAGATAGTATAATTAAAAGTTTACAGTTTCTCCATACTTTACCTGTAATAGCATTATGTGCTTTGGGCATGTCATATCATCGGCAAAGCGTTTCTTGTTTGATTGTGGAACCCATGATGTGCCGTTCTTGGAGAATGTCATTTGCTACTTAAAATATGATTATAAGGATCCACTTATAGGCGAGTCTATTTATGCTATTCCTTACCTATGTTTAGTATTCCCCCTGCATATGTCTAGTGAGACGGGTTAGTCTTGCTGAGCCTTATTCTCACATTTGCGCTTTAACGATTTTTGCATGTATTAGTTTTATTTCTGCTGTTCAGGTTGTACATGAGACTCGAGGTGTCGAGATAAATCTCATGTGAACCACGCCGCTGCTGAATGTTCTTCTTGTTGCTAGTGAGAATCGTCCTAGGGCATGGACGTCTTGTCTCCTGCTTAGTTAGGTGAGATTATGAGTATGTATTTTCCGTTGCGTGTGTACTTTTGTGGTACACTCTTTTGTAAAATCTTCTTATTATGAAATGGAAACTTTATATGTTTTGGTATCCTTTTTGTGTGTGCTGTTAGGTGCCGCATCGCACGGCACCACCCAATGAGATCCTCGAATGTGTGGATTCCGGTCCCCACAAAGTTGGGACAAAAGTCTGCCATATGCTGAATTCTCCTACAACAACAGTTATCAAGCAAGCTTGAAGATGTCGCCATATGAGGCATTGTATGGGAGAAGGTGTAGAACACCCTTGTTTTGGAATGAGACAGGATAGACTCAAGTATTTTGACCTGACATGATCCAGGATGCCGAGAAGCAAGTCCAAACAATTCGCGAAAACTTAAGAGCCGCTTAGCCAAGACAAAAGGGTTATGCGGATAATAGATGAAGAAGCTTATCTTTTGAGATGGGGGACTTCGTATATCTCAAAGTGTCACCTATACGAGGTCAGAACTGATTTAAAGTCAAAGGCAAGTTGGCACCTCGCTATATTGGACCATTCAAGATTTTGGACAAATGGGGAGAAGTAGCATATAAGTTGGAAATGTCACCACATCTTTCTGATGTTCAAGATGTGTTTCACGTTTCTCAACTCAAGAAGTGCTTCAGGGTTCCGGAAGAGCAGGTACCGATGCAAGAATTGGAGCTTGAGGAAGATTTGACCTATGTCGAGCAACCAGTAAAAGTTTTGGACACTAAGGAGAGAGTCACACGGAATAAGGTGATTAGATGGTGCAAAGTGCAATGGAAGCATCATACAGAATTGGAAGCAACTTGGGAGCTAGAAGATGATCTCAAGAAGGAATTTCCCTATCTCTTTCTTTCCACGTCGAATCTCGAGGGCAAGATTCATTTTAAGGGGGGTAGGTTTGTAACACCCTCATTTTCAAGCATAATGCATTGCATAAATCCTCATACATGTTTAACACAAAGCAACCTAGAAAGGAACAAGATTAAAATGAATGTGGATATAATCAGGTATTTAAGTCCGTCAGGGTACGGACTTGTCCGGCCCTAAACCCGGACTAGTCCGGTGTTCCCCTTGTATTCAGAAAATCCAGTCTTCTTCAGAGCCCGGACTTGTCTGGCACATTGCACGTACTAGTCTGGTTGAGCTTCTAATGTTTCCCCGGACTTGTCCGATTCCAAGCGGACTAGTCCGATTTGTCCAATCCTCAGTCCGAAAAGCTTTGGTTTTACAACCCCAGTGTGACACCCGGTTCCAAATATGAACCAAGCGTAACGCATATGTGTGCCCAGGATGTTCATCACACATATACGGATGCATCACAAACGATATACAGAATTTAACCATGTCTTAACTATTAAATAAGTACCTTATTACAATAATCCAATAGTTCACAAATGAAAAAACTCTAATTATTGCAGCGCAAAAATAAACTAAGATGCAACGACTCCATTCCATAGGCAATTGACGACGGTACGCAACCTAGTACTCCGCGTGATCCTCAGGATACTCCCAAGTATCTCCAGCAGCTGTTTGGGGGGGGATTGCAAGGGTGAGTACGTGTTGTACTCAGCAAGTGTGGGAATAGATGACATGTAGCTAAACAAATGACTGGAATAAAATGGCTAATTGCAGAAAAGTACATTTCATAAACGTGTAAAAGCAGTCTATCATGTCTATGTGAGTTTATTTCCCTTCATAACTCAAGTAGTTATTATGTCATAAATCAAACATTCTCATTTACCATCACAATCCATTTAATATCAGCCAACAGTTAATTTAATACCATATGTCAATTCCATATTCCTCCATAAACCGACTGTACTCAAGTGACAACCAAACCATCCCAAAATCCCAAGTCCAATTCTAATCATGGAAGTTGTCCAGGTGCTCATGACCGGGAGCACGGCTATCATGATAGTTTTTAGCACTTTGTAGAGGTTGTGCCACTTTACCCACATGTTCGTGATTTCATCATCTTTCAGTGACTAAAAACCTCTATTATGCCTTATCACACTTCCATAGGTGTGTGGCCAAGAGGTCACAAAATAGTCTTTCAAAAGGGACTACTAGTATGTGCGAGCCCACTAAGGTTTCACCGGCAGGCTTGAATCTCCATTCTCCCACCCACGGGCCCCCTCGTGTGCCATGCGGATCCCAGGGTAGCCCTCCTCGACTCCCATTCCCCACGTCATCCAATGATCCATACAATACTAGCAGCACTCCTAATTATTCAGCTACGCCACACCCATACTTGGCCTTGTGGTGGCACTGTTGTCCTGGCATATTCTCGCATGAACCGGTCCTCAGATCTAAGGCAAGCAAAACCACTGTACCATCCAAATCATTCCACAAAACCATGCTTTCCTGGTTCTCCTAAGTTCCATGTTAATCTTATTACTATCTCAAGTTCTCATAATTAGGGATTGTCAATCATATTATTTAAGTTACCATAACCCGTGTAGAGATGCGGTGCAAAAGAAAAATACCCATACCCGACTCATCATGTATATCTCAGCGACAAGGGGTGGCGTACAACGCTAGTAAACTCCTACGTATGGGTTTCTCATCATATTGACACGAGCATGCAATTTCGCAAACAAAACATTTAATAAAACGGGATCAATATGATCAAGGACACTTGCCTTGCTTCGAGGGACGGGGTTGCTTAAGCGCTTCAAATTCTTGGTTCTGGAAATCCTCGTATACGGCCTCTTGAGCACGTCCCTCTACTCGCGATCACAAAACAAGAAAATACACACAAATCAACATGATGCACACATATTAATCAACATACAATGACATGAATGCATGCAAAGTTCAATAATTAATTAACTACGATTGTTTATTAATTAGATGCAACTAGTTCATACGTGTTCATACGAGTTTACGGGGGTTTTAGCCAGAATTAATGTTGCTGAAAATAAATAGATGGTGCAACTACGATTAAACTGCAGTCACTAGATCTAATACATTCGCTAAAATTCGCATTTGAAAACGTGTCCTACCGTAGATACGATGGCTTCGAAGATTGTGGGACGAAGGTGTACATAGACGAAGTGGATGGCGCAGCGGTCCTTCGGCGGCACGATGACGGCGGCGCGAGATCTCCGGCGGACGACAGAACCCTCCTCTTTTTCTTCTTATTCCTCCATTTTTTCTTCTCTCTTTCTCCCTGGCGGCGCCTCTGTTCTCTCCTTTTCCTACCTGCGCTACGGCTTCTGGCGGCGGCGCTTGTTTCTGTTGATGAAAACTATGTAGGTCTCGGTTCTGTTTATAGGCGGCGGCAGCGATCCAGAGACCGGCTCGGGCACGCACTGGCGCGTTGAGCGCGCGGACTCGTGGGGCGCGTGGCCCTGCGCCGGCTCACCCTGGTCCCGCCGTACCTGCAGCGCGTGCGGCTCGGTCCACTCGGCCCCGTGGCCTGACTCGGCACCGGTCGGTTGCACCCATGCGTTGTTTGCCCGGAACATTCCGGGGTGAAGCAAAGCTTTCCCCGGAAACTTCCAGAAGTTTCCGAAATCTTTTTTTCTTTTTTTTTCTTTCTCTAGATTTCATATACATTTTTTTATATAATATTTTTTTATATTCGTTCCCTAATACATGTTTTATATTATTATTTTCTTTTCTTATTTTGCTACATATATTTTGTATATGTATGCTTTATCTATTATTATTTTTCCTATATTCTACTAATGTTTAATGCATGAACATGTATGCAATGCATGATGCAAAAAAATTAGGGTGTTACAAACCTACCCCCTTAAAGTGAATCTCGCCCTCGAGATTCGATAACATAGGGAAAAGATTAGGGAATTCTGTCTTCAGGTCTTCTTCACGTTCCCAAGTAGCTTCGGCTTTCGTATGGTGGTTCCATTGCACTTTGCACCAACGGACTCTCTTATTCCTCGTGACTCTTTCCTTCACGTCCAAGATCTTGATAGGTTGCTTGACATAGGACAAATCCTCCTGAAGTTCTAGCTCATCCATTGGCACTTGCTCTTCCGGCACTCTCAAACACTTCTTGAGTTGAGACACGTGAAACATATCGTGTACATCGGAGAGATACGCCAGCAGCTCAAGTCGATATGCTACTTATCCTCGTTTGTCCAAAATCTTGAATGGCCCAATGTATTGAGGTGCCAGTTTTCCTTTGACGTTAAACCGTCGCTGACCTCGGATAGGTGACACTTTGAGGTATACAAAATCTCCAACTTCAAAAGCCAGATTCATTCGCCTGTTATCCGCATAGCCTTTTTGTCGAGATTGGGCAGCCCTTAGGTTTTCACGTATTATTTGAACTTGCCTTTCAGCGTCTTGTAACACATACGGACCAAATATTTGATTCTCTCCTGTTTCATTCCAAAACAAGGGTGTCCTACACTTCCTTCCGTATAGTGCTTCATAGGGTGACATTTTCAAACTGGCTTGGTAGCTATTGTTGTACGAGAATTCAGCATACGGCAAACTCTTATCCCATCTACGTCCATGTTTCAAGGCGCAAGCTCTCAACATGTCCTATAATATTTGATTGGTCCTCTCGGTTTGTCCATCGGTTTGTGGATGATATGCTGAACTGAAATTTAACCTTGTACCCATAGTTTCATGCAGTTTCTGCCAAAACCGAGAGGTGAACTGAGAACCACGGTCCGAGACTATTCTCTTTGGAACCCCATGTTGGCATACAATTTTATCCATGTATAGCTCTGCTAGCTTTGCCACTTTGTATTTGGTACGTACAGGAATAAAATGAGCAGACTTTGTCAACCGGTCCACGATAACCCATATAGAGTCGTAACCGGACAGAGTATGTGGCAATCCAACTATAAATTCCATGCCGATTTCTTCCCACTTCCACTCAGGTATTTTCAGCGGCTGTAATAGTCCAGCAGGTCGCTGATGCTCAGCCTTTACTCGTTGACACGTGTCACATAGGGCAACATATTCGGGTATGTCCCTCTTCATGCCATCCCACTGAAAACATCTAGGCCCCATGAGGTACGGTTTCGGTGATTAATGACAACCATTCGATATTACTAATGAATTTGTGAATGCAAGGTCCCAATAACACTCAATCAAATGAAATCAAAATTACATTGGAGACCCATATAGATGTAAGGAAGCTGAAGCGGAAATGCAATTCTCGGGTGAGGAAAGGGAAGGTCCATGGGCGCCAGTCAGCAGCAGTACTGGATGCACAATGACCAACCATACCGATATGTACCGGTCAAAGAGTTTGCCGAATCTTTTCACTCTTGGTAGATCTATGAAAAACGAACTAGTCGTACTATCAACTAATGAGATCAAATCAAATCATATGAAGACAAGAAGTGAAAGTTCTAACTTGACATCACTCAATGCTTGAAGACAATCAAAACAACATTTCAAACAAGTGTCAAAGAGGTCACAAGTTCAAAAGAACAACTCAAAACAACTCGAAGTCAACAAGTTGAACACACCGGCTCATCCGACGTTCTATGAGTTGACTACATCGGTCGAGTTGGTTCAACTGAAGAAGAAGACCTTAGACAAATGCACTCATCGGATCATCCGATGTGAGTGGCTCAGTGACATCGGTCCATCATCACAGATTACAATACCATTGGACCAAGTGAAGCACCGGATCATCCGATGTGCAGACTTATACACATCGGTCGATTACTCCAGTAAGCATCAAGATCAAGCAAATTCTGGAGGAAGAGCCACCGGATCATCCGATGAGAAGACAGGTCAACATCGGTCTAACAACGGTCATATCTGACACAGTGACATCACCTAATTTGGCTTTGACCAATGATAACTGAAGGGAAGACATCGGATCATCCAGTGTTCGCAGAGAAGTGATGTCAGCCTACTTTTCCAACGGCTATCTCGTGGAGGCTGGCTATTTATACCCCTTCAACCTGTCAAATCGATAAGACTTGAAGCCCAGACATACTCTACACATCCTAGAGCATTCAAGCAATAGAGCTACCACTTTCACATCATTTGATCATCATTTGTACACCAAGAGATAGGCTAGAACTAGCTAGAGACAGTGCTTGGGTGCCTCCACTCTTGGTGATTGGAGTCTCTAGTGTAGTGAGAGCAATAAGGGAGTATCCCTTGGTGTGTGTGACTTCCGGAGCTTGCCAAGAGGATTGTGGAAGCCCGGAGGATTCCAAAGTGTACAAGGCTTGAGCTCCACCTTGCCAAGGTTGGCGAACGGAGAAGAATAGTGAAGACCCCATTGTCTCGGTGACTTGGGAGTGGCAAAACCCCTCTGTGGGTGCCACAACGTGGATATAGGAAGATCCTTGTGATCTTACCGAACCACGGGATAAACTCCGTTTCCCTTGAGCGTTTGCATCCCTCTCCCTTTTTACACTTATGCAATCTTCATTCCGCAACTTTAATTTACATTGATTGTATAGTTTAATCGCATAGGGAATTGGGCTTTAGGTTGTTAGTTTTTAATTGCCGTAAAATTTGAAAGAAAGCCCAATTCACCCCCCTCTTGGGCGTTTCGATCCTTACAATTGGTATCAGAGCAAGGTTGCTCATTGGATCATTCTAGCTTCACCGCTAGAGAGCTTAAATGGCCAAGAATGGGGGTTCGGTCCCTACCTTCGAGGGCAAGAACTTTGCCTATTGGAAAGCACGCATGCGTCCCTACCTAGAGGCTATTGCTCCCGAAGTTTGGGAAGCGACCCATGCGGGATTTGGAGATCTCAATTATGTTGGTGATCAACTAAAATGGGATGCTAAGGCTAGAAATGCCATCTATGAATGTATAAGTCAAGACGTATTTGCTAGAATTGCTAGTAAAGAGAAAGCTTGTGAAATTTGGGCATGTTTAATTGAAATTCATGAGGGCTCATCTCGTGTTAAAGAACTCAAATATCACTTGCTTAAATCCAAGTATGATGAATTCAAAATGCTTCCTCATGAGAATGTTAACCAAATGTTTTCTCGTTTAAATGTGCTCATTGAGGAGATTAACGCACTTGACATTGCTTCTCTTGGTAAGGGACTTATCAACCGCAAGATCCTCATGCTTCTACCCAAGCCCAAGTACAACATTATCAATTCAATGCTCTAAAAGGAATCACTTGACAACATTGAAGTCTCGGAGCTCATTGGAGAAATTCATGCTCATGAGATGAGCGTACTTGGAATGATGGAGGAGTCATCGTCAAAAACCATTGCTCTCAAGGCTTCAACTAAGAAGACAACTCCCAAGAAAAAGAAAGTGGTTGAGCCTAGCTCAAGCGAAGAAGAGCAAGCAACAAGCGAAGATGACGATGATGAGCTTGCGTTGATGATGAGAAAATTCTCACGTCTAAACTCCAAGATCGCAAAGAAGGGATACTTTTTTGATCCCAAGAAGAAAGCCTTCCTCCCAAGAAAAGATGAAAATAAGACATGCTATAATTGTGGTGATCAAGGCCACATATCATATGATTGTCCAAGACCGGACAAGAGGAAGGACAACCACAAGGGAAAGAATCGAAAGCTAGAAGAAAGTGATGAAGATGAAGAAGAGGTCAAGCCCAAGCGCTCCTTTGGAAAGAAGAAGTTTGACAAAGGCAAGAAGACCAAGCTCTTTCCAAAGAAGTGAAGAGGGCCCCAAAAAGTCTTCATGTGCGAGGCCAATGAGTGGATCACGGATGAAGAATCAAGCGACGAAGAGAGTGAAGATGAAGAAAACTTGGCGGGCCTTGCCATCGTCAACAAGGACAACTCACCTCTTCGTCCACCTCCTATGTGCCTCATGGCAAAAGGTAACACTAAGGTACGTGATGACTCTAGCGATGATGATGATGAGCTCTCCCCCGATGAATTAGCATCTATGATCAATGAATACCATGTCATCATAAAAAGGGAAAAGAGCAAGGTTAAGGCACTTGAACAAGCTTGTGCTAAACTTGAGAGTGCGAAGCTCGATTTGCATGACAAGTATCTAACCATACTTAAAGAGCATGACACGCTCAAAACACATGTCAAGCAAATCGAGGAGGAAAATGCTCAAATCAAGCTTGATCATCATGAGCTTGACTTAGCAAACCAAGCACTCTTGGGAAAGCACAATGACTTGGTTCAAGAACATGAAGTGCTTAACCGTGCTTATGAAGCAATTGAACTAAAAATGAAAAACATGAAAAAGGAAACCCTTGATGGCAAAGTATCAACTACTTCACATGCCACTAATATTTTGGATGAGTCCTTGCCTTTGAAAGCAAACCTTAGGGAGAAGGAGTTGATGGACGAGATTGAAAGTCTCCGCACTAGTGTGGCAATACTTTCTAAGGGGGAGGACAAGCACAAGGAAATCCTCTACCAACAAGCTAAAAGCTTCAACAAGAGAGGACTTGGATCCTTCCCGGTGCTCAACAAAGGGAAGGTGCCCTCACCGGAGCTTAGGACGAGCTTCATCAAAGAAGTTGGTTCCTATTGCCAACATTGTGAGGTCACCGGACATCACACTAGGGAGTGTCCTCTTCCCAACCATCCCTCTCCAAAATTGCCTCCTAACTACAAAACTACTTTCAATGATTACCACTATCTCTTGAGCAAAGTAGGTGGCAAGGTGAAGGCAAGGTTCATCAGCAAAGACATTAAGGGCATGAAGGGGAAGCTCCCCAAGCAACTTTGGGTCCCAAAATCACTTGTATCACACATACAAGGACCTAAGTTGGCTTGGGTGCCTAAACTCAAAAACTAACTTCATGTGTGTAGGTGAACTACAAAGCCGGAGGAAAGCATCGGGTACTCGATAGCGGGTGCACTCAACATATGACCGGCAATGATGGTATGTTCACCACCATAGAGAACCCCGATAATCATGAACAAGTCACCTTTGGTGACAACTCAAAGGGGAAGGTAATTGGTTTAGGTAAAATTGCTATTTCGCATGATTTGTCCATTTCTAATGTACTATATGTTAAGTCACTTAGTTTCAATCTACTTTCAATTGCACAACTATGTGATCTTGGACTAACGTGCACCTTTGACAAGAATGGTGTTGTAGTAACCAGTGAATCAAGCAAAGAACTAATCTTCAAAGGCTTTCGGCATGGACATCTTTACTTGGTGGACTTCTCCAACAAGGATGCTAGCTTGACCACTTGTCTTTTCACTAAGACAAGCTTGGGTTGGCTATGGCATCGACGCATTGCTCACATTGGTATGAGCAAGCTTAAGAAGTCGTTCAAGCTTGGGATGGTGACCGGCGTGAAGGATGTCACGTTTGAGAAGAACAAGCTTTGTAGTGCTTGTCAAGCCGGGAAGCAAGTTGCTTCACACCACCCAATGAAGACAATGGTGTCAACCTCCAAGCTGCTTGAACTACTCCACATGGACCTCTTCGGACCGTCCACATATCAAAGTCTTGGTGGTAATTTCTATTGTCTTGTTATTGTTGATGACTATTCTAGATATGCTTGGACCTTGTTTCTAGGTGACAAGGGTGAAACTCCGGAAATCTTCAAGACCTTTGCTAAACGTGCTCAAAGGGAATTTCAACTTCCCATCATCAAGGTCTGGAGTGACAACGGCACCGAGTTCAAAAACTACAACATTGGGGAGTGGTGTGATCGTGAAGGCATGAAGCATGAGTTTTCGGCCACATACACCCCTCAACAAAACGGTGTCGTTGAAAGGAAGAACAAGACTCTCATCACCCTTGCTAGAGCAATGCTTGATGACTATGGCACGTCGGAGAAGTTTTGGGCCGAAGCAATCAACACGGCGTGCCATGCCGCAAATAGGGTCTATCTCCATATGAGCTCCTCATTGGGAGAAAGCCCAACATCTCCTACTTTAGAGTCTTTGGGTGCAAATGCTACATATACCGCAAGAAAAGGCTCGGTAAGTTTGAAAGAAGATGTGATGTTGGTATTTTTCTTGGTTATGCATCAAACTCAAAAGCATATCGAGTATTCAACCAAACCTCCGGGCTAGTTGAAGAAAGTTGTGATGTTGAGTTTGATGAGACTAATGGCTCCCAAGAGGAGAGTTTTGGTCATGATGATATAGATGATGAGCCTCTACGAGAAGCCATGAAAAACATGACCATTGGAGACATCAAGCCCGAAATTAAGGAGAGCCATGATCAAGGGGGAGCATCAAGTTCCACAATCAACACCTCCATGGCGCCTCAAGTTGATGAAGAAGAAGAGAAAGATGATCCATTGCCAATGCAAGACTCACAAGCCACACAACACCAACAAGAAGAAGAAGAAGTCCAAGATCAAGTCCAACCACAAGACGAGCAAGATGCTCCACCACCGCAAAGTGCCTCACAATCACTTATGAGGCATGGATGCATCTCCAAGGCGCATCCGATTGATCAAATCATCGGAAGTCCGTCACGGGGAGTAAGTACCCGTTCTCGCCATGTCGCTTCATTTTGTAAGCACTACTCTTTTTGTTTCGTATGTAGAACCCACTCATATAGAGGAAGCACTCCAAGATCCAAATTGGGTGATGGCCATGCAAGAAGAACTCAACAACTTCACCCGCAATGAAGTTTGGGTGTTGGAGGAGCGACCCAAGAACAAGAACGTCATCGGAACGAAGTGGGTGTACCGCAACAAACAAGACGAGAATGGTGTTGTGGTCCGCAACAAGGCAAGACTTGTGGCCAAGGGTTTTTCACAAGTTGAAGGACTAGACTTTGGAGAAACATTCGCTGCGGTCGCTCGGTTAGAAGCCATTCGCATACTCCTTGCTTTTGCTTCACATCACAATATAATGCTTTATCAAATGGATGTTAAAAGTGCCTTTCTTAATGGTTATATTAACGAGCTTGTTTATGTTGAGCAACCTCCCGGGTTTGAAGATCTGAGGAATCCTAACCATCTGTATAGGTTACACAAGGCACTCTATGGGCTCAAGCAAGCACCTAGGGCGTGGTATGAACGTCTAAGGGATTTCTTGGTCATGCAAGGATTCAAGATCGGGAGGGTGGACTCTACAATCTTCACCAAGGACATCGACGGAGATTTATTCATTTGTCAAATTTATGTCGATGATATTATATTTGGCTCAACTAACAAATATCTTAGCCATGAGTTTGGCACCATGATGTCTAGGGAATTCGAGATGTCAATGATTGGAGAGCTCAACTTCTTCCTTGGATTCCAAATCAAGCAACTTCAAGAGGGAACCTTTGTCTACCAAGAGAAATACACCAAGGATCTCTTGAAGAAATTTGAGATGGGAGATTGTAGCTCAAGAAGCACTCCAATGGGAACAAATTGCCATCTCGACACGGATAAGGACGGTAAACCTATTGACCAATCTCACTACCGCTCTATGATTGGTTCATTGCTTTATCTTACCGCATCTAGGCCCGATATAATGTTTAGTGTATGCTTATGTGCCCGCTTTCAAGCGGCTCCTAAAGAATCGCATAAGAAGGCGGTCTTTAGGATACTTAGGTATCTTAAGCATACCCCTAGTATGGGCTTGTGGTACCCTAAAGGTACAACCTTCCAACTCTTGGGATACTCGGATTCGGACTTTGCCGGATGCCGCGTAGATCGCAAAAGTACCTCCGATGGGTGCCACTTGCTTGGGCGTTCCCTAGTGTCTTGGTCTAGCAAAAAGCAAAATTCCGTGGCTTTGTCCACCGCGGAAGCGGAGTATATAGCGGCCGGTGCATGTTGTGCCAAAATTCTATATATGAAGCAAACCCTTTTGGACTTTGGAATTAAAATTGGTTGTGTGCCTCTCCTTTGTGACAATGAAAGTGCGATTAAGATAGCTAGAAACCCCGTTCAACACTCCCGCACTAAGCACATTGATATTCGCCATCACTTCTTACGGGATCATGAGGCTAAAGGAGACATCTCTTTGCAAGGTGTTAGATCCGAAGAACAACTGGCGGATATCTTCACTAAACCACTTGATGAGAAAACCTTTTCTAGACTTAGAAATGAATTAAATGTGCTAGATGCATCCAACGTCATGTGAGTTGCCATGTTCATGTAAGGATGCATATCATATAGGTCTTGTCTAACTCTCAAAGGATAGGGGCGAGCTAGAAATAGTTTTCCCTAAAGAAGCCTTTGGAAGGTTTAAACTTGGCAAGATAGATTTATTTTATGCCTTGCATGATCTCTGCCATATAGACTTGCACTCATTCTATCTCTTGCACTAATTGTTTGGCATTGCACACGGTAGATTGTCACAAAGGGGAACCCACCTCATGAGAAGGAGACTTGTTTAAAATACAATATCTCAACTCATATAAGGTGGAAAGAACAAAATGTTAGGTACGTTAATGCCTAGAGGAACATGCTTCATTGAGATAGCAGTCTTCATACTCTACCTCACAAAGCATGGGCCTTACATTTTATTTGGATATTTTTTTTTCTCTGCATTTTTCTCGGTGCTCTATTTGCTTTAAGGTTTAGCCAAGCTATTGGCATATTAGCTTTTTGAGGGGTAAGGGGTTGCCCAAAAAGTCCTAAGACATGTGTTTCTCTTTGATTGTTTGTTTGGTCAAAGGACATATATGGGATGTTTCTGCTCTGTTGTCATCGGATTATCCGATGCCTAAACCCATCCATCATCGGATCAACAGGTGTTCATTCTTCAAGGGCCAGTTCAGTCAGAACCTCAAATGATCCGACGCGTTCATTCTGGAAAACATCGGTCCATCCGATGTTCACTCTTCTGGAGCTGTGGTCAATTCAACCGATGTTTACTTCCCCCTACGTCAGATCATCCGGTGTCAACATCACTCTGTTGAACACCCTTACTGTGATATTCGACCGATGATCAAAACCCTAGACGTCGGTCCATCCGGTGTCAACAGCAATTCTTGAATATCCTTACTGTTGCATTCGACCGATGTTCATTTTATCTAGCATCGGTCCATCCGGTGTTAAAATAACGGCTAGGGTTTGGTGTCCACTATTTAACCCGCGCGCCGCCGCCTTTTCTCTCTCTCCCCGACGCCTCGCTCTCCCGTGCCATCGCCGTCGTCTCTCGCCCACCTCGCCGCAGCCGACCGCGCCGCCACCTCCTCCGCCGCCGGTCGCCGCCGCCGCCCCCAGTGCCGCCGTCGTGCTCCCGCCGGGCGCCGCCGACGCACACCCGCGCCGCCTTCATACACGCCACCACTCACCTGCGCCGCCGCCCACTGCAGCGTCGCCACCGGACGCCACCGCCGTCGTCGTCCACCAGCCGCCGTCGCCGTCCCCCTGCTCGCAGCGCCGCCTCCTAGCGCCACCTCCACCCACAGCGCCGCCGCCGCCCTTTCTCCACCATCTCCGGTCACCTCCCCGTTGCTAGGGTTTCCCGGCCCGTCGATCTTCACTCCCGTCGTCGACTTCGTGCATCTCGGCGATCGCAATGGCTCGCGATAGGAAAAACAAGGGAAAGGCGATCGCGGAGCCCGCCGCAAAGAAGCGCAAACTGTCGAAGGATGAGAAGAAGGCCCTTATGGCCGCTCGCGCCGCCGAGGAGCGTGAGCGTGGCCGAGGAGGTTCCCTGAGGATTCGCGAGGCCCGTCCGAGGCAGCCTCCCGTGATCAACGACTCCGACGTCGAAGAGGAGCCGGTTGAGCCTCTCGTCCGTCGGCACTCAGCCCGGACGCGTGGGGGTCACACCGAGGCTGCTCCTCGTCCGAGACCGACGGCTGCCGACCGTCGTGAGGACAGGGAGGCCGAGAGGGCCATCTACGAGATGGACACGGCCGTCCGTGTCAGTGAGGGAGTCCGTCTCACGGACTACCGGAAGATGAAGGCCAAACAGCTATGCAAGCTTCGTTGGAGCGTGCTACTTGAGGAGTGGTACCCTCAGCCCCATGAAGCTCTTGTGGACAGTCGTTTCTGGACTGTCACCCAGGCGTCTCTCTACGAGACCTACAGACGTCGGGGGCACAAGCTTTTTCAGCACAACTACTTGGATTGGGGGCAGCTTGCAGTGGCAGCGGAGTCAGAGGTCCGTTCATACTTTGAGAGGTACAGAGGTTTGGTACAGCTGCTTGCTTATGAGAGAAGTGCATATGTGGAAGATTGGGTCCGTGTCTTCTATGCAACCCTGTACATCTCTGAAGGCAGGAGGTCAATTGATTTCATGTTTATGGGACAGCGCTACCACCTCTCGAGGCAGACTTTGGGGCAGCTTCTTGGTTTGGACCTGCACGACACCTGCGTGCACGAGAAGGTCTATGGGCAGGTAGATCCACCGAGGAGGCCACTTACTGGAGGGGTAGCACCACAGCTTGACGAGATTCGGTCCCTGTTTGGCCCCATGTTCTCTCCGGACCAGCCGAGAGTTCCAGCCCTTCTGACCCCAGCTGCGCGCATTGTGCACCTCGCCTTGCGCTGCACGCTCCTGCCGAGGTCAGGATACTTGGAAGGGTTCACTAGTCTGCAGCAGACCCTCCTGTTCTACATAATGAACGGGATGGATTTCGACATTGTGGACATCCTCCTGTGCGAGATGGAAGACGTGATCACAGATGGGGTTGGCATGATGAGGCAGATGGTCTACGGGCACTGGATCAGTTACATATGCTCTATGATGGTGCCTGAGGGGGATGCAGCACAGGCCAGGCTTGCTGATGAGAGCGTGACTCGCTTTGGTCACTATCGTGCCTCTGCTCCTGGAGACCGTCGCCTTGGTCGACCAGTTGAGCGCCAGGTCAGGACCCGCTTGACTGAGGAGGATTGGTCTGACCTCGAGAAGGAAGATGAGCGTCTGGCTGAGGCAGAAGCTCAAGGTGGAGACTTGCAGCACGTCTGGTCCGAGAGCGACACAGACGAGAGTGTCGAGGAGTACTTCCCTCCGCCTCCACCCTCACCGAGGCAGCACGACGCCGAGGCAGGAGGATCAGCTGCTCCGCCACCGACACCACCTCCTGTGTCCGAGGCGCAGGTGTCACAGCCGTCAGAGCTGTCATCTCTTCTCCAGCAGATGATCGAGCAGCAGCGCCAGGACAGGCTCGCTGCTGAGCAGGCCAGGGCAGAGCAGGCTGCTCACCTGGCACAGCTGCAGCTGCAGCGGCAGCAGCAGAAGCTCCAGCTGGAGATCGCCCGTCAGAGGTGAGAGGATACGGACCGGTTCACCAACTTGGTCGATCAGATGCACCACCGTACCCTCGACCAGCAGCAGCAAACCCAGCAGGCCATGATGGGGATCCTAGGGTTGATCACCAACCTTTACACTCAGACCGGGATCGCCCTTCCTCCACAGCAGCCTGGACTGGGACTGGCTCCAGGTGTTGCTCAGGTGCCTACTACTCCTATCCCTTCGATCAGTATGTCACCACTTCTGGCACCCAGCGCACCAATTCACTCACCACTGCCGGCAACGACTCTGTTCCAGCAAACGCCAGCGTCCGTGGTGAGCGCTCCACTTCCTCCAGCTCCACCGGCACCTCCAGTACCTGCTTCCTCTCCTCCAGCACCGGCAGCGGACCCTCCAGCTCCCTCCGCTCCGGCAGCTCCTACGACCGGCGACTCCAGCTCCGACGACTGCAACGGTGACCAGTTCATCATCGCGCCCAGCTCTCAGGGTCTGTAGGTGCTCGGATCCCTTTTTGGTGTCTTCATGCCAAAGGGGGAGAAGAGGTAGAAGAGTCAGGGGGAGTGGTAGTAGTAGTCTCAGGGGGAGTGTGTGTTTATCCTTTGTATTCGTACTTGAGTACTCTTTTGTAATTTTAATTAAGCACCCTTCCGCTTGTCTCATTTGTTTATGGTTTTAATCGATTGAGCTTTTCGCACCATAAATTTCATTTGCTTTTTACAAGCTTAATGTGTCTTATCTTGTATTCATTGCATATCTACTTGAGTATTATATCATCAAATTCATTATTATTGCGCTTTATTGTGTTGTCATCAATCACCAAAAAGGGGGAGATTGAAAGCATCTAGGCCCCATGAGGTACGGTTTCGGTGATTAATGACAACCATTCGATATTACTAATGAATTTGTGAATGCAAGGTCCCAATAACACTCAATCAAATGAAATCAAAATTACATTGGAGACCCATATAAAATCAACTAATGAGATCAAATCAAATCATATGAAGACAAGAAGTGAAAGTTCTAACTTGACATCACTCAATGCTTGAAGACAATCAAAACAACATTTCAAACAAGTGTCAAAGAGGTCACAAGTTCAAATTCCAAAAGAACAACTCAAAACAACTCGAAGTCAACAAGTTGAACACACCGGCTCATCCGACGTTCTATGAGTTGACTACATCGGTCGAGTTGGTTCAACTGAAGAAGAAGACCTTAGACAAATGCACTCACCGGATCATCCGATGTGAGTGGCTCAGTGACATCGGTCCATCATCACAGATTACAATACCATTGGACCAAGTGAAGCACCGGATCATACGATGTGCAGACTTATACACATCGGTCGATTACTCCAGTAAGCATCAAGATCAAGCAAATTCTGGAGGAAGAGACACCGGATCATCCGATGAGAAGACAGGTCAACATCGGTCTAACAACGGTCATATCTGACACAGTGACATCAGCTAATTTGGCTTTGACCGATGATAACTGAAGGGAAGACATCGGATCATCCGGTGTTCGCAGAGAAGTGATGTCAGCCTACTTTTCCAACGGCTATCTCGTGGAGGCTGGCTATTTATACCCCTTCAACCTGTCAAATCGATAAGACTTGAAGCCCAGACATACTCTACACATCCTAGAGCATTCAAGCAATAGAGCTACCACTTTCACATCATTTGATCATCATTTGTACACCAAGAGATAGGTTAGAACTAGCTAGAGACAGTGCTTGGGTGCCTCCACTCTTGGTGATTGGAGTCTCTAGTGTAGTGAGAGCAATAAGGGAGTATCCCTTGGTGTGTGTGACTTCCGGAGCTTGCCAAGAGGATTGTGGAAGCCCGGAGGATTCCAAAGTGTACAAGGCTTGAGCTCCACCTTGCCAAGGTTGGTGAACGGAGAAGAATAGTGAAGACCCCATTGTCTCGGTGACTTGGGAGTGGCAAAACCCCTCTGTGGGTGCCACAACGTGGATGTAGGAAGATCCTTGTGATCTTACCGAACCACGGGATAAACTCCGTGTCCCTTGAGCGTTTGCATCCCTCTCCCTTTTTACACTTATGCAATCTTCATTCCGCAACTTTAATTTACATTGATTGCATAGTTTAATCGCATAGGGAATTGGGCTTTAGGTTGTTAGTTTTTAATTGCCGTAAAATTTGAAAAAAAGCCCAATTCACCCCCCCCCCCCTCTTGGGCGTTTCGATCCTTACACCCACCAATAGCGAGTTTTTAGGTCTTGGTACATCTTTGTACATCCGGGATGAATGGAGTAAGGTGAGTCATGTGCCTCCTTCAATATTGTTTCCCGAATATGCTTAACATTAGGCACCACAATCCTCTTTCCAAGCCATAAAACACCATGTCCGTCCTCATCAAATCTGAATTCTCTCCCTTCTTGGATCTTTTCCTTGATTTCTTGCATTTCCTCATCCTTTGTTTGTCCGTCCCGTATTTCCTGCTCTAATGTTGGGTTGACTTCCATTGTTCCCATCTCTTTTATGAATCCAAGGTTCAACCGTTCAAACTCCTTGCATAACTCGGATGGCAGCTCTCAGGCTGTGAGTTGGTGGCTTACTCCTTTTCGACTCAATGCATCGGCCACTACATTAGCCTTCCCTGTGTGATAGTTGATTCCCACATCCTAATCCTTGATGGGCTCCAACCACCGGTGTTGCCTTGGATTCAGATCCGTTTGCGTGAATATATACTTGAGACTCTAGTGATCCATATAAATCTCACATTGATGACCAAAAACATAATGTTTATGTATCTTCAAGGCGTGCACCACGGCTGTGAGTTCAAGGTCGTGCGTAGGATAATTCAGCTCATGTTTCTTTAGTTTCCTTGATGCATATGCTACCACTTGGCCTTCTTGCATGAGCACACATCCAAGTCCCTGTCTTGACGCATCAATATATATATATATATATATATATATATATATATATATATATATATATATATATATATATATATATATATATATATCAAAGCTCTTGCTCACGTCCAGCAATACTAACACCGGCGCGGTTGTCAACCTTTTCTTTAACTCCTCAAAGCTATCCCGACAAGCTTGAGTCCATTGGAATGCTTTCCCCTTCATTAATAATTAAGTCATTGGCTTGGCTATTTTGGAGAAATCCTTGATGAATCGACGATAATATCCTGCCATTCTAAGAAAACTCCGAATATTCTTCACATTTTGTGGCGGCTCCCACTTAAGCACATCTCCCACTTTTCCTGGGTCAACTGGTAATCCCTCTCCAGAAATGATATGGCCTAAGAAAGAAACTTCCCGTACCTAGAATTGCCACTTGCTGAATTTGGCATACAACTGGTGTTCTCGTAGTTTCTGCAATGTAAGCCTCAAGTGCTCCTCATGCTCTTCCTCACTTCTCGAATATATCATAATGTCATCAATGAACACTACGACGAACTTATCCAGATATTCCATGAAGACCTTATTCATGAGATACATAAAGTACACAGGTGCGTTTGTCAGTCCAAATGACATAACGGTGTACTTATATGACCCATACGGTGCCCGAAATGCCGTCGTGGGTATATCCGATGGTCTAATCTTCATTTGGAAATATCCTGACCACAAGCCTATCTTGGAGAAAATACAGGCACCCTTCATTTGGTCGAACAAATCCTCTATACGGGGCAGTGAGTACTTGTTCTTAACTATCACTTTGTTGAGAAACTTCTCGTCCACACACATCCTTTGGGTTCCATCCTTCTTATCTACGAAGAGCACTGGTGCTCCCCACGGGGATGAGCTTGGGCGTATAAAACCCTTCTCTAGTTGCTCTTGAATTTGCTTCTTGAGCTCTGCTAATTCCTTAGGAGGCATCCTGTATGGCCTCTTAGCTATAGGTGCAGTTTCGGGTATCAACTCAATGGCAAATTCTATGTCACAATTAGGTGGCATACCTGGCAACTCATCCAGAAACACATATGGGTATTCACAAACAATCGAAATGCTTTCCAATGTCACAGCTTCCACTTGATTGAGCATCGCCTTCTCTCTTGCAGGTTGGGCTGCCTCAACTTCGATGTGTGTACCATGTTCGCTTGTCAACTGCACAATCCTCTCGGCACATTGAATGACTCCATTATACTTGCTCAGCTAGTCCATTCCAAGTATTATATATATTCCTTGAGAGTCCAGGACTATGAGGTTTGCGAGGAAGTCTACCCCCTTATTTTAATGCTTACTTTCGTACATACTATATTTGTCCTCATCTCTCCACCAGGAGAACTTACTAGCATAGTTTGCTTCATATGAGATATAGGCAAGTTGTACTTGGCAACATACTTTGATGAGATGAATGAATGAGATGCTCCTAAATCAAATAAAACAGTCACGGGGTTGGAGTTGGTGAGGAACATACCAATGACAACGTCATCAGCTTGTTGGGCTTCCTCAGTAGAGACATGATTCACATTGTCACGAGCAAAATTTTGCTATACACGGTTGCCTTGCGGTGCTCCCCCATTTGGTCACGGGTAATTTGGTCTTGGTGCATTGTTCATTGGTCCATAGCTTCTTTTGGGGCATTGACCTGCAAAGTGTCCGGCCTCTCCACACACATAGCATGTCTTGCCACCCGTAGCATTAGGAAAGCTTGGGCGCAGCTGGTTTTGAGCATTAGCCGCCATGTTAGGACGCGGTGCACGTGGCACAGGATAGCGAGGCGCTTGCATGGCGGGGCATTGCTGCGGTGGCTAATTTGGGCGCGGTGGATAAGCAGCGCGGTATGCAGGAGCAGATGGGTTGTAGTATGGTGCAGTTGGTGGTGCATAGTGGGGACAGACATTTCTTCATTGCGACAGTCCATGATATGGCATCTTTCTCTTATTGTCCTGCTCCATCTCACGAACCTTGTTCTCAACCACAATAGCATTATCAACCAGCTTTTGGAAGTTTGGATAGTCAGTATTAAGCAACTGGACTTGAATTTCATTGTTGAGACCCCTCATAAGCAGGTATTGCTTTCTGCTATCAGTTTTGATGTCTTCTAGAGCGTATCTTGACAGTTGGATGAATTTATTAAGATACTCACTCACACTCATCCTTCCTTGCCTGAGTTTTTCAAATTCTTACCTTCTAAGTATCATAACTCCCTCAGGTACATAGTGAGAATGGAAATTCTGCTTAAACTCAGCCCAAGTGGTTGCCTCCTGATTATCATGTGCATTGCAAAGAGCTTCCCACCAGTTAGCAGCTGCTCCAACTAGTTGATGTGATGCAAAAAGGACCTTCTCTCTATCAGTGCACTGGACAATAGCAAGTTTCTTCTCAACGGACTTCATCCAATCATCAGCTTCCATTGGATTTGTGTCTTGATCAAAGGTAGGTGGTCTGGTCCTCATGAACTCTCTCAAACAGTTGTGGTATGGAGGGGGTGGTGGCGGTGGCGGCATGTAAGGCTGATTGTTGTTGCCAGCTTGCAGTTGTCCCGTAGTCTGTATCATGGTCTGCATGAGCTAGTTTCGCATAGATAATAGTTGTTCAAGGTTGATAGCTCCTTGGGCAGGTTCCCGGTTCTTCTGAGGTGCTTCATTGCGCTCCTCCTCATCATGGCATCCATCTGGTTGCGAGTCCTCACCATCTGTGGGCGAAAGAAAGGAAGAGACATAAGAATTTAGAATTTGGAAAGAAACGCCCCAACTATATGCATCAAGGTATATGACACTAAACAATCCTTTATTAATATAGACCTATATACGGATGTGGACAAGTGATGAAGCATCCTACAACTCTCTACTATATGCGGATGTGGACATTCGCCGAATCATCCCACAACTCGCAACTAAGCACACAAGCACTCAAGCAAGCACCAATCAAAATTCAGCACATCACACTATTTAAAACTAATACGACTCTAAGCGTTCTTATTACAAAGTACTCCTAGCGGACTTAATTTCATAATTGTGAGGCGGTGAGGGCGTCCTTGGCTGTGCGGGTGTGATGGGGTTGCGCCATGGTGATGTAGGGGACCAGATTCTCTTGGGTTACCACGGTTCTCCACTCGCTTCACATTCCTTCATCTCCAAGTTGGCTTCCAAACAAGCTAGCTCGTTGTAAAGGTAGTGAATCTTTCCTTGTGCGGTTGCATAGCGATTGCTCATATCCAATAATGCCTTTTGAGACCTATCCATTGCTAGAAAATTGTTTGAAGCTTCTTGTGGTCCAATTATCTTCCCCTTACCACTCTCCCGCTGAGGGTGCAGCTAAAACGTGGTATTCTCAAACTCAAAGCGGCGAGTATGGCACCAACTTGTGAGTGCCGCCCATGCAGCAGCATCCGTAGCATCCTTCTGAGTAGACCTACAGGTGGGAGCATAATGCCGTAAGACCACTTTGTTGGTGTAGAAGATGAGAACTTCAGCATGCCATTCATCGCGTCCCGGACGAGAGACTCTCTTCACGAAGTAGTTAGCATACATGCAATGGGAATGAAGGAATTCCGTTAGGTCCAGCGATGCATGTCCTCCTTCGGTTCCGGCGGTCCAAATCTCCTCAACTTGGGGAAACTGGGGGCTGTTGTGTCCATTCTCATTTGCACCGGGTTGTGATCCCCCTCCATCTTCACCTCCGTTGTCCTCCTCATCTGAAGCTTGTACGTAGTACTCCTCATTAGGATCCTCATCCATATTCTCCTCATATGGCTCATACTTCTCCGGATCCTCCTCCATAGTGTTCGACTGGTTAGCTTCCTCCTCCTCAGGCTGGATGTTCTCCTCCTCTTGCTTCGGCTTGTCAAGCTCAATGGGGTTAAGTCCACTTCCAAAGGGTGGCGGACAGGTTCTCTTGCGGACTGCACTCCTAGTGATCGGCATCTATAGAAAACAAGAATACATTAGAGGAGAGAATAATGTAACATAAATCTGAAAATTGCAGTAGCTAAAATAATGGAAAAAGAGCGGTGCAGCTGTCCAAAAGAAAGGAAAAGAGAGGGGAAAATGTAGCAGCCAACACAATAATTTTACCCACACATAACAGCAGCAAAACACACACTTTACGCAAAAATTTAAGCGGCAAAAACAGCAGCACATAAGGACGTTTTCTGCTGAAAATTATATTGAAAACACAGCAGCAATCGATACTTTTTGCAGCTGAAAATGCAGAAATAAAAACAGCAGCAAGAAATTTCAAAAATAGCAAATTAGAAGAGTGTTTCTAAGTGCTCTAGAGTGTCCTTCTACCTAGGCTTGCGTCCTACGGTAAACCCGGCTCTGATACCAATTTGTGACACTCGGTTCCGAATATGAACCAAGTGTAACGCATATGTGTGCCCGGGATGTTCATCACAAATATACGGATGCATCACAAACGATATACAGAATTTAACCACATCTTAACTATTAACTAAGTACCTTATTACAATAATCCAATAGTTCACAAATGAAAAATCTTTAATTATTGCAGTGGAAAAATAAACTAAGCAGCACGACACCATTCCACAGACAATTGACGGCGGTACGTAACCTAGTACTTCGCGTGATCCTCAGGGTACTCCCAAGTATCTCCAGCAGCTGTTGGGGGGGGGGGGGGGGGGGGGTTGCAAGGGTAAGTACGTGTTATACTCAGCAAGTGTAGGAATAGATGTAGCTAAACAAATGACTGGAATAAAATGGCTAATTGCAGTAAAGTACATTTCATAAACGTGTGAAAGCAGTCTATCATGTCTATGTGAGTTTATTTCCCTTCATAACCCAAGTATTTATTATGTCATAAATCCAACATTCTCATTTACCACCACAATCCATTTAATACCAACCAATAGTTAATTTAATACCATATGCCAATTCCATACTCCTCCATAAACCGACTGTACTCAATTGACAAACCAAACCATCCCAAAATCCCAAGTCCAATTCTAATCATGGAAGTTGTCCAGGTGCTTGTGACCGGGATAGCCGCTATCATGATAGTTTTTAACAATCTGCAGAGGTTGTACCACTTTACTCACATGTTCGTGATTTCATCACCTTTCGGTGACTAAAAACCTCTATTATGCCTTATCACACTTCCATAGGTGTGTGACCAAGAGATCACAAAATAGCCTTTCAAAAAGGACTACTAGTATGTACGGGCCCACTAAGGTTTCACCGGCAGGCTTGAATCTCCATTCCCCACCCACGGACCCCCTCGTGTGCCATGCGGATCGCAGGGTATCCCTCCTCGACTCCCATTCCTCGAGCCATCCAATGATTCATACAATACTAGCAGCACTCTTAATTATTCAGCTACGCTACACCCATACTTGGCCTTGTGGTGGCACTGTTGTCCTAGCATATTCTCGCATGAACCGGTCCTTAGATCTAAGGCAAGCAAAACCACCGTACCATCCAAACCGTTCCACAAAACCATGCTTGCCTAGATCTCCTAAGTTCCATGTTGCTACTTTAATCGTCATATTATTACCATCCCAAGTTCTCATAGTTAGGGATTGTCAATCATATTATTTAAGTTACCCATAACCCGTGTAGAGATGCAGTGCAAAAGAAAAATACACATACCCAACTCATCATATATATCCCGGTGACAAGGGGTGGCATACAACGCTAGTAAACTCCTATGTATGGGTTTCCCATCATATTGACACGAGCATGCAATTTTGCAAACAAAACATTTAATAAAACGGGATCAATATGATCAAGGACACTTGCCTTGCTCCGGCAGATGGGGTTGCTCAAGTGCTTCAAAGTCTTGGTTCTGAAAATCCTCATATACGGCATCTTGAGCATGTCCCTCTACTCGCGATCATTAATATAAGAAAATACACACAAATCAACGTGATGCACACATATTAATCAACATGCAGTGACATGAATGCACGCAAAGTTCAATAATTAATTAACTACGGTTGTTTATTAATTAGATGCAACTAGTTCATATGTATTCATACGAGTTTATGGGGATTTTAGCGAGAATTAATGTTGCTGAAAATAAATAGATGGTGCAACTACGATTAAACTCCGATCATTAGATCTAATACGTTTGCTGAAATTCGCATCGGAAAATGTGTTCTACCGTAGATACGACAGATTCGAAGATCGCGGGACGAAGGCGTAGCGTAGATGAAGTGGATGGCGCAGCGGTCCTCCGGCGGCACGACGACGACGGCGCGATGATCTCCGGCGGACGACGGCACCCTCCTATTTTTCTTCTTCTTCCTCCGTTTTTTCTTCTCTCTTTCTCTCTGGCGGCGCCTCTGTTCTCTCCTTTTTCTACCGGCGCTAGGGCTTCTCGTGGTGGCGCTTGTTTCTATTGACGAAAACTACGTAGGTCTCGGTTCTATTTATAGGCGGCGGCAGCGATCCAGAGACCAGCTCGGGTGCACACTGGCGCGCTGAGAACGCGGACTCGTCGGGCGCGTGGCCCTGCGTCGGCTCGCCCTGGTCCCGCTGGACCTGCAGCACGCGTGCGGCTCAGTCCGCTCGGTCCCATGGCCTGACTCGGCACCGGTCGGTTGCACCCGGGCGCTGTTTGCCCGGAACATGCTTCCCCCGGAAACTTTCAAAAGTTTCCGAAATCTTTTTTTCTCTTTTTTTCATTCTTTAGATTTTACATACATTTTTTATATAATATATTTTTTATATTCATTCCCTAATACATGTTTTATATTATTATTTTCTTTTCTTCTTTTGCTACACATATTTTTATATGTATGTTTTATCTTTTATTATTTTTCTTTTATTCTACTAATGTTTAATGCATGAACATGTATGCAATGTATGATGCAAAAAATTTAGGGTGTTACACCCGGACTTGTCCGAAATGGTTTCTGATCCTAAACAGACTTGTCCAGCCATACCTACCAGACTTGTCCGAAAACCTCTCTGTTGCCAAACGGACTTTTCTGTCCTCCTGAATTAAATTCGGATTCTATTATTCTTCCACGATTGGTTATTGGGTAATTGCCTTAATTAGGCCCAAGAACTTCGTGCCCAACCTCAGAGGAGCCCAAGTGGACCCCACCTCAGTCCCTACACGTCCCCCACCGAATTCAATTTGGAATTCACCCCAATACCCTACCTCTCCACCCCTATATAAGCAACCCAATACCCCACACCTCTCCATCACCATTGAAAACACTTGTTGCCGCCTTTTCCTTGCGCCGATGTCAAGAAGAAGTCCAAAAGCAAAGAGGAGGAGAAGAGGGAGAAGGCTCCATCAAGATCGATCTTCATCAAGCTTTCAACAATTGACGTTCTTCATTATCAAAACTTCAACAATTCATCTCCATCAAGCCCTAAACGTCAAGATTCAAGTCTCACGTCCAATCCTCAACCTTTGGATCTCTAAATACGTGGTACACCCTCTACATCCAATTTTTCACGTGAAATTAACCCCCAATTCCCACTGATCAAAAAACCCTAAATTCACAGTTCTGTATTGGGCGGACTAGTCCGGCCCCTATACAGGACTTGTCCAGTGTTTGAACTTGTAATGTGCTGAATTTAATCCAAATTGACTCAAATCAATTCCAAACTTGTTAGAAACTATTGTCACTAGTTAGTAAATATTAATAGCAACGTATTAACAAGTTTTACTTCACAATTGCATTAATCATGCATATCATGGCATATTGAGTATATTGATTCTAATGTTTGTTCATGTTTGTCGCGCAGAGTAGAAGGTCCTGTTGTAGAGAGTGCTTTCGAGGACCTGCAGAACCAGAACTTTGAAGCCTTCAATCCAAACCAAGCTCAAGAGCAAGGCAAACATCCTTGATCATTTTGATCTAGGTTTATAAATGTTTTGTTTGCAAAATTGTATGCTTGTGTCAATTGATGGGAAAACCTAATTGTAGGAGTTTACTAGCTTTGTATGACAACTTTTGTCGCTTGAACACAATGTAGAGAGTCAGGAAGGGTATTTTATACTTTTGCGTTGCTATACTCAAATGGGGTTTGCGAATTAACCATATTGCTTAATTATGAACTTCTGAACACATGAATCGTAGAATTTGATATTAATGACCCTTTAACAACATGGTGCCTAGGGATCTAAGAAAGTCGGTTATGTGGAATGGGTCGGACAGTTTTTGGTGGTTTCACTCGGTTTAGATCTAAGGACCAGTTCGTGGAGCGACCATCCAGGATTTACAGTGCCACCACAGGGCCAAGTATGGGTGCTACTTAGCTGACTAATTAGTGTTTTGCCAGTACTATTTGGACCATTAAAAATACTCGGGGAAGGGGTAGTCGAATGGGTTTGTAGAGATTGGTGGGACTACTTTGGGATCTGAATGACTCAAGAGGGGGCCCTTGGTTGGATGTGCTCAGTTGGAGACATCACCACCGATGAAATCTCAGTGAGGTCTAAATATGCTAGTAATCACTTTGTAAATGTTATTTTGTGATCTCTTGGCCACACACCTAAGGAAGTGTGAGACGGCATAATTGAGATTTCATAGTCATTGAAAGGTGATGAAATCTTAAACTTGTGGGTAAAGTGGTACAAGCTCTGTAGAGTGTGTCTAAAACTATCATGATAGCCCTGCTTTCGGTTATGAGCAACCTGGACCCTCAGATGATTAGAGTTATAGACTTTTAACATGGTTTAATGGCTAAAATTGAATTGGAAGTTGGTATTAGTTAATTGATTGTCTTTGGTATATGGAATTGATGAACATGAGACAGATGAGCAATTATGAATTGATTATAGTTTATTATTGCTTGTATTGGTTACTTAAGTTGAAATTAATGTTATTTGGGTTATTTTGGGAAGGACCAGACTTAATGATAATATTATTGCATTTTCAACTGTTTTGAATGTACTTTTATGCAATTAGCTCATTTTATTGTCATTCCTTATTTAAGCTACATGTCATACTTTCTCACACTTGTTGAGTACGACATGTGCTCACTCTTGCTATTCCCACATTAACTCAGCTGCAAGAGATATTTTGGAAGACAACGTGGAGCACTAGGCGTGCGTGCTACCGTCGATTGCCTGTGGAGTTGGAGTCGTCTACGCTAGATTATTTACCGCTGCAATAGAATCAAGGTATATTTATTATTCTTGACATGGTTAAATTCTGATTATCATTTGTGATGTTGATGTGTATGTGTGAAGCAACATCTTGGGCACACATACACTGCACTTGGTTCGTGTTTCAGATCGGGTGTCACAATGAAAGATGGGAACGACTAGAATGCAATCAGCACTCTGGTGCAATCGTGCAAAAATTAAATTTGAATCACACGATCTTCATCCAATGGTTATTGTATTTTTACATTTAAATCCTCCCACCTGAATAACAAAAATGCAATGCAAACACTATTGTTAGGTGGAGGGGTTTAATTGTTAAAATACAGTAAATATTAGATGGAGATCGTGCGGTTTAGATTTAGTTTTTGCACGATTACACTAGAGTTTTGATTGCATTCTAGTTTTTCCCATGAATGATTGACCTTCATCGAGTAGTTAGAATAGGTGGTGATGCTCAACCACAAAGGGGTATATTTAACCGCACACCAATGTTTCTCTATTACCTCCCATAAACTTCATAGAACAAATAAGTTTTCTTATGCCTCATCCGTAAATCTTTGTTTTTACCGTTTATGCACCATGCATGTACAGAAGTTTCCTTAACATGCTGGCTAAATCTATGATACACAGACTTTAGCTTTTTCTTAACCTATTCCTTTTCTTTATTTATTTTTGATGAAAATTTTGTTCCTTTTATGATGGGCAATGCTAATAAGAATATTCTTCTCATGCTTCTGGACATTCAGAAACTGATATTTTCATCTCCATAATCATCTTAATTTTATTTTTGATTTTAAGCAAAATTCACTTGAGCAAAATTCACCGTATTAGTGGCACGCCATATCGGAACCCGGATGTGGTGTTAAATGGGCAAGGGTCGGATCGCCATCACCTTAGTGGCGCACTACATCATCGCTCGGATGTAGTGTTAAGTCAGCAAGGGTATTTGCATCTTACTCGACGGATGCGAAGGGTAAGGAAGCTAGTCGAGGAAACTAGGTTTCGGGTGGGTAGTTCAAATGTAGGATCCTTGACGGGAAAGCTATGAGAGTTAGTGGATGTTGTCATTAGGAGACATGTTAAGATCCTTTGTGTACAAGAGACTAGATGAGCAGGTCAAAAGACGAGAGAGGTTGAGAATACCGGTTTCAAGATTTGGTATTCTGGCTCGACTGGGACTAGGAATAGCTTAGGCATCCTAATAGATAAGAGCCTCAAGGATGGAGTAGTCGATGTCCGTAGACGAGGGGATAGGATCATCCTAGTCAAGGTAGTTGTGGGGACCTTACCTTGAATGTCATTAGTGCTTATGCCCCACAAGTTGGACTCGACATGAGCACTGAGAGACAATTTTGGGAGGACTTGGAGGATATGGTTAGTAGTGTACCGATAGCCGAGAAGATCTTCATAGGAGGAGATCTCAATGGTCATGTAGGTACAACTAATGTAGGTTTTGAGGGGGTACACGGAGGTTTTGGGTGTGGCGATAGAAACCAAGAGGTTAAGGATATCCTAGACTTTGTCGTAGCCTATGATCGATTCGTAGCTAACACCCTCTTTAAGAAGAGGTCATCTCACTTAGTGACCTTTACTAGTGCCCAATATTCTAGTCAAATCGATGATAACCTCACCAAGAGAAGGGGGAGGGGCATGTTTAGATTATAAGGTGATCCCTGGGGAATGTGTTGTTCCACAACATAAATTTGTGGTAGCCGACTTTCGTTTCCACGTGCATGTGTCACGAGACAAAGGTGTTAAAACCGCAAGAACAAAGTGGTGGAAGTTGAAGGATGAAGCGCAACAATAATTCAAAAGGAGGATGATCGCGGAAGGACCTTGGAGCAAAGGGGAAGATGCGGATAGTATGTGGGTGAAGATGGTGACTTACATTATAAAGGTAGCTAGGGAGGTGCTTGGGTGGACAAAAGGTAAGAAACTTGTAGATAAAGACACTTGGTGATGGAATGAGGATTTATAGAAACCCATTAAGGAGAAAATAGAGTCTTATCAGAGCTGGCATCATGAGAGAAGCGCAAGTAACATGGCAAAGTATAAAGTGGCTAAGAAAAATGCAAGGCGTGTTGTGAGTAAAACAAGGGGGCAGATCTATGATGCGCTATATGAGAGACTAAGGACAAAGGAAGGCGAAAAGGATATATACAATATGATGAAACTTCGCGAAAGGAAGGTGAGGGATCTCAACCAAGTCAAATGCATTAAGGATGAGGCAGATCAAATTCTATTGAAGGATGAATAGATTAGGAACAGATGGCAGGACTACTTCAATGGACTATTCAATGACGGGAATGAGATCATTAGGTTCGAGTTGGGTGACTCATTTGATGACACTAACATGTGATTCGTGCGGAGGATGCAAGACTCTGAGGTTCGAGAGGCCTTAAAAAGCATGAAAGGAGGAAAGGCCCTCGGTCCCGATGATGTCCCCATTAAGGTGTGGAGATGTCTGGAGGATGTAGTAATAGTATAGGTTACTAAACTATTCAATCGAATTTTTCAATCAAATAAAATGTATGAAGAGTGGTGGAAAAGTATTTCAGTATGCATCTTCAAAAATAAAGGAGATGTTCAAAGTTGTACTAATTATCAAGGAATTAAGCTTATGAGTCATACTATGAAGCTCTAGGAGAGAGTGATTGAACAACGCTTGAGGAAAGTGACCAATGTCACTAAAAACCAGTTTGGTTTGATGCCTGGGAGGTCCACTATGGAGGCAATTTTCTTACTCCATCAGCTTATGGAGAGATATAGGGAGCAAAAGAAGGATATACATATGGTGTTCATTGACTTGGAGAAGGCATACGATAAGATACCAAGGCCGGTCATGTGGTGGGCGCTAGAGAAACACAAAGTACCAACAAAGTACATTAACTTTATCAAGGATGTGTACGATAATGTGGTGACAAGTGTGTGCGTAAGGAATAGTGAGACCGATACTTCCCCTATCACAATAGGGCTACACCAAGGATCAGCCTTAAGTCCATACATCTTTTCCTTAGTGATGAATGAGGTGTCGAAGGATATAAAGGGGATATCGCTTGGTGTATGCTCTTTGCTGATGATGTAGTATTGTTAGATGAAACTAGGGATGGTGTTGATAGAAAATTGGAGCTATGGAGGCAGACTTTAGAGTCCAAGGGGTTTAGACTTAGTAGAACCAAGACCGAATATATGAGATGCGACTATAGTGGTGTCGGGTGCGAGGAGAGAAATATTAGTTTACAAGGACAAGTAGTACCTAGGAGGGACACATTTCGATATTTAGGATCAATGTTATAAAGCAATGATGATATTGACGAAGATGTTTGCCACAGGATCAAAATCGGGTGGATGAAGTGGCGGCAAGCATCTAGAATTTTATGTGATAAGAAAGTTCCACAAAAATTAAAAGGAAAATTCTATAAGACGGTGATCATACCTGCGATGTTGTATGGAGCAGAATGTTGGCCAACTAAAAGGCAACATATCCAACAAATGAGTGTTGCTGAGATGCGCATGCTACTGTGGATGTGCGGTCAAACAAGAAGAGATAAAATTAGGAACGAGGTGATACGTGATAGGGTAGGAATGGCACCGATTGAGGAGAAGCTAGTCCAACATCGCCTACGGTGATTTGGGCATATCCAGCGGAGACCTCCAGAAGCACTGATTAACAATGGTACTATAAAGAGTAGAGAAAATAGGGGTATTTTGATCCATTTAGAAGTGTTTTTGTGTTAAAAAGATTAATTAGGGATGAAACTCTATTTTAATAGTAAATGAGCAAGTCTTCCTTCATTATAATAGTATTTGAACGTGTTACATGTTAAGAGTAGCATTCTGGCGAAGCTCACTGTTGGGAGTAGCATAATTTCAATTGTCTCTTCGTCTCTATACCCTTCCACACCGCCGCCGAGGGCAGCACTCGCTCCGATCGCAGGCACGGCAGCCTTGAAATCTTGGTTAGGAACTTTATAATCCAATACGTTCTGTTCATCACCTTATTTGGATGTCGGCCATACAAGCAGAAGCTACAGGTGAATCAGAACTTAAAAGACTTAACTTGCTTCTAATCCAGACATACCGCCTCCTGGTATTGTAGAAATGAACATAATGATTATCATTAATGCCCTGTTTGGCAACTTTCACCAAGTATATCGGAGAGTTTCAAGTCTAATTCAGCAGCCCCATCTTTTGTTAGGCTTTTTATTTGTAAAGAATCTTTCTCCTATGCGAATGTCTATCTTCTTGAAAAGATACCCATGATGTTGCTTCTTATCCAGGTACATAATAGCTGTCTGTCTCCTCTACACACATCATAATTTTTATCAGTCTGTGCCAGTTTGACTGAATTCTCAGCAACTTGAAGAATCTCAAGACTATTTCTGCACCTCATCGCTCAGTAGAAAATTTGTACCGTGTGTTTATTCTTATCTGCAAATATCTATCTTCTGATGGATATATACAGAACAGCTCTACCTCACATTTCAACGTTTCAATGTCCTCATTGACCTCCTGCCCTTCACTGGAAATAACATTCTGAGAGATCCACGAGCACTGCCAAATTCCTAACAGTATGCAGAGAAGTGGTCCGGAATGGTTTCATCATCCTTCATTTTCATCTCTGATGCTATTAAATTCAGCAAGGCATAAATCTTTGTCGAGCCTGGATGAATCTTGTCATGGGCAATGAACCTGCAGAGCCCTCCACCAACATCTATCTCACTAAATCCAGGGACCTTCTTTACACCCCTGTCCTCCATCACATTTCTCGCTTTTTTCGCCTCCTGCCACCGCCTAGCAACGGAGTAGATATTGGACAATCCAATGTACCTGCCATCATGGTCCGGCTGTAATTGGACAAGTTGCCTGCCGACTACCTCCCCCAGGTCCACCCATCCATGCAAACGACAGGCATTCAGGAGAGCACCAAGCACAGAAACACTGGGCTTCATTGGCATGCTTCTAACGATTCCATATGCTTCTTCCAAGCGGCCTGCTCGGCCAAGCACATCTACGAGGCAAGCGTAATGTTCGACATGTGGTCTGGGCCCTTGAGACTCAAGCAAGCGGAAGAATCTCCAAGCCTCGTCCACCAGACCACAATGCACACAAGCGCTCAACAAACAGAGGTAGGTGATCTCATCAGGCACAACCCCAGCGTGCTGCATCTCCCGGAAAATCTCCAAGGATTCGGTGCTCCTACCATGCACAGCCAGCCCCCCGATCACGGAGTTCCATATCAATACATCAGTGCTCTCCACTGGCACGGAGCGGAACACCTCCAGCGCCTCTTGGATTGCCCCGCACTTGGCGTACATGTCGACGAGCGACGTAACGAGCCTGAGGTTCATCGGGAAGCCACAATCCCGGAGGCACCTATGCACCCGCCTGCCCCGCTCAAGGTCCCCCAGGTGTGCGCATGCACCAAGCACGCTCACCATCGTGACGTAATTTGCCCTCGCCCCGTCGCCACCCGCAGCTGCGTCCTCCATCATCTCAAACAGCGTGAGCGCCTCGCGGTGCTCCCCGCACTTGACACACCCGTCGATCATGGCGCTCCAGGAGATCACATTCCGTCGCGGCATCCGCTCGAACACCCGCCGCGCGGCCGGGAGGTCCCGGCACTTCGCGTACCCGTCGAGGAGAGCGTTCCACGAGACGAGGTTGGGCCGGGGGATTTCATCAAACACGCGGCGGGCGTGGTCGGGGAGGGCGCAGGCTGAGTACATGTGGACTAGGGAGTTGGCGATGTAGAGGTCGGCGGGGAGGAGGCCCCAGCGGAGCGGGTGCGCGTGGAGTGCGGAGGCGAGGGAGGGGCGAGCGAGGCGCGCGGCAGCGCGAGCGAGAAAAGGGAAGGTGAGGTGGGAGGGGCGGAGAGCGGCGCGGAGGAGAAGCAGGAAGAGGGAGAAGGAGAGGGAAGGATTGGCGGAGGAGGAAGCCGACCGGATCAGGGGGTCGAGGAGGGGCGTCGTGAGCGCACGGCCGCGGAGCTGGCCGACGAGGTGCGGCGTCAGCGGAGGTGGCATGCGAGAAGAGAATTCGAGAATGGCGACCAATTCAAATTTCCAACAGATCAACTAAATTTGTTAACATGCCATTGTTTAGCATTAATTCGTATTGCTTTGACATAGATGGACACGTACGCATTCCAAAGCGTCGAAATGGATCATTCGAGAGAGCATGCAGGATGTTTAGATACTCAACAGAATTTCAAAATTGTTAACAAGGTCGCTGCCTATCCGAAAGGTTTTCTTTCTGTTGGTAACCCACTTGTAAGGGATGGGTCGCTAGATTTCCGTAGCTCTGTTGGAGTGAACCTTAGGCTGCCCCACTTGTATACCCATGAGGCAAGACTCGTGGGCAACACATTGCAATTCATGACACGAGCATACAGTAAAATAACTATTTAATAAAAATTGAGAAATTGTTATCGGTCAACAGCGACAGAATCTCAACCTACACCGATGGTGTATGATCTCAGTAGCATCCAAATGTACGGGAATAAATATCATTGCATGGCATCACGTGCCTAGAATCTAATTAGTTTTAACATTGACTGGACAAACCAATATCGAACACAACCAGAAAGTGCCAGCAACCCCAACAGCAAACCTAACTGTATAGATCGTCATCATCGGCTGCCCCAGCAGCAGACGCGAAGGGATCAGCTGCTGCTCCCGCAGTGGCAGCTGTAGACTGCTCCGAGAAGCGGAACTCGCTGCCAAACCCACGGGACTGCTGCAACGTCTGGGCAAACGCCTGGTACTTGCGGATGTCGGCGTCGCTGACACTCCGGCGTGCATACTTCATGGACTCCTCAAAGTGAGCGGCTTTGATTTCTGCAATTTCGTCCACCTCATCTTCCTCCATGGCTTCAGGGTTGTCCTTCCTCCGCCTCTCCATCTCAATATCCTGGAAAACAATGTATTCAGGTAAGTTGCATGGAATATTTATGCAGACCATACTAGAATAAAAATGTGTCTGATAATATATAAACAGCGGTGCTAACCATTTCAAGTATACAAACTTCAGCAAGCAATGGAACAACCAAACTACAAATTCACTCACAGTTCATCCTGAGCTAAGATCTTGTGTAACAACAATTCTAAACCTAACTGGCGATCCCAGTTCATCAAGTTCAAGTGGATCTCATTCTTTGTTTCAGTTTCTTTGCAAGCAGTTCTAGTTAGTTTGGTTTATTCAGTCAAATTTATATACTCAAGAGAGAACAATACTGCATTCATCAGTATCATAAGCTTGATGACCCTTACCTTCTCAATGTTCTCTCTGATAGCATATTTGCATGCACGCTGGCAAATTTCCGTAATATCTGCACCACTGAACCCTTGAGTGTACTTAGCAAGAGCATTCAAATCCACATCCTTTGCCACAGGAGACTTCCTAAGGCAAGCCTTAAAGATTTGGAGCCTAGACTGCTCATCAGGCAGAGGAATATAGATCAACTGATCAAGACGCCCTGGCCTAAGCAAAGCAGGGTCTATGATGTCAGGCCTGTTTGTAGCCCCTATTATGAACACGGTCTTCTTGGCATTCATGCCATCCATCTCTGTTAGCAACTGATTCAGCACTCTATCAGCAGCACCTCCAGCATCACCTACACTGCTTCCTCTCTGCAACAGGGTACAAACATGGGTAAGTTACTGAAAACATGGAACCAAACATGACAAAGATAAGGTGGGAGGGGAAGGACCTGGGTAGCAATAGAGTCAAGTTCATCAAAAAAGAGGACACAAGGTGCAGACTGGCGGGCCTTGTCAAAGATCTCACGGACATTGGCTTCACTCTCACCAAACCACATGGTAAGCAATTCCGGACCCTTGACACTGATGAAGTTAGCCTGGCACTCATTGGCTATAGCCTTGGCCAACAGAGTCTTACCACAACCAGGAGGACCATAGAACAGAACTCCTTTGGATGGGGACATGCCAAACTTCTCAAATTTCTCCGGATGCTCCACCGGGTATTGAACAGTCTGTAGGACATTATCGAGGGCATAAGCAAATTGTAATGGTAGAAAACAATTTTTGATGTGCATTAAGATCAATGAGCAAGTAATTACCTCCTGGAGCTCCCTCTTGACATTCTCCAGCCCACCAATGTCTTCCCACGAAACATTTGGAACTTCGACAACCTGAATTTAGAAAGATGTAAGCACCTCTACAATTAACAAGACAGAAGTACAGCTAAAGAAAGAACTTACAGTTTCACGAAGAGCAGATGGATTGCTTGTTCCCAGTGCAGTTTTGAAGTGGTCATTTGTAACAGCCATCGAGTTCAGTATCTCAGCGTCTATTGTCTCATCCTCAAGATCAATGATGTCCATCTTCTCACGAATGCATTGGAGAGCAGCCTCAGTGCAAAGTGCAGCTAGATCAGCACCAACATATCCATGGGTGTCCTTAGAAATGAGCTCCAAATCAACCTGGAAGTCACAAAATGAGTATCAAGCAATGCTAGAAGGAATAGGCAAGTCGTTGACAAGCAGGTGTAACAAACCACATTTGATTGAAGGGCACTTACATCTTCAGCTAGCTTCATGTTCTTAGTGTGAATGCGCAGAACCTCAAGCCGCCCAACTTCATCAGGAACCCCAATGTCAATTTCACGGTCAAACCTTCCAAACCTACGAAGAGCAGGATCAATGCTGTTCGGTCTGTTTGTAGCACCCATAACAATAACATGGGAACGAGCTTTGAGTCCATCCATAAGGGTCAAAAGCTGGGAAACAATACGGCGTTCCACTTCACCATTTGTCTTCTCTCTCTTCGGAGCAATGGAATCAATTTCATCAATGAAAATGATAGATGGAGCATTCTTCTCTGCTTCCTCAAATGCCTTTCTGAGATTGCTCTCGCTCTCTCCTGCAAGCTTTGACATAATCTCAGGGCCATTGATCAAAAAGAAAAAGGCTCCTGTCTCATTTGCAACCGCACGAGCAATAAGGGTCTTTCCAGACCCAGGTGGTCCATAGAGCAATATGCCCTTCGGTGGCTTCACACCAATAGATTTGAAAAGCTGAGGATGGCGCAGTGGGAGTTCAACAAGCTCCCTGATTTGGGCCATCTGCTTTCTAACTCCACCAACATCATCATAACCAACTTCATCCAGGCGTTCCTCATCCTCCCTCTTAATGGGTTCACCATCACAAAATATTTCTGTGTCTGGTGCAACAATGCAATACTCAGCAGGATCAGTCTCTATCACTTTGAACTCCACACTTCTCATTCCACCTCTGACAAGGAAAAGGTCTCCTTTCCTCAAAGGCCGGTACGCTTCCAGGAAGTATGCTGCAGTTACATTACAGGTAACCTAGTTAGAAACCAAGAAGACAACAATAGGGTTCAACATTACATGGCAGAAATAGAGGTCTGAACTAACGTATTCTGTTTTATTAGGTACTGTAAAGGGTTCAGAACTAAGACATGACAGATAAGAGATAACAGAGATGTAAGTCAGTTGTCAGTAAGACTGCAAGTAAAAGTAACCGAGTGTTATGTCATACTTGCATGCAGAAGATCATTCAAGTAATTTAGAACAGATGAGAACAGTATTCGCAAAATCAGAAACTTACGTTTCAAGAAGGCATCAAAAAGGTTCCCAGTAATGCCTTCAACTGTATCATCGATTGGAAGAATGTGCACACGCTTCCCATATTTCACGTCCTGGCACTGGTGAACAGAAACAACATCACCGAGCCGCACCCTCAGGTTCTGCCGAACAACCTTGTTCATGCGAACCTTTGGCTCCTCACATGTTTCATCAGCAAGGACAATGCAAATAGTGTCCTTCCTCTTCTTACCCTATAAAGAGGGTGGGAGAGATAACACCGTTAAGGAACAGATCATCAAGGAACAAAGTTAAAGGTACAAAAAGAGAGTATAAATCAAATTACTCAAAGGCAGTAAGAGTGCAAGAACACATTAGTTCTGAAAGGAAAAAAGTCTATTTTACTACCTTCATGTATCAGCTTTGTTCACTTAACTCCCTAAAGAATTTTGTGGTTCATTTTACTCCCCGAACTATTTAGATTGGTTCAATTCACCCTCTATTAAAATTTCTCTTTTTTGTTTCTCTTTGTATGGGTTACATTCGAAGTTAAAATTTTGTGGAATGGTATATGATATTATAAACTATGCAAGAAAAATAATTTTATAATTTTTTATAAACTTTTTTCATGTATTATTTCATATTCCAAACAAGATTTGTTTACCTAGTAAAAATAAAGAAATTAAGACAAAAAAATTTAAAATATATTTCTATGTATATGTTGTTGTAACATATAATCTCATGAAATTTTACCTTCAGAAATCATGTTTACAAAGAGAAATGAAAAAGAAAATAATTACTAGGGGATAAATTGAACCAATGTAAATAATTTGAGGGGTAAACTGAACCAAAATTTTCTTTAAGGGGTTAGGTGAACAACACCGATACCTGAGGGTAGTAAAATGGACTTTTTCCATTCTGGAACATTATACTACCCCAAATGTTTATACTAGAGAAGATGAAGGAAACAGTTGTATGTTTCATCATCAGGAGGAACAGAACTGTTAGAATAATATCAAACTGTGTAGATATTGGCCTGCCAATGATTAATGAAACACGCATGCAACAGACATTCAGTATAAGAGAAAATATTTGCACATAGAGACTTATCTAGTAACAATACATCAAAACAAGCAAAAAAACCTTACAGATGCAAATTGATGATATATGTGATATATAGTAACCAGATCAATGTACAGCAGATTTAATGCCCCAATTCACTGCTTACTCAATTCGAAGTGCAACAAGTAAATCCACCACAGCAGATTATATGCATGCCAACTCACTAACTCAATTTACAGAACAAAAATTGACTCCACCGCTAAACCTTCAACGAGGAGTTCAGCAACAAGTTAAAGTGATTAAGCTATGGTTTCCCAAACAGATCTGCAACCCAGACGGCCAGCCCAACTAATTCCAGTCAACAGCTGGCAAACCCGCCCAACGTCCCCCCAGAGTGATGAAGATTAGTACCTTGAGGAGTACGGTGTCGCCGCGGAAGAGCTGCAGCTTCTCCATGGTGTCCGGGTGCAGCGCGACGACGGAGTTGTCGTCGTTGGTGGCCTCGTCGACGACGAGGCGGTTCGGCGACTTCTTCCGCTCCAGGATCGCCGTCGAGAAGTCCTTCTTCTCCTTCCTGCGCACAACGCCACAAACGAAACCATCAGAAAACAAAACCCCCGCCGCGAAATCCCAGCAGCGGCACCCAGATCGGGGCCCGAATCCCAAACCCTAGGGCTCCCCACCAGATCAGATCGGTCCATTAGGGAGGGAGCGGGATCTTACGGATCAGAGGCTGAGGCCGAGGGCTCCCCTTGGCTTGCCATGGAGGACCTCGCGATTCGTCGAAGGTAGCGGCGGCGAAGAGCTCGAGGCGGCGAGTTGTTGGCTGGCTTGGCGGAGGCGCTAATTGCAAAACCAGCAGCGGTGAGGATGCGAGGTTGTGGACGGGAGGCCGGGGATTAGTGCTTCTTTAAGGCTTCTTTCTTGCAGAGGGGGTTTGGGACTCGGAGCACGGCTCGCGTCATCGATTAAAAGACTGCACGATGGGCCGGAGAACGCGTGGCCCCTCCCTCGAAGGGAGTTCCGGGTAGGTCTCTGGGTCGGAGAAGTCACGCAGACGGGGGCAAGCCGACGTGTGGGGAGGTAGTGGGGACCATGTGCAAGTGGCGCAACGGTGGGAGGGTGGCCGGTGAGGAAGGGAAGAGAATAATTGGTCGTGTAAATTGTGCTCGTCCTGTGCAGGGTTGGAATAAGAGAGGGAGAGAAGTTTGGCGTCTGTTTAGATTGTTTTCTTTATTTATCTTTTTAAAGTTTGATGTTGCCAAATTTTGGTAAAGAATTTGGGGTGTGTTTGGATTATTGTCAATAGTTACTTTGCCAAAATGTGGTAGTTGACCATGAAATATGAGTGTCTTTGGATTGAAGCCAAAATTTGGCAAGCCAATGGACTAATATGTTGTGTTAGTTCATTTTCTTTACTACTGTTGGCCAAATTTTGGGTGGTCAAATCCTTCACGAAAATTTGGTAATGCCAAACTTTGGAAAGGTAGACAAGGAAAATAATTCAAACAAGCCCTTGACCACCCAAAGTTTGGCCAATATTTGTAAAGAAAATGAACTAGCGCAACACGTTAGGGTGTGTTTGGATTGCTGCCAATATTTACCTTACCAAAATTTGCTAGTTGACCATAAAATACGAGTGTATTTGAATTGAAGCCAAAATTTGGCAAGTCAATGGACTAATGTGTTGTGCTAGTTCATTTTCTTTACCAATGTTGGTCAAACTTTAGGTGGTTGAGCCTGTTCGGATTGTTTCCCTTGCTTACCTTTCCAAAGTTTGGTGTTGCCAAATTTTAGTGAAAGATTTGGTCACTCAAAGTTTGGCCAATATTGAAAAAGAAAATGAACTAGCACAACATATTAGTTCATTGACTTGTCAAATTTTGGCTTCAATCCAAATACACTCATATTTTATGGTCAACTACCAAATTTTGGTAAGGTAAGTATTGGTAACAATTCAAACACACCTCAAATTCTTCACCAAAATTTGGCAACACCAAACTTTGGAAAGGTAAGCAAAGCAAACAATTCAAACAGACACTTAGTCTATTGGCTTGCTAAATTTTGGCTTCAATCTAAATACACTCATATTTCATGGTCAACTATCAAATTTTGGTACGTTAACTATTTGCAACAATTCAAACACACCCGTATCGTTTCGATCTTGGATTCAAAGTAGAAGATGATGCTCAGTTGGAATCGAACTTTGTTCGATAAGAGATTCCAGCTCCCCTTCCTTCACAAAGAAAAAGATTCCAGCTCCTTTTGTATTCGATCTGAACCAGCACAAAGTGAGAAGATATACTGGTTCCTGGGGTTTATGATAGCAGATTACTAAATCATTTCTTCGTCGACAATGGTTCCGTTGTGCACTCCTAAATTTTACGTGTAGGTGATATTTAAATATTTTTAGAGGATCAAAGTAGCTTACGCTAGTTAGATTTACTTTAGTGTAACGTACCTACCCTGGTTCGAGTGTTGCATCTACGTTTTTTAATTTTCAGTTAGAGGCATCATATGTAGTAGAACTAATCTGCATATATATTTTTCAAATCGAATTAATCTACTATATGGATTGGATTTGTTATTTCCTAGAGAGTCAAAACAAAACATAGGGCCCAACAGCAAAGTAGAACGAGAGATTTTTTGCAAATATAGTATTATCAAAACCATAAACTGAAAATGGAAGTGTCCTGATCAACACTCACAACGCGTTAAGGGATTTTCAGGGGCAGCGGCATGACTTCTCCATAACATATCTAGGTCTCTCTCCGGTGCTGGGACGTCTCAGACTTTCTCACCTACAACATATTCAAGATTGGATCAAAGTCCGTCTGGCTGGTTAGCAAGGACGATTGCTCTCAAAGAGTGTGGTAGGCAGTGCTCAAGGTGCCCAAAAAAATTATCACGGAAGTGGACAAGGCTCGCCAACATTTTCTGTGGTCCGGCACGCAAGAAGTCCAGAGCGGGCACAACGAAGTGAATTGGAGCCGAGTGTGCCGACCTATGGACTACGGTGGGCTCGGCATCCTTGATCTCAACCGTATCAGTTGCGCTCTCCGACTTCGCTGGTGTTTGCATCTCTGACGCTCGCCACAGAGAGCTTGGGTAGGCTCGAATATCCCCATCGACGAGGTGGACGGTCAGCTTTTCTTTGCAGCCACCCGTGTCATCATTCGAGACAGACCCACAACTAAGTTTTGAACGTCGATCTGGCTGGGTGGTGCACCGCTGATCATAGGGTGGTGGCCGACGCCTTGGCCAACCAACAGTGGATCGCTGACGTGGGGTACGACCTCACAACTCCCCTCATTTGTGAGTTCGCCGAGCTATGGCCCCAACAACAAGCATTCATCTTCGATCCTGAGTGCGGCATGCCGGACGAAATCGAGTGGCGCTTCTCGACGTCAGGTAACTACTCGGCTAGCTCAGCTTACCGCCTACAACTCCATGGCTCCATGACATCACCGTTTCCGAAGTTAGTCTGGAAGAATTGGGCCCCGTCCAAATGCAAAACAATCCTTTGGCCGATATTGCAAGACAGGGCCTGGACGGCGGTGAGGTTGCAAAGACGAGGTTGGTCCAATCTCTACTTTTGCCAACTCTGTCATCGGAGCCATGAGACTGTGCACCACCTGTTGTGGGAGTGTCCTCTGTCCCAGACTGTTTGGGCGGAGCTTGGAACATGTTTAAGGACGGCGTCTTTTAACCCATCGGTGTGGTCACCTCTCGATGGCCTGTCCGACTAGCTCCTTTCCCTCAGTTTTGGAAGTGGACACTCCAAGGCACTTCGATCCATTGCGATCCTCGTTTGCTAGAAGTTATGGAACGAGAGGAATGCCTGGGTGTTCCATGGGACTGAGAAAGATGTTCTGCGCCTTCTGGTCGAGATCAAAGATGAGCTTCTCCTTTGGAAGTTAGCAGGAGCGAAACACCTAGGACCTCTGTTGCTTGAACTTAGAACACAATAGGTTGATTAGCATGCTCCTCCTCTCTATGGCTGTAACTATGTACCTCCTCCCCGTGTCTGTGTCTCGCCCCATGCCTTGGCCACGGTTGGGGATGATCTTGTATTGGCTACATGTACTCATTTTTTCTCTCTTAAATGGAATTCCTCGTCCGACGCTGTTCGGGGGGCTATTCTAAACAAATGGAAGTGTCATTCAAACTGTCGGTACCCTGCGGACCAGGTACCCTCGCGTACCAGAAGAAGAAGCGTTGAGTTCCACTTTCCAAGAGAGAAGACCTTCGGAGGCCGCGTGTCCTGTAGCGCCGGACCTGCCTCCCTCCTCAGGGTGGCTCCGGTGCTGCCACGTGCCCTGCGGCGCCGAACCTGCTTTCCTGCTAAGGGTAGCTACGATGCTGCCACGTGTCCCATGGCGCCGAACCTGCCTCCTTTCTAAGAATGGCTCCGGTGCTACCACGTGTCTCGTAGCTCCGGATATACCTCCCAGCTAAGGGTGACTCCGAAGCTGCCACGTGTCGGACCCTACTCTTCAACGGGAAGGACTCTGGGATATCCAACAGTGCAGACATTCAGTGGCTATAAATCAAGCCTTACATGACCTGGTTAACGCGTCATTAATTTCACATTAATGACGCACAATCAGAGGGCCTTCAAGTGTGGTAATGTTGGTATCAAGGCACGTTATTACACAAATAAATAACTGTTAAGCGCCTAGCTCGTGTATAGAGTGTATAATAGCCCGAGGCCATCTGTTGGGTCTCAGTTACACAGTAACAACCAGATCTTAACATATAAAAGGTCTGAGCTGCATGGTAGAACTCAAGCCATCTGATCCCAGACATACGCAACATGCTCAAGCATACAACACACCCTCGAGGAGTAGGGTATTACGCTCAGACGGCCCGAAGCATGTAAAAATCTATGTGTCATCTTGTAGGATCGAAGAGCACGTCAAAAGCTACTAGAGGGGTGAATGGTAGATTTAAAACTTTTTCAGCGGTAGCAACAAAAACCCCTCGACAAAAATCAATATGTTAAGAAACTGTGTGTGTAACTGATCTAAACATGTTCAACTAGGACAAAAGTGGTGGATATTATAGAGAATCAATTCATGAAGACGCGACAACAAGAATCACAAAAAAACGTCGAGAGAAACTCAAGTTATGATCGAAAGATCGAACAAGGGTCAATCTGTTCTACCAGAGTAAAAATCAGATCTGCAACATTGCAAAAAACTTGTGTAGATCAAAAACCACAAATCTAATGATTGTGGAATTTTCACAGATGATAGATAATCAATTTGTGAAGAACCTAAAAAGAATCACGTCAATTGAACCTGTAAAAATTAGAGTTATGGTAAAAACATCAAAGCAACATAGTGTTATACAGAAACTCGACGAGAAAAACTTGTCTAAAACAAGTAGGACGAACAACGCACAAAAGCTCAATAATGAATTTTATTAATCAGAATACAAGAGGAACAACCCAAAATTGTCTCTTTATGAGCTCTGGCCTCCCTTGCTTATATAACCAACCCTAAGGCCAACCCAATCCTAACTAGGACTCTAATGATACTTAGGCCCCATTTGGTACGGTTCCAGATTCACACAGAATCAGAAACGGCTCCATTTCAACTCACAATCAGTTTCAGATAATGGAACATAATCACTTTAGAAATCGTTTGGCTACCATTTCTGTTTCAAAAACAGTAGAGATAAGAGAACAGGTACATTGACCTATTTACCCCTAGTTGTTTTGTGTTTCTTCTTTGCTTGACAGTCCTAGTAATTTGGCAGTTCAAACACCAAAAAAAAAGAATTTGGTAGGCCTAGTAATTCCATCCTAGTAGGTGCAGTCCTAGTAACTTCGTCGTGGTAAGGTGTTGGATTCCAGCGGCAGAATGATGGCGGCCAGGACTCCTGTGCCGGAGCAAACACAAGACTCTTGTGCCGACTTTACCGTGGGTACTGTGTTTAGTGGCATCTCTAGAAATTTCTTCTCACGCCCTGCCCTGATTCTCATTGGGCTACCGTTTCACTCCTGGCATCCCTGGTAATTTCTTCCCACGCCCTACCCTGGTTCTCATTGGGCTACCGTTTCACTGCGCGGAACACCCTTTCGAGTGATTCACCGTTGCAATACAATTTTGCATTCCGATTCTCTCCGTTCCAAACCTTTGATTGCTTTCATTCCTTCTGCTTCTACGATTCCAAATCGATAAAGGTTATACAGTCTAGCCGTTTGGACCGGATTCTACTGATTCAATTGGAATCAGAACCGATTCTGCCCTCCAAACGGGACCTTAGTTTCAACCAAAACTTTCTATAACTGCTCAAGACTATTCTATACTCAGGTAGAAGCAATCTTAAGGCTTCTAAACACCTTAGGAACGTACCAAACATTCCTGAAACAACTCAACTTTGTGACCCACACAAAATCTAACCAATACCAACTCAAATCTTTCCATATTTGAGCCATAACAGAATCAGCCGCAGTCTGAGTCCATAATCCAGCCGGTTGGCCCTATCCGGCCACATCTTCACATCCATATCTCTTCATCACATCTTGAAATCATATTGACATGTCCATGCACACCTTGCACAGGTGCAAATACTTTCCAACAACGTTCACGATCCATTCATATGCATTGTTCTTGACCCAAACATGTTGCGCGACCTCCCGATCCACTCAACCACAATTCCTCCCGAACTTAGTTGTTGAACCTCATGACCTCCCTAAGACTAGTTCAATAGATCCCATCACCAGCCATGTCTTGACCTCAAGCAAAACCTGCACATGAATAAACAACCAATCTTTTTGAGCCCAAGTCCCTGACTTGACTCTTGTTAGTCCGATAACCACAACACCTTACGTAAGCACCTCACATAAGTATATTGCATATATAGAAAAATAATATCCATCATGATCAACCAAAACACATCAAAAACCTAGTTCAAAAGTACTAAGAAAATCTTCCCATAAGTGTAAAGCAAGTTTGAAACATTGCAAATGAAAAATATAGCAGGCATACGATTATTTCAACACATAGAAAACTCGGACAGTCCAAAACAGCCACTAGGCATTATACAAGAAAAGTTCGGACATTCCGATACTCAAAACAAGTGCAGCTCACGTGCAGCAAAAGTTCGAATAGTGTGAAGTGTGTTTCTCAAGTATAAAACTATTCATGTAAACCTTCACGTTTAACATAATTACCAATGTATTCAGCACATAGGTCTCACAATCTCCTCCTTGATGAATGCATTGGCAAGACCACTTAAAATCCGAACATTGACTTATTCACATGAAAAGTTTTGAAAACAATTTTCTCCCCCTTTTGAAAATCAAATGAGAAAGAAATTTCAAAAATAGATATTTCTCCCTGTATACATATTTCTCCCCCTTTGACAATGTATTCAACAAGGTTCAAAAGAGAAATTTTAATGGGTACAAGCAAATTATAACATATACATATAAAACAAAGCTCATCCAAGTCATACTATCAAGTAACTTGCACTATCACATCAATAAGATATATAAAGTAGTGTAAGTCATGCTAGAGATCAAGTGTAATTTTCAATTTAAGCAAGTCATGATCTCACAAATTTAACTATTTTAAGTTCTAAAAGCATGACACTTGTTGCTGTATTTTTCATTTTTCAATACCATTTAAATCACATATTCTGATCATATAACATTTGCAAGAGAGTATATGTCACATCTGTCTTATTCTAACCAACCAAGCCAAGTCTATATTATTTGACAATCAGAAGCTTAAGGACATGGTTTTATTCATACACAACTTCTTCCAAGTTCATATCTAAGTGCAATGATAAGCCATCTCAAAAGAAGAAGTGCGATGCATGCATATTCTCTTGATATTGTCTCATTTTTTATTTGATCATAAAAGCTCAACATGTGGATAGTTGATTGATTAATTTTTCATTATTAAAAGCACTTGTGAGCATGCAACAAATTCAAAACAGCAAGAAAGTTTGACCATGATTAAATTTAGTGTAAGTAATTATTACAATTACTATTCATGGCAAAAATTATAAAATATATAACACGAGTAATGTAGTAAGAACTTTCAGTATGTAAAAAGAATTACAAAGTCATATATGTATGAAATACTATGCTCATATTATTTTAATTTCAGATTCACACATAGACTTCCCAAGTTTCAGAAACTCCCCCTCAATTAAAGCCATGAGGATGCATAGCCCCTTTCAGTATGAATGAAACAAAACGAGTGAAATCCAAAGGTTTTATAAAAATGTCAGCAAATTGTTGTTCGATATCTACATGGTGAAGCACAATGTTTCCTTTTTCATCATTATCATAGAGAAAATGATACCTAATGTCAATGTGCTTTGTTCTAGAATGTTGCACGGGGTTTTTAGAAATGCAAATGGTACTAGTATTATCACAAAACAGTGGAACGCTATCTAGATCAACCTCATAGTCCTTAAGTGTTTGAACGATCCAAAGAATTTGTGAGCAAGCGCTAGCAGCAGCTACATATTTAGATTTGACCATGGATTGTGCAACTAAATTTTGTTTTTTAGAGGACCAAGCAACAAGTGAATTACCAAGAAAATGACAAGCACCCAAAATACCTTTTCTATCAATCCTACAACATCCAAAATCAGCATCCGAAAAAGCTTTCAAAGTAACAGTTGAGGAAGAAGGAAGAAAATGCCAAATTATTTAGTTCCATGTAAGTACCTGAGAATTCTTTTGACGGTTTGACGATGTGAAGCATGTGGGAAAGCTTGAAACCGTGCACAAAGACATACGCTGAATTGTATGTTCGGTCTTGATGTCGTGAGGTACAAAAGTGACCCAATCATGCTTCTACATTCTTTTTCATCCACGGGTTCACCGTTTTTATCAAGTTCAAGTGTCGTTGTTGTACCCATTGGTGTTTGAAGAGGCTTGCTTTTGTCCATGTTGAAGAGCTTAAGAAGGTCTTTTGTATACTTCATTTGATACACAAAAGTACCCTTCTTGGTTTGCTTGATTTGCAACCCCAAAAAGTACGTGAGTTCTCCCATCATACTCATCTCAAATTTTGAACTCATCATAGCTGAAAACTTGGACACGAGATCATGAGAAGCACAACCAAAGATAATATCATCTACATACACTTAAACAAATAATGAGTCATTGCCATGCTTAAGCACAAAAAGAGTTTTATCAATCTTGCCCATGGTAAACCCCTTTTTAAGTAAGAATGTTTTTAACCTATCATACTATGCTCTAGGGGCTTGTTTGAGACCGTACAAGGCTTTGGACAATTTGTAAACATGATTTGGAAAATCCGGATTATCAAAACCGGTGGTTGCTAGACATAAACCTCCTCATCTATGTAGCCATTAAGAAAAGCACTTTTGACATCCTTTTGATATAACTCGAAACCTTTAGATGCAGCAAAAGCTAACAAAATTCTTATGACTTCTAATCTAGCAACAAAAGCAAAAGTTTCTTGAAATCTATACCTTCAACTTGTGTAAAACCTTGAGCAACCAAACTAGCCTTATTCTTAACCACAACCCCATCCTCACTTTGTTTATTCTTAAACACCTATTTAGTCTCAATTAAAGTGTGACCTTGAGGTGGAGGTACAAGTTTCCAAATATCATTTCTTTCAAAATTTTCTAACTCTTCTTGCATGGCAATAATCCAAGATTCATTAGTGAGTGCGTGTGATATATCTTTGGGTTCAAAAGAAGCAACAAAAGAAGAATAAGCATGAGACTTTGGATCACGAAACCTGGACCGTGTAACTCGTTCATGCAAGCTTCCAATAATTTGTTGTGGAGGATGAGTTTTGAGAACGCGGAGGGAAGTAGACACTTCACAAGCTCCTTATTCTTTATGTTCATCACAGATTGAAGAACTTGTGGCTTGAGGATGATTTGTACCAGCTGCAATAGTTGTTGGTGCTAGTAATAGTGCAAAATCAGCAGTGTGATCAACGTCATTTGCTTCTGAATTTTCGAGCAGCAGCACCACTTCTTCATCTTCTTTGATGAATATACTCTCCCTTTGCGGATATGGATCTGCACCTGCAATATTAGAGCTAGTACCTGGGCTAGCTTCATCAAAAGAAACCTCACATGTCTCCACAATTTTGTTAGTGTCATGTAAAAGCTCACGGTAGCCTCTAGTATGAGATGGATAACCAAGAAACATGCCATAAACAGATCTAGGTTCAAATTTATCAAGATTATCATGTTTCTTAACAAAGGATTTACAACCAAAGACCCAAAAGTGTGTGACACTAGGCCTATGTCCAAACCGAAGTTCATATGGTGTTTTCCCTAGCTTAGCACGCAAGAAAACATGATTTGAGACATAACAAGCGGTTGCAATTGCATCAGCCCAAAATTTCCTAGGAGTTTGATATTCATCATGTATAGTCCTAACCATCTCAACTAAGGTTTTGTTCTTTCTCTCTACGCACCATTTTGTTGAGGTACATAGGGTGAAGAAAATTGAGATCTATTCCATTTTTGGAACAAAAGAGATCAAACGATTGATTTTTGAATTTGGTATCGTTATAACTTCTAATTGCTTTTAAAGATCCTGAGTGATAAATTGATAATCTAAGAAATAAATTTCTAAAGTTACTAAAAGCTTCCTTCTTAGATGCCATAAAGTAAACCCAAGAGTATCTAGATCAATCATCAACAATCACAAGAACATTACCATTTACCTCAAAAAAATTAAACATGTGACGGACCTACGGTGTCAAGGTGCAAAAGTTGTCCCGGTTCAGTTGTCATGATCATTGTGAGAGGAGCATGTGAAACTGCAACCATCTTAGAATGTCTACAAGGTAAGCACACAATTTATTTGCCCCCTTTAAGCTTAGGCAGCTCACGTATGTGATCAAGAGCACTAACACGCGTGAGATGATCAAAGCCTACGTGACCAAGTCTACGATGCCAAAAATATGAGTCTTTTGAATAATTAGCAATTATACACCTATGATTAGAGGATGACATATCAAAATCAGCTTTAAAAACTCTTTCGAACTGAGACATGTTAAAAATGAGCTCACTATTTGAATCTACAACCTTGCAACAATTTTTAGTGAAAATAATTTCCAAATTTTCATCTAGCAATTGTGAAACAGAAAGCAAGTTATATTTCAAATTTTTAACAAGTGCCACATCCTTCAAAGTGTAGTGATTATTTACTCTAACCGAACCCTTAGCAATTATAGGAGCTGAAAAATTATCGGCAAAAGTGACATTCTCTACACGTGACACAAAATAGAGGGATGAGAACCAATCTTTGTTACCGGTCATGTGGCGTGAGCAACCTGAATCCACAATCCAAATGTTCTCCTTCCTCAAGCGTGTAACCTACATAGAAGCACAATACGTCGATAACTCAATTCTGGGTTAGTCAAAAGATATTTAGGAATCCAGTACTGAGTCACACAACATCCAATAGGAATAACACGCGAAAGCTGAGATAAAACAACAGTTTTATGAGCCAAAGTTTGAGGATTTTTGTACCCAACTACTGACCTACGAGGTGTTACATGTGTAGCACGTAAAACAGTAGGTTTGGGAACAAACTTTGCATATTTTTGACTCATTACAACAGGTTCCATGTTTCTAGCTTTTGATTCAGCATGTACAAGAAATTTTGCATGAGGTTTATGAGACCTAGTTTGCATTCTTTCCTTTTTATGTTGTTTAGCTAGTCTATAGAAAAAATATATGACATGACCATCTCTACACAGAAGGTACAGTGAAATTTAACTTTGTGTTCATGTCTAGATGAGCAAGCAACATGTTTATTAGAAACTGAATGAGATAACACCCCTGCAGAGTTGAAAATCACTTCTTTATGTTTAGGAACTGTTTGAATCAAACCACTTCCTAATGACTTTACAATTTTAGGTGGATGTGCCTTAGCATGAGCATGAGAATCAAAATCTAAACTAGTTTTATCATTGCAAGACTTGGAATAATTCAGCAGCAAGTTTAGGTTCTTATTCCCATTACAAAACCGCTCTAGTGTCCTATTCATATCATCAAGTTTCTTAGACAAGTCTAGGCAGTTTTCACATGAAGTTTTTCCTTTTAGTTTGCAATTAGAACAATATTTAACTTCATGAGAACGTAAAAAATTGTTTAATATAGAAATCTCATTCATAGCATTGTGTAGTTTCTTATCAAGATCATCACAAGTAGAACAATACAAATCAATTGTAGAACAACAAGCATCTTTCAAGTTTTTATCATTAAGTACAACAAGCTTTTTGTTCTTTTCAGTTTTTAGTTCAAGTTATCAAGTGTGGAGGTGTGCACACTTCTTAAAAAGAGGACAATTGTTCATATATAAGCTCACATGAGAAACAAGAATCATCACTAGGAATCAAAGATTTTAAACGATTAATTTCATATTCTAGTGATTCAATTTTAACAGCATTGTCCCTAAGTTTTTTGTCCTTTTTCTTAACTATAACAGTGGCACGAGAAATAACATCACACATTTCTTCGCAAGTGGGACATACCTCTTCATCATCGTTGTTGTGTTCCGCCTCCTCCATACTTGATCCTGAGTTGCTCGCCATCAAGCACAAGTTTGCCAAATCCTATTTATCTTTGTCACTTCCGATGTACACATCGCTCGAGCCAAGTTCTTGAAGTGCAGAGATAAAACTGTTCACCAATTGACGACTTGTAAAACTCTTCTTCTTGTTGTTGTTATTTACAGAGGAGGACTTGAACTTTGTTTGCTTCTCATCGCGGGAAGTAGGACCTAAAAGGTTAGGCAATTTGTACGAAAATGTCTTGTCTTACCATATTCGAAGCATCATTGATAAACATCACTCCCTCTTCTTCTAGTTCTGATATTTTGCAATGGTTTTGAGAATCAAGTAGAAAGAAGTGCAAGCTCCTCCTCTGGAAACTCTTCAATCTGTCCAAGGATTAGAGAGGACAGCAAAACAAGTGTACCACATGAAGAAGATTGGCTAGAGCTAGGCATGTCACGTTGAGAAACAAATGCAAGAGACTTGTTAGTGTTCTTACGTGAGATTATGTCAATTTCATGAGTTTTTTACTTGGAATATAGCACATCTAATGTAAGTGCACTCATGACAGTGGACTCACAAATAGATGTAACTTTCATATCCCAAATTGACATGTCTAATGCACTTAATAATTACCTAACATTTTTAGCATCTAAAAAATTAACGTTGACACTACGCAAGTTGCTGAGAATTTTGTTAAAGCAAGCAAAAAGGTCATCGATTGACTCACCGGGTTGCATCTCGAAGCACATGTATTCTTTCTTGAACATGTCTTGTCTCACCTTCTTGATAGTGTTGGATCCTTCATGATAATCACATAGAGCTTTCCAAACATCGTATGCAGATTGGAGGTGTGCAATTCGATCAAAGTTGCTTTGAGTCAATCCTTGTATGATCAAGTTTCATGTCTTGTTGTTATTGTCGACATCTCTCATGTTCGTAGTGGTGACTTAATCGTTTGGAGGCACATCGTCAGGCTTGTACACCTTTTCCCATATTGCAAAGTCTTGCGCTTGGATGAAAGCCTCCATACGTGCCTTCCAAACCTGAAAATCAATGTCACTGAACACACAAGGTTTTGCGGAGTATTTCTCTATGATGATTAGCCAAAACACGTGGAAATCACAAATATTAGAGAAGCGTGGTTCTAATACCAATTGTAGGATCGAAGAGCACATGAAAAGATACCAGATGGGGGGTGAATGGTAGATTTAAACTTTTTCGATGGAAGCAACAAAAACCCCTCGACAGAAAATCAATCTGTTAAGAAACCATGTGTGCAACTGATGTAAATATGTTCAAACATGACAAAAGTGGTAGATATTACAGATAATCAAGTCACAAATACACGACAAAAAGAATCACGAAAAACCGTCGAGAAAAACTCAAGTATGTTCGAAAGATCGAACAAGGGTCAATCTGTTCTACCTAAGTAAAAACAGATTTTCAACACTGCAAAGAAACTCGTGTTATGATAAAAACATCGATGCAACATAGTGCTGTGCAGAAACTCGACGAGAAAAACTTGTGTGAAACAAGTCGGACGAACAAGACATAAAAGCTTCTCTAAACTATGAATTTTATTGATCAAAACACAAGAGGAACAACCCAAAGTCATCTCATCACGAGCTCTGGCCTCTCTTGCTTATATAACCAGCCCTAAGGCCAACCCAATCTATAATAGGACTCTAATCCTACACAGTTTCAACCGAAACTTTTCATGACTGCTCAATACTCTTTTATACGCAGATAGAAGCAATCTTAAGACTTCCAAACACCTTAGTAATGTATCCTACATTTTTAAAATGACTCAACTTCATGACCCAAATGAAATCTAACCAAAACAAACTCGAAACATTCCATAATCGAACCATAACCACACCAGACGTAGCCTGAGGCATAATCCAGTTGGTTGGACCTTTCCGACCAATTCTTTACGTCCACTTCTCTTCATCATGCCTTGGAACCATGTTTCCACGTCCATGCACTCCTTGCACATGTGCAAACACCTTCCAACAACGTTCACAATACCTTCATATGCTTTGTTCTTGACCCAAACATGTTGCGTGACCTCTCGATCAACTCAACCACAATTCCTCCTGAACTTGGTTGTTGAACCACATCTTCTCCCTAAAACTAGTTCGATGGATCCCATCACCATCCATGTCTTGAACTCAAGCAACACTTGCACATGAATAAACAACCATCCTTTGCGAGCCCAAGTCCTCAACTTGACTCTCATTAGTTTAAAAACCAGAACACCTTACGTGAGCACCTCACATAAGCATGTTGCAAACCATATCAAAACATTAACCACCTGAAAGTGCATCTAGGCTAATCTCTGTGGGTTTTGATGATTAATGACAACACTTAAGTGACTAATGAGCATTGCAACTGTAAGTACAGGTGATTGAAAGTTGGTTGGCATTGAATGCACTCAAAAAAGAAAAAGAGAAGAAAAAACAAAGAACTCGAAGGATAGAATTTAGGCTTTAAAATCCTTTGTGTCGAGTTCAGCTACTTAGCTTGAGTGTGTTCAATGAGTCAAGTGTTCAGAATCTCCTAAGAGCTCATAGTCCAAGCTATACTAGATTGTGAGATGAGTTGAAGCAGCTCTAAGGACAGGGTCGGACTTGTCCGGGCTAGAAGGCCAGACTAGTCTGGTCACATCGAACTGATCCAATGTTAGGCGAACCAAGAGTCTTTGTCTGAGTTCAGACTTGTCCGTCTGGGGATGGACTAGTCCGTGGTGAGTGTGTTTGTGTCCTTCTGGGACTAAGTCTTGAAGAACCGGACTAGTCTGCCCTGGGGGCCGAACTAGTCCGCTCAGACAGACTAGTCCGTCTTAGACCAAAAAAGTAGTTTCTGACTGTTAAGAGCTGTTATATACCAATTTCACCCATCAATATAACTCAATTATGTGAAGGAAATATCATTTGTTGCCTACATCACCTTTCTATTTAACCTATTTCCACTTGTCCTTGGAGAAAGTAGTGCATGCAGACATTTTATGCAGAATTGAAGTGAAACAAGGGGATGGGTCCTATAAAATATCATTCCAGCCAATCAAGCAACGACACGTGGCACCACATAGATCAATTGGCCCACAAACAGAAGTATCTGAGGGCATCCAATGGTGTAGCACCAATATCAGTCAATGGGACCTACATGTCATAGACCTGGAGGAAGCACAACCCCAACGAGACTAAGACCAGGTCGACCGACCTCCCTAGTCATCCAATTAGGGAGTGGCGCCAAACCTGGTCAAATGCCATGTATTGGCTCCTCCCAGCTTGAAGAAGTCATGGGTGACTGATTCGCACGCTTTTGGTGGCAGGAACTGATCCTTCTCCAAGCTATAAATAGGACCCCTCACCCCTCACTTCAACACACACCACTTGATTATTCATCCATTGTATCCACTACTCTCCATAGGTTTAGAGGAGTATAGGCTATAGAGAGGAGAGTCTCTAGTCCATAGTCCAAGTAGGAGAGGAGTATAAGGAGTCTCTTCCTGATTCCTAATTGGGAAAGGTATGGCTCTTATATTCCTATTTGTATTTGTAACTTTATTATTGATAAAGATGTTATCTTTAGTCTTCTATTGTTCATATACTTGGATGAAGCATTTCTTGTTTTATTGTGGATTCCATGTATGTGGTAGGAGTAGTATTTATAATTATGCTACACCATTGTTATTATATCATCATAAACACTATAAACCCCCACTATAGTCTAATTAGCTATGACGTGATTATGTTAACTTGAACCACTTATGCTATGAATTAACATTGGTTCAACGATGATTTAGTTCATCACCTTAGGATGGCTTGTACCTAGGATCTTAAGGTAATTACTTAATATGCTAGCATGGTGCTAGGATAGAGAGTAGCGTTGAATGTCTCATAGACCCACAAATTGAAGAGGTAGACAGTAGGTGGTGACAACTCTATCTGTCCTTTGTAATCCTCCACGTTTGGCTATGCCACATGCTCTTGGCGGGAGTCATCCTAGTATTGCTAGGGGTAAACCTGTACCCGATGTGTTAATCCACTGAGCATGAGAATTCATAATTAATATGATCATTAGTAACTAACTTAGGCTATGTATATGTACATTAGAAGCATCGTAGGAGTCTCTACCTAACCCTTAGCCTAGTCCCTCTTTACCCCATTTATACCCTTAGGATAGAATGCTTTTGTGTGTGTGTCACACTACTCCAACTATCATTTATCCATCCTTACTAGAACCTCATCTAGATCAACCTAGCCTCTCCACTTGATGATTGCTTTACTTCCATCTAGCCTTTCTTTGGGAGAATATAAATTACACCCTTTGGGAATAGTCTTAGAGGGGAAATGCTACATCAATAGTTTCCATACGCTTGCGGATTTACATGTATAATCTATAATCTATTAACAAGCATTTCTAGCACCACCGCTTGGGATGAATTGTTAGTAGTGCGTAGGAACCGTCAACACTGACTGAGATCGGGCTAGTCTGTTTCGTGTTAGACTAGTCCACTATGGACTTGGTGGAGGCTGTTGGGACTAAGTCCTGGACGGCCAGACCCTTGCATCCTCAAGGGTCGGACCAGTCCGGTGCGCCAGACTGATCCGTTCTCAACCGGAACAAATAGTTTTATGTGAGATCGGGCTAGTCCATTGTTGGACGAATTAGTCCGTGTTGTAGTGAACGTTTGAATTCAAAAGGTGGCGGGGGATTTTGTGGTTGGTCAAGGGTGACATCACTGGTCCCCACTGGCCGGACTAGTCCGGTGTCAAAGGTCGGACTAGTTCACACTTTTTCTGGTGGCAGCGGCTACTTGTCGGGATCCCTATAAAAAAATCCTCTAACCTCCAAAGGCCCTCTCTTGAACCCTAGCGCCGCCACATCCTTCCTAGATCCATCCTATCCCTCTCTCAACCATCCTGGGAGTCTTAAGAGCGATTCTTGAGGATTTGTGAGTTGTGGAAGAGAGGACAGAAGGGTTTGCTTGATCTTGAGCTCTTGGTTGACTCTCTCGGTTTGACTGGTTGATTTGAGTTTGTGTTGGTGTTGATCTTCGATCTTTTCGAGTTGTAAACTTGTGGGAGCCTCAGGTTGTGAGTTGCCCCACGAATTTGGTGATTACCCTCATGATTTAGTGGAAGAATAGCTGATCTTCATGGTGGCTAAGCGTGGAAAGGGTTGACTGAAACCCTGCCTTTCGTGGGCATCTTCAATGTGGATGTAGGCTCCTTTTGTGGGACTGAACAATGAGATAAATCCCGCGTCTTGTGTATTTGATTTTAATTCCTTGTTCTTTGCTAGATCAAGGTAGGGCTCCATACGTTCTTTGTCTTAATCTTGTGATCCGCCTCGATCTAGTTGCTTTTACTTCGTGCACACCATCTACTAGATTGCTAGGTTCATACACTTTACGTTTCATCAAGTTAAGTTTTTTGTATCGCATAAAAATCTCACCTTTAATCAAGTTTATCAACCTGACCGGACTAGTCCGCACTCTGTAATTTGATTAGCTTTTAATGAGTTAAATTTCAGGTTATCCGCCTTTTCACCCCCCTATAGGCAACTTTCAATTGGTATCAGAGCCTAACTCTCCCAAAAGCTTAAGCTCTTGGAGAGGAAATGGGGGAAAACAGTGAGAAGGAGATGTCGATTGTCAAAACCACCGGCACCGGCGAGAACAGCCGCACTGGAGGATTTGGATCCAATCCTTTGCACGACAAGACCGGCGACACCTCCAAAGACAAGCCAAATCCTCGTCCCTTTGATGGCCAAACCAAAGATGAATATGAAGACGTTAAGCGCCTTGCGGACCTTCTCCAAAAAGCAAGAGATGAGGCCAAGAGGAGGAGAAGGCTTGAAAATGAGAAGAAGCTCAAGAAGCCCGAGGAGGACTACACACGATATCCTTTTAACTATGAGCACCTCAATTCACATTCATACTACCTCTCTATTCCAATGGGCAAAGCTCCACATTTTGATGGGACTAACTACACTATGTGGAAACACAACATGAAGTTGCATCTTATTTCTCTCAATCCTACACTTTGGCATGTTGTTTGCACAGGTGTAGATATCCCCGTGGACGACGAAGAGCGGACCCTAGAGCAAGAACAACTCATCCACCGCAATGCTCAAGCGGCGACCGTGCTCAACTCAGCCTTGAACTAAAAATAATTCAACAAAGTGGATGGATTGGAGCAAGTCAAGGAAATTTGGGGCACTCTCAAGATTGCACATGAAGGCAACCGATCCGTGAAGGAAGCCAAGATTGAGATGATTGAGGGGTATCTTGAAAGATTCGCCATGGAAGAAGGCGAGACCCCTCAAGAGATGTACAACTGACTCAAGACTCTCATCAATAGGAGTAGGGCCTATGGATGCAAGAAGTGGACCGAGCATGAAGTGGTCAATAGGATGATAAGAGCCTTCATGCCTCGCAATGTGACGCTTTGCACTCTCATCCCAAGAGCCCCAACTTGCACAAGATGACTCCGGATGAGGTGCTTGGCAAGATCATCAACCACAAGATGATGGAGATGGAAGCACGTCATGTCAACGACTTACCAAGATCACATCCTCCAAGAAGAAAGGCATTGCTCTCAAAGCCTCACCCAAGTCCAAATGCAAAGAGGTGCAAGCTTCAAGCAATGACGATGATAGTGAAGAAGAAAAAAGCACCAACATGGATGAAGAGGAAATGGCCTTCTTCATCAAAATATTCAAGAGTAGGATGAGGAAAATAAAAGGGTCAAACTATGGGACCAAGGGCAAGGACAAGAGCAAGTCAAGACCAAGGAGAGCTTGGTACAACTGTGGTGAGTATGGACACTTCATTGTGAATTGCCCATACAAAAATGAAGATGTTAAGAAGAAGAAGATCAAGGATGAGAAGCCTCAAGAGAGGAAGGTGTTCAAGAAGAATAAAGCACATGGGCACGCTCATGTTGGCAAGGAGTGGGACTCCAATGACGAGTTCTCCTCCGATGATGAAGCGGGAGTGGCAACCGTCGCCATCAAGAAGCCAACAATGAAGAAGACTCTCCTACCAATTAAGGAAGAGTGGAAAAGCTCAAGCCACACTTGTCTTATGGCTAAGGAAGGAAACCGAAAGGTTAAATCTAAACTGTCCTTGCGTTCCATCAAAGATGAAGATTTTAATAGTGACAGCGAAAATGAATACATGTTTGAAGGTTTGAGTAAAAGTGCTATCATTAAAATGAAAAATCTTTTTGACGATATTTTAGACAAGGAAGAACTTCTCGAGGAACAAGATGAATTGCTTGTCAATGAGAGGCAAAAGAATCTTAACCTTGAGAAGCTTCTTGAGCTTTAGAAGGAAAAGAACAAGGCACTTGAACTTGAACTTGCGAAATGCAAGGAGGCTTCCTCAAGCCTCAAGAGTTCAAATGTTGTGCTCCAAGATGAACTTGTGAGCTTGAATAAAGCCCACAAGAGTCTTGAGGCACAATTCGCAACTCTCAAGTCATGTGTCCCTTCTTCTCCCTCAACAAGCTCAAACTTGCCTAAAATGGAACCGGACACCAAATCTTGCAAATGTGTTAATCTTGTGCTTGACCTAAAGAATGAGCTCAACTTTGCAAAGAGCAAGAGCACACCTAAGGGTGGCATCTTTGACAAGGAGAAGATCAAGTATGCATGTAGTGCATACTCGATCACAAGATCTCCCTTGGTCAAAGATGGTCTTGGCTATTCAAGAGGAGGAAAGCAAAATGCTAGAATTCTCAAGAATAACAAGATGCAAATTGAATTTTTCAAGGAGGGTTAATTTCAAGTCAAAAATGAACTTCATGCACCTACCTCTAGTGGAATTGTGAAACTTGAAAAAAATGCCCAAAATGCTTAAAATGTCAACTTAACCATGTTTCATGACTTTGATGCATCTTATGTGCTAATGAGAAACAAATTTGGTTATAATTATGCTAAATATGTTGGGCCACACCGCAAGATCCCAAAGCCTTGTGTGTGGGTGCCCAAATGCCTTGTCACTAACCTCAAAGGACCCAACCAAGCTTGGGTACCTAAAACCAAAGCCTAAACTTGTCTTGTAGGATTACTCCTCCGGCGGTTCAAAATGGGTGCTAGATAGTGGTTGCATCAATCACATGACCGGAGCGAGAAGAATGTTTGTGGAGTATGTGAAAAACGAAGATCCAAGTCAAGGTATCTACTTTGGCGACAATAGTCAAGGTATTAGGTATGTGTAAAATCTCTATTTATCAACAACACACCATTTCACAAGTCAGGCATGTTGAGTCCTTAGATTATAATCTCTTATCCATTTCTCAATTTTGCGAAAAGGGGTATAGTTGCTTGTTTTCTAATGGTGATTGTCACTAGAAGAGTGGATAACTTGATTGCCTTCAAGGGTGTGCTCAAGGGAAATCTTTATCCCGTGGACTTCACCGCAGATAAAACTCAACTTGACACATGCTTGATTGCAAAGACCAACATGGTGTGGTTGTGGCATCGAAGGCTAGCCCATGTTGGTATGAGGAATCTTCACAAACTTCTAAAAGGCAATCATGTTCGAGGTCTTAAGAATGTTGTCTTTGAGAAATATAGGCCTTGTAGCGCATGCCAACCCGGGAAATAAGTCGGAGCAGCTCATCCCGCCAAGAATGTGATGACGACAACAAGACCATTGGAGATGTTGCACATGGGCCCTTTCGGTCCCATTGCTTACATAAGTATTGGCGGTAACAAATATGATTTAGTTATTATTGATGACTTTTCCCGCTTCACTTGGGTGTTTTTGTTGCATGACAAAGGTGAAACACAAAGTTTCCTCAAATGTTTCTTGAGGAGAGATCAAAATGAGTTCTCCTTGAGAATCAAGAAGATAAGAAGCGATAATGGTACCAAATTCAAGAACACTCAAGTTGAAGAGTACTTGGACAAGGAGGGCATCAAACATGAGTTTTCAGCACCCTACTCACCTGAACAAAACGGGGTGGCCGAATGGAAGAACCGAACACTAATAGAGATGTCAAGGACCATGCTTGATGAGTACAAGACTTCCGATAGGTTTTGGGCGGAAGCGGTCAACACCGCTTGCCATGCCACAAACTTGCCTCTACCTCCATCTCCTATTGAAGAAGACTCCATATGAACTTCTAACGGGTAACAAACCAAACATCTCCTACTTTAGTATCTTTGGTTGCAAATGTTACATTCTCAACAAGAAGCCTAGAATTTCGAAGTTTGCTTTGAAATCTGATGAAGGTTTCTTGCTTGGTTATGACTCAAACACCTATGCCTATTGTGTTTTCAACAAAACCTCTGGTTGTTTTGAAATTGCACGTGACGTGGTGTTTGATGAGACTAATGGCTCCCAAGTGGAGCAAGTTGATTAATGTGTGCTAGATGAAGAAGAGGCACCATGTGTTGCGTTGAGAAGGATGGCACTTGGTGATGTAAGACCTCAAGAGCAACAAGGCCCAAGTGACCCAACTCCATCACAAGAGGTGCCCCAAGCACAAGATAAAGTCCAAGATCCCCAAGATCAACAACATGATCAAGATCACCGTGATCAGGAAATGGAAGATCAAGATGGTGTCAATGGTCAAGGGGGAGACTATTAAGATGAGAGAGATGAATAAGTTGACTCAATACCAAGTGTATCACACCCAAGAGTTCATCAATGTGTTCAACAAGATCATCCCGACATACTTGGAGACATCTCCAAGGGGGTAATGAATCGCTCTCGTATGGCTAATTTTGTTCTCACTATTCTTTTGTGTCTTCTCTGGAGCCATTTAAGGTTGAAGATGCCCTAAGATCCAGATTGGGTGATAGCCATGCAAGAGGATCCCAACAATTTTAAGAGGAACAAAGTATGGGAGCTCGTGAGAAGACCTAATGTGAATGTGGTACGCACCAAGTGGGCCTTCCACAACAAGCAAGATGAGCATGGCGTGGTAACAAGAAACAAAGCTAGACTCGTAGCCAAATTAAACTCTCAAGTAGAAGGTTTAGATTTTGATGAAACTTTTGCTACCGTAGCTTGGCCTGACTCTATTCACATATTATTGGCCTATGCTACTCACAACGATTTCAAGTTGTATCAAATAGACATGAAAAGCGCCTTCCTCAATGGACCGATCAAGGAGGAGGTGTATGTGGAGCAACCGCCTGGCTTTGAGGACGATAAGTATCCTAACCATGTCTTTAAGATTCATAAAGCTCTCTACAGCCTCAAACAAGCTCCTAGAGCTTGGTATGAGTGCCTTAGGGACTTTCTCATTGATAATGATTTTAAGATAGGAAAGGCCGATTATACACTCTTCACTAAGAACATGGATGATGATTTATTTGTATGCCAAATTTATGTTGATGACATAATATTTGGTTCTACTAATCAATCTTTTTGTGAAGAGTTTAGCAAAATCATGACGGAGATATTTGAGATGTAGATGATGGGAGAGTTGAAGTTCTTTTTAAGTTTCCAAGTAAAACAACTCAAGGAAGGCAACTTCGTATGTCAAACCAAGTATACTTAAGACATCCTCAAGAAGTTTGACATGGAGAAGGCCAATCCCATGAAGACGCCAATGGCGATGAATGGACATCTTGATCTCAACCAAGACAGTCCTAGTGTCGACCAAAAGGTATACTGTTCCATGATTGGATCACTCCTTTACCTTTTTGCATCTAGGCCCGATATTATGTTAAGTGTATGCATGTGTGTAAGGTTTCAAGCTGCTCCTAAGGAGTGTCACTTGACAGCCGTAAAGAGAATCTTGCGCTATTTAGTTCATACGCCTAACCTAGGGTTGTGGTATCCCAAAGGGTCCAAGTTTAATCTCATCGGATACTCCGATGTGGATTGTGCCAGATGCAAAGTGGATTGGAAAAGCACCCGGGACTTGCCAATTCTTGGGTAGGTCCCAAGTATCATGGTCATCCAAGAAACAAAATTACATTGCCCTATCCATAGCCGAAGCGGGGTATGTAGCAGCCGAAAGTTGTTGTGCACAACTTCTTTGGATGCGACAAACTCCAAGGGATTATGGTCTCAATATGAACCATATTCCACTCCTATGCGACAATGAGAGTGCTATCAAGATTGCCCATAACCCCGTTGAACACTCTAGAACCAAACACATTGACATCCGACACCATTTGTTGAGAGACCATTCAATGAAAGGAGATATTGTCATTTCACATGTAAGAACCGAAAAGCAACTAGACGATATCTTCACCAAGCTATTAGATGAAAAATACTTTCGCGAACTTAGGAATGTACTAAATATCCTTGATTCTCAAAATGTGGCTTGAGATGTTGCACATCTGATTGTTAATTTCGTATTCTCTTCAAATTTATGCATGCTTTCAAAAAATTGCCTTCCTCAATTTTCTATCAAATTATTTTCAATTATTGTCTCCTTGAATCATGGTCATTGTATGAATGTTTGTGTGCTTTACTGGCCATATTCATTGAGAATATTTGTGCAAACTTAGTCCATATGGATCATTCCTTGCAAATTCCTCAATATATATGAGAATTTGCTGTCTAGGACCGGACTAGTCTGGCCTATCGCCGGACTTGTCTGGACTTCCACCTTAGTCCAGACCTAGTGTGATGCCCGGACTTGTCCGGTATACCCAACGGACTAGTCCGGACTTCTGGGGACTTAACCCACCAGCGTCTGGCCTGACCCTTCCCATTCAATCTCTCTCTCCACTTCAATGTGCGGCTCTCTCCAAAAAATGCCCCCATTGGTGATTTTTGGTTCCATCCCTAAAAATCTTCAAGGAATCCATGTGGAAGCTTCTTCAGAGTGTCGGGAAGGAGAATCCCGGACTACTCCGCCCTTCCAACTGCGGGTTTCTCCGATCTTTGCATCTCAAGGTGAGGTTTTGACCTAACTCCAACATTTTTGATTCCGTTGATTCTAGGTCATTTCTCTTGTAACTTAGAGTCTCCTTTGCTTATCTATTACCTTGTGATCCTTTCCATGTGATATTGTGCCTTGGTATCAAAATTTGTAGAAAAATCACATAGTTAGGGTTTAACATTGGGTGGCCAGGACTAGTAGAGACCAAGGACGGACAAGTCCATTTCTGACTGGACTAGTCCGGCCAGGGACCGGACAAGTCCAGCCTAACCTAGGGTTAACTCCTAACTCGGTGAATTTTCTACACTTCTACCACAATATCTTGCTTGATCCCACCTTATATCCTTCTATTATCCTTGTTTCAGCATGTCTTGGCAGAACACCTTTCCTCTTTCCGATTCGGAAAAGGAGGCGACTCATCAAGAGTGCTATCACCAAAGGGATGAGGAGGAAGCAGCCATTGTGGCAGAGCTTGAGTGCATGCATGAAGCTCGGATCAAGAAGAAACATGATCGAGATGCAGCCCAAGCTCAAGCGGCCGAAGAGCAAGCAAGCCGAAGGAAAAGGATTGTCATTGTCGGTGAGAAGCAAAAGGCCCAAGCGGCCGATAAGAGCAAAGCACCCATGGAAGAGAGCATCAAAGCAGCAGGCAAGGGAAAGTAGACTGCAAAGAAGATGCCACTCAGAAAGGCTCCTCCTAGGAAGAAAGCTCTTGCAGGGAGAGGCTTCGTCATTTGTGACCAACCTGCGGAGTCTCGTGGTCCTCCACAAGGCCCCATTGGTCCATTGGCCATGACTCCTCCCGTGCATGACCCAAACCGACAACCTCAACTAGGAAGCAATGTTTTTCATGGAAAAGGAGCTGAGAAGGCAAAGAGGTTAAGATTGCAAGATCCATACAAATATGAGAAGGCTACATCAGATCCTTGCTTTTGGTGTGATTTTCACTGAGATTACTATCGCCTAGTCTACCTATCCAAGAAGACTCCAGTGACAGATGCTCAATGGGTAGATTGGGCCTATATGGAAAAGAAGGATCATCAAGCTTTTAATGCAGTAATTCGAGCTGTTGAGCACCATGGCCTCAAAGAGTTGCTTGAATTTAGGTACAACTGGAAAACAAAGGTGGTGGTTCAATTCTACACCACATGCTACTTCTCCACCTTTGGAGATAGAAAAATCACTTGGTTGACCAATGGAGTTCAATACTCAGTTCTCTATGATGAGTTTGCTAGGATTCTTGGGCTTGAGGAGTTCCTAAACCATGACTTGATCATTCACAATCTCAAGGCTCTAGATTTGGGGAGATAGAGTTCATTTATGAAGTTGGTTTCTACAATCCCCCCACAACCAAGATTATTTGCCCCTTCTTTAGTGTGCTCAATCAGATATTGAAAAAAACCATAGCACCTAAGGATGGGGACGCAGGCATGATCCAAGGAAATTTGAGGCACTTGATGAGGTTGATAGTTGAAGATGAGAAGTTCAATGTCTTTGACTATATCTGCAATGACATCTTCAACATATCCCACATTCCAAATTGCTCATGTGGATATGCTCCTCTCATCATGTGCTTGATCAAGAAGGTTTTAGGCTTGGAATTTGTGAAGGACGTCAAGCGCAGAGCTCTCAATCATCAAATTCCCCCTCCTGCACTGAAGATTGGCGGAGCATCGAGGAGAGGTACCTCTTTTGTGCCTTCTCCTCCTCCGACGACCTTGCTAGTGCCACTCCCAAGTTTCTCAAGTCAATCTTCACATTGTGTCGGAAAGCGGAAGTGAAGGCTCACAAGACCGCAAAGAAGCACGACAAGTACCTTCGCAAGCTTTGTGAGAAGGCGGACATTCCTATGTCACAGGAGGACTCCGAGGATGAAGACATCACACCCTTTCTGGAGCCCTCAGAGGTGGAGGCTGCACTCTTTGGTGGTGGGGGTGGTCCCTCTAGCGCTGCTCTTGCTGCTGAAGAGGTTGAAGATGATGATGACGAAGAGGACGATGCTCAAGATGATGATGATGAAGAGACAAAAAGTGACCAAAACCGTGGAGAGGCGAGCGAGAGCGCTGATGAGTAGATTTACGCTCTCTCTCTTCTCTCTTACTATTTTTCCTTTTTGGTGTCTTGATGCCAAAGGGGGAGAGATTGAGGGAGAGTATTAGATCCATGGAATATGTTTAAAATCTGGGTTGTAATGTAACTTTTGCTACTCGTTCTTATTGGTTTGTAATGACATTATCACTATGCTATCACTCTATGTTATGTGAATCTTGTTATCTATTTTGTCATGTTGATTCTATTGAATATCATTCTAGTCAAATATGTGTGATGATGCTAAATTAAAATTTGAGATGCATGCTTCACTCCACTTTTCACATCTCAACACTTGCATCACACGTAGGCACCCCACCATAACACACAAATGTATAAGTCTCCCATAGACTTCATTCTTGTGCATTAAATTTATTGCAAATCATCCATGCACACATTTAGGGGGAGATCCTTATACACATGTGTGTTATGAAAATCAACTCAATTATATCTTTCATCAAAAACCTCAATGTCTTGTCATCAAATCACCAAAAAGGGGGAGATTGAAAGTGCATCTAGGCTAATCCCCATGGGTTTTGATGATTAATGACAACACTTAAGGGACTAATGAGCATTACAAGTGTAAGTATAGGTGATTGAAAGTTGGACGGCGCTGAATGCACTCAAAAAGGAAAAAGAGAAGAAAAAAGCAAAGAACTCGAAGGATATAATTTAGGATTTTAAATCCTTTGTTTTGAGTTCAGCTACTTAGCTTGAGTGTGTTCAATGAGTCAAGTGTTGAGAATCTCCTAAGAGCTCATAGTCCAAGCTAGACTAGATTGTGAGATGAGTTGAAGCAACCCTAAGGACAGGGTCGGACTTGTTCGGGCTGGAAGGCCGGACTAATCCGGCCACACCGGACTGATCCGATGTTAGGTGGACCAAAATTATCTGTTTGAGTTCGGACTTGTCCGTTTGGGGACGGACTAGTCCGTGGTGAGTGTCTCTGTGTTCTTCTGGGACTAAGTCCCGAAGGACCGAACTAGTCCGCCCTGAGGGCCGGACTAGTCCACTCGAACAAACTAGTCTGTCTCAGACTGAAAAAGTAGTTCCTCACTGAGATCGAACTAGTCCGTTTCGTGTCATACTAGTCCATTGTGGACTTGGTGGAGGGTGTTGGGACTAAGTCCTGGACTGCTAGACTTGTCCTCCCTCAGGGGTCGGACTAGTCCGGTGCGTAAGACTGGTCCGTTCTCAACCGGAACAGATTGTTTTGTATGAGATTGGTCTAGTTCATTATTGAACGGACTAGTCTGTGGTGTAGTGACCATTTGAATTCAAAAGGTGGCGGGGGACTTTGTGGTTGGTCAAGGGTGACATCACTGGTCCCCACAAGCTGGACTAGTTTGGGGTCAAAGGCTGGACTAGACCACACTTTTTCTGGTGGTAACGACTACTTGTCGGGATCTCTATAAAAAGGGATCCTCCAGCCTCCAAAGGCCCTCTCTTGACACCTAGCACCACCACAACCTTCCTAGAGCCATCCTATCCCTCTCTCAACTATTCTTGGAGTCCTAAGAGCGATTCTTGAGGATTAGTGAGTTGTGGAAGAGAAGATAGAATGGTTTGGTTGATCTTGAGCTCTTGGTTGATTCTCTTAGTTTGACTAATTGATTTGAGTTCGTGTGGGTGTTGGTCTTTGATATTTTCAAGTTTTAAACTTGTGGGAGCCTCAGGTTGTGAGTTGCCCCACGGATTTGGTGATTACCCCCATGATTTATTGGAATAGTAGCCGGCCTTCGTGGTGGCTAAGCGAGGAAAGGGTTGAGTGAAACCCTACTTTTCGTGGGCATCCTCAATGTGGATGTAGGATCCTTTTGTGGGGCTGAACCACAGGATAAATCATGTGTCTTATGTCTTTGATTTGACTTACTCATTCTTCGCTAGATCAACTTAGGGCTCCACACGTTCTTTGTCTTAATCTTGTGATCCACCTTGATCTAGTTGCTTTTACTTCATGCACACCATCTACTAGATTGCTAGGTTCATACACTTTACGTTTCATCAAGTTAAGTCTGTTGTATCGCATAAAAATGTCACCTTTGGTCAAGTTTATCATCCTGACTGGACTAGTCCGCCTCTAGGCGACTAGTCCGCCTCTAGGCCAGACTAGTCTGCACTCTGTAATTTGATTAGCTTTTATTGAGTTAAATTTCAGGTTATCCGCCTATTCACCCCCCTCTATGCAACTTTCACCACCGTAAACATCCATAACACTTCAAAAACTTAGTAAAAGAATACTAAGCAAACTTCCCATAAGTGTAAAGCAAGTTTGAAAACATTGCAAGTTAAAAGAGGTCATCAATGGACTCACCGGGTTGCATCTCAAAGCGCATGTATTCTTTCTTGAGCATATCCTTTCTTACCTCCTTGATCGTGTTGGATCCTTTGTGGTAATCACAAAGTGCTCTCCACACATCGTACGCTGATCGGAGGTGTGCAACACGGTCGAAGTCGCTTTGAGTTAGTCCCTGAATGATTAAGTTGCGGGCTTTGTTGTTGTTGTCAACATCCTGTAGATTCGCAACCGTAAATTGATCATTTGATGGCACTTCGTAAGTCTTGTACGCCTTTTCCCATATGGCGAAGCCTTGCGCCTGGATGAAGGCTTCCATATGTGCCTTTCAAACCTGAAAATCAATACCACTAAACACATAAGGTTTTGCGGAGTATTTCTCCATGATGATTAGTAAAAATATGTGCAAATCACAAAGATTAGGACATCATGGCTCTGATACCAATTGTAGGATCGAAGATCACGTGAAAAGCTACCAGGGGGGTGAATGGTAGATTTAAACTTTTCCAGCAATGAAAACCCTTTGGCAGAAAAATAATCTATTAATGAAATCGTGTGCGACTAATATATAAACGTGTTTCACCGTGAAAAAAATGATAGATATAAGATATAATCAAGTCACGAATACGGCACAACAAGAATCACTCAAATTCACCGAGAGAAACTCAAGTTACGATCGAAAGATCGAACAAAGGTCAATCTGTTCTACCGAGTAAAAAACAGATCTGCAATACTGCAAAGAAACTCGTCTAAATAAAAAACAAATCCAATGAATGTGACATTTTGACAAATGATAGATAATCATGGTTTGAAGTCAACCCAAAAATAATGACATCAATTGGATCTGTAAAACTCGAGTTATGATAAAACCACCAAAACAAGGTACTGTTGTGCAGAAACTCGACGAGAAAAACTGGTCTGGAACAAGTCGGACAAACAAGGCACAAAAGTTCCTTTCAACTACGAATATAATTCAATAGAACACAAGAGGAATAGCCCAAAAGTTGTCTACCATGATCTTTGGCCTCCCTTGCTTATATATCCAGCCCTTAGGTCAACCCAAACCATACTAGGACTCTAATCCTACTCAGTTCAGGAATCAAAACTTCCCATAACTGCTCAAGACTCTTCTATACGCAGATAGAAGCAATCTTAAGACTTACAAACACCTTAGGAACATATCCCACATTCCTAAAACAACTCAAATTCGTGATCCACACGAAATCCTATCATAACCAACTCAAATCTTTCCATATTTGAGTCAAACACGACTCAACCGCAGCCTGAGTCCATAACCTAGTCGGTTGAACCTTTTCGACCAATTCTTTACGTCCACATCTCTTCATCACGCCTCGGAACCATGTAGCCACGTCCATGCACTCCTTGCACACGTGCAAACATCTTCCAATGATGTCCACGATACCTTCATATGCATTGTTCTTGATTCAAACATGTTGCGCAGCCTCCCGATCAACTCAACCACAATTCCTCCCGAACTTGGTTGTTGAACCTCATCTTCTTCCTGAGACTAGTTCAATGGATCCCGTAACCAGCTATGTCTTGAACTCAAGTAACACATGCACATGAATAAACAACTGATACTTTCGAGCACAAGTCCTCGACTTGACTCTCGTTAGTTTCGAAACTACAACATCTTACATGAGCACCTCACATAAGCATGTTGCAAACCATAGAAAAATGATATCAACCATAACCACCAAAACACACCAAAACTTAGTAAAAGAATACTAAGCAAACTTTCCATAAGTGTAAAGCAAGTTTGAAACAGTGCAAGATAAAAGCAGAATCACTGCGATCAAGCTTCGAACCTTGCCAAAGATAACCAAAACATGCTTGACCTATCGTCGAATATTTATAAAAAGATGTTTTAGTAGTATTCAAAACTTTTATCAACAAAGCCAATGTATTCAGCACACATAGGTCTCACATGATCAATTGATAATCTAAGAAATAAAGTTCTAAAGTGACTAAGCTTTATTCTTAGATGCCATAAAGTAAACCCAAGAGTATCTTGAATAATCATCAATAATCACAAGAACATACCATTTACCTCTAAAAGATTGAACACGTGAAGGACCTATGGTGTCAAGGTGCAGAAGTTATCCCGGTTCAGTTGTCATGGTCATTGTGAGAGGAGCATGTGAACCTTCAACCATCTTAGCATGTCTACAGGAAGAGCACACAATTTATTTATCCCTTTAAGCTTAGGAAGCCCACGTGTGCGATCAAGAGCACTAACACGCGTGAGATGATCAAATCCTACGTGACCAAGTCTACGATGCCAAAAATATAAGTCTTTCGAATCATTAGCATCTAGACACCTATGCTTAGAGGATGACATATCAAAATTAGCTTTAAAAACTCTTCCAAACCGAGACATGTTAAAAATTAGCTTACTATTTGAATCTACAACCTTGCAGCAACTTCTAGTGAAAATAATTTCTAGATTGCATCTAGCAATTGTGAAACAGAAAGCAAGTTGTATTTAAAATTATTAACAAAGGCCACATACTTCAAAGTGTAGTGATTATTTACTCTAACTGAACCCTTAGCAATTATAGGAGTTGAAGAATTATTGGCAAAAATAACATTCTCTACACGTGACACAAAAGAGAGGGAGGAGAACCAATCTTTGTTACCGGTCATGTGGCTTGAGCAACCTGAATCCACAATCTAAATGTCCTCCTTCCAGAAGCATGTAACCTACATATAAGCACAATACGTCGATAACTCAATCATGGGGTTGGTTAAAAGGCATTTAGGAATCCAATACCGAGTCACACGATGTTCAGCAGGAATAACCCGCAAAAGCTGAGATAAAACAGTAGGTTTATGAGCCAAAGTTTGAGAATTCTTGTACCCAACTACTGACTTACTAGGTGTTACATGTGTAGCATGAAAAACAGTAGGTTCAGGAGCAAACTTTGCATGTTTTTGACTCATTACAACAGGTTACATGTTCCTAACTTTCGATTCAACATGTACAACAAATTTTGCATGAGAGTTATGAGGTCTAGCATGCATCCTTTCATTTTTCTGTTGTTTAGCTAGTCTATAACAAAAATCTGTAACATGACCATCTCTACCACAATAGGTACAATGAAACTTTGTGTTCATGTCTAGATGAGCAAGCAACATGTTTATTAGAAACTGAATGAGACAACACTCCTACAAATTTGAAAATTACTTCTTTTTGTTTAGGAACTGTTTGAATCAAACCACTTCCTAATGACTTTACAATTTTAGGTGGATGAGCCTTAGCATGAGCATGAGAATCAACACCAAAACTACTTTTATCATTGCAAGACTTGGAGGAATTCAGCAGCAAGTTTAGGTTCTTATTTGCATTACATAACCGATATAGTGTCCTATGCATGTCATCAATTTTATTAGACAAGTCTAGGCAGTTTTCACATGATGTTTTTCCTTTTAATTTGCAATTAGAACAATATTTAACTTCATAAGAGCGTAAAGCATTGTTCAAAATAGAAATCTCATCCATAGCATCATGTAGTTTCTTATCAGGATCATCACGAGTAGAACAATGCAAATCAAATGTAGAACAACTAGCATCTTTTATGTTTTTATCATTAAGTGTAGCAAGCATTTTGTTCTTTTCAATTTCACGTTCAAGTTTATCAAGTGTTGAGGTGTGCGCACTTCTTAAAGAGGATAACTGTTCATATATAAGCTCACATGAGGAACAAGAATCATCACTAGGAATCAAAGTTTTTAAATGATTAATTTCAGATTCTAGTGATTAAATGTTAACAGCATCGCCCCTAAGTTTTTTGTCCTTTTTCTTAAGTATAATAGTGGCACGAGAAATAGCATCACACATTTCTTTGCAAGTGGGACATACCTTTCCATCGTTGGTGTTTTGTTCTGCCTCCTCCATACTTGATCTTGAGTTGCCCGCCATGAAGCACATATTTGCCAAATTCTCTTCATCTTCGTCACTTCCGATGTCCACATCGCTCGAGCCAAGTTCTTGAAGTGCGGAGATAAAACTATTTACCAATTGGCGACCTGTAAAACCTTTCCTCTTCTTCGTTTGCAACGAAGTGCTTCATCCTTATTTGCTTTTCATCACAGGAAGTAGGACCTGAAGTGTTAGGGCAATCCATACGAAAATGTCATGTCTTACCACATTCGAAGCATCGTTGAGAACCGATACTTCCTCTCCTTCTAGTTCTCACAGTTTGCGATGCTTTTGAGAACCGAGTAGAGATGAGTGCAAGTTCCTCCTCTAGAAACTCTTCAATATGTTCAACGGTTAGAGAGGATAGCAAATCAAGTGTATCACCTGATGAAGATTGGCAAGATCTAGGCGTGTCACGTTGTGAAACAATTGCAAGAGACTTGTTGGGATTCTTACATGAGATTATATCAATTTCATGAGTTTTTAACTTGGAATATAGCACATCTAATGTAAGTGTACCCATGACAGTGGATTCGCGAATAGATGTAACTTTCATCTCCCAAATGGACATGTCTAATGCACTTAGTAATTGCCTAGCATTCTCAGCATCTGAAAAATTAATGTTGACACTATACAAGTTGCTGAGAATTTTTAAAGCGAGCAAAGATGTCATCGATTGACTCGCCGGGTTGCATCTCGAAGCGCATGTATTCTTTCTTAAACATGTCTTACCTTCTTGGTAGTGTTGGATCCTTTATGATAGTCACATAGAGCTTTCCAAACATCGTATGCAGATCGGAGGTGTGCAACTCGATCGAAACTGCTTTGAGTCAATCCTTGTATGATCAAGTTACGCGCCTTGTTGTTGTTGTCGACATCTCTCATGTTCGTAGTCGTGACTTGATCGTTTGGCAGCACGTCGTAAGGCTTGTACACTTTTTCCCATATTGCAAAGCATTACGCCTAGATGAAAGCCTCCATACGTGCCTTCCAGACCTAAAAATCAATGCCACTGAACACACAAGGTTTTGCGGAGTATTTCTCCATGTCGATTAGTCAAAACACGTGCAAATCACAAAGATTGGAGCACCGTGGCTCTGATATCAATTGTAGTATTGAAGAGCACATGAAAAGCTACCAGAGGAAGGTGAATGGTAGATTTAAAACATTTTCGGTGGAAGCAACAAAAACTCCTCGGTAGAAAATCAATCTGTTAAGAAACTGTGTGTGCAACTGATCTGAACGTGTTCAACTATGACAAAAGTGGTAGATATTATAGAGAATCAAGTCACAAAGACATACCAACAATAATCACTAAAAACCATCAAGAAAAACTCAAGTTATGATCGAAAGATCGAACAAGAGTCAATCTGTTATACCCGAGTAAAAACTAGATCTGCAACACTGCAAAGAAACTCGTGTAGATCAGAAACCACAAATCCAATGATCATGGAATTTTCACAGATGATAGATAATCAAGTTTTGAAGACAACCCAAAAATAATCACATCTATTGGATCTGTAAAACTCGAGTTATGATAAAAACACCGACACAACATAGTGTTATTTAGAAACTCGACGAGAAAAACTTGTGTGAAGGACGAGCAAGGCATATTGATCAAAACACAAGAGGAACAGCCCAAAGTTGTCTCTTAATGAGCTCTGGCCTCCCTTGCTTATATAACCAGCCCTAAGGCCAACCCAATCCTAACTAGGACTCTAATCTTACTCAGTTTCAAGCGAAACTTTACATAACTGCTCAAGACTCATCTATACGCAAATAGAAGCAATCTTAAGGCTTCCAAACACCTTAGAGATGTACCAAACATTACTAAAACATCTCAACTTTGTGACCCACACAAAATTTAACCAAGACCAACTCAAATCTTTCCATATTTGAGCCATAACAGACTTAACCGCAGTCTGAGTCCATAATCTAGCCGGTTCAACCTATCCGGCCACATCTTCACATCCATATCTCTTCATCACTTCTTGGAACCATGTTGCCACATAAATGCACACCTTGCACATGTGCAAACACTTTCCAACAACATTCATGATCCCTTCATATGCATTGTTCTTGACCCAAACATGTTGCGCGACCTCCCGATCCGCTCAACCACAATTCCTCCCGAACTTGGTTGTTGAACCTCATCTTCTCCCTAAGACTAGTTCAATGGATCCCGTCACCAGCCATGTCTTGACCTCAAGCAACACCTGCACATGAATAAACAACCAATCTTTTCGAGCCCAAGTCTTCGACTTGACTCTCGGTAGTCCGATAACCACAACACCTTATGTGAGCACCTCACATAAGTATGTTGCATACATAGGAAAATAATATCCACCATGATCAGCCAAAAAAACATCAAAAACTTAGTCCAAAAGTACTAAGAAAATCATCCCACAAGTGTAAAGCAAGTTTGAAACATTGCAAATGAAAAACATAGCAGCTAGACGATTATTTCAGCACATATAAAATTCAGACTGTCCAAAACAGCCGCTAGGCATTATACAAGAAAAGTTCGAACATTCCGAAATGCAAAACAAGTGCAGCTCACATGAAACAAAAGTTCAGACAATGCGAAGTGTGTTTCTCAAGTATAAAACTTTGCATGTAAACCTTCACATTTAACATAATTGCCAATGTATTCAGCATATAGGTCTCACACATCTTTGTTCCTGAGTTCTTTGAGTTACGTCCCTCCTAAAAAAGATCCTCCGCAGACTGCTTCTTACTAGTACTAGGGAAGTTTTGTTGGCACACTTCGACATTTGGCACGCCAGGAAGGGGGAGCTCTCAAGAATTTTAAGATCAATGATGGTGAACTCCACTACTGTTTCCATTGGCCCAGATGCATGGGCTGGAAGAGGCAATGAAGTCGGCATCACCTCTCGTTGTCCTGGTGGCAATCCTGCCACTGATCCACAAGTTGGAGCTCCAGAACAACAGCCTGGGAACAATGGACCACCACCTTCTGGAGCAGCAGTCGCTGCTGTTCAATTGCAGGATGGCCTAGACCTCCAGCCCAGAGAACGCGGTGATTGCAGCGCGGGCTCTTCTTCAGCGTCCACCTGCATCTGACGCACCTCCAGCAGTGCTGGAGCAGTGGTGCAACAACGTCGACCATCTAGTCGCTGCTGCAGCCACGACACTCAACAATCTGCCACAGCCAGAGCCCAAGCCGGCACCTACACACAATAGGACCTTTTCGAGACGACTTGGTCCAAGGCCATTGCAGAGGGGACATGTGTTGTTGCATCACGCAGCGTCCCGTACCCCTTCGATGGTTCGTCGTACTCATACGGTGTCTAGACTCCTGACAGGAGACCTTAGGGCGGAGCTCATCCACCGTTATGCAGAGCAAGATGGTCATGTCACCATCGAGCGTAACCGTGAGAGGCGACGCATCCTAGAGGAGTCTTCCCCTCTAGGAGCAGGTGGTGTTTGTGCGGAGCTCGCACTGCACCTTCGCATGGTGGAGTGGCCACCCAAGTTCCAGCCTCACCTGTCAGAGAAGTATGACGGGACTATCAATCCTGTCGAATTCCTGCAGATCTACTCCACCGCCATCCTTGTTGCAGGAGGGAATGAGGCTGTCATGGCCAACTACTTCCTTGTAGCCTTGACTGGAACTGCCCAGTTATGGTTTATGAGCCTTCCCCCAACTCCATATGCCGTTGGGGAGAGCTATTCTGCCAGTACACTGCCAACTTTGGGAGTTCCTATACTCGCCCTAGCACTGAACTGGATCTCTTTGTCATACAACAAAATTTGGGAGAGTCCTGTAACCATAATTAACATCACTACGGTCACGCTATCGAACACGGAGTCAAAAGTGAATTATGAGTCAGACCAATCTGCGAATCGAGCAAGCTCTCCTTGCAATGATGTGGTGGTGAACCTCTCATTCATCTTCAGTGCTCTCCGAACCGTGCAGGAGGGTTTCCCATCACACGGCTCACCAACTTGATCTTCTGCGGGCCTGCCCGCCCAGACGTGGTGCCCTTTCGCATTATCATCTACCGCCCTTTCTTTCCTCCCGTCCCTTCACGCATGAAGATCGTCATGTGTATGTTCGACTTCGGTTGCCGGTGCAATAGAATTGGCGGGAGTATATTATGGTAGGATCAGTCACCTGGGCAAACCAACCCTCCTCCAAGAAGAATTGTGCTATGCCGCTAACCGTAGTAGTAAATAGCGTGACACCAAGCAATCAAGTTTGAAAGCATTAATGAAGTGAGCCTATTACATAAAGTTTTTTTTACCTTTGAATTTGAAAGTAGCCACAATTACTTCTATCTCGAATGCCTCTGTTGTTGTTGCATTTCGACAGGGCGTGAGAGACAAGAATATTTTGGAGAAGCTGGCCACCAAGAACATCCATGATGTTATGGAGCTATTCAACCTGGCAGACAAATGTGTCAGGGCTACTGAAGGGCGTGACTGGCACTCCAAGCTAGTTGCGAAGTCAAGAGCGCCATCTGCTTCCAAGGCGAGAAGCACTACCCAAGGTAGTATTAAGAAGAAGAAGAAGGAAAGTGGCAAAAAGCCACTTGTCGGCACACCTACATGTGTAGTCACAACGGCTCCACGTGGCAGGGAGCTGCGCCCCGACAAGCGCCTACGACCATCATCTAACAACGACAACAACAAGATGTGGTGCCCGATCTACAACTCTTCGGGTCATAGCCTCGAGGACTGCTGAGAGGTCAAAAGGTTGGCCGAGCATGCCTAGCATAAGCGTCGAGAAGACGCGCCTTTCCACCAGCGGGAGGGCAAACAGAAGGTCGACGAAGCTCCAGTGGAGCAAGAGATAGGCTTCCAGAATGGCAAGAAGGCATTGAGGGAGGTCTACAACAACGTTGATGACTCTGACACCAGCTCCGACAACAAGCAGAGAAGAACTCTCCATATAATGTATGGAGGGTCATGGGACATTACTTTCTGGCGTGTGGGGAAAACCTTGAGACAGGAGATAGCTGTCGTAGCTCCCACCGTCAAGGCGGAGCCCCATCAGAAGTGAAGGGACACTCTGATCACCTTTGATGCCTCCGACTACCCCAGAACATGGTGGGAGCTAGGCAAATTCCATTGATAGTCTCCCTGACTATCAAAAATCTGCAACTCTTCCATGTTCTAGTTGATGGTGGGGCGACTCTCAACATCATCAGCTTCATTGCCTTCAAGAAGATGCAGGTCCCCATGTTGGACCTTAAGCCCTCGTGTCCATTCTCCGGAGTGGGTCTGGGAGCTATCACTCCGCTCGGTTATGTCTCTCTCCTAACAACATTCAGGACACATGAGAACTACCGGTCGGAGAAACTGATCTTCGACATAACGGAGATCAACCTTCCATTCAATGCCATCCTTGACAGACAGGCCCTGTATCAGTTCATGGTAGTAGCTCACTACAACTACCTGGTGTTGAATATGCCGACTCCGACGAGCGTCCTCAGGATTCGAGGAGATCACACTATCGGAGTTACTGCGTTGGAGAAGCTTCATGCGCTAGCTTCTGCGCAAGAAGTTGATTCCAACAAGTAGCAATCAGTTCAACAACCTCCAAGCACGCCCCAACAAAGCTCAACCTCTGCACCCCATGTGCAGCCAAGCAGCGACAATGACGTTCTCGTCAAAGTCGTCCAGATCGGTTCCAAAGCCGCCTAGGCCACTCACATTGTGGGAGGTCTGGGTGATAAATAGGAACTCGCACTCATCACCTTCCTCCGGGCTAATGTCGACGTGTTTGCATGGCAACTGTCACAAATTCCTAGGATCCCTAGGGAGGTGATTGAGCACCATGTAAAGATCTACCCCAACGCATGGCCGATCCAACAGAAGCCACAAAAATAGTCCATTGAGCAGCAAAACTTTATCCATGAAGAAATCAAGAAGTTGCTCGATGCTGGATTCATCCGGGAGGTACATCATCCACAGTGGCTAGCAAACCCAATCATTGTACCCAAGGTCGGCGAGAAGCTTCAGATGTGCATCGGCTACACGACTCTTAATAAGGCATGTCCAAAAGACCCTTTTCCACTTCGAAGAATAGAACAATAGTGGACTCTACTTTTGGCCGTGAATTATTATGTTTCCTAGATGCGTATTCGGGTTTTCATCAGATACCAATGGCTAAGAAAGATGAAGAACATACAACCTTTATCACAGTAGATGGTCTGTACTGCTACACTGCCATGCTTTATGGTTTGAAGAATGCTCTTTCAACTTTTGTGCGAGCAATGCTTAAAACGTTTGGGGTGCTTATTCGGGACCTCGTGGAGTATATGTCGATGACATCATCATCAAAGTCAAGACCAAAGACTCTTTGCTGGATAATATTCAGTCGGTCTTTGACAAGCTGTGCATGACGCGCACGAAGCTGAATCCTGACAAGTGTGTCTTCGAGATTTCCTCTCGGAAGCTTATCGGATTCCTGGTAACATATCGGGGAATTGAACCAAATCCAGAGGAGATAAAAGCCATTGAAGCGATGCAGCCTCCTGCCCGCATCAAGGATGTCCAAAAGCTTACGGGATGTCTAGCCTCACTCAATCGGTTTATCTCTAGACAGGCTGAGCGGGCTCTTCTCTTCTTCAAGCTTATGCAAAAGTCCAGACCTTTTCACTGGTCCAAAGAAGCAAACAAGGCGTTCCGAGAGCTAAAGCAGTCTCTCACAACACTGACCATCATGGTAGCTCTAGAACCTGGTGCGCCACTGCTGCTTTATATTGCTGCAACGACAGAGGTTGTCAGCATGGTCTTGGTCGCGGAGAGGCTAGAAGCATCTCCGAGTTCCTCTTCAAAAAGGCTCGGACCCCCCCCCCGGAGGGTCCGAAGCCACTTGGAGGAAATCAAGGCATGTCTGGGTCCCAACCCCTAGACATTGAAGAAGGTCCTGAAGGCCCTTCGGACCTATCTCTACAAGAAGATACATCAGACCCCTCCGAGAGGGTCTTGACTGCTCAAGAAGAAGATCTGGACCCCTCTAGGAGGGTTCGAGTAGATGGAGAAGATGGACCGGACCTCTTCGAGAGAGTCCAGGCTGTCTAGCGACCTGTCTACTTCATCAGTGAGGTCCTCCACGACGCCAAGACAAGATATCTTGAAGTGCATAAGCTGCTATAAGCAGTTCTTATCGCATCAAGAAAGCTCCATCACTATTTTCAAGCTCACAAGATCTCAGTGGGAACCACTTACCCACCGCGCGCTATACTTCATAATCCCAATTCAACGGGAAACATCATCAAGTGGGTTGCAGAGCCAGCGGAATCGACCTAGAATCTCTGTCTCAACATGCCATCAAAAGTCAGGTGCTAGCTGACTTTCTGGTGGAGTCGACTCCATCTTCATCTGGACGAGGAGGTCTTGACCTCAAGATGACGGAACCTAAGGCCCCAGTCTTCACCGAGCCTCACTGGACCCTCTTCTTTGATGGCTCCGTGCAGAAGCAGGGGGCCAGAGCTGGAATTCTGCTCCTCGCACCAAACAGGGAGCAAGTCAAGTACATGGTACACCTTGACTTCAAGGCGATGAACAACATGGCTGAATATGAAACTCTCATCTTCGAACTGAAGACGGTGCTACCCTTTGGTTTCCAACAGCTGTTGGTCAAAGGGGATTCGCAACTCATCATTAAGCAAGTTAAAGGTGAATGCTATTACAACAATCCACAATTAGTAGCATATATTCTTCAAGTCCAGAAGCTGCAGAAGGATTTTCAGGTACTAGACCTATGCCATGTTCAGCGTGCTAGCAATGATGACACTGATGAACTCTCGACAAAGGCTTCTACCCGGGCTCTAGCACCCGATGGAGTTTTTGTAAGGAGAATACCAACACCTTCCGCCTAGCTTGCTGAACTGGGTGAAGGGGGCAAGACCAGCACTTCGAAGCTAGCGGTCCCGATGGCCCTGTTACTATGGCGTTCACCAAGGATCATAGGCGTCAAAAGGGGCTCCGCGCAACCTGGCGCGCAAGATCCAAAAGCTCAAGTAAGTCTCGATGCATGGATCATAGAGGTACGAGACTACTTGAAAGATAACATCCTTCCTGAAGAATATGTATCCGTTGAACGGATTGTCGGATGGCTAAGAGATACACGTTGGTAGAAAGGGATCTCTACTGACATGGCGCCAATGGCATGCTATTGCGGTGCATATCTCGGGGAAGATGGCTGCCAGCTCCTCGTGAAAGTCCATGGAGACGAGTGTGGGAATCATGCTTCATCCCACACACTGGTCAATAAGGCCTTTTAACATGGTTTTTACTGGCCTACAACTCTCCAGGATGCAGTCGAGCTGGTAAAGAGATGCGAGGTGTGCGACTTTCATGCCAAGAAAATCCACACACCGGCGTCGTCACTACAAATGATTCCTCCCTCATGGACTATGTAGGGGTGGATATTCTTGAACCTTTTCCCAAAGTCGTCAAAGGGTACTGGTTTCTATATGTCGCCATCGACAAGTTCACGAAGTGGCTAGAAGCAACTCCTGTTGTGACAATGAACAAGCAATCAGCAATCAAGTCCATAGTATGCAAATTTAGAGTCCCGAACAGTGTCATAACTTACAACAGGACCCAATTCACAAGTGCAGCATTCCAAGAATATTGTGAAGACCTCGACATCAAAATCAGCTATGCATTAGTAGCGCGCCCAACAAGCAATGTCCAGAGCGATAGAGCAAATGCTGAAATACTCAAAGGAATCAAGACCCGCACCTATGAACGCTTGAAAAAGCATGGTGCCTACTGGAATTAGGAGCTTAGGTCAGCACTGTGGGCTAGCCGGACAACACCCAGTCGGGCTACATGAGAGACTCCCTTCTTCTTGGTGTACAGAGCGGAAGTTGTTCTCCCTCCAGAAGTCACCATGGGGTCTCTCCGAGTGTGGAACTACGACGAAGCCGCGTAGGACCGGCTCTGGCGTGATCATCTAGACCTTGCCGACGAGGCAAGGTGCCAAGCAGCTGTCCGAAATGCGCGATACCGCCAGGTGCTCCGGTGCTATCAGCAAAGGCATGTGTGTAATCGACAACATGAAGAAGGCGATCTGGTGCTATGACACATACTTCTCGAGAAGGACTGAACAAGCTCTCCCCCGGCTGGGAGGGTCCCTTTCGAGTGATAAAAGTATCTCGCCCCGGATGAGTTCGCTTGGCAACAGAGGATGGGACACCACTTCCCAACCCCTGGAACATAAAGCACCTCCGTAAGTTCTACACTTAGCATGGAGGTGAGTCTTTTTTTTGTTGTAGTATTTCATAATGTCTATGAACAAGAAGTCGAGTTGGTCCAAGATGTTTAGCATACTTAGCATGGTTCCGTACCCTAAGTATGTACCCTTGTCTCCCCTATTATTCAGACCTATTATGGAATACAATAGCACAAAAACAGACTCTACGTGCATTTACATTCTACATGTTATTGTCTGCTCTTTTATACCTTCTTGCCAATAGTAAAGTTGTGCAATCCTGTTGAAAATTGGTTTCTAAGAATTCATGTGATACATATTCAAGTATTTTTGGTAGTCTTTTTCGATATCTAGTGTTCACTGAATAGCCTACTCGTCTGAAATCCAATGACAATGACAGGTCTGGAGTCCGCTAAAGACTTAGCCTGGTCCACCACCCTAAGTACATTGTTGATGTTTCTTACGTCACAGATCATCTATCGAAAGATATGAGGTCCGCAAGCACACATAAACTATTTTGTAGCATTTCACCCAAGAGTATTCCCTTGGGTATTGTATTTATCCCAAAGGATGGCAATGGAGTAAAGTAAAACTACTCTTATGATCAAGTTATGGGATACTAATCAATTATCAAGACAGGGGTAAGTTGATAATATATGGATAGTGTGACACACACCTAAGCAATCTATTCTAAAGGGTAGATGGGTGATGTTGATTCCAAGGGCGATGTTGATTCCACCCTTGACCTCCTTGTTGGTGATAGCCATTGGATTTGTGTTTGGAAGGAGAATCCCCATGGGTCTTAGGGAAATGATTCCCCAAGTGGACCATGTTTGACATGGATTTCCACAAATTATGTGAATATCCATGGCTTGGATAATTCCAAACACTTCTCCATTGACCTGATATATCATTATACTTCAATGGGAGGTGTAGTTCCATAGCTAGCATGTCCACCTTGTTAAGTGGTGTGTATGCCAAGCTAAATGAACTAGAGTACTCTTCAATCTACCCCTTGAGTAGAAACCATATTCTCATCCATGATGAAGGAGAATAGGGCTCCTTCAGCTCCAGCACAAATGTAGTCATGGATTGGTGGAGCCAACCCGTAACATCAGTGTTGGATGAAGAGCCAACTATCCACCCTATGGTGGAGGCAAACCAAGAAGAACTCTTAGAGCCTCCCCCAAGCTTGGGGATGGATGACTTTGGCTCCTACTGGAAGATGAAATTCTTCCGCGAAAGGCAATTGTGTTGCCTAGCGGACATTTGTTGAGGTACGCCATGAATCATCTTGCAGTAGAGCACTAGCATCCTTGTTGGCCATCCCAAAGAACGGGTTAGCAAACACTACCCTGTTTTCATCACTAAAGGAGAAAACAAACAAGGGTAATCCTGTATAATAACTATTAGTACCTATAGCTTAATCACAAGTCATAGCTATCCTTCACTTCCTTTGCCTTCCCGGACAACGGCGCCAAAAATGCTTGTTGACAGTTCTTACATCACAGATAATCTCTCGAAAGAGATGAGGTCCACAAGCACACGGAAACTATCGTGTAGCATTTCAACAAAGAGTATTCCCATGGGTATCGTATTTATCCCAAAGGAAGGCAATGGAGTAAATTAAACACTACTCTTATGATCATGCTATGGGATACTAATCAATTATCAAGATAGGGGTAAGTTGATAATATATGGGTAGTGTGACACACACCTAAGCAATCTATTCTAAAGGGTAGATGGGTCCTATAGAGATTAGACTAAGAGTTGGGGAGTTGCTCCTACAATGCTTCTAATATACATATACATAGCCTAGATTAGGTACTAACGAGCATGTGAATGGTAAATACTTATGCTAAGTTGTTCAACACATTGGGCACGGGTTTACCCCTAGCAATACTAGGACAACTCCCGCCAAGAGCCTGTGACATAGCCGAACGTGGAGGATTACAAAGGACAGATAGGGCTGTCACCACCTACTACCTACCTCTTCAATCCGTGGGTCTACGAGACATCCAATGCTACTTACTATCCTAGCACCATGCTAGCATACTAAGTAAATACCTTAAGAATCATGACATCTTAAGGCAATGACTAACCTAAACATTGTTGAACCAATGTTGAGACATAGCATAAGTTATTCATATTAACATGATCATATCATAACTACTTAGACTACAGTGGGGGTTTATAGTGTTTATGATGATAGTATAATGACATTAAGGCATGATCATAAATACTATTCCTACCACACACATGGAATCCACAAGCAAACAAGAAACACTTCATCCAAGTATATGAATAAAAGAAGACTAAAGATAATATCTTTATTATGCACAAAGTCACAAATATAAGAAAAGATACTTGAGCCATACCTTTCTCAACTTGGACTTGGGACTAGAGGCTCTCCTCTCTATAGCCTAACTCCACTAAGGACTAAGAGAACTAGTGATACAGTAGAATGATGCTCAAGTGGTGTGTGTTGAAGTGAGGGGTGAGGGGTCCTATTTATAGCTTGGAGAAGGGTCGGTTCCTGCCACCGAACGTGCGCGAATCATTCACCCATGACCTCTTCAAGCCGGGAGGAGGCAACATGTGGTGTTTGATTGCATTTGGCACCAGGACCTAGTCGACCGACTAGGGGGGGAGGGGGGGGCGGCCGACCTTGTCCTGCCGCCAAACGACCAGTTCTTCCTCCAGGTGACTGACAGGTGGGTCCCATTCCATTATATGGGTGCTACACCGTTAGATGACCTCATATACTTTTGTTTGTGGGCCATTTGATCCATGTGGTGCCACATGTCGACTCTTGATTGGCTGGGATGATATTTTATAGGATCCATCCCCTTGTTTCACTTCAATTCTGTATAGAATCCCTACATGCACTGCTGTCTCCAAGGACAAGTGGAAATAGGTTAAATAGAAAGGTGATGTGTGCAAGAAATGATATTTCCTTTGCATAATTGAGTTATATTGACGGGTAAAATTGGTATATAATAGCCGTCAACAAACTCTCCCAAGCTTGTTCTTTTCTCGCCCCGAGCAAAGTCAAGACTTTAGGTTGATGATCAGGAGTTGCTACAATGTTCTACTTTTCACAAGTACCATGTGCACAACAAAATATCTACCTAGTATTGCAAAAATTGGCATGGTATTTCACCCATCTCAAGTCATTATGGGGATTATGCCATCTCCTATTCATCGGTGGTTGAAAGATAGAATAGCAAATGGAGCACACATACCCTAGAAATCAAGTTCCACTCAAATTCCGAAGAGTTCAATTTAGATTTTAAGTATCTCAATTTGATTCTCTCAAGTCTCTCCTTTATGTGTAGTGGAAATATGTCCTCACCAAAGCATTTTTCCTAAATTCATCTTATCTCTACATAAGGCTTGTATGTGGAGCTAGGTAGGAAATATAGTAGGCATATTAACAACACATAATATTGCTAAGTCAAAAGAGCAAGCCCTAGGAGAAATCAATTCAAAACAATTTGATTCAATACTTGTGCATGTGTGATGGACATGGAGTGAATGTGGATGTTTGAGGTGACTCCTTTTTGAGTGGACTCTCTTATTTTGCAGGGATGAAACATGACTACTTTTCTCTCTTTTTTTTCTCATGCTTATGATGTAAGCATGCATTTTTTTCTTTTTCTTTTTCTTGTAGCCATGTCTTCTAATCCTTTTTTATGCAATAGATTTTGAGAGAGTACTAAGCATGGATGATACGGAGTTTCTCCTTTTTGTGGAATGGTGGTTTGATGGAATTTTGCTTACTTCTACTGTAGAAGTATAACATGTGCAAGTGAAGTCTTGAATTCAAACACTAATGAATGAAATCTCACATAGGTCTATACTAGTTTGACAAAGATCAATGCGAAGACAAATAGATATGCATAAGGTATATCAATGTAATGTATCATATGACTTTGGTAGGTATTTCCAATCAAATGAGAGTATCTTAAATCCTTTTAGAAATTCTCCGGAAATCAAAGTTTTACTTTCAAACTAGGAATAGCAACCCTATCACTATAGCAAATCTCACAACAACTTAGAATTGGATTAAGCTTTTGCCACCCACAATTTCTAAATCAAGGCAAAAGTAATTCTAGCCAATGAAAGCAATATTTTGGAGAGTAGTAAGTTATAAACTAGGGACTTAGAAAAATTAAAACAGAGCAACTATTCATCATTTCATCTATGTGAATTTGAAACCATTCTTACCGCACATCTTTTATTTTATTAACCTAACCTATACTACATTATTATTAATCTCTTATTTTTAGATGCAAATGTGCTGGAAAGAAATAAATAAAATAATGGGATGCAAATGGGATGTGATACAAGTTACCTCAAGTGGGGGTCCTCCCCCAAGCTTGTTCTTGTTCAAGGTCCGCACTAGGGGCTGAAACCCTAACGACGGATGTAGGCCATGAGGTTGGCCTAACCTTATTGCAGCATGGCTTTGACATTGGAGGGTTGAGTGTCAATGTTGGGTTGCCTTCCACGAGTTCCACAAGTGTGGTTGAGGAGAGTGTTGTCGATGTCGCTCATACACACCTCAAGGTTCCCATAGGTTGGATGTATCTTGTTATTCCTTGGCTAAGTAGTGATAACCCTTGGCACAAAGGCATGACATGCACTCAACATGCGTTGAGTGTTTTCCGTCATTCCTTAGCTAAGGTGTATCATACCTTCTTGCCATGATGTAATAACTTGTACCTCTCATGCATTGGGCGTGATCCGTCACTCCTTGATTAAGTTAATGATAACCCTTAGCCACAAAGGAGTGAAATGTACCCAACATGCGTTGAGTATGATCCGTTATTCCTTGGCTAAGGTACAACGTACCTATAACCTAGATTAGGTACCTATAACATGCGTTGAGTTTCTCCTACAATGCTTCTAATATACATATACATAGCCTAGATTAGGTACTAACGAGCATGTCAATGGTGAATACTTATGCTAAGTTGTTCAACATATCGATCACGGGTTTACCCCTAGCAATACTAGGTCGACTCGTGCTAAGAGCATGTGTCATAGCCGAACGTGGAGGATTACAAAAGACAGATAGGGTTATCACCACCTACTGCCTATCTCTTCAATCTGTGGGTCTACAAGACATCCAACACTACTTACTATCCTAGCACCATGCTAGCATACTAAGTAAATACCTTAAGAATAATGAAATCTTAAGGCAATGACTAACCTAAACATCGTTGAACCAATGTTGAGACATATCATAAGTTATTCATATTAACATGATCATATCATAACTACTTATACTATAGTGGGGGTTTATAGTGTTTATGATGATAGTATAATGACATTAAGGCATGATCATAAAGACTATTCCTACCACATAAATGGTATCCACAATCAAACAAGAAACGCTTCATCCAAGTATATAAATAAAAGAAGACTAAAGATAACATCTTTATTATGCATAAAGTCACAAATATAAGAAAAGATACATGAGCCATACCTTTCCCAACTTGGAATTGGGACTAGAGGCTCTCCTCTCTGTAGCCTAACTCCACTAAGGACTAAGAGAACTAGTGTATACAATAGAATAATGCTCAAGTGGTGTGTGTTGAAGTGAGGGGTGAGGGGTCCTATTTATAGCTTGGAGAAGGGTCGGTTCCTGCCACCAAAAGCGCGTGAATCAGTCACCCATGACCTCTTCAAGCCGGGAGGAGGCAACATGTGGCGTTTGACCGTGTTTGGCGTCAGGACCTAGTCAGATGACTAGGGGGGTCAGCCGAGCTGGTCCTGGCTCCAAACGACTAGTTCTTCCTCCAAGTGACTGACAGGTGGGTCCCATTCCATGATATGGGTGCTACACTGTTGGATGGCCACAAATAATTCTGTTTGTGGGCTATTTGATCCATTGGTGCCGCGTGTCAACGCTTGATTGGTTGGGATGATATTTTATAGGATCCATCCCCTTGTTTCACTTCAATTCTGCATAGAATCCATGCATGCACTACTTTCTCCAAGGACAAGTGGAAATAGGTTAAATAGAAAGGTGATATGTGCAATAAATAATATTTTCTTCACATAATTGAGTTATATTGACGGGTGAAATTGGTATATAACAGCCGTCAACATACGCCACTCTACCTATTCTGGTGTTGCATCAAAGTAAGGCGGGTCCAGCAAGCACACGGACCTATGGAAGCACAACCAATATACTAGTATTATCACATTGAATTCATTATAACCCAGATTTCAATAAAGGACAATAATCCACAACTAAGCTATAGGAAAGAAGAAGCACTTTTACTCCTTTTCTTGTCTCTCATGTGTAGGACAAATGATTTACAAGCTTCATTTGGGAACTCCCATGTTCCCAGGGGGCCTGATGTTAACGTTCCACACATTGACAATAGGTCTGTCGGGTCAACAAGCTCTGACACTTCCAGGGAACCCAATGCTAACATTTTGCACGTTGGTAAGGAGTCGCGTTGGTGCTCCCGGAGGACACATTCAAGTTCGGAGCTATCCTAAAAGCTTTAAGTCATTTCCAAGTTCCTGTTGGTAGATGTCCTCAATCAATTAAGTACATCTACCAGGGGGCCAAGTAAGCTACAACAATGACAACAATGAAGACAAAATATGAAGTTCACAATAATTTCATTCAAGTTCCAAACTTTTTTCAAAGAATTTGAAGATACAAAGGCAGATACAAGAGGATTAAGAGGATCTAATTGTCACTGGAGTTGCATTTAATACATGCGGTGACCTTCTAGGTAGCGTTCTGCATGCTGGCCTTGGTAGCTTCTTCCGTCTCTTTGACGGGCCCATCAAGCACTGGAGCTAGTGAGATAGATGGGTCCCAGTTGTGGAAGCAAATCATCACATATTCAGCTACTGGTTTGGCTAGGTTCCTCCCCTCTGTCTCAAGTTGGTCGTTGAGGATGTCTTCCAGCATATCTAGCTTGGCTCTGGCTGAGTTCAAGGCCATCAGGGCCTAGCCAACTTCTGGCTCTGGGTCGCTTGGTCGGACCGGACTGAAACCCAAAGGTGCAGTGCATTTTCCTCATGTCCCAATAAGTCCCAAATCTTGGGCTTCTATCCTCTGTGTGGCCTGCAACTTCTTTAGAGACTTCTTGGCGGTCTTCAACTCTGAGAAGGCCCCCTTTGAGAACCGTTTGACCTCCTTGGCATGTTGATGCATCCGCTCAGCTAGCTACCTTTTTTGGTCCGCAACTTGTTTCTCGCGGAGGGTCAAGTGATACTTCCTCGCCGCCAAGTTCTTCGCCTCTATCTTCATCTCATCCTCCTTGGCAGAGGCAGCAAGCTCCGCTTGTTGACTTCCTGTCCCGCCTGCCATACTTGCTTCTTCTCCTCTTCACAGTGGGATATAAATAGATCAACGCGGAGAGCCAAATCCTTCTCTCTGTGCTCTAGCTTCTAAGAGATCTTTGTGACTCTCCTTTGGAACTCCATCTCCTTATTGTCAGCCGCCTCTTGGCGTTGGAGGAGCTCCTCCATTAACTTGTTCAAAGACTTGAAACGGGCATTTGCTAAGTCATTGGCAACCACTGTTTTGTCAAAAATCTGACGAGTCTTCTCGTCCAACACTTTGACGATATCTTATTTGTCATTCAACAGCTCGTCCATGCGCTGCAGCCGCACCCGCTCATTTGCGAGGTGGTCCCTCTCGTCGGATAGGAAGGACTGTGTAAGCTTCGTCTTAAAATTCAGAAGCTTCTGCCACTGTCTCAGAGTCTCTCGCTCTGCCTCTAGAACAACACGCTCATGGTCGAAGCCAAGTTGCACTTGGCGAAGACCTGAGCAGGCGTTCTCTATGGAGAGAGACAGAGGGATCGGCTCCAAACCTTCCATCGGGTCCGTCTGATGAGGACATCACTTCTATGGACACAAACAACATTCGATTAAACATACAAGATGCGATCAATAGAGTTCAGACACAACAATTAATTTTAGAGGTGAGCTCGTTCTTATATGTTTCCTTATATGTTATTGATCATAGATTGCTACCTAATGATTTAATTGTGATTAGGATACATGGAGAGGTTCAAGGAGTACTTGGAGGAAGTCTTAGGGACGTGGAGGACCATAGAATACGTTCAAAGAAGATGGAAATCGAGCCCAACTCAAAATTGTGTCCAACTCGGAGTCTAGGAGCAGTTCGCACAAAAACGGAGACGCATACGATCTCCGTTTTAGACGTTCTACATATGCACGGAAAGGGGAGAGGATAAAATTTACAATGCTGCTGGTACCATGTCAAAATTCCTATAGAGTTGATGGGAATCGTCAAAACAAAATCAAGTTCAGAATCTATCAGGGTGTTGCGCCACCGTATTGGGCCATTGGGCCTTGTATCAAGTCTACCTCTCTAATTTTCGTGTCTTAGGGTTAGTTCACTACTCCAAAACCCCCTTGGAAGTCCTCCCACCAATATATACTCCATGGTAGCCGCCATGAACAATTGGGTTATACTTAGATTACGTTCTATGGTTTGTGAAATCCCAACTTCGCGATTTCAGATTGTGTCTTCTACGTTCTTGCTTGTTCTCGGTTGCACCTACAGGGATTAGTCTTCTTGGTGAGATCAATTGTGTGCAACACGGTTGATAACCAACGGAGCGGTGGTGTAGTGATTGCAGGGGCTTTTCTTGTTCTAATCGATAGCCTTAGATCATAAACGTCGAGATCTCCATCAATCGACTTATCCATTACCTTTCAAAAGAGCAGGCCTAAACCTCCTTATCACTATCGGTGCCCCCACCACATCTGGAACAGTTGTCGGAGCCCATGGCATGAGCATGGACTCTGACGCGTCTTCATCAACAACGTCGATCCTTAGGAGGTCATCCTCCCTTGGTGCCAACGCTGGTGCAACATCAGTCGATGCCCTTGGCGCCTCCATGGCGTCAGTCGGCAGCTCCTGTGTAGCGTCAGATACTGGCTCTGGTGCCTCCTTGGCGTCAAGTGTCAACTTCGGCACGACGTCAGTTGCTAGCTCTGGTAGTGCCGAGGTACAACCGGCAGCTCTGGCGTTACCTCAACATCCATCACCGGCTCCAGAGTTGGCTCCAGCATTGTTGACAGCTCTGGCGCTGCTGTGACTTCTTCCGGCTGGTCCGACATGACCGCGCCATCACCGGCTGGCACCAAAGTCATCCCTACATCAGTTGACTCCAATTCTGCTGCAGTATCTGCCACAGCCTCAGAAGGAGCCACGACATCAATCAGCAGGTCAGCCGGCCTGGTATCTTTGGCCTGGACACTGGCCTGGCCTGCTGGTGGCGCCCGAGCAGCAATTGGCCTCAAAGCTCTGGAAACAGAGGAATCATCAAGAAGCATGAAACGAAAAAGAAGACAAGTTCCTAATGTTACTTCAGACCTGGTGTCTTGTCAGCTCCAGTGGATGCAAAACTTCTTCCTTGGGTAGCCGGAGTCATCTGATCCCATCATTGCCGATGATGCAGATGGTCTGAACTTAACTACGAGAGTTCCTGAAGAAGAAGTCGGCTTCCCAAACGCTGGGACCTTCAAAGCAGACATCCCATCTCCTGCTACTGGAGTCACCGAAGTTGGATTCTTTCCGGACCCGGTGCTCATCTTGGGCACTGGGGCTGAAGCTAAATTCGTGGGAGGTACGACCACCACAGACTTCAAGGTTGGGCAAGGCACCGACGATGACATTTCTTTCATCAGAACTGGCTTGGTGGAGCTCGCATCAACTCGCTGTAGCTTCCTCTTCCTGCTAGAGGAATCGGTAGGCTCCTTCCCCTTTCTCTGGCTTGAGTTGGACCTCTTCTGTTGATTGGGGGCCGAAGCTTCGGAGATTTTAATTCCTCCGAAGGTGTCACCCCTCTGACACATGTGGGGACTGGAGTCCACACTTTCCAGGAATCGCATTGGGTGGTGCCGTGTGATGCGACACCCAACAGCACACATGTAAAGGAACGCGTATTACATAAATCATTTGTTGAAATTTACAAAGATATCAGTTTACAAATAGTTTATAAAAATAAACTACAGCAGAAGATAAGGTTACAACTCTCATACTCTAGTCTAATAAGCAAAAGAGAAGACGTCCAGCCCACGGACGCTCCTCACTAGCCACGAAAACCAAATAGCAGCGGCATGGTTCACACATGAGTATATTACTCGGAGAGTCCCGAGTCTCATCGGACAACCATAATCATAAGCATAGAGGTTAATACCTACAAAACAACTTATATAGCAACCGTGAGCATGAAGACTCAGCAAGACTTAACCGTCTCACCTAAACATGAAACTCTACATGAGGGTAAAGACATAAACATAGGATGGCAGATTTGCTAAATGTGGGTCCTTATTTTCATTTTTATAGCAACAGCTTAAACCTTGTGCGGGGCAACATCGTAACTCCACAATCAAACAAGAAACGCTTCATCACGATGCTGCATGCCCAAGGTGGAAATTAAATTTAGTGAGCACTATACTAATACATACAACATAGCAATACCATGATAATATAATATTTATAACAGCAGCAATTAATTCTCATCTCAAGTGCAAGTATCTAAATACGTCATAACTCAGTGAACAAGTGGTACTCATAACTGCGAGGGACGGTGATTCGAATCAATGAAACCCGGAAAACACGACACGTACGCCCGTACTGGAAGCCACATCGGTGCACTCCACAGACGTCGTACGCAACCACCTTTCTCAAGTTCCGCCCAAGTTGAATCAATTCAATCATCTAGGACAGTATCCCCACTCACGGTGCACCCTTCCGCAGTGAAGATGTCGTGAGCAAGTTTTCGTCTACTGTGTTGCGGTCGAAAGGCTGAGGCGATCGAAAAAGTCTCAACAAAAGCTTCCCAAGGTACATTGGTTTCCTGGATCTCATATATCCAGTATGACTCTGGTACAGTTCAAACTTGCTAAGCGGGGCGGCATACGGATCAGTCCTTAACCAACACAGGTAGGGGTACACACCCAAGACCATGTCTTGCTGCATCCTACGCCCCTGCCCGGTCTCATTTTCAGATTACTACTTCATTCTCTTTGAACCAATCCCGTGTGAAAAAGTCCTAGCCATGCGAGTAGATTCCAACTACTCGACTTCTACCGGATCCTATACAACATTTAGCATAGCATAGTCTACACGATGACTTGACAACTATCCAAATACTCCATGGGTTGATCTGGTCATGCAAGTGGATTTTCAATCACCTTAGCCCTAATGCACAATACTCACCCTAGACATATGTGATACAAATCAAAATTTTGTAATAGCGCTTAAATGCAAACCGGGGCTTGCCTGGTTGCGAGACGGTGTCAAAGTTAATCTCCAGAGGGATGACTTCAAGTAGCTCCGAGGTCCTCTTGAGCTCGGCAACTAATCGATATGCAAAGAATTCTGCAAGTTAATCAATACCGGTATTATATTATAGTTCAAAGGAAAGACAGTTAAGTATATGAATTTAAGCTTAATGGTTCTGGAAATTTTACAGGGGACATTAGATACTATGCAGAATATCTGGACCAAAAATTGGAGATGTTAAAGGAAGCTTGTTGTCTATAAAATTCCAACAAGTAAAAGCCTTCTCTGAATTTTGTTTGTAATTCTGGAGGTCTATCATGGCTACCAGTGCTTGTATAATTCATAGGGATTCTCCATGGTTCTAGGAAAATTTGTTTCATAAATTTCTAAGCTTCCTGTTGGGAGATATTGAATTTAGGAGTTTGGAAAATTTCTGAAATAGTTCTGATGTTTTTGGCATTCTATGACCTGTTAGAAAAATCTCCAGATTGAATTAGGTTATTAAAGTCCAATGAATCTGAGATTTTTACAGGAATTCAGAAACTTACTAAAGAACATTTGGGTAAAATTGCATAGTTTTCTATGAAGGGAATTATCAGATAAAAATCAGCCATGATTTTGCTTTAAAGGGCTCTACAGGAAAATTTAAGGATTTTCATGAGGATTGGGTTGTAGTTCTGGTTAGTCTGGATAAATAAAAAACCAACAGAGTTGGTTTGATAACTTTTGAAGCTTTATACTGAGAGATATTCAATTTAGAAGTTTGCACAAGTTTCTGTACAATTTCTAAATGAATTTGGCTATTTTTATGTGCATAAAGAATACACAGGTGATCAGACCATGTAGATTAAGACTAATGACCCTGAGATTTTTGCTGGCGTTCAAGGATATTCAAGTGAAGGTTATGGAAAAATTTGGTATTTTTCCAAAGAGCATAACTATAGGAATTAATTCTATAAGCATTTTGTTTATTTCAATTATGGAGAAATTCATATGGACTTTCATACAAATCCAAATGCACCAATGGAAATTAATCTTTATGCTGGTTCTAACAAAATTTATTTGGTAATTTTTGGACAAGTATCCTAGGAGATATATATTTTCCAAGTTGGGGCAAAATCTGAAATTAAGTTTAAATGGGAAAGTTTAAATAATCCAGAGGGCCTGCGGGTTTAAAATGGACCAGTCGGGTCGAAGCAACACCGGGCCACCGAGAAAATGTACGTAGCCACATGGGATCCACAGCCGCACCAGATCCGAGTGCGCGCGTTACACTCACTGACTACTGGGCCCCACGGGGTCGTCGTCTACCTCCCACCAGGCGCGCGACCGCGGCGGCGCCTCGCCGTAGCTCTCGCCGCCCGTCTATCCACGGCACATATCCTCGCCAAACTCGCCGCCTAACCCTATTCTGAGGTGTTGAGCACGTCGATGGGGTCAGCGCACGCCGGCGATGACCGGAAAGGCTTGCGCGACGGCGGCGGCGGCGATTAGGGTTTCAGTCATGTCGGCCGAGCCCTATGGTGGATAAAACTGATCGGGAAGACCTCGGGAAGATTCATGGGAGTATGGGGAAAAAGAATCTGGCCCTAGGAAGGAGAGAAATGGCTTGGAGAATGGTAGTGCGGATGGACCGAGGAAGGACAGACCGGCGGTTGGGGAAAAATTGTATTCCGGCGTGAATACTGGATGAAACTCGATGGATCTTCTTCGAGGTGATGCGCCTGGCCATATAGAACAACATAGCACAGGTGCACAAGGAATAATTAACTGTATAAAAGGAATTTCACACCAGAAGCAACTCTACTCATAACCGAAGTTTGTCGGGAGAAAAGCAAATACGGGGGCTAGGAGGCATGTCATGGGCTGAAACTTTACGAGCAGCTAGAACATGAGTAGGCGAACCTTTTTCCTTCCAGGATCGAGGTGAGATGATGGACGTATCGTCGGGTCAACGATGAGCAGAGGCGCGGCGAAACAGGGGAGATTTCCGGCGGCCTCGGTTTCGAAAATAATAGCTTCAAGAACTTGATCACAAAGCTGTGCAAGAGGTTGGGGAGTGAGGAGAGGCAAAGAAAAGTGCTTAACATGGAGTACCTTTGCTGCAAATCGGCTGGACAGAGAAGAAATCGGGAGAGGAGTGAAAATGGTGTTGGATGCTTCAAGGTGAAGGAAGAGCAAGCTAGGGGCATGGAGGGGGGTTAAATAGGATGCCAGGGCGAGCTGGGGGCAGCTGGAGTCGGCCACCATAGTGCAAGCAGCTGCCTGGACTTTGCATGCAGTGTGGTGTCACTTGGAGAGTCAAAACAGCACTTTGCTTTGGATGACAAGTGGGTCCCACCTTATCTTCATCCTTTCCCCATCAATTCTACCACCTAATTCATTCCAAAATTTGCTAGATATTTGTGGTATGGCTGGATTAAGCATATATAATTTGATTTTGAATTCCCATAGTTGATTTGACAAAGTTTCATTTAAATTCAAACCTGAATTTGAATTTGAGTTGAATTCAATGTAGCTATTGAATTAAATAGCAATCTTGCTTCAAAAATTATGAAACTTTGCAGGGATGCTATTTGGAATATTTGGAATCCATTGGTGAACTCAAATGTTCATGTTAAATTTATTTAAATAGTAGCTAATTTTATTATTTTGAATTTCCTCATTTGAAGTTTGAATTAATCTGTTTTTCTCAATTCCTTTTTAATGCCTTTTGTCATTCAAAAGTTTTGTCCTAACTGAACTTTGAATTATGGAAATTAGGTCTTTTACATTCCCCCCCCCCTTAAAAGAATCTCGTCCCGAGATTACAATGAAGAGACGGAAGTAGGAGAGAAATTACCGGATATGAGACGATAAGAAATCCAGATAGTTGGAGCGAAGATATTCCTAGTTTCCCATGTCGCTTCGTCAGCAGTATGGTTGTTACATAACACTTTATAGAACCACAGCGTGCGGTTCCGCATTGTTCGAGTCTTCTCGTCGAGAATCTGAACCGGATGTTCAGAGTACGTCAAATCCAGTTGCAATTTGCCAATGTCGTCGGTGTGGACTGCAGCTGTGAACTTGAGACATTTCCGGAGCTGAGATACGTGGAAAATGTCATGTATACCAGCGAGAGATGCTGGTACTTCCAATCGATAAGCCACAGGTCCGCACTTCTCTGTGATAGTAAACGGGCCAATAAATCGGGGAGCTAGCTTTCCTTTTACTCCGAACCGGTGGATTCCTTTCATTGGAGACACGCGGAGGTACACATGATCCCCGACATCAAAAGTGCAGCGGTCGACGCCGCTTGTCCGCATAATTCTTCTGTCGATATTGAGCCACTCTTAGATTTGCTTGAATGATCCTAACTTGTTTCTCGACTTCGTTGACTAGATCAATCCCGAATGTCACTCTTTTGCCGGACTCGCACCAATTCAGTGGGGTGCAACATTTCTGGCCATAGAGAGCTTCATATGGTGCCATCTTGATACTCGCTTGATAACTGTTGTTGTACGAGAATTCCACCAACAGCAAATGATCGTCCCAATTTTTACCATGGTGGATGGCACATGCATGTAACATGTCTTCAAGGACCTGGTTCACCCTCTCGGTTTGTCCATCGGTCTGGGGGTGATATGCGGAGCTTCTAATCAGTTTAGTAACTAACGAGGCATGCAGTTGCTCCTAGAAACGAGCAACGAACAACAAGCCTCGATCTGAAATAATCGTGCGAGGAATGCTGTGTAGGCACACGATTCTTGATATGTACAACTCCGCATATTTCTTGGCATTGAATCCGACATTTACCGGAATGAAGTGTGCTGATTTGGTTAGTCGGTCAACTATCACCCAAATCGAATCATGCTTCCGGAATGTGAGTGGCAATCCGACTATGAAATCCATACTCACATCCTCCCATTTCCATGCCGGAATATTCAGCGGTTGCAGCTGTCCCGTTTTCTTCATATGGTCGGCCTTCACTCGCCGACACGTATCACACTCTGATACGTACTTCGCTATTTCCCGATTCATCCGTGTCCACCAAAACTTGTTCTTTAAATCTTGATACATTTTATTGCTGCCCGGATGAATAGAAAATTTTGACATGTGAGCTTCATCCAATATTTTCTTCTGGAGCTTAACATCTCAGGGTACAACTATACGTTCCTTGAACCATAATGTACCGTGATCATCTTTCCGGAAACGTTTTACTTCCCCGTTGTCCACTCTTTCTTGTATGTGTGACATGCCCTTGTCCTTCTTCTGGGCTTTAATAATTTCCTCTCGGATGGTAGGAATGAGAGCAAGATTATCGAGAGCCCCATATGGAATCACATACAGACTTGGTTCCTGATCTTCCGTTTCAGCCATGGTGATATTGTGGACATGGGCTTTCTGACTAAGCGCGTCGGCAACCACATTCGCTTTACCGGGGTGGTAGTGAATTTCAATCTCATAATCCTTGATCAAATCAAGCCACCTTCGTTGCCTCATGTTCAGTTCCTTCTGAGTGAAGATATACTTCAAACTTTTGTGGTCGGTGTAGAGGTGTACAAGATTTCCAAGCAAGTAATGCCTTCACATTTTTAATGCCAATACCACAGAAGCAAGCTCAAGGTCGTGAGTCGGATAGTTCTGCTCATGGTTTCGGAGTTGGCGAGATCCATATGCGACCACACGTCCTTCTTGCATAAGAACACAGCCAAGTCTGATGTCGGATGCATCGCAATAAACGTCAAACAGTTTCGTCGTGTCCGGCTGAGCAAGAACCGGGGCTGTTGTAAGGTGATGTACTAATGTCTTGAATGCTTCTTCACAAGCTGAACTCCAAATATATTTGGTTCCCTTTTTCAGCAGCTCCGTCATCAGTTTCACAATCTTTGAGAAGCTCGGGATGAACCTCCGATAATATCCTGCTAAACGGAGGAAACTTTGGACTTCATGTACTGACTTCGGACATTGCCATTTCAGTACTTGAACAATTTTACTTGGGTCCACAGCGATGCCCTCAGCTGAAATAATGTGTCCCAAGAATGGCACTTGGCTGATCCAAAATTCACACTTGCTGAATTTTGCGTATAACTTGTGATATCTCAACTGTTGCAACACAATATGCAAATGTTCAGCATGCTCTTCCTCTGACTTGGAATAAACCAATATGTCATCGATGAAGACCACGACAAACTTGTCCAACTCCGGCATAAATATTGAGTTCATGAGATACATGAAGTGAGCCAGAACGTTGGTGAGACCAAAAGACATGACGAGATACTTGTATAATCCGTATCTCGTCGAGAATGTCGTCTTCGGTATATCCTCTGGTCGGATTTTGATTTGATGATATCCGGACCGAAGATCCATCTTTGAGAACACCCTCGCACCAACAAGTTGATTGAATAAAATGTCGATGCGGGGCAGCGGGTACTTGTTCTTTATAGTCACGGCGTTGAGCGGTCGATAATCCATGCATAACCGCAATGTTTCATCCTTCTTCTTGACAAACAGCGCCGAGCAGCCCCAAGGTGATGAGCTTGGGCGAATAAAACCCATGTCCAAAAGGTCTTTCAAATGCTCCTTTAATTCAGCTAGCTCATTAGGCGCCATTCGATACGGTCTTCGAGAGATCAGTGTGGTTCCCGGTACAAGTTCAATCTTGAACTCAACGTCACGTTCAGGCGGCATGCCTGGTAAATCATCGGGAAACACATCGGGATACTCACGGACCACCTTGAATATCTTCAAGTTTAGTTGCTTCTGTGTTATATGCAGCTGCACTGTCCTGCTCCAAACTGTCCAAAAACAGCTCATGTTGTCCGTGCATCGGAGAGTCAATTTGGATAGTCCAGGTACCGATATTAAGAACAGCACCGTGATGGTTCAACCATGACATCCCCAATATTACGTCGATCTTCTGTCCCTCCAATATAATCAGCGACGTTGGATATATTTTGCCCCCCAAACATAAAGTTGCACGGGGAACAATCTGACTAGCCGAGATACTTCCACCTGGTGAGCTTATAAGATACCTTTTCTTGGGAGTATTGGTGGATAATTGGTGCTGATCCACACATGATTTACTGATAAAATTGTGGGTAGCACCGGAATCAAAGAGTATGAGGACGGGTATGTCTTTGATAGCAAACATGCCCGCTAACACCGGTGCTCCCTCCGGAACACTCTCGATTGCTATGTGTTGAACACTTCCTGTTTGCCGTGCTGTCTTCTCTGGTTGAATACGGGACTGAATACACCATTGTACTGGTACTTGCCTGCTACTCAAGATCTTCTCTGGGAAATCTTTGGTATAGTGCCCAACACGGTCACATGTGGAACACCTATACTGATTCAACGTTCCACTGACTTGAGGCCTGAATTGTCCTGCATCTCGCTGCGAGATAAATGCCCCTGGAACAATTTGGGTCTGTTCTTGCTGTTGATGTACTGCTGGTTGGAAATCTGATACTCCAAACGGCCGACTCCGATACGAACTCGGATGTTCAGCCGGCTGCCATATCTGACCGGACGGCGATCGGTACACTATACGGTATTTCTGAGGAACATTATGTGTGTTGTCTTGCACAGCAAGTCTCTTCTTTGACTCCTCCGTGATGCCCTCACGTGTGGCATCCTCTTGCGTAATCGCGGTATTAAGCATAGCGTTGAACGAGTCGTGGTTGAACAACGCAAGCTTGTCTTTCAACATGGGACTTAGACCCCGATAGAAGTACTCTCGCTTCTGATCCTCTGTACTCACATACTCTGATGCATATTGCGCTAGATTAACAAAGACTTTGGAGTATTCTTGAGTACTCATTTCTCCTTGCTTCAAATCAAGAAATTCCTGAAGCTTCCTTCTCACAATGGCAGGAGGAACATGATAGGCATGGAATGCGTTCCGGAACTCTGTCCAAGTGACTTGCTGTCCGGCGGCCAAGGAGGCGATGTGGTTCGCCCACCAAGCACCGGCGATGCCATGCAGCTGCTGTGCTGCATATAAAACCTTCATAGGGTCACTGCACTGTAGCAGTCCGAACTTAGCTTCTATGGTGCAGATCCAATGGACCGCATCTAGAGGTTCACCATCACCACTTAACACGGGGGATGCAGTCGCCAAGAATTCTTGATAGGTTGCTTGCTAAGGTTGATGATTGCCTTCTGCTTGACGCCCCACTTGATTGGACGTAATCTGCACGAGGGTTCGCAAGAGTTCGGTCCGCTTGTCGCGCGAACCCAGCATGGCTGCGATATCATCCGCCAATGTAAGCGGAGACGGAGGTGGCGGTTGCGCCGGCTGTTCCGGCTCTTGGAAGTCATCCCTTCCCTGACATGAACCACCGACCTCGTATGTTGTGCGAGTGCGCACCATTCTGCAGTTACAGTCATTAATCCAACATGAGACGTGATATTGCAAGATCACACTAGGATGAAAACAATGGTGTGTGTATTGATAGCCAAATTTGCATAACGGTCATATATTGATAAAGTATAGACTTTATACACAGTACATCATCCCTGGACCAATGTTACAATAGCGAGTTCCAAAATAATGAACTTCATAGATCGAAGTTCATTTCGACTATTGTTGGTCGCGACGGGACGTTATGCGCGTTATCGTGCGAAAACACACTTTTATCATTAATATGACACAAACATGGCCATAAAAGAAAAGAGGTTCGAGTGAGTCAAACCATCAATTCCACTGGTAAATAGTTGAGTATTGACAACTGGTCCGTTACAACACTTCTCGAAGTGAATTCGAGGACCAGATTCATAACAAGACCAAAAATGTCAAACCGATAAAGTTTCTGTTAAAACCTGACCAGTTTGTACTCAAACACAAATTTAACCCAGTAAATGGCAGAATCAGATCTTGAGGTGAACTACAAAGTTGAAGTAAACTTCAATAACTTTCCAAAAAGTATTGGTTTGCCTCCAGATAGTTTCTGGTTGAGATGATGCGGTATTGTAAACTTGACAGTCTTTCAGGAAAAAAATGGACAGCATCTCCTTTGTTTATGCTGAATTTGGACCACAATTTCCAGATATAAAACAGCAGAATTTACAAAAACCACAAACTACAAATTTGTAATAAGTATTACAAGGATTACAGAAATGTCTTGCACGATCCGGTTCGAATTTTCTAGAGTGAGATATGGTGAAAACAATCAGGAGTCCAGAAAGGGTTCTAGTTTCTGTCCAGTTTTGGCAGAGTTTGGAAATTTGAAATTTTGAACAGGTTAGAGGGGAATTCAGTTCTGGAGCTGAACACAAAAGTTTTAAGTGACTTCTTACACTTTCCATCCATGTATGTTACACATTCATTGAAGTTTTCTACTGGGAGATATGTTTTCTCAAAGTCAGGTCTTTATACGGTAGAAAACAGAACACTCTGTTTCTGAATTGGTGACTTCAAAACCTACTCCAAATTTGAAAAATTAGTTCAAACTCAGAGATCGATAGCTAATATAAGTATTTTTACATCTTCTCAGTTCCATTTTACAGAAAAGTGGTTAATGCATCAATGGAGTATATGTCGGTACTACGTGCCTCTCAAAGAAAAAATTCTAAGCCGGTATTCCGGCATACGTCTCAGTGGTGGCCTTAATGACGTTCACTCGCAAACGATTTATAAATGCAATACGATCACGCGGTCAGTGTACCTGTCACTACACACAAACTATTGATCAATCATATGGTGTCGTACAACACAGCCCGCACGGGCGAACAGTTCACAATAATGTATATGAAAGTAAAAACATTCGTCCCGTATCGTTCCATACGGGCCGCCTCAAGTTAAGCCATGTCTCGAGGTACATTACCGGGTTTTCTACCACCCGACGGGGTCCCACGTCTTTGCATAGTGCTGCACCAGTAGGAGGCGCATCGAGTTATGTCCCACCCGAGGGGGCTCCCACTAACTTTGAAGCACGTTGGGGTACCGCGTGTCATATGTTCTCAGAAACATGGAACGTTTCAGAGACTCATATTAACTCTTCCGTGCAAAGCCACAGAAAGATTTCCATGCTACCTCTCGCATGGTGAGCTTACCGCAATTGATCCGCTTGTGGTGGAGTACCTTACCTCTTACCTGACGTCGGAGCGTCGTTACAGAATATAATAACACATAAGTTAGTTTTGCCACCTTAATAACTTATGCTAATATAGTCCTTATGTGAGACTATTATCGTATCCTCAATGTATCCTATGTTTTTCTTGTAATATGATCCTTTATAAGCGTGCTATTCCCAATGCGGCTCTGATACCATGTATGTGGGGATCGGAGTCCACACTTTCTAGTAATTGCATTGGGTGGTGCCGTGCGATGCGACACCCAACAGCACACATGTTAAGGAACGTGTATTACATAAATCATTTGTTGAAATTTACAAGATATTCAGTTTACAAATAGTTTATAAAAATAAACTATAGCAGAAGATAAGGTTACAACTCTCGTACTCCAGTCTAATAAGCAAAAGAGAAGACGTCCAACCCACGGACGCTCCTCACTAGCCACGAAAACCAAACAGCAGTGGCATGGTTCCCACATGAGTATATTACTCGAAGAGTCTCGAGTCTCATCGGACAACCATAATCATAAGCATAGAGGTTAATACCTGCAAAACAACTTATATAGCAACCGTGAGCACGAAGGCTCAGCAAGACTTAACCGTCTCACCTAAACATGAAACTCTACATGAGGGTAAAGACATAAACATAGGATGGCAGATTTGCATAATGGACTCGCCTAAATGTGGGTCCTTATTTTCAGATTTATAGTAGCAGCTTAAACCTTGTACGGAGCAACATCGTAACTCCACAATCAAACAAGAAACGCTTCATCATGATGCTGCATGCCCAAGGTGGAAATTAAATTTAGTGAGCACTATACTAATACATACAACATAGCAATACCATGATAATATAATATTTATAACAGCAGCAATTAATTCTTATCTCAAGTGCAAGTATTTAACTACGTCACAACTCAGTGAACAAGTGGTACTCATAACCGCGAGGGACGGTGATTCGAATCAATGAAACCCGGAAAACACGACACGTACGCCTGTACTGGAAGTCACATCTGTGCACTCCACGGACGTTGTACACAACCACCTTTCTCAAGTTTCGTCCAAGTTGAATCGATTCAATCGTCTAGGACAGCATCCCCACTCACGGTGCACTCTTCCGCAGTGAAGATGTCATGAGCGAGTTTCCGTCTACTGTGATGTGGCCGAAAACCTGAGGCGATCGAAAAAGTCTCAACAAAAGCTTCCCAAGGTACATCGGTTTCCTGGATCCCATATATCCAGTATGACTCCGGTACAGTTCAAACTTGCTCAGCAGGACGGTATACGGATCGGTCCTTAACCGACACAAGCAGAGCTACGCACCCAAGACCATGTCTTTCTACATCCTACGCCCCTGCCCGGTCTCATTTTCAGATTACTACTTCATTCCCTTTGAACCAATCCCGTGTGAAAAAGTCCTAGCCATGCGAGTAGATTCCAACTACTCGACTTCTACCAAATCCTATACAACATTTAGCATATCATAGTCTACATGATGACTTGACAACTATCCAGATACTCTATGGGTTGATCTGGTCATGCAAGTGGATTTTCAATCACCTTAGCCCTAATGCACAATACTCACCCTAGACATATGTGATACAAATCAAAAAATTTTAATAGCGCTTAAATGCAAACCGGGACTTGCCTGGTTGCGAGACAATGTCAAAGTTAATCTCCAGAGGGATGACTTCAAGTAGCTCCGGGGTCCTCTTGAGCTCGGCAACTAATCGATATGCAAAGAATTATGCAAGTTAATCAATACCAGTATTATATTATAGTTCAAAGGAAAGACAGTTAAGTATATTAATTTAAGCTTAATGGTTCTGGAAATTTTACAGGGGACATTAGGTACTATGCAGAAGATCTGGACCAAAAATTGGAGATGTTCAAGGAAGCTTGTTCTCTATAAAATTCCAACAAGTAAAAGCCTTCTCTGAATTTTGTTTGTAATTCTGGAGGTCTATCATGGCTACCAGTGATTGTATAATACAGAGGGGTTCTCCATGGTTCTAGGAAAATTTGTTTCATAAATTTCTAAGCTTCCTGTTGGGAGATATTGAATTTAGGAGTTTGGAAAATTTCTGAAATAGTTCTGATGTTTTTGGCATTCTATGACCTGTTAGGAAAATCTCCAGATTGAATTAGGTTATTAAATTTCAATGAATCTGAGATTTTTAAAGGAATTCAAAAACTTACTAAAGAACATTTGGGTAAATTTTCATAGTTTTCTATGAAGGGAATTATTAGATAAAAATCAGCCATGATTTTGCTTTAAAGGGCTCTACAGGAAAATTTAAGGATTTTCATGAGGATTGGGTTGTAGTTCTGGTTATTCTGGATAAATACAAAACCAACAGAGTTTGTTTGACAACTTTTGAAGCTTTATACTGAGAGATATTCAATTTAGAAGTTTGCACAAGTTTCTGTACAATTTCTAAATGAATTTGGCTATTTTTATGTACGTAAAGAATACACAGGTGATCAGACCATGTATATGAAGTCTAATGACCCTGAGACTTTTACTGGAGTTCAAGGATATTCAAATGAAGGTTCTGGAAAAATTTGGTATTTTTCCAAGAGCAGAACTATAGGAATTAATTCTATAAGCATTTTGTTTATTTGAATTATGGAGAAATTCATATGGACTTTCATACAAATCCAAATGCACCAATGGAAATTACTCTTTATGCTGGTTCTAACAAAATCTATTTGGGAATTGTTGGACCAGTATCCTAGGAGATATATATTTTCCAAGTTGGGGCAAAATCTGGAATTAAGTTGAAATAATCCAGAGGGCCCACGGGTTTAAAAATGGACCAGTCAGGTCGAAGCAACACCGGGCCAGAGAAAACGTACGTGGACACATGGTTCCACAGCCACACCAGATCCGAGCGCGCGCGTGTTACACTCACTGACGACTGGGCCCCACGGGGTCGTCGTCTACCTCCCGCCAGGCGCGCGACTGCGGCGGCCCCTCGCCGCCCGTCAATCCACGGCACGTCTCCTCGCCAAACTCGCCACCTAACCCTATTTCGAGGTGCTGAGCACGTCGGTGGGGTCAGCGCATGCCAGCGATGGCCGGAAAGGCTTGCGCGACGGCGGCAGCGGCGATTAGGGTTTCTGCCATGTCGGCAGAGCCCTATGGTGGATAAATCTGATCAGGAAGACCTCAGGAAGATTCATGGGAGTATGGGGAACAAGAATCTGGCCCTAGGAAGGAGAGAAATGGCTTGGAGAATGGTAGCGCCGATGGACCGAGGCAGGACAGACCGGCAGTTGGGGAAAATTGTATTCCAGCGTGAATACTGGATGAAACTCGATGGATCTTCTTCGAGGTGATGCTCCTGGCCATATAGAACAACATAGCACAGGTGCACAAGGAATAATTAACTGTATAGAAGGAATTTCACACGCGAAGCAACTCTACTCATAACCGAAGTTTGTCGGGAGAAAAGCAAATACGGGGGGCTAGGAGGCATGTCATGGGCTGAAACTTTATGAGCAGCTAGAGCATGAGTAGGCGAACCTTTTTCCTTCTAGGATCGAGGCGAGATGATGGACGTATCATTGGGTCGATGATGAGCAGAGGCGCGGTGAAACAGGGGAGATTTCCGGCGGCCTCAGTTTCGAAAATAACAGCTTGGGGGATGGTCTAGCTGTGCAAGAACTTGATCACAAAGCTGAGCAAGAGGTTGGAGAGTTAGGAGAGGCAAAGAAAAGTGCTTAACATGGAGTACCTTTGCTGCAAATCGGCTGGACAGAGAAGAAATCGGGAGAGGAGTGAAAATGGTGCTGAAGGCTTCAAGGTGAAGGAAGAGCAAGCTAGGGGCATGGAGGAGGGTTAAATAGGATGCCAGGGCGAGCTGGGGGCAGCTGGAGTCGGCCACCACAGTGCAAGCAGCTGCCTGGACTTTGCATGCAGTGTGGTGTCACTTGGAGAGTCAAAACAGCACTTTGCTTTGGATGACAAGTGGGTCCCACCTTATCTTCATCCTTTCCCCATCAATTCTACCACCTAATTCATTCCAAAATTTGCTAGATATTTGTGGGATGGCTGGATTAATCATATAGAATTTGATTTCGAATTCCCATAGTTGATTTGACAAAGTTTCATTTAAATTCAAACCTGAATTTGAATTTGAGTTGAATTCAATGTAGCTATTGAATTAAATAGCAATCTTGCTTCAAAAATTATGAAACTTTGCAGGGATGATATTTGGAATATTTGGAATCTATTGGTGAACTCAAATATTCATGTTAAATTTATTTAAACAGTAGCTAAGTTTATTATTTTGAATTTCCTCATTTGGAGTTTGAATTAATTTGTTTTTCTCAATTCCTTTTTAATGCTTTTTGTCATTCAAAAGTTTTGTCCTAACTGAACTTTGAATTATGAAAATTAGGGCTTTTACAACACACGACGATGCTGGAGTTGTCGAGGGTCAGCATTTCCTTCAACAGCTACCTCTTTATCTCCAGCACAACAATCACCGGCAAGAACTATAATGGAGGCATGAGGTCGTCTCTAGAGATGGAACCGATGTACAGCTTCGCCAGGCTGAAAAGTAGATCCTTCTCACCCGATTCAGTTCATAGGCCAACCTCAATACAGTTGAAGTCCATCTCTCAGTTGTATGCCCTTGCGGCTTAAGAGGAGCCCAACGTTGAGACAAGAAGTCACCGAGCACCATCAGTGAAGTCAAGCCTCCTTCAGCCAGGTGCCAGATCCTTGTGAGCACCGAGTTGTACTCTACTGATAGGTCCGGAATGATCTCCCAAAAGTCAGTGTCTGTGGTGGGAAGTACGGTCGGCGGGTCCAAGTGGTCATGCTGGTCCATCCAAATTATCACCCAGTCGCTCTTCCTGGTCTCCCACTTCCCATAGGAGAAGGAACTAATGTACTTGTATAGAGCATTCCTGCGCCCCATGAACTGGTAAGCTGCGATGAGGCCGATACCTTTCCCAGTCGGCCGAAGGGTGAATAAGGTCTTCAATAGTGGCACGCAGGGCCTCTGTAGGATCGAAGAGCATGTGAAAATCTACCAGAGGGGGTGAATGGTAGATTAAAACTTTTTCAGCGGAAGCAACAAAAACCCCTCGGAAGAAAATTAATCGGTTAGACTAATCTAAATATGATCAATCACGACAAAACTAGTATAGATTGTGGAGAATCAAGTTACAAAGACACGACAACAAGAATCACAAAAAATCATCAAGAAAAACTCAAGTTACGATCGAAAGATTGTACGAAGGTCAATCTGTTCTACCCAAGAAAAACCAGATCTGCAACACTGCAATGAAACTCGTGTAGATACAAAACCACAAATCCAATGACCGTGAATTTTCACAGATGATAGATAATCAAGTTTTGAAGACAACCCAAAAAAGATTCACGTCTATTGGATCTGTAAAACTCGAGTTATGATAAAACTACCGAAGCAAGGTAGTGTTGTGCAAAAACTCGACGAGAAAAACTTGTCTGAAGCAAGTCGGACGAACAAGGCACAAAAGTTCCTTTAAACTACAAATTTTATTTATCAAACCACAAGAGGAACAGCCCCAAAGTTGTGCACAATGAGCTCTGGCCTCCCTTGCTTATATAACCAGCCCTTAGGCCAACCCAATCCTAACTAGGACTCAAAACGTACTCAAATTCAACTGAAACTTTCCATAACTGCTCAAGACTCTTCCATACGCAGATAGAAGTGATCTTAAGACATAAAAACACCTTAGGAATGTATCCCACATTCATAAAATAATCCAACTTCGTGACCCACACGAAATCCTATCACAAACAACTCAAATCTTTCCATATTTGAGTCAAACCCGACTCAGTCGCCACCTAAGTCCATAATCTAGTTGGTTGGACCTTTCCGACCAATTCTTTACATCCACATCTCTTCATCACGCCTAGGAACCATGCAGCCACATCCATGCACTCCTTGCACACGTGCAAACATCTTCCAACAACGTCCACTATACCTTCATATGCATTGTTCTTAATCCAAACATGCTGCACGACCTCCCGATCAACTCAACCACAATTCCTCCCGAACTTGGTTGTTGAACCTTATCTTCTCTCTGAGACTAGTTCAATGGATCTCATCACCAGCCATGTCTTGAACTCAAGCAACATCTGCACATGAATAAACAACCAATACTTCCAAGCACAAGTCCTCGATTTGACTCTCATTAGTTTCGATAACCACAACACCTTATGTGAGCACCTCACATAATTATGTTGCAAACCATAGCAAAACAATATCAGCCATAACCACCAACACACACCAAAAAATTAGTAAAAGAATACTAGGCAAACTTTCCATAGATGTAAAGCAAGTTCAGAACATTGCAAGGTAAAAGCAGAACCATTGCAGACTAGCACCGGACCTTGCCAAAGCTAATCGGACTTTGAACCGGACCTTACAAAAGCTAGCAGGACCTAGCGCCGGAACTTATCAAAGCTAGTCGAACCTAGCACTGGAGCTAACCAAATCTAGTCGGACCTAGCGCTGGAGCTAACCAAAGCTAGTCAACCCTTGCGCTGAACCTAGCAAAAACTTGTCGAACCTAGCCATAGCAAGTCGGACCTAGCCAAAACATGTCGGACCTAGACAAAGTAAGTCGTACCTTACATCGGATCTTGCTGGAGTTACCCAAAAAAGGTGTTTTGGTAGTATTCAAAACTTTTATCGTCAAAGCCAATGTATTCAACACACATAGGTCTCACAGCCTCACGCAGATCCACATCTCGCAGAAGTGGACGAAGATTGCTACAAGCATGATCGAGTGAGGGCTGAGATGTTGGAGTTGAAGCCCGTACACCTTCAGCAGCAGCATCAGGAAGGAGGAAACTGGCAGGACTAACCCAACCATGGCATACGCCATGAAGAAGATGATGTCACCAGAGCTTTTCTTTGTGAAAGGAAGGCTCTTGCAGTGCATCACGTTATCGAAGGAAGGGCTTTGCCAGTCCGTCAGCTTTCGGACTCTCACAATGTCCCTCTTGCTCATGAGCTTGGAGGAGAGAAGACCAGGTTCCATGGCTCTGAGTGGAACAGATGGAAAGCACAAGTGCAATGCAGAGAAGGAAGAGGAGACTTCTATGCGCAATGAAACAGATCGGAGCGTAAGATTTCCTTCACTGTGCAACTCTTCCCTTTATTACTCTTTACTACGCTTAGAAGCTAACTACACGCGGACCATGGTTACGCACCACATAGTTATCTCGTCGATGACAAGGGGGCCCAGGTCCACTTTGCCAAAAAATGTCGTACCAGGTGAACTGTTGTCATGATGATAAGTTGGGAGCCTAAGGAGAGAAGCTTGACAAGGCTACAAAGATTGTGCTGAGAACCGATACGAAAATCATATTGGGAACCGACACTCTTCAAGACGTGGGATCCGCACGCCGTGTATCTCACCTGACAAATATAGGAGAGCCACGTAGCGGTGGCACAGGAATGTTCCATCATTTCAACCGCACAAGTGAAAAGTTGAAGCAGCATGGCGGGAAGTGATGGTGGCCCCACCTGCAGGATCGAAACCTCCCTCGAGGTGGGCCCAGGGGCCACTGTCGGTACCCTGTGGACCAGGTACTCTCGTGTACCAGAAGAAGAAGCATTGAGTCCTGCTTTCTAGGAGAGAAGACCTTTGGAGGCCGCGTGTCCTATAGCGCCAGACCTGCCTCCCTCCTAAGGGTGGCCCCAGTGCTGCCACTTGTCCTGCGGTGCCAAACCTGCCTCCCTCCTAGGGGTGGCTCCGATGCTGCCATGTGCCCTGCGGCACCAGACCTGATTTCCTGCTAAGAGTAGCTCCAGTGCTGCCACGTGTCCCGTGGCATCGAACCTGCCTCCTTCCTAAGGATGGCTCCAGTGCTGCCACGTGTCCCACAGCTCCAGACCTGCCTCCCTACTAAGGGTGGCTCCGAAGATGCCATGTGTCGGACCCTACCTCTCCAACGGGAAGGACTTTGGAATCTCCAATAGAGCAGACATTCGAGTGGCTATAAATCAGCCATTACAGGACCTGATTTACGCGTCATTAATTCCACATGAATGATGCACGATCAAAGGGCCTTTAAGCATGGTAATGTTGCCATCAAGGCATGTTATTACACAAATAAACCACTATTAAGCGCCTAGATCGTGTACAGGGGGCTTAATAGGTCGGGGCCACCTGTTGGGTCTCGCTTACACTATAACAGCCAGACTTTAGCATATAAAGGTGTGAGCTGCATGGTACCTGAACCACGTAAAAATCTCTATGTCACCTCTGTTCTTGAGTTCATCGAGTTATGCCCCTCCTAAAAAAGAACCTTCACGGACTACTTCTTAGTAGTATCGGGGGAAGTGTTGTTGGCACACTTTGACACAAACAATTACAAAAATAGGCACGAGTTTCCCACCCACCGAGCGACTCATTATTCCGGGGACTTCAATTAAAAAAGAGTGTCACTTCAAAAAATTGCATAAATGGGCACGAATCATCCATCCACCGAGCGGCTCATCATTCGAAGGGGCTACGGGTAAATTTTCTCATTTGCAAATTTTACGCACGGCTCCGGATGGATGATTCACCCTTGCCCCCACTATGTTAAGGATTAGTCGCCCGACCACTCTAGAGTTTTTTTAAAAAAATTATCTGTATGTTATAAATAGGAAATAAATGAACCTATAAGCAGAAACTAAAATATGCAACATGATAGAAAAAATGTTTTGATTCAAGTAAATAAAAAGGACATGATAATGGTACAACTAATGTTGTGTGGGTCCACATGCTCTCACTACGTAAGAAACCCAAATAGGAGACAAAGATGGGTGACGTGCTCAAAGGCGAACGTCTCTGATAAGGTTAAGCGAGACGAGCCCACTTCAGCGAGGATCTGACATGGCTTGGCTGAATGTACAAGGAGACACATTAAAATAAAGCTTGTCTCAGTTAAATAGGTATCCAAGACACCCCATCCTCTCTGACAAATGGGAGACACACATCAAACAAAGTGTGTCTCCAATATGCGCAACAAATAAGACATAATCTAAACAAAGCGTGTCTCCTTTATCTTCGCTTATAGACTCTCGTCACTGAATGTTTAATTCATTCATTCACAGTTGAACACATATAACACAGATGAACACACAAAATATTCATCACACAGATGAACACAGATAACATTCATTAACAAATATATTACAGAACATAAGAAAAAAGTACAAGACACAAGCAAATAAAAACAACATCAACTAAAAAACAACAAAAGAAAACCTAAATCCTACTCCTCCTCCCCCTCCTTCTCCTCCAGCTGCTCCACCGGTTGCTCTGGCTGGTTTGGATCCGGCGATGCAACTTCACGACCGAGGTTCCTCACCATCGCCGCCACCAGGATACTGCGGCTCTCGGCGCCAAGCACCTCGGCCATCATCTCGAGCAGCCTTTGGAACAAGTCAAACAACCTATCAAACAACATCTCGAGAAGCTCTTTACTGAGTCTCTCAGGGGAGCGACAACACTGTTTCTTGCAAGGCGGCTCCCTCGGTGGGCTTGGCGGCAGAGCGTTGGCCATGGTGGGTTAAGAGACTGATGGTGCCTTATATATCTGTGTGGAGAAGCAAAATAGAGACGCGCTTTTAGAAAGAGTGTGTCTCTGATTCCACACGTCACCTTTAGCTTCACAATTTTCTCCTTTTTGCTTTGGTGATATCACACATCATTGAACCTAGAGCACATTCACTTGATAACTAAATCATTCACTTGTCCAGAAAATAATCAAATCCTTCCTTATAATACCTGAGGAACACGATGAACACAACACACATTCATTCATTCACACAGTTGAAGAACACACAAGATAATATTCAATCACATAGATGAACAAAGATAGATTTAATTTATTAACAATATTTACAAAATGGAAGCAACTAAAAATAATAAAGAAAAACTAAATCCTACTCCTCCTCCTTCGGCGGCAACTCCGGCGCCAGTGCAACAGGAGCCTGGGCCGGCTGTGACAGCGGCACCGGCTGCACCGGCGATGCAACCCCGAGAATAAGGTTGCTCTTCGTCGCCTCCACCAGGTTTCTGCGGCCCTCAGGGCCAATCACCTGGGCCATCGTCTCGAACAGAATGTCAAGACGATCAGCCATCCCCGTGAGGTTGAAGAGGTAGTGCTCGGTGGTACCCATTTCAATAAACTGAGGAAGGGTACCCAGACCAAAGGAACTCATGGTGTGAGACGTATTTTTGTACGCCTCTTATGCCATAAGGAGGCGCTGCTCGGTGTTGATCTTCTCGGGGGAGTTGTAGCACAGTTTATTGCATGGTGGCTCCCTCGAAGGGCTTGGCGGCGGAAGGTCGGCCATGGTGGTGGTGGGTTGTTGGCGCAGAGAAGACGAAGAAAATAAGAGGATTCAAAATGAGCGACGCGCTTGTGGAGAACTCACGAGTGATGGCGCATCTAAAATAAGTTCCGCGCGGAGTTGACGACGGAGCGGTTGGTTTCCTGCGCATTGATGGAACAATGGGATGCATCAACACCGCCTCGGGGAAATGAAAGGTCGCGCACGCCGGATGTCGCACGCATCTCTGCACCATGCCGCTGAAATTAAGTTCTCCACAGACCTCGTGTCGCGCGTGTCTCTTTCGACAATGGAAGACGCGCTTTAGCGTAAGGAGCATCTCTCTTTGTTATAGCGCGTCTCACATTTATCTCCCTCGTCTCTTCGACAATGAACGATGCTCTTTAATGTAACGCACATCTCTCTTTGTTCTAGCGCGTCTCGCATTTATCTCCCTTGTCTCTTCGCCTTTGGTGCTCCTTTACTAATCGACCCAACGGTCCTTTAATAATCGACCAACTCCAGTGCGACCGACACCTCTGTTCGCCATCGCTATTGTCGTCGTCGTCACCGTCCTCATCATCATCATCATCATCTTCTCCGTCCTCATCGTCGTCACCGTCCTCCTCATCGTTGTCACTATTCATGGCTGGTATCGGCTTGGTGCGTAGCCGATTGAAGGAGGAGCGTTTGGTGTGGTGCAAGAACCATCCCCATGTATGTACATATGGCACACCGGTCGCATGGTTGTATATATGTAGATTTGCAATGGACTGATGAACTTAATTGTAGTTTTGTTTTTCCGTCTTATTTGTTTTTGGTATTTTCAGTTTCTCTATGTAGGGATTCTCTACAAAGCCTGAATTGGAAGATTTATTGAAGTGTAGTGCATCATCCCCAGTAAAGAAGGGTAAGTCATGAAGAACAAGCGCAATATGAGTTTAACCATCGTCCTCCTATTAATGAATTTCCTTTGTACACTGACTGGGAAGGTGGTTACTACCCCCTGACAATCTCCTTCTCAGAGGACTATCTGTAACACCCTCATTTTCATACACCATGCCTTGCATCCATCATTAATCATGTTTAACTTTGAGCAACATAAAAAGGAACAAGTTTAAAATGAATTAGAAACAAAACCGCACTTAAGAATTCTAGAAAGTGCGGACTAGTCCGATTCTGCTGCGGACTAGTCCGATTTCTCTCTCACTTCCATCGGACTTGTCCGTTTTGCTGCGGACTAGTCTGTTTTTTTCTCTGGACACTTTCGGAGTTGTCCGGTCCTACGCGGACTAGTCTGGTGTTTCAATTTCTTGAAAATTTGCTAGGTCCCTGGACTTGTCCGGACTAGTCTGGTATTCCAGTGGACTTGTCCGTTTTTCCCTTCGACTAAAGTCAGACTTGTCCGGTTTTTTGCCAAACTTGTCTATTTTTTCCCTCTGGATAAGTTCGAACTTGTCCGATGTCCAGTCCGGACCTGTTCGATATCTCTCTGTCCAACTTCGTACTAGTTTGACCCTTTTCGGACTTGTCTGATAAATCACGACTCTGAGTTGATCTCTTGTTCCACGACTTGTTTCTTGGGTTTTACGTTAAGTGGGTCTAGGGACGTCGTGCCTAACTCTTTTAGAGCCCATGTGGGACTCTAAACAGACCCCTACCCATCTCAAACTCGAAATCTATCTAACACTAGCCCTCCACCTCTATATAAACAACCCCACCCCTTGGCTTCACATCTGTTTGCCACTTTTCCACCACACCCAAACCCTAGCTCGTGAATAGCCGCCACCAAGGAGGGAGAAGGAGATCTAGAACAAGAAGAAGAAGAGGAGGAAACAAAAGAGGATCAAGATCTCCATCAACTTCGCATTCTCCATCGCCAATTCACCATCAAGTTCTTCATCAACATTAGAACGTCAAGATCCAAGTGTTGCCTCCAAGATCCTTGGTTCATTGGAGTTCAAAACACCTGGTATACCTTCTACTTCCTTTTACTTACATGAACTCAACCCCATTTCCCCAAATTCAAGTTGATCTAGAAAACCCTAGTTCGCTAGTTAAGTGCGGACTTGTCTGGTCCCAAGCGGACTAGTCCGATCTTCCTGGTTAAATTGTGTTGAATTAAATCCAAAATTTGATCTAATGAACTCCAAACCTGTATAAACTTGTTAAAAGCTATTAGAACTAGTTAGTGATCATTAAAAACAACTCATTAACAAGTTCCACCTTGCATTTGCATTAATCATGCATATCATGTCATGTTGAGAAATATTTGTGCACTCTTTGATTGTGTTTCTTGTCTTGTATGTTTATTATGCGGATTAGACGGATTTGCGCTAGAGAGTATCGCGGAGGATCTCCAGCACCAAGAGTTTGAAGGCTTTGACCTGAACCAATCCCAAGAGCAAGGCAAGTGTCCTTGAAGCATATTGATACTATTTTTAAAGTAAATGTTTTGTTTGTAAAATTGCATGATTGTGTCAATTTGATGGGAATCCTATGATAGGAAGTTTACTAGATTTGTTAAACCACCCTTGTCACCTGGAATTCATGGTAGAGAGTCAGGATGGGATTTTTACCTTTTTGCTTTGCTTAATTAATTGGGATGGAACACAACTACACCACTTAACTTAATTATGCATTTATGAGATTTGATTAACATGAACTGGTAATATGATATGGTAATGGGTGATCTAAGAAAGCCTGGTATGTGGATGGGTTGGATGTCATGGTGGTTTGCTTGCTTTAGATCTAAGGACCTGTTCATGCGAGAATAAGCCAGGACTACAGTGCCACCACGAGGCCAAGTATGGTTGTGGCGTACATGATTAATTAGGGCTTTACTAGTGTTGTTTGCACCATTAAGGATGCTCGGGGAAGGGGTAGTCGGATTGGGTTTTTTGATGGATGGCGGGACTACCCTGGGATCCGAATGGCTCAAGAGGGGGCTCTTGGTTGAAGATGTGCTCTGTAGGAGACATTGCCACCGGTGAAACCTCAATGGGGTCTAAATAGGCTAGTAATCCCTTTGTAAAAGCTATTTTGTGATCTCTTGGCCATACACCAAGGGACGTGTAATTGGCATAAGGGAGGTTCTTTAGTCACTGACGGGTGATGAAATCACAAACACATGGATAAAGTGGTACAAACTCTGTAGAGTCTAGTAAAACTATCATGATAGCCGTGCTCCCGGTTATCAGTACCTGGACAACTTCCATGATTAGAGGGTACTTGGGATTCAGGATGGTTATGTTTTGGTATTGGTTATGATTATGGTTGATAACATGGTTATGGTTATGGGTGGTACTATGAATGGCAATGAATATGGTTATTGGTCATGAGAAATCTGGAATATTGATGATGGACTGGTATTATGATGACTATATGATTTATGATGGGTTTATTTCACATATATATAATATATTGCTTTTCAAATGTTTTAGTGTACTTTTCAGCACTTAGCCTTTATTATTATTCATCATTTGTATCAGCTACATGTCATACTTTCCACAGTTGCTTAGTACGACATGTACTCACTCTTGCAATTCTTCCACCAACAGTTGCAGGTCAGGATTGGGAGTTTAATGATGATACGGAGTTCTAGGTCGTGTCTACCATCGGCTTTGCCTGTGGAGTGTTGGAGTTGCGCTATACCTTTTGCTTATGCTTCTGAGTTGCTTAGTTTGCTTAGTTTAGTTTATTTTCGCTGCATTAGTTGAAACTTGTCATTAATATTCATTAGAGCTTGTATTCGAGGATATTATGAATTTTGTAATAAAAATGGTTAATTAATCTTGTTCTGTAATAATTTTTTGCATACTCTTTTGTGAATGCACTCGTGTATGTGTGTTGAACATCCTGGGCACACATATGCATTCACTTGGTTCATTTTCGAAACCGGGTGTCTCAAATTGGTATCAGAGCCACATGTTGACCGTAGGACGCAGCCTAGATAGAATGGACACTTTAGAGCACATAGGAACACTTAGGAATCGATGTGTTTTTGTTTGGTGTGTTGTTTGCTATATATTGTTTGCTTGTGTGCTTAATAGAGGATTTTGGGATGCTTTTGCATTGCCATGTCTACATAGGCTAGTGTAGTTAGTTGCTTAGTTTCATATCCCTTGATGCATATAGTTAGGGATGTCTTCTAAATTCTTATCTCTTGCTTTTCTTCAATGGAAGAAGGATACAACCAGAAGATTCACTGTTAGACGAAGCTGTATTGAAGATGAGAACAGAGATAGTATGTCCAAAAGTAAGCTTAGAATAAGGGGGGTAGAATTCCTCGTCACCCTTATTGCCTTGGATTCGTAAGGATTGGACAAAAGAGGATGTTCCTGGCCTGGGAGTTGACCGACGAGAACGTCGGTGTTCTAATGGGGGAGGATTGTGACACCCTACTTGGAATGGATTGGCTACAGATGGATTGGCTACAGAAGCACGATGGAGCAATTCAGTGTGCCACCAAGACCATGCAATTGACAATGATGAGGGAGTCAACCTTGAATTTAATGTGTCATAGTAAGTCATCGAAGGACATAACGCTACATATTCAGTCATATGTTCAACGACGTAGCGTTGTGTGATGTGTGCCAATGAGTCAAGGTGGAACATCAAAGTCCAGCTGGATTATTGCAACCATTGAAGATTCCGGAATGGAAGTGGGAAGAAATCGGAATGGACTTCATAGTTGGTTTACCGCGTACCCAGTCCAGTTATGACTCAGTTTGGGTAAATGTGGATCGATTGACCAAGTCAGCTCATTTTGTTCCTGTCAAGACCATCTATAGCTCCGTGAATATGGCAGAGCTATACATGGAGCACATTTGTGCCGACTTGGGGTTCCAAAGAAGATAGTCTCGGATAGAGGTTCTCAATTTACCTCCAGGTTTTGGCAGAAATTGCATGAAGCATTGGGAACAAGGTTAAATTTTAGTTCAACATATCACCCTCAAACGGATGGACAAACTGAGAGGACCAATCAGATTTTGGAGTATATGTTACGAGATTGTGCTTTGATGCATGGGAAGGGTTGGGACAAGAGCTTGCCATATGCAGAATTTTCATACAACAATAGTTATCAAGCAAGCTTGAAGATGTTATCTTATGAAGCATTGTATGGGAGGAAGTGTAGGACACCTTTGTTCTGGAATGAGACAGGAGAAACTCAAGTATTTGGTCCCGATGTGTTGCAAGAAGCTGAGAAACAAGTTCAGATTATTCGGGAAAACCTGAGAGCTGCTCAATCAAGGGAAAAAGGCTATGCGGACAATAGGAGAATAAAACTAACCTTTGAAGTGGGAGACTTCGTTTACCTCAAGGTGTCACCAATGAGAGGCCACAAGAGGTTTAACATAAGAGGCAAGTTAGCACCTCAATACATTGGGCCATTCAAGATTTTGGATAAAAGAGGAGAAGTAGTGTATAAGTTGGAGATGCCAGCTCATTTTTCATATGTCCATGATGTCTTTCATGTTTCCCAGCTCAAGAAGTACTTGAGGGTACCGGAAGAATAAGTGTCAATGGAAGAATTAGAACTAGAGGAAGATTTGACTTATGCTGAGCAACCGATCAAAATCTTAGAAACCAGGGAGAGGGTTACAAGAAACAAGGTTATTCGATGGTGCAAGGTTCAATGGAAGCCTCATACCGAATCAGAGGCAACTTGGGAGCTGGAGGATGATCTCAAGAAGGAATTTCCCTATCTTTTCTCTTTCGCGTCGAATCTCAAGGGCGAGATTCATTTTAAGGGGGTAGGTTTGTAACACCCTCATTTTCATGCATCGTGCCCTGCATCCATCATTAATCAAGTTTAACTTTGAGCAACATAAAAAGGAACAAGTTTAAAATGAATTAGAAACAAAACCGCACTTAAGAATTCTGTGAAGTGCGGACTAGTCCGATTCTGGTGCGGACTAGTCCGATTTCTCTCTGACTTCCATTAGACTTGTCCGTTTTGCTGCGGACTAGTCTGTTTTTTTCCTCTGCACACTTTTGGACTTGTCTGGTCCTGCGCAGACTAGTTCGGTGTTCCAATTCCTTCAAAATTTGCTAGTCCCTGGACTTGTCCGGACTAGTTCGGTATTCCAGCGGACTTGTCCGTTTTTACCTCTGACTACAGTCGGACTCGTCCGATTTTTTGTCGGACTTGTTCGTTTTTTTTACTATGGATAAGTTTGGACTTGTCCGATGTCCAGTTCAAACTTGTCTGATTTTCTCTCTGTCCAACTTCGGACTAATCTGGCCTTTTTCGGACTTGTCCGATAAATCGCGACTCCGAGTTGATCTCTTGTTTCACGACTTGTTTCTTGGGTTTTACATTAAGTGGGCCTAGGGAAGTCGTGCCTAACTCTTTTAGAGCCCATGTGGGACTCTAAACCAACCCCTACCCATCTCAAACTCGAAATCCATCTAACCCTAGCCCTCCACCTCTATATAAACAACACCACCCCTTGGCTTGAAATCTATTTGCCACTTTTCCACCACACCCAAACCCTATCTTGTGAATAGACACCAGAAAGGAGGGAGAAGGAGATCTAGAACAAGAAGAAGAAGAGGAGGAAACGAAAGAGGATCAAGATCTCCATCAACTTCGCGTTCTCCATCACCAATTCACCATCAAGTTCTTCATCAACTCTAGATCGTCAAGATCCAAGTGTTGCCTCCAAGATCCTTGGTTCATTGGAGTTCTAAACACCTGGTATACCTTCTACTTCCTTTTCCTTACGTGAATTCAAACCCATTTCTCCAAATTCACATCGATCTAGAAAACCCTAGTTCGCTAGTTAAGTGCGGACTTGTCCCGTCCCTAGCAAACTAATCCGATCTTCCTGGTTAAATTGTATTTAATTAAATCCAAAATTTTATCTAATCAACTCCAACTTGTTAAAAGCTATTAGAACTAGTTATGATCATTAAAAACAACTCATTAACAAGTTCCACCTTGCATTTGCATTAATCATGCATATCATGTCATGTTGAGAAATATTTGTGTACTCTTTGATTGTGTTTCTTGTATTGTATTTTTATTATGCGGATTAGACGGATTTGCGCTAGAGAGTGCCGCGGAGGATCTCCAGCACCAAGAGTTTGAAGGCTTTGACCCGAACCAATCCCAAGAGCAAGGCAAGTGTCCTTGAAGCATATTGATCTTGTTTTTAAAGTAAATGTTTTGTTTGAAAAATTGCATGCTTGTGTCAATTTGATAGGAATCCTATGATAGGAAGTTCACTAGATTTATTAAACCACCCTTGTCACCTGGAATTCATGGTAGAGAGTCAGGATGGGATTTTTACCTTTTTGCTTTGCTTAATTAATTGGGATGGAACACAACTAAACCACTTAACTTAATTATGCATTTATGAGATTTGATCAACATGAACTAGTAATATGATATGGTAATGGGTGATCTAAGCAAGCCTGGTATGTGGATGGGTTGGATGTCATGGTGGTTTGCTTGCTTTAGATCCAAGGACCTGTTCATGCGAGAATAAGCCAGGACTACAGTGCCACCACGAGGCCAAGTATGGTTGCGGCGTAGCTGATTAATTAGGGCTTTACTAGTGTTGTTTGGACCATTAAGGATGCTCGGGGAAGGGGTAGTCGGATTGGGTTTTTTGATGGATGGCGGGACTACCCTGGGATCCGAATGGCTCAAGAGGGGGCTCTTGGTTGAAGATGTGCTCTGTAGGAGACATCGCCACCGGTGAAACCTCAATGGGGTCTAAATAGGCTAGTAATCCCTTTGTAAAAGCTATTTTGTGATCTCTTGGCCATACACCAAGGTAAGTGTAATTGGCATAAGGGAGGTTCTTTAGTCGCTGATGGGTGATGAAATCACAAATATGTGGGTAAAGTAGTACAAACTCTGCAAAGTCTAATAAAACTATCATGATAGTCGTGCTCCTGGTTATGAGCACCTAGACAATTTCCATGATTAGAGAGTACTTGGGATTTGGGGTGGTTATGGTTTGGTATTGGTTATGATTATGGTTGATAACATAGTTATGGTTATGGGTGGCACTATGAATTATGGCAATGAATATGGTTATTGGTCATGAGAAATATGGAATATTGATGATGGTAATGAATATAGACTGGTATTATGATGACTATATGATCTATGATGGGTTTATTTCACATATATATAATATATTGCTTTCAAATGTTTTAGTGTACTTTTCAGCACTTAGCCTTTATTATTATTCGTCATTTGTATCAGATACATGTCATACTTTACACACTTGCTTAGTACGACGTGTACTCACTCTTGCAATTCCCACACCAACAGTTGTAGGTCAGGATTGGGAGTTTAACGATGATAATGCGGAGTTCTAGGTCGTGTCTACCGTTAGCTTTGCCTGTGGAGTGTTGGAGTTGCGCTATACCTTTTGCTTATACTTCTTAGTTGCTTAGTTTGCTCAGTTTAGTTTATTTTTGGTGCATTAGTTGAAACTTGTCATTAATATTCATTAGAGCTTGTATTCGAGGATATTATGAATTGTGTAATAAAAATGTATAATTAATCTTTTTTGTGGTAATTCTTTTATACCCTTTTGTGAATACACTCGTGTATGTGTGTTAAACATCTTGGGCACATATATGCGTTTACTTGGTTCATTTTCGGAACCGGGTGTCACACTATCCATTGGTGCGTCCAGGATGCGCCTTTTCAAGTGGTTTCTTCCACCCAAATGTTCATTGTTGAGGAGAAATCTGCATTGGGATTCTTGATCAAGAGACTGTAAGATAGACCTATTTTGCTCATGTAATTAGTAATTGTTGCTGAACTTATTTGAATTGGTTTCTTATGTTGCTTAAATGGATATTTTGTAGGGGTGGTAGACTGGTTTTACAATCAAAACTATACTACTTGAAGTTCAGCGTTTGCTGCATCAGCAGAATGCGTTCGATGTTGAAAATGATTGCTATAATCTACTTATCAAGGTTAGACACTTTGTTTTAGTGACCAACGTAGGTTATTCATTCCTCCTTCAACATTTGTTAATTTAAAGAATGTCAATATTTTCAGGATCCAGGGGAATATAAGAGACGTGTTCGGGAGCAAGTTGGATGGTACAGTTAAGATTGATCGATGGGAGCTTTAGGAATAAGTTTAGATTTAAAATTAGTTTAGAGGGCACGCAATGTGTGAACTATAAAATTTATTGATTTTTAAATTATCTCTGAATTGCAATATCATTGTGTTTGTTTATCCCTGAATTCTAATTAATCCATTAATTGCAATCTCATTGCGTTTGTTTATCCCCGCAACGGACGCTCACGATGTCATGCGAGTGGCAATAGGGTGAAGAGTGCATGAGAGATGCACTTTAGAAAAGCACATCTCAGATATCTGAGATCTGGCAAAAGGGAGACGTGTCTTACTCTGACACGTTTTTGATTTGTGCCGAAGAACTTTTGTCCCACCTAAGAAAGTTCAGCACATTGCAACAATTGTATAAGGCATTGCGCACAGTTGCCAGTTGGACACGTCGGAATGTCCTAGATGGTGTTCCTGTCTTCAGCACACCGTGGCGCATCTAGGGCACTCCAGCGTGTCCGGGGCCACAAAATAATGTGGGACGCGCCTTACATTGGCAGAGACGCGTCTTACCTGGACACGTCTCTGATTTACGCCGAAGATCTTGGTTTCACCTCGGAAAGTTGAGCGCAATGCAACGATCATATAAGGTATTGTGCACAGCCGCAGCTAGTACATCCCCGCATGCGAAAGATGTTCCCGTCTGCAGCACACCGTGGCTCGTCTTTGCATGCGGGAAAATGCCCTGATACGAAAGATGAGCATGCAACCACCTTCACATAAGTGGAAATGTTCTCCCTATCCCCGGAGCACGTCGGCCTGCTTTCATCAGAGAGTTGAGAAACCGCCACTCCGACGCCTCCGCCAGCTCGTACCAGAGCACGCCGCCGCCTCGACCCTGCCCTCATAGTGTGCATTCCAGTGATTTTTTAAATTTGAAAATGTCCAATGAAGGCTCATCGTTAATGAAGTCATTGATCCTAAGGGGGGGTTTCATTATGGTATACATTCATCTTCCTTGTTTATGTCCAATGCAGAAGTAATGTATTTGTTTTGACTATCAATGTATATAATGAATTCTGATTCGCAAACCCTTTAAACTGTAGAAACTGTGGTTGACACTAGCATTTGTCATCCCAGTGAGTTTGATTTCTACCTCTACAGCCATGTTGGAATCAAGGTACCTATGCCATAATTGTTTTTGCTCTAACGAGTTTTTGATATTAGGCTATAAATGCATCAGTTGAATGTAAATTGTTTGTTTTTTCAGGGGACAAGCACTTTACCATGAGAACAATTTCTCTGCTGATGCTTTGTAGATGCTCACCAACTGTCTGTGCTACAAGTAAGCTCGGTTCTCTATTCACTAACAGATATTTGCTACCTTATGTGACTGGTTAAGCGAATGTGACTACAATTTGTTAATGTTTTATATGATTTCAGTGATTTTATTGATTTTGAGGATGTCTCAGTCGGAGCGTTAGAGGCTATGAAGGCTCATCGTTAATGAAGTCATTGATCGAGAGAATTTTCATTACAGTATACATGATTAGATAATAATAGTTATGATGTGTGTAATTAGTTACATTGTAATCTGTATGAACAGTCTTTGTTGTGTAATTAGTATACTTGATAACCACAATTGACACTTTGTTAATATTTAATTGGTCAATATAATTTAATGTGTGATTGTCGGCTGTCAAATCCTGACTAGCTCCAGGATGCAGCCGACAATCAGGCTAATCAGGGGTGGGGGCACCTAATAGGAGACACTGTCTGTAAATAATCCGCGACGAGTTGTAGCAGAGATCATCTCGGATAACCTACATAAAGGAGACAAGCTTACATAAAGCCCGTCTCAGATGAGTACACAAATCTGCGACGCGCTTTGTTAGGGTTTGTCACGCATGTATGCTGATGGGGGACGCGCGCCATCCGCGTCTCCAATGACCCTGTAAAGACCGTCTGTTATGACACAAAGAAAGTAGACGAGTTTCTTTTAAGCATGTCTCGCACTTAGGATGAACGGTGACGCGCCGTAAGCACGTCTCTGATGATAAAGTAATGCGAGACGTGACGACGGAGACGCGCAGTTTGTTCGTCCCCTTCTTCGTTAGGTCTGTCTCGGATGAGCCTTTCTTACGTAGTATCTTATACTCTAACCCCCCTTACTTGTACTTGGCCCTCTTAGTACCTGAATCTATCTATCAGTCGTGCCTGACATAGTAGACGAGGCAACGAAGCTGGTGTTGTGAATGTCAAAGTTATGCAACGCTGCATCCTAAGTCTGAGTCTATAGATGGGGTGTGTGGCCTAACTGTGAAGGATCGATGACGTCATGGTCATCCTTCACTGTTGAACCGGCGAACCTGAGGCCATGAATAATATGATAAAAATTAATTGTATTTTCAAATTTAAACATACTCAAACAAAAATGGATGTAAAATATAATAACCCAAAGGGCTCATGCGGTTGGGATGGTCTCGCGCCTGCAGTCGTTGTCATGGAGTACAAACCCTTGTCTCTAAATGCCCGTGAGAACCTAGTCCGTTGTTGCCCAGTGCTTGTTGATGGTCCACTAGTGTAACAATGTGCTAACGCTTGCAAAGAACGGTGTGATATATTATTTATGGACCGGCAACTAATGACATCACTCTACTCACTTCTACAATTGTATGAAACCACATCTCTTTTACGATTTGTAATTTAAATAATATTTTTCTGCAAAAAAAATCTAAAATGATATGAGCACCTGAACTGCTTCAATCTCGTCCAAGTTGCGACACAAAACCAGCCAATATCTTGTTCTTCGAGGAACACTAATGTAGTACATATATAATTTTTATTGACCGTGATGTGGTCATATGGAGATATTATATTTAAACTGTAACATGAGTTATTCGATTGAGATGTATGTGTTGACATCAGGCATCATACAAGGGGTTAATTTCCATTTCGGACTTATTTAGATGAGCAAATTTCTTATCCACCATTGAAAGATATAGTTTCCCTTATTCACCATCTAAAACATGCAATTTTTCTTATTTTTTACAATAAATAATTGGGAATATATATTGGATGGCAAATAAGGAATTTCCTCTATTTAGACTGTTTCAACCACAACCAGGGAGTTCAACATGGTTTGAGAAAAAAACTGTCGCTAAACCAGATAGCTAAAGAATGAGATCTGCAGATGAACAATGAATAGTTCAAGTTAAAAAATAGTCCACGCTTCTACTTTGTTTGCTATTTTTTGCTACAATTTATCTTAACCATGGTTGAACAGGGCTAGTTTGAACAACGAGGTTCACAAGACCCTCCAAAATGTCCTTCGAAAAAAATTGTCTAGAAAGTCAAGAACCACGTAGGTTACACTAATAAATTAAGGACGTGTTTGACATAAATTTGCTCCACAACAGAACAACACTTCTTCAAAACTTCAGCGTGGAGCAACTCGGAGTTGAAGTTGTATGTGTTAGTGTCTATTTAGAAAATTGTCATCAACACCAAACACGAGGGTTTTTTGGATGCAATGTCATTTTTGCCCTTAATTATGCTCACTGTATGTATATTCAGAATAATGAAAGGTATATGACTATTTTTATACAATAAAATTCTATTTAAAAATATCAAAAATAACAGTATTCAAGAAAACAATGAGGTTTTGTCATTCAATGTAATAAAGTGCACTTAACTATTGTTCATCACTTTATTCAGACACTTCATCCAACAATAATAATTTGTATGTAACTATTTTTCATCAGGAAATAGATATTCTCGAAGGAAGTTGAATTATTGAATAATATATGAATAATTAAGAAGAATCATTTTACAGGATGTCTCCATCTGTATCACATAAATTGAGACACCTATCCCAAATTATTACAGAAACAAATGATGTTGGTTCCACGTAAGAGAAAAAGATGTTGCCACACTATAACAAAATGAATCCATTGTAACAAAACTTGATTCGAAAGTTGTATCATGGGAAGCATGTGTTGTCATTAACATATTTATCGTACATATCTGAAATTGTAGGCACAACGTCGGGATCTCGATCATAATAGTCAAAGTCCACATCGCCAATTGATTTGTCATTTCATCTTTTATAGTTCAAACGATCTTTTAATAACATTTCAAATTGATGAGTGCACACATTTGAACTCTTCTTTTAGAGTACTTGGTTCCGTACCTCTATGCCACTCGGGTTACGGATACATTTCACCTTTGTATGAAGCAAGGTATCCCAGATAGTTAGGATAGCCCATTTCTATGACATAGGACTTACCTACAAAATGTAACATAAGATAATATTTAAAAATTAGAAATGCGATAAAATTAAATTCACTGAACAAGGATTACCAATAAGCAATTTTACCTAGTGGGATGTGGAAAGTAATTCTCAGATTCCTTCAACGCATGATACAACACACTTGTGTCATGGTAAGTACACAATTGACCACTAATGATATAAGTGAAATGTTATATCAAAATCATGTATAGCAAGCACCTTTTGAGTTGCAATGTATATCTTTCCAATGTACCTCACTTATTGGACACCTTATAAGTTCCATCAAGAGAATAAATGCAATATTTAGTGTGTGGATATGCTTTGTTACTATTCCAAATCCTCTTCTTGATGATACAAAAATTAGGATCGATATGAAAATTGGGATTGGTTAAACTTAGGTAATGTTCTTCGTTCCAATCAAACAATCTAAAACCTCATGAAATTTCCTACTTATTGTTTTACTAGAATGTTTGAACATAATTTTGTTTTTTTGTATTGGACCCACAACCAACACAAAATAAAGAGAACTATTGCAAGCATCTCATAGTTACTCATATGTTTAAATGATTGCAATCCATAGCTCTCAATCAAATTATCATTAAGATCAAGAAATATTTCTTTATTCATCCAAAGAATTATGTGACACTCCTCTCCCCTGTTGAATGTTGCCTAGTGGGGGTGAATAGGCTAAAATCTTAAAATCATTTAATTAAAACTTAATCAGCAACACAGGGACGAACTAGTCTGAACAGGATGAGTAAGAACGACAAAGGAGAGATTTTTATGGGTTTTTCTGTGATCTAATTGATGAGAAATGAAGTAAGGCAATCTAGCAACCTAGTATAACAATTGCAAGTGAAGGAACAAGTATTGCTAAGTAAATCGCACGATTCAAGCGAAGAACGATAAGAACCATAAAAGTGATCTAGCAAAGAACGAAGGTAAAATAGTGCAAGAGACACACGAATTTATCTCGAGGTTCAGTTCCACAAAGTAACCTACGTCCCCATTAAGGAGTCCACGGGAGACAGGGTCTCTTTCAACCCTACCCTCACCAAGCCACCACAAAAGCCAGCTTGTCCTCCACTACATCAAAGGGTGAATACAACAATTCTTGGGGCGACTCACAATTTGAGGCTCCCATAATAACACAGATCCAATAAGGATCAAAACACAACTCAAATCGACCCAAATCAACAACTCAAATCCAGATAATCAACCAAGAGCTCAAGAACAATCAACTCCTTCTCTCTTCTCTAACAAATCCCATAAACCCTCATGATTCGCTCTTAGGCCTCAAAGATGTGAAGAGGAAGACTTAGAAAGGCTTTTGGTAGGCTATGGCGGTGCTAGGGTTTGAGAGAGAGCAAGGAACGCTCAGGGGCTTCCTTTTTATAGGAGTCCCAACACTTAGCTGTTGCCACAAAAAAAAGTTTGGGCTAGTTTGCACTCTGACCTCGAACTAGTCCAGTCTGAGGGGACCACTGACGTCACGATGACCAACCACTTAAGTCCCCGCCACCTTTTGAATTCAAGCGGTCATAAGACCATAAACTAGTCCGTCAAAAAAGGGACTAGTCCGATCTCACTCGGAAACTACTGATTCGGGTGAGAACGGACAAGTCCGGTTTAGACGGACTACTTCGGCCCGCCAGGACTTAGTCCCTGTAGCCAACTCACTTCTCCAAAGGGACTAGTCTGACCCAAAAGACTAGTACAATCTCACATAGTACCACTTGGTCCGTGCAGAAACGGCAAGTCTGTTAGGGCGGACTAGTCCGGCCTTGTAGGACTTAGTTCTAGAAAGGCTTAGACACTCTCACCACGGACTAGTCCATCCACAAACGGACAAGTCCAATCTCACTCTGTACCTCTTGGTCTGCTTAATATCGGATCAGTCCGATGTGGACGGACTAATTCGACCTCCGTAACTGGACAAGTCTGGTCTTATCCTTAAGGATGCATTGACTGGTCTCTCCAAGTAAACCTAATCGGACTATGAGCTCTTAGGTGATTCTCAAACACTTGACTTGCTGAAAACTCTCTACAACAAGGCTCAACTCGACACAAGAAATTTTAGACCCTAATTTCTACTCTTCAAGTTTTTCGACGCCTTTTTCACTCTTTTTCCTTTTTGAGAGTTTTTGTTTCTGTTCCACTTTTGATCACCTGTACTTACACTCACAAGGCTCATTAGTCCCTTAATTATCGTTATCAATCATCAAAACCCACGGGGATTATACCTACATGCACTTTCAATCTCCCTATTTTTGGTGATTGATGACAACCATTGAAGTTTTTAATAAATGATAAGATTATTTTAATAACGAACAAGTATATGAAGAGCTCCACCTAAATGTGTGCATGATTTATTTGCAATAAGAGTAATGCACATGAATGAAGACTATGGAAGATTTATACATTTGTGTGTTATGGTGCGGTGTCTACATGTGATGCAAAGTGTTGAGATGTGTTGAATTTGTGTAAAGCATGCATATCAAATGAATTTTAGCATCATCACACATAAGAACAAGATTGTGAGCATAATAAGCATGATATTCAACTAAGCTTAAATAGAGTGCATTAATTGAGTACCATAATAAACATAACAACCCATAAGTCTTACAAAGCATAAGTGCATGAAAGAAAAAAGACAAGTTTTCAAAAGATACATAGTGCATGGATCTCTAGCTACCCCCCCCCCCCCCCCCCCACAATCTCTCCCCCTTTGGCATCAAGACACCAAAAAAGAAAAGATTGAGGGAGAAAGAAACCTACAAACTACTCCTCATTGCTCTCACTTGCTTCTTCATTTGCTTCATCTTGGTCGCTTAATGTGGCTTTTTCATCCTCTTTTTCGTCGTCGGTGTCCTCCACATCATCAACTTCTTCAATGATGGGAGTGGCAATAGAAGAGCCACCACCACCACCGAAGAGGGCAAGGTCCGCCTTGGTGAGCTCGGGGAAAGGAGTGAGCTCATCATCTCCGAATGCCACCGGAGAAATTGGAATATCCGCCTTCTCGCACAATTGCTTCACATATTTCTCGTGCCTCCTCAAACACACTTTGGCCTTGCGGCACGAAGTGAAAATAGACTTTAGAAACTTGAGGATGGCGCTAGAAGTGTAATCGGAGGTGCAGGTGGAAGCGGAGGGAAGAGGAGGTGCATTGGAGGCACTCCTCCGAGAATCTACACCAAGCTTTGGAATAGGGGGGGAGATTTGAGGGTGAGGAGCACGATGCTTGATATCCTTTACAAATTCCAAACCGGTGACCTTCTGAATCATGCACATAATGAATGTTGCATATCCACAAGACCAGTTTGGGGTATGAGAGATGTTGAATATGTCATTGTAAATGTAGTCAAACAAGTTGAATCTCTCATATTCACTCAAGATCTTCATCAAGTGCCTAAGATTTCTTTGTATCATTCTGGCATCCCCATCCTTTGGTGCTAAAGTCTTCCTCAAAATCCGGTTAAGAACACCAAAGAAGGGTCGGACATACTTGGTGGTTGGAGGGTTGAAGAATCCATCAACATACATGAACTCCATCTCACCAAGGTCCATGGCTTTGAGATTGTGAATAGTGATATCATTGCTCAAATGCTCTTCTAATCCAAGAATCTTTGCAAAATCACCATACAACACAGAGTATTGGACTCCATCGGTCAACCAAGTAATCCTTTGATCTCCATAGGTAGAGAAGTAGCACATTGTATAGAATTGAGCTATCACCTCGGTATTGCAATTGTATTGGAAGGCCATGATCTCCTTCAATCCATGATGCTCAACAGCTCGGATAATTGCAGTGAATGCTTGATGATTTTTATTGGCCATGTAGTTCCAATCAACCCATTGAACATCGAACACTTGAGTCTTCATCCTCATGTAAACAAGTCTATAATAATCGCAACGAAAATCACAACAAAAATAATGATCAGTTGTTGCCTTCTCATACTTGCAGACATTTTGATAGCGGAATTTCTTCACTTTCTCCGCTCCTTTCCCTAAGAAAATATTGCTTGGAAGGTTCGCCTGACGGTTGGTATCATGGGCGGGAGGTGCCATCACCAAAGGCCCAATAGGACCTTGAGGAGGAGCGGAACCAATAGGTGTGTCACAAATGACAACACTCCTATTGGCCAGGGCTTTTTTCCTTGGAGGAGCCTTGGTAGACTTCTTTGCCAGTGCCTTGCCTTTGCTTTTCTTACTCATAGGAGATTTGCATTTTGACTTGCTAGCTCCAAATTCATCAGCTGGATCTTTTCCCTTATCGGTCGCTTGGGCCCTTTCCTTTTCTCCCATTGTCACAAGTATTTTCCTCCACATGGTTTGTTCAGTTGCTTGAGCTTGTTATGCATCCCTGTCATGCTTCTTCTTGGTGCAAGCCTCATGATGAGCGAGCTCGCGAGCCAACTCAGCCTCCTCCTCATCCCGTCTCTGGTAAACGGCTTGTCGAGCCACCTCACACTCCAGATCGAAGAGAGGAGAGTCGTCACGCCTCGACATGCTGCTGGAAATATGAAGAGGAAATATGAGTGATAGGGAGGAATATATTACGTTTGAAATATCACGGACTTGAGGAGTTAAGAGTTGAAACTGCATGTGGTCAGACTTGTCCGTTCCAGGGTCGGACTAGTCTAGCACAGACGGACTTGTCCGCCTATGTCCAGACTAGTTCGGACCCCACAGTTTCAAACCCTAACTATGAAAATCCTTAATATTTCATAGGTATTGGATGCAATATTTGGCAAAGAGAATCACATGATTATAGGGAGACAAGGTGTAGCCTAAGTCACAAGAGACATAGTCTGGAATGCGAAGAATCGAAGAAAATAGGGTTAGGTCAAAAAGTACCTTGAGAGAGAAGAAACGAACGAAATTTGGGGATTAAAGTGGCAGAGTAGTCCAGGATGATGTTCTCGACACTCCAAAATAAAGAAACCATGGATGGAATGGAGATATTTGACGTGGAGTGGAGGAATCGCCAATAGAGGGCGCAATGGGGCTCACGCGCGGTTGAGAGTTGTTTGAAATAATGGGAGGAGTGGGGCCCGACGCTTGGGATTTAAGTCCCCAAGGGTCATACTATTCTGTGGATCGGACAAATCTAGTGAACTGGGTGGACTGGTGTGGACTCGTCTGCGCCATTCCGGACAAGTCTACGAGGTCAGACTTGTCCATCCCTAAGGGCAGACTAGTCCGGTCCTAAACAACAAATTCTCATATATATAATGAGAGATTTGCACATAACGATCCATATCGACTAGGTTTTCACAAATATTCTCAATGAATATGGCCAGTGAAGCACACAAACAATCATACAATGACCATGATTCAAGGAGACAATAGTTGAAAATATTTGAAAGAAAATTGAGGGAGACAAGTTTTTGCAAGCATGCAAAATTTTGAAGATTCTAAACTACTAAAAATCAGATGTGCAACATCTCAAGCCATATTTCGAGAATCTAAGATATTAGCTCATTCCTAAGTTCGCAAAAGTGTTTTTCATCTAGTGGTTTGGTGAATATGTCGGCTAGTTGTTTTTTGGTTCTAACATAGAAAATGATTGTGTCCCCCTTCATTGAATGATCTCTCAAAAAGTGGTGTCGAATGTTTATGTGTTTGGTCCTAGAGTGTTCAACAGGTTTATGGGAAATCTTAATAGCACTCTTATTATCGCATATGAGTGGAATATGGTTCATAACAAGATCATAGTCTCTTAGAGTTTGTCGCATCCAAAGAAGTTGTGCACAACAACTTCCAGCTGCGATATACTCCGCTTCAGCTGTGGAAAAGGCAATGGAGTAGCATAGGATAATAATATGCAAATAGATTCAAGCCTAGCTACAGGAGCAAAAATTTCACCAAAATTCGACTTGTGAGTACCCCTTGGCCACAAGTCCAGCTTTGTTCCTTTTTACAATGTTGTGTTTGTCTTGCTTGTTGCGGAAGACCCACTTAGTGCCTACCACATTGGCGTTTGGTCTTTTTACAAGCTCCCACACTTGGATTATTTTGAAGTTTTGAGCTCCTCTTGCATGGCCACTGTTGACGGTTGTTATATACCAATTTCACCTGTCAATATAACTCAATTATGTGAAGGAATTATCATTTCTTGCACACATCATCTTTCTATTTAACCTATTCCCACTTGTCCTTGAAGAAATAGTGCATGCATGGAATTATTGCAGGAAATGAGGTAAAAGAGAGGGAGCGATCCTATAAAATACCATCCCAGCCAATAAAGCGACGACATGTGGCACCACATGGATCTAATGGCCCACAAATAGAAGTATTCGAGGCCATCCAATGGTGTAGAACCCATATGAAGGGATGGGACCCACCTGGCAGTGACTTGGAGAAAGCACACGAGGAATGGTGCAAAGATTAGGTCAGTCGACACCCCTAGTCAGCCGGCCTAGTCCTCGCGCCAAACTCGGTCAATCGGAAAGTGTTGGCTCCTCTCGGCTTGAAGAAGTCAGTGGTGACTAATTCGCGCGCTTTTGGTGGCGGGAACCGACCCTTCTCCACCTATAAATAGGACCCCCTACCCTCACTTCGCACACAGATCACTTGAGTATTCATCCATTGTATCCACTATCCTCTATAGGTTTAGAGGAGTATATGTTGTAGAGAGGAGAGCCTCTAGTCCATAGTCCAAGTAGGAGAGGAGTCGAATGAGTCTCTTCCCAATTCCTATCTAGAAAAGGTATGACTCTCGTATTCCTATTTGTATTTGTGACTTTGCTCTTAATAAAGATGATATCTTTAGTCTTCTATTTTTCATATACTTGGATGAAGCATTTCTTGTTTGATTGTGGATTTCATATATGTGGTAGAAGTAGTATTTATGATTATGCTATATCATTCTCATTATATCATCATAAACACTACAAACCCCCACTATAGTCTAATTAGCTATAACATGATTATGTTAATATGAATCACTTATGCTATGAATTAACATTGGTTCAACGATGATTTAGTTCATCGCCTTAGGATGGCTTGTGCCTAGGCTCTTAAGGAAATTACTTAATATGCTAGCATGGTTCTAGGATAGATAAGTGGCGTTGAATGTCTCATAGACCCACGGCGAATAGGTTAAAATCCTGAAATCACTTAATTAAAACTTAATCAGCAACACAAGGGTGGATTAGTCCGGCCTGGGGGCGGACTAGTCCGGACAGGATGAGTAAGAATGAGAAAGGTGGGATTTTTATGGATTTTCTGTAATCTACTTGATGAAAAATGAATTAAGGCAATCTAGCATCCCAGTATAACAATTGCAACTGAAGGAAACATGTATTGCTAAGTAAATCGCACGATTCAAGCAAAGTACGATAAGAACCCGAAAAGTGATCCAGCGAAGAACAAAGCTAAAACTATGCAAGATACGCATAGATTTATCCCGAGATTCAATTCCACAGAGGAACCTATGTTCCCATTGAGGATTTCATGAAGGATCAAGTCTCTTTCAACCCTACCCTGACCAAGCCACCACAAAATTCGGCTTGTTCTCCATTAAATCAAAGGGTGAATACAACGATTCTTGGAGCAACTCACAATTTAAGGCTCCCACAATCACACAGCTCCAATAAGGATTAAAACACAACTCAAATTGATACAAATCAACAAATCAAATCGAGAGAATCAACCAAGAGCTCAAGAACAATCAACTCATTCTCTATTCTCTCAAAAATCTCACAAACCCTCAAGACTCACTCTTAGGGCTCAGAAATGTAAAAAGCAAGGCTTAGGAAGGCTCTTGGGAGGCTATGACGGCTTTAGGGTTTGAGAGAGGGCAAGGAAAACTCGGGGGTCCCTTTTTATAGGAGTCCCAACACTTAGTCGTTGCCACCAGAAAAGTTCGGACTAGTCCGCATTCTAATCCCAAACTTGTCCGACCTGAGGGGACCACTGACGTCACGATGACCAACCACTAAAGTCTCTGCCACCTTTTTAATTTAAATGGTTATAAGACCACATACTAGTCCATCCTAAAACAAACTAGTCCGATCTCACTCAGAAAGTACTGATCCGGGTGAGAGCGGACAAGTCTGGTCTAGGCGGACTAGTTCGGCCCACAAGGACAGACTAGTCCGGCTTGTTAGGACTCAGTCCCTACAGCTAACTCACTTCTCCAAACGGACTAGTCTGACCTAAAATGGACTAGTCCGATCTCACACAATACCACTTGGTCTGTGCAGAAACGGACAAGTCTGCTAGGGCGGACTAGTCCGTCCCCTCAGGACCGACTAGTTTAGCCTTTCAGGACTTAGTCCTAGAAAGGATCAGACATTCTCACCACAGACTAGTCCATCCACAAACGAACAAGTCCGATCTCACTTAATACCTCTTGATCCGTCTAATATCGAATCAGTCTGATGTGGCCGGACTAGTCCGGCCTCCATGCCCTGACAAGTTCGGCCTTATCCTTAAGGCTGCCTCGACTCGTCTCTCCAACTAAACCTAGTGGGATTATGAGCTCTTAGGTGAATCTAAAACACTTTACTTGTTGAAAACTCTCTTCAACAAGGCTCAACTCGACACAAGAAATTTTAAACTCTAATTTCTACTCTTCAATTTTTTTGACGCCTTTTCACTCTTTTTCCTTTTTGAGAGTTTCCGTTTCTGTTCCACTTTCTATCACTTGTACTTACACTCACAAGGCTCATTAGTTCTTTAATTATCGTCATCAATCATCAAATTCCATGAGGATTATACCTAGATGTGCTTTCATCTGTGATCATGGAAAAAGACAGTTTTAGCAATGCCTTCTCTTCTCCACTGCTCCTGTCAGTTTCACCTGCTTCTCCAGACCCCTTCTCGGTGGAATTCCTCTCTGATAACCCATCTACTGTTGATCCCCCATACCTCTCCTACTAGAACGTTCCTGGTCTTTACCTACCCTTCTACTACCTTCTTGAACCATCCTCTTCCATTTCGATCTTTCCTCCTCGAACCCTGATGACTTCTTCTCCGAGTAGTTATCCATCTCCTCACCCATCTTCTCCAGTGTCAACTCTGCCATCCTCCTTCAGTTTCTTCAACCTTCCGAAACAACATATCTCGTTCCTTAGCCGCTTGTTCCGCCATCGAGGTCGCCAAGATCTGCTGACCCTGCAGCGTGCGCTGCCCCTTAGCCAACTCTTCTAGCATGTTGAACACCTTGTCCGAGTGCTCATCATATGCATGTGGCTTCTCCGCCATGGCGTCCAACAGTAACCAAGTAGGCATTGAGGGTTTTGTTGACGGTGCCGTTGTGAACACTGCGAATCACCACCAGAACACCAGATCGAAACCACTGACAGCACGAGTCGCAACAGCATCCTCAACCAGTCCACCGAGTGAAAAAATCCACCCTGAGGAAGGTAAAGCTCTTATACCTGTTGTAATCACCCGTGGTACTAGCTCACCGACGTTGGAACATGAGCGAGACAACTTTGTCGGCTGCGAGCCGTGCGCGGCAAGTCGATAGGATCGCGCGAGAGAGAGTCTCGCACGGAATAGAATTTGTTAACTAGTTTTTGTTTGCTTTCCTTAACCGTCTCCACTTGCTTACATAGTCTGGGGTCTCAGCTCGACGGGACCCACATACTCACGTTGACCCCACACGATAGAACACCCACACGGTCTTATCCACTCACTCCCCAATCTCCTTTTTCTCGCATGTTGATCGAGCTTCACTTCCTTTGCCGCTAGGTCTCCACCTCCGTCGACGGTTGCAGCTCGACAGAATGGCGAGGAACAACTGAAAGGCTGGATTTATCTGATAGCATGTGCGGGTAATTTTGGTTAAAGATCAAGGGTGTTTTTGTAACCATTGTGTATGTTTTGAGGAGGATCAACATGTCTTTTTTATGTTCAAATGTCTGTAATGTGAAGGTTATGAAGTTTTGGGGGGGGGGGGGGGGTAATATTTCTGAATGTTATGTATGACTAACTATCGTAGAATCTAGCTGGTGCGATGGTCAGGATGGAATCCGCTCGTTAGTGATGGCGTTGTAATGAACATGTATCTCTGTTTTGTATGGAATGGAGGTGAAATTATTCCCTATGGAAAAAATGAGCACTTTCATGGTCTCGTAATGGCATATTCGTAATTATCCATTCACGGATAGACATTCTCATGATATCCACCTCGTGCTCCACCCTTCTCATCCCAAATTCACCTCGCCGCCTCCTCCGCGCGGCCAGCAGCCGTCCGGCCGGGTCGCCACACTCTCCTTTAGGCTCCAGTTATCACGGAAGTAGCCCTCTTCGCCAGACCGCGCGATAGAACGCACCTCCCTGCACTGATTTTAGTCTAGCCGAGCTTCGGCGCTCCCAAAATTGCTGTTAAGAAAGAAGGCTGTATGCAGGCTTCCAACTCTCAGTTGGGCTCATCAAGATTTCGAAGGTTGGAGCCATGGCCTCCATCTGGTGTATGCCGGATTACAAGTCGTAGCCGTGCTTTTCTGCTTGCGCAGGGTATGCCATTGTTTTTTGATGCTTTAGTCTTTTAAACGTTTACAGTTCCAAGACCGTACTCCCTCCATTCTTAATTTTTGTTTGTTAGGACAAAAAATTATCTCAAATTTAAAACTAAAATTGTTGTTCTAACGATAACAATTTAAGAACGGAGCGAGTATCAATTTTACTTACTTGTTATTTTAGGGAGTCGGAGACGGTCCAGGTTGAAATGTACAATACTCTGCTGTCGGATGCAGCATTCTACTAATTCAGCCCGTTTGCAGAAAGTGGTAAGCTAGACTGATGGGCTATAATAATTATTTTCATGGTTGTATTTGAGTTCTGCTCTTTTCCCTGTACGCATGTTCATTTATATAACTATATTGTTCGCAAAGAAAATGTAATTATGTGTTAAGGGGTCTTTTAGTACTGGGAAATGAACTGCAGGACGTTGATGAATTTTTCAACCAATTTAATTTCGTGCTACCAATTTGGTTTAATTAGTGAATGTTGCATTCTGAAGATTGGATACAACACAAGAAACATCTTTACCGAGTACATTTTAAGTTATCCAGAAAAATTATTGTTAGTTCATTTTCATTTTACTTCAAAAGTGTTGTTGCCTTTATAATTTTGTCTTCTAAGTTCTAAGCATTTGGTACTTTGATTAAAAAATCCAAGTAATTGTGCAACTAAATAGACATAGGAAAATGATATTGTTTAAGCAGTACAAAGTGATAAATGCTTGGCGTCTCGGTTATATGCATAAAACAATGCAATTTTTTCAAAATAATTTCCTTTTCAATGGCTTCCTGAACGTTTAAATGTTGACTTGGAATGTTAATCTTTGGTCTTTGTATCACTGTAGCAGGACAGATGTTCTATTGACCAGGTGACATCATATCTTCATGTACAATCTCTTAGGAATTTTCCCATTGAAAAACTTTGTGGAGAAGTGGTTGTGGTGCGACTTGATTCTGCACATCTCTTGGGACCCTTTGAACCATGCAATCTTTCATTGAAAAAGACTTTGTTAACTATCAAGTACTTGTACGAAGCAAGAGCGAAAGTAGTTATTATCACCAGTTGGGACATAGTTCTTCAATCCAATAATCCAGTGCTCAAGTCAACTGAGGCTTTTGCAGGTTAGTCAACGGTCAGTTATTGTTCATTATGTAATGAGAAGCTTCAGACATGTTCTGTTACTGTTTTTAGGATTAAAGGAAACATTTCAGTTCAGTGTAGCAGAATAATGAACCACACACAAATCCCTTGAATTATAAAATTTTGAGTATCCATATTTGTTGGGTTTTGTTCATAACCCAGAAAATAAAAAATATCTGCATCTACCACCCTTACATGTAACCGTTTCCATTGTTGATGGTGATAAATTAGCTATATAGAGTATATGCCATTTCCTTATAATTCCTGTAAGGCAAAGCATCTCATGAATTTTAAGTTTGTATCCTTAGTTGCTAGCCCGACAAAAATCAGTCGACAATGCTGATATTCTTTTTAACACAATCATCATGCTGATTGTGTCAGAGTACTTGTCATCACTTCTTCAAGTGGGGGTCATCTCAGTAAATGGAGCACCTGGATTAACATCGGTTAAGAAGAAAGAGTGGGTGCAGAATGATATTATTTTATTTGAAAATCTTCGGAACTTCAAAGGAGAAGTTTCTAACTGCAATGAGTTCTCTCAGAAACTAGCTTCAGGTGCCGAGATATTTGTCAATGATTCTTTCTCACTGTCTCATAAGATTCTTGCATCAACTGTTGGCATCACCCGCTTCTGCTATGCATCTCTTGCTGGTTTCCACTTTGAGGAGGAGCTTATGCAATTGCTAAAGATCACAGACACCATGAGGAGTCCATGCATTGCAATTGTAATCATTAGCCTATTTTGTTTTTCCAGTTTTAACTCGATAGGATTTAATGCAAGCTGAATCTTTCAAAAATCTCATTTTGATTGCTTTTGTTATGAATAAGCTGTAGCTTAACTTTCTGTATTCTATAAAAAGGGAAAAACTACATATGGCAGTTACAATCGTTCAAGCTGTTTTATTCCTCCGTTATTAAAATCTGAGATGATCTATGTCATTTGTTAAGACACCCAGTACAACGGAACTTCCTTTTTCCTGTTCTTCACATGTGATAAGTCCGAGTACGTATACACAAATATTACTAGCATACACTGTGTGTGAGCATATATATATGTTCACTTGTCTGTGCAGAAGCTATAGAAAGCAAATCATAGTGAACAAACAGGACTTCATGCATTATGTAAATACATATGCTGATAGCACAGTATATTTCTATGGTTTGTTAGGCTGACTCTAGGAAATATGATAAGAAATGCTATATTGCTGTAATATTAAGCACGAGTTAGGAACATGTACATTTTCAGTGTCACCACTTTCTGATATGTTATATGTTTAGCATCGTATTTACATGAAACATACCAATTAATATAAATTTAATAACAATTGACAGTGAAAGATACTTGGCACCAGCAGTAGTCGTTTTTATGTAAACTATATGCAAGTAGGATCTGGGCATTACTAGTAAGTACTTTGAGAACCTGAGAGTGTAATTGGTTTCTACTGCCTGATTAATTTATTTCTGAATCGTTCTTGTTACTGCAGATTGGAGGCAGCAACTTCTTGAGAAATGCACCCGCTCTTCGCCTGTTGGCCTCTCTATTTGATGAGCTGTTCTTTGTTGGAAAACTATCTTTTCAAATAATGAACGGGCTTGGAATTTCAGTGCCCTCTCAATTCATAGAAAGAAACGCAATTGCGGAAGTACTACAATTTATTCAAGTTGCTCGTGATAGGAACATTCATATTTATTATCCAACAGACATCTGGTGCTTGAATAATGATCATAATGAAAAATTAGGAATATTTAACTCTACTAATTTATCATGTGGTGAGTACTGCTAGCAACTTTTCATGTTTTTCTTGAGCAAGATTAATTGAAATTGCACATTCCTTGATTAGGCAAGCTTTGCAGATTGTCTATCGTTCTTCATTTTGAACAGCTTACTATCAGAGTGTATACAAAGAAAAAGGGTTCTTCAATCTGTGCTGATGTAGTGACATTACATCATGGAGAAGCACATTGTTATGCATTTAATTTTTAGAACTGGAAGCAGTATAAACAGCACTTTCAAAAATAAACAAATCATTGAAACTCTTGTTTTATGAATTTAGCAGATTGTAGAGCTGCACATGCTTGGGAACTGTATTAACTACTACTGTTATGGTTCTGCTCTATGCTGTAATATAAAATATTTATTTCCGTTACTCTACAGTCACTTCTTAAAAATTATTTAGCGATTGTGTTTACAGTTCAGTTATTGCAGCTGCACATAAGTATCTGGTACTTCACTAATGATGATTTCTCATACCTGTGTTTTTCCTGTGCCTAATTGTTTAGGCTGGACACCTGTTGATATAGGGCCATCAACTTTGGAGAAAATATCTTCTTTAGTGCCATTATACAAGGTAAGAAATGGTACTAATGATAAAGTCACATCATATTTTTTGTTTTGGCCTATGTTTTGGACTGTAGAGTAGTTTTGCTGAGCTTTGAGTAATTCTACATCTTTGAAGTATGTATCTTACAAAAGTATTAAGATAGAATTACACCCATATCATTTTTTGAAAGGAATATGTGAACTTCACAAGTTGGTTACACGATCGGACTTCTCTTTTGTTCCTACCAAGTTACTTGCATTATGCATTTACATGGCTATTTCAATCACTTCTTGTTTGCATATGCTGGTCACTTTGCGTTTTCTATGGTTGCATTTCTAATTTTGCCCCTACCACCGAATGATGCATGGTGCGGGTCAAATTCCATTGGCACTTATAAACTATTAAGGCAAGGAGTTGTCTTCATGTTGGAAGTTTGGAACGGTACATAAGGTACCCTGTAAGTCGTCGACTAGTCGTCCAGTTGGTCCCGAGAGGCCGACTGAGGCCTCCGACTCGACTTTCATGGCAAGTCGGGCGACTTGCCGTCGACTTGCCTTTTCCAGTCGACTAGTCGTCGACTTATGTCTTTAAGTCGGGCGACTTGGTGAGCTTCTCAGCCCAGACCAGCCCAAGGCCCATTAGGAACCCTGATAATCCTCTCCTGCTCTACCCTTCCCTTCTGCTTTGCCCTTCTGCTGCTGCTACACAGGATGAGGGGATTATGGAAGAGGAAGAGCAAGGCAATGAGGGCAATGAACAAGGTGATGAAGACTATATGCCTAATGATGATGAAGAAGTGGATGACTTTGGTGAATCCCCACATAGCAGCCCTACTCAAGCTGGTAGTGAAGAAAATGCAATGGATGATATTGATTTCGGAGATATTTGAACTACCTTGTATCTATCTAGATTCTAGCAGTTGCTGCAACTTAGCTATCTATTTGAACTATATGTGACTGTTATGAACTTATGAGTTTGACTTATGTGACTGATTGGTTTCCGTCTTTCTGAAGTGAATTTGGTTCAGATTCATCCTTCAAATGAGGTAAAGCATGCCCTTCCTTTGACCTGGATGCTAGTTATTTGAGTTTGATTCAGTTTCAGTCTATAAATGAGGTAAATCATGCTCTTTTCTTTGAACTAGATGCTATTTTTTTAGTTTGACTCAGTTTCAGCCTTCAAACGGGTTAAAACATACCCTTTCTTTATATATAAATACTATATTGTCTATATGAAGCCACTATATAGGCAAAACAGCCACTATATTTGGCAAGTCAACGACTAGTCGACTGACTTATCGACTAGTCACCAAGTCGGTACCTTGTCGACTCGACTCGACTTACCGACTTGAAAACACTGATAAGGTACTAGAAAATTTTGAGTCATTCATTTTTTTCCACTGAGCACGACTCTAATCTACACATGTGCCTTCAGTTTCTTCTAAACAAGGGCATATTGGGCACTTTAGCTAGAAACAATGATCACATTCATTTTGTGACTTGTCTAAAAGAACCAACTAAATATAGACAACGGAGTACAACTTAATTCTTTTGGGAAGATCTTAAATCAGTTATAATAATTAAGATCCTGTACAATCTATCACATTTTATGTTTTTATTTCGCACAGAAGATACTGTGGATTGGTCCTACAAACTATGATTTAACACAAGAACATTCAATTGGAGTAGCACATTTGGGTCAAATTCTGGAAAAGGCGAGCTCAGATGTCCGTGATATAATCATAGTGGGGACTGCAGCATGCATGTCAGTAAAAGGAATATCAGATTCCTCATTCCGATACACCAAATTTCAAAATGCCTCTGTTGTATGGGAATTCCTCAAAGGAAGAATATTGCCTGGTGTAGCAGCATTGGATAAAGTATGTCATGCTCTAAAGTGATTGTTCTGTTTTCATAACTAGTGCTTCTCAAGGAATATTCAATATATCTGGAAACATATTGTTTCAATTCATTATTGATTATGTTTTAACTCAATGCATGATACTGAGGTGCACCACCATCCTTTGTTTCTGCTGCAACTGTGAAAATTTGCATATACATTTATCATGCTATTACTGTATGATTTTGGTGAGATGAGTGCCCAAATTTTAGAAATACAACCCCGTCACGATCAGTTATTTTATAAAGCTGGAATGATTTGAAGTGTCTTTTTCTCCAGTGATGTAGATAAATTTTATTCCAGTGATGTAGATATATTTTGTTACTCATAAATTCTTTTACCTTTTGCAGCGTTATCCCTACCTAATTCCGTGGAGCACTGTCTTTTCTGATCCTATACTGCCCTTACTTGTTGATATTGGTAGTGGTATGCCTCCCCTTTGATACTTCATTTAAAATTAGAGCTTGTTGCTTATATGATTACAGATGGATAAGAATGATTTACTCTATATGAAATTGTGGTTCCATGCTCTCTACTAGAGAGGCACTATATGACTGAATTGATACAATACTGAATTGTGTACCTCAGCAGGTAGAAAAAATGGCATGCTTGCTGCTATTGATAATACATTTCTACTCCCTTCTGTTAGAGTGTTTGATATTGAATTCACTTCTCATTTACAGATAGTTAATCCTTATTGCTGTCTACAATATAGGTTTTAGTCCATTTTCATAGTCTTGATCTCAGCTACTCAATAGTTACTGATATTGATAGTTGGCATACCTTGTGGTATGATTTGGTAGCTCTATGCTTGGTCAAAGTGCTCAGTACAGTGCTAATATATGCTATCAAAACTTAGAACATCTGGTTCATTAACTGTAGGATATCTTAGATTTAGCTCCTCTTCTTCTCTAGCCAAGTAAAATATCTTCCTTAGTGCAGGAAATGGTTTGTTTCTTTTTCAAATGGCTCGAAATTGCAAAAAATCCAATTTCCTTGGGCTTGAGATGAATGAAAAGGTAATAACTGCATTTTAGGCTCTATGGAATCTCATTCTTGGCTTCAACCTTTCTAGTAACCTACTTTTCTCTGTAGCTTGTTATAAGGTGCCTTCAGAGTTTAGCTTCAGATGAGAAAAGGAACCTGTAAGTCTTGCTTGTGTTGTTTTTTCTTGTCATTTATTTATTCAAGAGTATCTCCAGTTCCTGAAACAAGTCTGCTCATAAAACTATTGGACGAAAATATCAGACAAACCTTGAGTCATCCTGTTCAGATTGAAATGAGACATTCCTTTCCTTATGCAGTAATGTGGTTATTCAGCATTATTAGTTTGACTCATTGCGGGGCATCCTAAATTGGAGCTGACCTGTCTATATTTTGTTTTCTTTCAAAGGGGTATTTAGGAATGCAAATTTGTCGTAAAACTTAAAAGCATAACGACCTAATCCGCAAACAAGCATGATTTCTTTCTTTTTCAAAGCCGTTCCCGATTGACCTTTCTGTGCAATTGCACTAATAGCAGCAAAGTATCCCTAACCTTAAAACAGCTTTTGGATGTGGAATGTGTTCAGGGGTTCCCACATCCCATTAGCCAATTCAGAATGTTGCATTGTTCCAAAACATGATTAAAAAATCTTGTATGCAGCCCACATGATGTTAAGAAAAAAAATCTTCAAAAATTCAGTATAAATGCATCCTAGATATCAATAAATAAAATAGACAAGTATCAATCTGGCTTTGTTCATGATGTGCTTGCCATACCCATTGTGTTTTTTGAATGTTGATATCAAAGGTGAATCTGAAAACCACACAGTTGGGGTTTCCCCTACTGTTTCGCTTAAAAAAAAGGATGAATCTGAAAAAAGAAAATGATCTCTGTTTGTTTACTTAACTACATGTCTGCTACATGCCTACATAAATGTTTTTTATGAATTTTTTTAAACATTGCTACATATTGAATCATCACATTTTGGCTAACGGGGACATTGGAACCATGGTAACCAAAAAATGCATGTTAATATCACATTTCAAAAGAAAAGAAGTTTCCATCAGTTAAGGCTCAAGTATCATTGTTCCTAAGGAGTAGGAATGTGCTTTCTGGTCATTTAGTAATCCTTTTACGCAAGGTTCATGTATAGATTTCAGTCATTTCATCATTTCCCCCTTTGACTGTATGACTTTTTTAAGAGGTTTCCCCCGCTTTTATTGAAAGCACACCATGATAGAATTTGTAATATCGAAGTACCGCAGCCATATGCTGTCCATCAAAACAGAAGCAAAAACAACAAAAGGTAGCTAGGATTTCTAGTTCCAAAACGATCACCATGTGTCCCACCGAGACTACTAACCTACTACAAGTACACTACACCTGAAAGAAGCTCTTCAGATGCCTTGAACTGTTTAGTTCATTGGAACTCCTTTGTCACGACGTTCTGCACTTTGGTCTTCTCTTTTGCGTGCAGCAGGAGTCTCCACTTCTGTAAATATGATATCCCAATGAAAACAACATCAATCGGCTGATTAGGAAAAACCTGTTGCATATTCATTTTATTCCTTGTTGTCCACAAAGTCCAGGCTAAACCTGCAAAAGGAAAAAAAGACCTATTTGATAACCTACACCAAATTTCCTTGGCAACCAATCTTCAGTCAGCTCAGCCATAAACCTTGGCTGGCTGTCCCAGTCAAAAATTTCTCTCAACATCGACCAAAAGAAAAGTAATTGTACGACTTTTTGTATTCCTTTCCGCTGTTTGTGTTTACTTCCATTCAGTGATGCAGTTTGTTTCTTTCCTGACAGATATTTTGTATCCACAAATGCAACATCCACATTCCGCTCCATAGTTTCAAGTTACCCTGGCCAATTGACTCTTGTCACAATCCAGGTTTTCTTTACTTAGTACTTATCATACTGGTTTGTCCGAAAGTGTGTATGCTTTACACGAGTTTTGGATGCACACAGACATCTAATGATGTTTATTTTGTTGATAATCTCCTGTTTTCAGTGCCCAAATCCTGACTTCAACAAGGAGCAAAATCGGTGGCGAATGGTGCGACGAATGCTCGTTGAAGCTGTTGCCGATCTTCTTCAACCAAATGGAAAGGTATGCTATGGTCATCGCATTCCCAGCTTAGACACGATGCACTTTTATGATGCACGTGCAAGTCTTATAGAACCAGACGTTTGAGACAGAGCAGAATGCATTTCCTGGTGAACGAAGCACTGATGCTAATGCAACTGGCGTCGCAGGTCTATCTTCAGTCTGACGTGGAGTCCGTTCTGCTCGGGATGAAAGAGCAGTTCGTCTCCTACAGCAAGGGTCGTCTTGTGGTGGATAGCGGCGACTGCGGCCACCAGATGGAGAACCCGTTCGGCGTGGCGTCTGACTGGGAACGCCATGTCCTCGCTCGCGGAGCTCCTATGTACAGGACGATGCTGCGGAAAGTGTGATTCCGTCGTCTGTCTCCGAAGCCTGAACGCTGGCATTGTTCGCCACCGTTCTTGATTCGATTAAGGAAAACGTACTGATGGACAGTCCTCACTGCCACAACGTTACGTCTATTTCATGGTTCATTCAGTTAGACAAGCTTTCTGCACATCAAAACATCGTACAGCATAAATTTTGTCACGAGATGCAATCAACTCGCCGTCACAGTGGAGCATCACAATCATTATGTCTCGCCAGTTGCTAATTGCTTATCTAACCCGCTGCCTCCTAATGCACGCGTAATTGTCATCTTCCACCGGAGAGACACCGATGTCAGACATGGTGGCGCTGGTCATCGCCGTGGACGTCGACCGCCGTAGGCCAGGTGGACCACGAGTCTAAAATCTCCATGCCCGCGGGCGCGTGTTGAAGGTCACGATGTCTGAGGTTGTTCCAGCAACGAACGCGCTGCCGTCGAGGTACTGCATGACCTGCCGCATGCTCGGCCGCGCCGCCGACGAAGGATGCAGCCACGCCAGCACGAGGTTTGCTTCTGCCTCGTCGAACTCCGAGCCGAGCTTCGCGTCCACATCGCCGGTGATGTCTAAAACGCCACGTAAACGTGGCCTCTGCCATCGTGTATTGGGCTTCGCCTGCATCGTCATGGATCGCTGCTCATCCGGCACGGCTAAAAAGGACAGGAATGAGACGAGTGCCAGCGATCACTTCAAGGCACTCGTGACCTGGCCATCTGGTACTGGGTGGCACTCGCCAATGGAATCTCCATCTGCTGCCTACCGGTTTATAGTCCCGACGACGACAACGCACCCGCCGCCACGCCTCGCGTCCGTCGTTGATCCCCTCCGCACCCAACGCCACTAAAAAAGCGGACCACATATGCCGGCCGGCCAGGGCCAGATACTGATGTGCTTTACATACGTTCGTTCCTGCGCTTCTCGTCGCCGTCCGTCCCCGTGAAAGCACGTCCCGTGTCTGGTGTGCTCGGACCGGGTACTATCTAGCAGATAGAGAGTGCGGTAGAGACTTGTGTCCCGTTTGATATTGATGAGAATGCGCCGAGGCGATTTCCAAGACGCATGTCGTCGTGTTAGCAATGTCTCTCTTGTTTGTCAGACCGCTTCAAAGAAAGTAGACCTGCATCAATCAGAACGTGGTAATTATTTTACGGACAATTCAGAGCAGTAATACTGCTACAAGTACGTACAGCTTAGTCGGAACAAGTGTCTAGTACAACCTCTTTGGTGTCCCTTGTCCGGCACTAGAGCCGCCGAGCTTGCCCAAAACTGGTCAGGTGAGGAATGGTAGAGGAGCTGCTGGTACACCGAACACGCATTCTTAAAAGCAGCTAGTAGGAGTGGTGGTGGCCAGGAAGGACATTCTGATCCGCTTTCTGGTTGTCGCCGTTCCACCCCTGGCTCACCTGGCCAGGACGTTTCCTCGAATTGGCAAAAGCTAAAGCAGGGAACGCGAGGGAATCGTGGGAGCAAAATGTTGAAAGAGCAGCCGCAGTGCGCTCGTGGGTCTCGTAGTGCGCTGCAACGCACGCGCTGCAACAGCACCCACCCTGGACTGAATGACGAGCGGTGCGTGGATGTGGATGGATGCTGCGCTGATGGTGAAGCTGCGCAGCTCGACGGCCGCGCGCCACCACGTGCCGGCCATGCACATGCCTCCCGAGTCATGACCACGACGCCGTGCGTGGCCGTTGGCCGACGAGTCCCGTCCCGTCGCGTCCGTGGCTTAACACGCCACGGCATGATGGCATCGCGGCATTGTGAGCTGCGACGCGTCACCTGTCTTTCCTGCCGTCCGTGCCGTCGCCATTCGTCGTCGAAGCAGCCGCCGAACCAGCCCGAACCCGCCCACGCAGGCAAAGCTACGACGGTCGCGTCCACTGGGCAAAGCCAAAGCGGGCTAACGGGCACGGGTAGATGAGCAGAAGTCGGATCCACGTCCACCAGGCGGCGGCGCGGCGCGTTCCGAGAGATTGTGGCTGACGTCTCCAGCTCCTCCGCCTCGGCTGTCGCGCCCCTGCTGCCTGCCTGGCGCCTGAGCGGTGGGCGCGGCGCAGGCCAGTCCACACGGCAGTCTGCTGCTAGCTCGCTGGCGCTTGGGTTTTTGACGTTTCTCCTCTCGCCCGGCACCGCTCGCGCACACACACTAGAGAGCTAGAGCTTCATTGCCGGGCATCCCGTTCCGTTTGGCAGCATATCCGCAAGCAGGCGTCGAGGCCTGGCCCTCGGACGAAAAAATCCAATCATTCTCTCCTACAGCACGTTCTTGTATAATGCTCAAGGCTCTAGGCTGAGTAGCAGGATCCTGAGCGTTGTTGATTCATGAGCCTGCGACGTGCTCCTAGCTAGGTTGTGTTCTGTCTGGACGCTTGGTTCAAGTTGAAGCTAGATTTCCTCGTTCAGTAGTATAGTACTCGCTTCTTTTTCAAAAAATTGTCACTTTTAATTAAAATTTCTTTCAACCTAAGTTTTGAGTTACTATATGTATATTTATAAATAAGTTTCTCTATAATCAATATATTAATATATTTCTTATAATTAATACATAATCTTATAAAATTAAAAAATAACTGATAAGAAGCTAATAAATTTTAAAAAAGATTCGACGACACAGCACGTAGTTCAAAAGAAGATGTGAATTTCGTACGAGTGAAATTTACCATTTTGGGGAAAAGAATCTTATATTCCCTGCTGGCGCGCAATCCAGTCGCGGGCGCTATCCGATTGTTGACGCGGACACAAGATAGAGTTGTTTTTTGGAAACAAGCTAGAACGAAGCTTATCCGTGAATCGAAAAAGGCTGAAAAATGATCGGTAGCGCTAGTTGCTTTGGTTCGAAGCAAAGCAAGTATTAGGCTGTGTTTGGGAGCACATTATTTCAATACTAAAGTTTTGAAAACCACAATTTTTAAAATGACTTAGCAATACTAAAGTATTTCAATATTACAGTTTTATAATACCACGGTTTTGCAATACATAAAACTGTTTGGGAGCAAAGTAACTGTTTGAAAGTAAGAGGCAATTTACTGAATAATTCCGGAAAAATACGAGAAACACAACAGCGATCGGCGGACAGACGGGACGAGAAATAACGCGTACCGATTTGAAGTCGATCGCACTGCTGTAGATCGCAGCTGTAGGCGTTGATGACGACGTTGAGCCGCAGCGCCCGATCTGGTCGGTAGACGAGCCGTGGTGAAGAACGCGAGCAGTCGCGCAGTGCGCTTCCCAAAAACCTTATTCGCCCTCTCCCGGTGCAGGATCGCAAGGGCGAGTGGTTCCGGAGACCTGCTCTCCCGGTCGTTGGTGCACGCCGGCGCTCGGGATGGAGTAGACTAGAAGGCGGCGCAAGGAACGCGAACGTGGGAACGATCTGATCGTGGGGTGCTCTGCCGTACCGCGGACGCCCGTATTTATAGAGTCCCAGGAGGCGGTTCGTATGCGATCTGGATCCTAACCGACTCCGCAGTCGTAGACGCGTCCGTCTCTAACGACTTGGACTCTGACTCGGTAGCCCCAAAAATTCGGAGGCACAAAAGCCCAATTTAATTTTCTGCAAAAATATAAAATCTGGGCTCGGCTCGAGGCTCGAATTCACACGAACACACGCGCGCGCGCGCGTGTGCGGGGCGGGGCGAGGCGAGGCGAGGCGTGGCGTGGCGAGGCGAGCGAGCGAGGAGGAGGAGGAGGAGGAGCGCGCGTGGGCCACCCCTCTCTTCCTCTCTTCTCTCTCACTCAAGGAGTGGAAGAGCAACCTCCCTTATATGTAGGGGTTGCTCCACTTCCACTTCCCATGTGGGACTAAACACTTAACACCACTCCCTCTTGCCCTAATGGGCCTTTGAGATTTTCTAGGATTTATTTCTGAATTAATATTGGGCCAAGCCCATTAATTCCAACAATCCCCCACCAGATCTCAAAGCCATTAGGAGAGAGATCATTCTCGTTCCTTGTTTAATATACTAGTGTTTTCGGCAGAGACTGTAAAGTTGAACTTCTGCCTAGATCCTCAAGTTTCAACAGGTCACAACTTGAACAATGGACTACGCCTTGAATTGCAAGTTTTGTGTGAACTGACTTCACCCAAAGACCATTACCAGTACTTGGCTACCAGTAGTCTACCCCGCGGGTGGAGCATATGCGTCGTACTCCCTGGTCTCTTCATGAGCTTTCTAGAGATCACCCAAATCTCACACACTGCGACGTTAGACAGTCGGAGCTCATATAGGTGTGTTTTCTTCAAGACTGCCCTGTAGGACGGCATCTTTGCTACACATAGCCAACAGAAACACATTAAGGCAATTCGCCAACCTGCCTTACAGTTTGAGAGTACAAGTGTGCATCTTCACATAGAGAGGGTATAAAGGAAGTACTCTCCTCGGTGAACCACTAGCTTGTTTTCCCATGTCCTAATTCACGGGATCTCCGATCACATAGGTTGGGTTACTACTATGGTGTCACATCAATGGGTCTCAGACCCATCTCTCTCGATGCACTTTCTATCACATTACGTGAAAGACCCTTCGTAAAGGGATCTGCCAGGTTTTTGTCTGTTTGTATATACGAAACAGTAATAACTCCGGAGTTTCTCATTTTCCTGACAGATTTTAAACGTCTCTTGACATGTCTTGATGATTTTGCATTATCCTTAGAACTGGTCACTTTGGCAATCACCGTCTGATTGTCACAGTTCATAAGGATTGCCGGCAATGGTTTCTCAACTATAGGCAAATCCATCAAGAGCTCTCGCAGCCATTCTGCCTCCGCAGTGGCTGTCTCTAAAGCAGTGAGTTCTGCTTCCATGGTTGACCTCGTCAAAATGGTCTGTTTGCAAGACCTCCATGATATAGCACCACCAGCTAGAGTGAACACATATCCACTCGTGGCATAGAGTTCATCAACATCAGAGATCCAGTTCGAATCACTATAACCCTCAGGCACGGCCGGATGCCCAGTATAGTGAATTCCATAACTCATTGTACCTCTCAGATAGCGCATAACCCTTTCAAGTGCATGCCAATGATCTGTACCCGGGTTTGACATGAACCTGCTCAGTTTGCTTACAGCAAACGAGATATCAGGACGGGTTGCGCTAGCTAAGTACATGAGTGAACCAATCATCTGAGAATATCTGAGTTGATCTCTTGACTCTTTCTTGTTCTTTCTAAGTATCACGCTGGGATCATAAGGCGTTGGAGAAATCTTGCTATCCATAAAGCCGAACCGGCTCAAGATTTTCTCAACATAGTGGGATTGACTTAAAGTAATTCCACTCTCATCCTTATTCAGCTTAATGTTCAAAATAACATTAGCTTCTCCCAGATCTTTCATATCAAAACACTTTGATAGAAAAGACTTGACCTCAGAAATTATATTAATGCTCGTACCAAAAATGAGTATATCATCTACATACAAGCATAACATAACGCTATCGCCTCCACCATGGCGATAGTACACGCACCGATCAGCCTCATTAATGACAAAGCCCGCTGACGTCAAAGTACTATCGAACTTCTCATGCCATTGCTTAGGTGCTTGTTTCAGGCCATACAAGGATTTCAACAATTTGCACACCTTTGTCTCTTCACCTTTTACTACAAATCCATCAGGCTGTTCCATATAAATCTCCTCTTCCAACTCTCCGTTCAGGAAAGCTGTCTTTACATCCATTTGATGGATGATTAGACCATAAGAGGCAGCCAAAGAAAGTAGTACACGAATTGTCGTCATTCTGGCGACAGGTGAATAGGTGTCAAAATAGTCTTCACCTTCCTTTTGAGTATAGCCCTTTGCAACTAGTCTTGCCTTGTACTTTTCAATAGTACCGTCAGGTCTGAGCTTCTTCTTGAACACCCACTTGCAGCCTACTGGTTTGCACCCGTATGGCCGTTCAGTTAACTCCCAGGTTCCATTTGAAAGAATTGAGTCCATCTCACTATGAACTGCTTCTTTCCAGTCATCTGCATCAGGTGATGCATATGCCTCTGCTATGGATCTAGGAGTATCGTCCACAAGGTACACAATGAAATCATCACCAAAGGATTTTGCAATCCGTGATCTCTTACTCGACTGAGTTATTTCATTGTGTTCTTCCTCTGGGACATTCTCAAATGGTGTATCAAGAAACTCGCTAGTTGTGGTGGGTTCAGGACAAATTTCAGAAGAGATCCTAGCAATGCTATGCATATCTTTCATAGGAAAAATATTCTCAAAAAATGTTGCATCACGAGATTCCATAATGGTATCAACATGCATATCAGGTACCTCAGATTTAACTACTAAAAATCTATATGCGATGCTCCGATGAGCATAGCCTAGAAAGATACAATCCACTGTCTTTGGTCCTAGCTTGCGTTTCTTGGTAATTGGCACATTGACTTTTGCCAAACATCCCCAAGTACGCAAGTATGAGAGTGATGGTTTTCTCCCAACCCACTCCTCATAAGGGGTTTTCTCTTTATTCTTGTTTGGAACGCGGTTTAGGACATGACATGAAGTCAATAGAGCCTCCCCCCACCATGCCTTAGATAAACCGGACGTGTCTAACATGGCATTCACCAAGTCACACAATGTGCGGTTTTTCCTCTCGGCTACCCCGTTTGATTGGGGTGAATAGGGAGGCGTCCTTTCATGTATAATACCGTGTTCCGCACAAAAATCATCAAATATTTTGGGAAAATACTCACCACCACGATCTGACCTAAGACGTTTGATCTTTCTTTCTAATTGAGTTTCTACTTCAGATTTATAGATTTTAAAGTAGTCTAAAGCTTCATCTTTAGTTTGCAACAAGTAAACATAGCAGAATCTAGTAGAATCGTCTATTAATGTCATAAAATATTTCTTTCCACCTTTTGTCAACACACCATTCATCTCGCATAGATCAGAATGTATGAGTTCTAATGGTGCCAAGTTTCTCTCCTCGGCTGCCTTGTGAGGCTTTCGAGGTTGCTTTGACTGCACACAACTATGGCACTTAGAACCTTTGACAATAGTGAATTCCGGAATTAATTTGAGACTAGATAGCCGATTCATTAAACCAAAATTAACGTGACATAAACGAGAATGCCAGACACTTGCATTATCATTAATACCGCCACAAATATGGTTTACTGACTTATTATTAAACTCCGAAAGAGAAAAGCGAAACAGGCCTCCGCATTCATAGCCTTTACCAATAAATTGTCCATGCTTAGACACAACTATTTTATTGGACTCTAAAACTACTTTAAACCCATCTCTACATAGAAGGGTACCGCTAACAAGATTCTTGTTCATAGTAGGGACATGTTGCACGTTCTTCAGCTGGACAATCTTTCCCGAAGTGAACTTCAGATCGACCGTGCCAACACCACGAACAGAAGCATGTGACCCATTCCCCATTAGGACGGCGGAATCCCGGACGAACTGGTAAGAAGTAAACATGGACATGTCAGAACATACATGAACATTAGCACCCGTATCAAACCACCAAGATGATGTTTGAGAAACAGAAAGAACAGTAAAGGAATTACCGTACCCATCTGCATTGCTGGATGTCACGATGTTGACATTCTTTTTCCCTTTGCGATCTGCCCTCTCAGGACAGTTCTTGGAAATATGTCCCTGCTCCCCACAGGTGTAGCAGCAGCCATCATTGGCTTTGTTTGACTTCTTCTTCTTGAAAGCAGTAGTTTTGTTTGGCTTGAATAGAGACTTGTTCCCTTTGTTCTTGACATAGGGTTTCTGCACCATATTAGCATTGGCGCTAGATTGACCCTCACCTCCTTTCTCAGTAGCGTCCTTAGCTCGAGCCTTCTCCTCAACATCAAGAGATGCTATCAGGTTTTCAACTGATATTTCCTGTCTCTTGTGTTTGAGGGCTGTGGCGAAGTTCCTCCATGATGGAGGTAACTTTGCAATAATGCACCCAGCCACAAACTTGTCGGGTAAAGGACACTTAAGGAGATTGAGCTCTCTCGCAAGGCACTGTATTTCATGAGCTTGTTCAACTACAGGACGGTTGTTAACCATCTTGTAGTCATGAAAATTCTCCATGATATACAGTTCACCACCTGCATCGGCTGCACCATACTTAGCGTTAAGTGCATCCCAGAGCTCCTTCCCATCTGTGACTGTCAGATAGACGTCACAGAGTTTATTATCAAGAACGCTTAGAATGCATCCTCTCAGGGCAGAATTGGCTTCCTCGAACTTTGTCTGTTCTTCAACAGACAAAGGACCTTGAGGCCTGCCCTCAGTTACCCAGAAGATCTTCAGCGATTGGAGCCAGAGCGTGGCCTTAACTTGCCACCTCTTGAAGTGCACGCCAGAGAATTTCTCCGGCCTCAGTGCATCGGCCAAAGTCATCATGTTCAATTCAGGAAATTGCCTAGTAAGGTTTTTGGATTGTTTGAAAGTAAGAGGCAATTTACTGAATAATTCCGGAAAAATACGAGAAACACAACAGCGATCGGCGGACAGACGGGACGAGAAATAACGCGTACCGATTTGAAGTCGATCGCACTGCTGTAGATCGCAGCTGTAGGCGTTGATGACGACGTTGAGCCGCAGCGCCCGATCTGGTCGGTAGACGAGCCGTGGTGAAGAACGCGAGCAGTCGCGCAGTGCGCTTCCCAAAAACCTTATTCGCCCTCTCCCGGTGCAGGATCGCAAGGGCGAGTGGTTCCGGAGACCTGCTCTCCCGGTCGTCGGTGCACGCCGGCGCTCGGGATGGAGTAGACTAGAAGGCGGCGCAAGGAACGCGAACGTGGGAACGATCTGATCGTGGGGTGCTCTGCCGTACCGCGGACGCCCGTATTTATAGAGTCCCAGGAGGCGGTTCGTATGCGATCTGGATCCTAACCGACTCCGCAGTCGTAGACGCGTCCGTCTCTAACGACTTGGACTCTGACTCGGTAGCCCCAAAAATTCGGAGGCACAAAAGCCCAATTTAATTTTCTGCAAAAATATAAAATCTGGGCTCGGCTCGAGGCTCGAATTCACACGAACACACGCGCGCGCGCGCGTGTGCGGGGCGGGGCGGGGCGGGGCGGGGCGAGGCGAGGCGAGGCGAGGCGAGGCGAGGCGAGGCGAGGCGAGGCGAGGCGAGCGAGCGAGGAGGAGGAGGAGGAGGAGCGCGCGTGGGCCACCCCTCTCTTCCTCTCTTCTCTCTCACTCAAGGAGTGGAAGAGCAACCTCCCTTATATGTAGGGGTTGCTCCACTTCCACTTCCCATGTGGGACTAAACACTTAACACCACTCCCTCTTGCCCTAATGGGCCTTTGAGATTTTCTAGGATTTATTTCTGAATTAATATTGGGCCAAGCCCATTAATTCCAACAGTAACAAGCATCAAGAGCAAGCAAGAAGAGAAACTTTGGTTCAGACCAACGTTTTTTATATCCCAAAAATACCGTAGTATAGACAAAACCGTAGTTTTCAATACATAGTTTTTGAGTTGGTTGCCAAACACTATTATGTAAAAAATATTATAGTAATCTCAAATATCACGGTATTACTCTAAAACTCCAAAAATACCGTGTTTCCAAACATAGCCTTAGTAGTACTTCCTAGGAGAAATTGGCAGCCAACGTTTGCTCGGGCTTACATACACGTGCAACGCGCACTTTGCTCTGTGGCGAAACGAGAATATTGTCGGGACCTCGGGTATGTTGTCCGTCTCCGGCATGGTTCTTCCAAGCATGATGATACTAGTACCATACTCTACGCATTGCAGATACGTACGTTTCAGATTGCAGTGGCCAGTGATTCAGGGTTCAGGGCGGCCACCACAAGCCACAACCTTCATCTCGACAAGGCTGGGGCGCTGGGGCAACAAACAGCATGGCTTGCAGATCCCCGTGAACCCAAACGATGTGGCCCAGGCTACGAAAGAACAGAGGAGGGCCGGGGGGGACCGAGGGAGGGAGGTCGTTCTCCTTCGAATAGGAACCCGTCCGCACTAACAAAAGGCGCTTGGTAGAAAATTATTGCCACCCTCACGACCGGTGCGTTCGTGGCTTCACGCGCACACTTGGACTTGGTTTGGTTAGTTCCCAGGCTGCACGAGCAAATCCCAAGCGACGACGTGTCGAGAGGACGGGCGCATGCGAGACATGTGGCCGCGAGGATGAAACGAAACGGCCTTTCATGTGCTGGTTGAAATGCTCCCGGCGATACAGTTTCTGAATGATGGTGGCGGAACTCGGTTTTGTTAATCTACCTCATCTCCACCCGTCTACTTGGTCCTATGATAGTATGATCTGCTGGACCCGGCATTATATCATCCAAGTAAAAGATGCGCGGCAGCCATACTCTTCAGAACGTGGTGGTTGTGGTGTTCCAGGCACGACAGACATGGTAAGGAACCGATTGGTCCTCTCCGCCGCAAGGCTCTGGATTGGATCGATGCCTGCGTCCACCTCCACGTACGTCTCGCCGCACTAATGGTGCAGCCAGCCGCGTATGTCAGCGTGAAAGGAACGATCAGGCCATCAGCTTTGCTAACTGCTCCTGTCCGTAGGATACGATACGAAGGCCAGCTAGCATAAGCTAGAGGCGATTGACGCGGCGTGAACGTGTGACCTGGCACCAGCATTATTCACGATCCGGACCTTCATGGATTGATCGGTTTAGGCAGCACGTACGTACGTAGGGGGCTGAGCCGGACGGATGCGAATCCGCAAGACGTACATACACTACCGAGCTGAAGAAAAAGCAGCGGTCGATAATTAATCTCCCCTCGAGAGACAGCGGAGAGGAGCATGTCGTCGGTGTCGCATGCGTTGGCGCTGCGTTCGTTCCTTGGCGCCTCGTCGCCATCTCCCTGAGAGCGTTGCTGCTGTCAGCTACTACCAGCTCAAACATCTAAACTTGCTTGATCATGTCGTGACAAGGGGAAAAAACTTGTGATGGATGTGCTCGAACGATTATATTCCGTACATAAAGCTACTAGTGCTCTAACTTACTCCATGCGTGGCTAGTTCATTTTGATCTAATAGATAACAAATAAAAAAATATTACTTACGCCGTGATGGCGTACGCATGAACCGTTCTTCTTCGGTAGCAATAACAGTCGGCCGTCCCTTTTCAACGCACCCATAAAACTACGAAACTGAATGCATGTACAGTACAACAACGTGAAGAAGGAAGCGCCCCGAGTCAAATTCAAAGCGTGAAGCGAGGCGGTACCAACCGAGTCAATTCAAGCCGCCGGACAGAGGTTTCCCTAGTTCGGTGTGTACGGCTGCAATATAAAACGGATGTTCTGCGCAACGCGTACGGCGGTGGTGGTAGATTACATATTAGCCCGTCAAGAACGCTTGATTATCCTGTCACGGAATGGTTGGCAACCTTTAAGCGCGCGTGTTGTAATACCAGCTTTTCGGATCGTGAATTTCACGGTGAGGTGAAGGGAGACCCACCCAGTTCTGCCAGCTTTACGCCATGCGAGTTGGACTTGGACGACGTACGCGGTACGCAGGGCCGGACGCAAGCACCGGTAAGGCTCCCTTTGTATTGAACTAATGGCAAACAAATTTTGAAAGATAGGATTTGTAAAATATTTTTTTACGTCATCATTTGGCTTACATGAAAAGTAAAAGATTTTTTCTATAGGAATGAATTCTTTTGCTAAATTTTGTAGGAAACATAACACGAGTTTTGACTTTTTTTTCTTTCCTTGCTCATGTTATAAATTTCTTTATTTTTTCTATGATGCTGCCAAAGGGCTTCTCATCTCAATTTCTTTATTTTCAATTCCTATAGAATTGCAAAAACATACAATCTCAATTCATATGTTTTTTCTATTCCTGTGTTTTTCAATTCCTTCGACCCTAAACATCCATCCATCCTTCCGTCAACCAGCTAGCTGTACTATGATCACATGACTCATGACAAGTTTAGTTTAGTACTCCTAGTCCTTTACTTGGTACTAGCACAGTTTAGTTGGAGCATGTACCGATTGTTTTTAACACGATGTTGGTCAGTTCCTGAATTGAGCTTGCATAACACACTACTACAATAAGCCTCATCACAGGCGGCTCCAAACCTATTATCACAAACGGCTTTTAAAACCTGCTGAAACGAAGAGTATGTGATAATTCGCAATTTCACAAGCGGAGAAGTGATACCGCCTGTGAAGACATATTATCATAGGCGGTTCTTTACTTAGGCTAGCCGCCTGTGAAGACACATTATCATAGACGGTTCTTTACTTAGGCTAGCCGTCTGTGAAGATATTTTATCACATGCGGGTCGTGCAACATATATAACCGTCTGTGATAAATGTATTATCACAGACGGGTATTGAAGCATAACTAACCGCCTATGATAATTTGTCTTCACGGATGGGTATTGAAGCATAACTAACCGCCTATGATAATGTGTCTTTACAGGCGGGTATTGAAGCTTAACTAACCGTCTATGATAATGGTGTTATCACAGACGTACATTTACCTACATCAGTCGTCTGTGAAGACCCTTTAACGCAGCGGGTTTCTACCATAATAGTCACCGCCTGTGAAAATTAGGTTATCACACATGTTTTTTTACTTGTATCTACCCGCATGTGATAATTGTTTTTCACAGTCATGCCTAGCCGTTGGTTAATAACCGCCTGTGATAAGGTATAACATATGCATTACTACTGCTGTTATTTCTAATTTCCAGGTCAATTCAATATAATCACAGAACAAAAAACAACAATATCATCACAGAACAAAAGTCAACAATATTATCATCACAGAAGTCAATTTCACTAAAACAATATACATATGTACAAGTTACAGATACAATTCATCTCAAAGTTTACAAGTTTCCACTATAAACTGTTTCTATTAGCATAGTCGCAAAATTCTGGCACATCAGTTGCTGCACCATTCTTATCAAAGAACTTCCTTTTTTTGTGCAAAATTTCACGATGAATGAACTGACAGAGTTTAGAAGCAATCCTGTCGGCTCCTCCATCAGGAATACTTCTACAAATCGGCCATTCTTCGTTCAGATTCTTCGTGTGCTGCAATATAACACATAACAAGGTTTAGAATGTGTTGGTTTGAACAATCTCAAAGTATAGATCAAAGTGAGAGTATACAGGAATTTATTTGGTATTTTTGGAGCAGTTGTACTATGAGAAATTGTTTTAAAGTTGGAATCAAAATATGAAAATAATATTTCTGGTAATATTGAACAGCAGAGAATATAAGCATTAAACTATGCTAGTTACAATGAAAATAAAATACAAAAGTAAGAAAATAAGGTATCGACATTAAGGATAACTTACATCCTCACGATTCACTCTATATACGCCGGTGGTCTGGAGATGCTCGCACACATAATACCCGCATAAGACACTCCCAGCAGGCTGCTTCGGACAAGCATAATATGTTTTAATGTTCAATACATTCGTATTAGGAGGTCTCTGACCGCCAAGTTGTTCCGCGTAAAACCGCCAAGCGCTGTAATACAAGAAATGTCATATAAAACTTGTCATCACATTCTAAATGTGCGTAAATTAAAATTATTGAATAAACGTACAATTTCAAAATGGAAAGGAAATCTTTGTAACGATCTGGTGAGAAATCGACCGAGTCCAAGACTGTTGCCATTCCCTGCGTTGGCTTGATGAAGATCATTATGTAGTGATTACTGCAAACATACAAACACACGTGTTAACAATTACCAATAATTGCTATTTCAATGTCATGTGTTGAACTTACTCGAAGTGGTACGGAGCCTTTACGAAGTCCTTGCCGTCTCTGACAAAGTTAAACATCACATATCCTATGTAAGCTGCAACTTCTGTCTTTCTATCCTTCTTAAGTTTTGCAATTGCTTTTTCAAAATCTATTTTGTTCATGTGTTTGTACTGTCCTGAGTCTCGATTCACTTGGATGTCGAATAGCGACTTTGCAATCCTAGTAGGATCAAGGATACCTGTCTTGTGCTCCAACTTTTCATTATCCATGTATTGCATCCTATTGAAGAAGTCCAGAATTGTTATAATCTCATGAAATGCGTATGCGTGTAGTAAGAAAAGCAAATACAAAATATTAGAGCACTTACAAGCACCAGACGAGCAACAGGTTGATTTCGAGCATGCCCCGATGGAAAAGGGAATGCAACTCTTCAAATAAAATGACTCGTCTATCTACTCCAGTGCTCCAGAATGCTTCTTTTGGAATATGAAATGTGATGCAATTAAGACCATATTTTGTGCTGGCAGTGATGTACCACTCATGCATTCTTCTGAGCTGGACGGGTTGTTTGCTAAGTTGTATGGATGTCATGAACGGCTTCCCATTCTTAAATTCAGGAGAAACATCCTCAAGCTTGTATATTGGAACTCCTGGTTTAACTAAAGCCGTCCGTCGATTATACATGACACCGTCTTCTTCCCACTCCTCGATATCTTCTAATGCTGGCTCATGAGAAGAACGAGATGCAATCGATTTTCTAATATTTTCCTTCATAGCTTCCAAATACTTTGACACTTCTGATGAAGGTTTATTAATTTTGTATGAGCTAACTTTGATAGGCACTGATGATCGAGGAGTAGTCGTCAAAAGTTGGACACTGGCTTGTTGTTAAACCTGTTGTTCAACTGATTGCTCTTTACTCCCAGCAGTTGGCTCTAGTACTACTTCAAGCTGTTGCTCAACTGGTTGCTCTTTACCAGCAACAGCTTGCTTTGGTACTGCTTGAAGCTGTTGTCCAACTTGTTGCTCTTGGATATCATCCTTGCTGAGACATAGGGAGAGTGGATCTTCCCGGACTGGGAGTGGATCTTCATGCACTTTTGCCTTAGAAGATGGGGTTGCAGTATTTGGAGATGCGACGGGGCTAGAAATTGGCTCATCATCCAACACGATATCGCATCGGTGCCAAAGGATTAATTGGTTGATAGCCTGCCCCAGAGTCGCGATCCCCTCAGGTGTGACGTGTTCTATTTCATAATCTTCATAATCATTATCAATGATCTGAAGAACTTGCACCACAGCATAATACAACGGAAGTGGATTCCCGTTGAAGTCACGATCAGGCTTTGCCATAGCAGTCGCAACATGTTTGGTTTTGTTCCCTGCTCTGCCTATCAGGACAAGAAGACGATAAGATTTGTCTTTAGCAATATCATCGACAGGGAACTTATGGGTTGACCCTGAGCCTGGCATGGAACCAACGCTGCCAGGGTAGGCAGTTGGAGATACTAATTGCTCCTTTTGCACCGGAACCATCACTGTACTCGGTGCCACTAATTGTCCTAATTGTCTAAGTTGTTCTATTATTTCTTGCATCTTTTCTTTGACCTTTTGAGCGATCGTTTCATCAAGTGTTTTCTTAAACTTCCCACGTCTTCTATATGTGTCTTTATCTTTAGGGAAACCATATAGCCAAGACATTTGAGAAGAGACCGCTCGAACCCGTCCGTTGTGTTTAGGGTTTCCTAAGATAGTGGTAAGTTGGTCATTCTCCCTCTTTGGCTTGAAGAGACCCTTCTGTTGCTTTTCAATTACTTCTTTCATTTTATCCTCTACTTCATTCAGAGAGTCGGCCTTTTCAAGTTTGCCCTCGCTGGTCAAACCTGACCGAGCAAAGACCCAGCATTGGGTTCGCTCATCGCACCCTTCTAATGGGTGAGGATTGCCCTTACTGGTAATTTCGTCTAATATCTTATTCCATTTCTGGACTTTGGGGGCATATCCGACAGACCCCAAGCAATGATGGTATTTGTTCTTTTTTTGCAAGCTCTGACCTAGTTGCACTTAGAGCTTTAGCATCAGGTGTGCTCTTTTGACGAACAAACTCTTGCCACTGAGCTTGTGTGATTTTTCCCATCTTCCTCGGGCTAGGGACCTTATCAGCCTTAACATAAGCATTCATTTCACTCTTCCAGCATCGAAACTTCTTGCCGCAAGAGAGCAATGTTGCTTTCTTTACAGCTTATTATGTGCCTTTCAAGAACTTGAATTGTTTCTTTATCTTTTCCCACAACTCATTCTTGGTCTGCTCGGGTAATTTCCTCCAATTCTCGATTGTGATCAACACAACCTCCCTAACAAGAAAACCGCATGCATTCCGGTACTTGGTAACTGAATCCAGTGGTTCTTGGGGAAGCCCACCTGGACCGACCCTTGTTATGTACATGATGCGGTCCAATGGACCCTTATTGGGACCTCGTTGCCCTCGTTTCCGCTTGAGTGAAGCTGAGGATTCATCCATTGGAGAACCTTCTGCGGTTTTAGGAGCCGATGTCACCTCATTGTCTTTGCGATTAATCTAGGTAGAAAAAATATAAGACTTTGTATACTTGACAACCAACATTAAATTGATCTGCTGAAGTTAAGATTCGTGATCCATACCTCGTCGGCAGGATCATATTCCGGGTCTAGATCCATTGAAGTCTTTTCAATTTTTATATTCGGAAAAGGATCCGATGAACTGTGATAGGAGCCTGAACTGCTGGAGTCAGTAAACTCCATATTGTCTTCTTTGTTGTTACTACCAGGACCAGTCTTCTTAGGGATTTCCATGCTAGATCTAATAAGACAAAAAATCTAATAAATGGCATATTAACTCTACATGAAGTGTTGCATGAAGAAAAAGATGGAAGCATTCTAGGATTTGATAAGGCATTCTAGGGTTTAAGGCGACTGACCAAAAGGTTCTTATACATTGCGAGGGTGACAAGCATGTTAAAGTTGATCACCAGCAATGACAATTTTATCTTTTTATTCTAAATAGGCTAGCTTCATTCAGAGTAGTTGCAGGCGAGAAGAGACACTCTTTTTCAGCGATCATCTCTACAACCGTGGGATTTGCACGGTAAAAAAAGGATAAAAGACCCACATTCTCAAACGAATTAGGAATCCGGAAACATTCGCCAAAATCTAATGCCGGTGTGCCCGGGCGCACCAAATGGGCTCATCATGGCATTAGGTTCAGCCATCATGAAAGGCATTACGTACCCCACATATGATGGCACCAAGGATTTCTGGAATGGTCAATTGTCCTGGCTGTTTAGAAAACGGGACAGGGAAGTCGCGCCTCCTATAGTGATAAACTTGGTGAGTTCTAGAGGTTCACAAGGTTTAGGTGACTTGATCAAGTCTGGGCATATGAAACCTTGGTGGAATATTTCTGATAGGATGGGATTAACCAGGTCGAGGGGTTGGGGGCTTATTTTTGAAATCCCCCTTCATGTGACTCCAAATCCTATATGGATTGTAACTCAATTCGTACTAGGACTGGTTCCTAAACTGAATCTGACTCCTAACTCTATTCAGAGTAGGACTCTACTAATATCGTTAAGGACAAAATCTGCTTTACCTAGAACAATCATATACCCCTAGACTGGTGTTTCCACAACTTTGTCCAAAGTCCAAGTTCGACTCCTCTACTGGGTGCACTAGATACCCAGATCATCCAACAAAAATGAAGTCCCAATATATCTAGTTTGATACAAATGGTGCTAACAAATCATAAATGGGTACATAAACTTTTTTCCTATGAAATGCCTTAATATTAAGCTGAGTTCAATAATGGGATACATAATTGTTTTAACACATGCAATCCTTCTATAATTCTTCACATCATCATGATTGAATAAGCTATTCAATAAATAAACTCATAGTCATATAACAGCTACACTATCAGCAAGAATTATTCAACATAGTAATATATCATTCTCCAAAGGATAAGATACATATATGTTTATTGTACGTGTTGCTGGAACTGCTGCGTAGAATTGATGGAAGTACACCGACAACCCAAGGATGCCTACCCACCGAACCCTAACCAAAGATGCCACCGAACTTGACAGTTTTTTGAATTCCACCGAACCCTAACCAAGGATGCCTACCATTTTCCAATTCCCGAACCCTAACCAAGGATATGCAAGGCGGCGGCGAGGGCGGGGAGGGAGGCGGCACGACGAAGGAGGATGGAAGGTCGAAGGGTTTACCTTGAAGCTCGGCGGCGACAGCATTGGCTTCGCTCGGCGTACCTGGAAGTGACGAGGGCGAAGCTCGGCGGCAATGGCGAAGCTCAGCGATGGCGAAGCTCGGCGGCGTACCTGGAACTGACGAGGGCGAACTCTTGGCGGCAAACGAAATTTTGGCAGTCTAACAACGTCTAAGTTTTTCGCCCGGTTAGTTTTTTCCAACACTGCCGAGGGGTATATATAGACTCCCATTTTCTCAGGCGGATTTTAAGTACCGACCGCCTGAGAAGATTGTTACCTCAGGCGGGTTTTACTTACCAACCGCCTGAGAAGATACAATTATCTCAGACGGTTGGTTAGTAACACCCGCCTGAGATAAACATGGGCCTGTGAAGATATTTACTTCTTATTAATTAATATGTGTTCATAATTTGATGAACGCCTACATAAAGACCCCTCACCAACCGCCTATGAAGACGTGTCGATGACCGTTCGCGACCTTTCTTTTCCCCGAGGCGCGACCTTTCAATACGCGGTAAACTAACTGCTCCATCTTCCGCTCCGCGCGACCTTATAGACGCGCTATCACCCGTTAGTTCTCCAAAAGCGCATCGCTCACTTTGAATCCTCTTGTTTTCTTCGTCTTCCTCCGCTCCGACGACCCAACACCACTATGGCCGACCTTCCGCCGCCAAGCCCTCCGAGGGAGCCACCTTGCAAGAAACTATGTTGCAGCTCCTCCGAAAAGATCAACACCGAGCAGCGCCTCCTCATGGCGCGAGAGGCGTACAACAATACATCTCGCACCATGAGTGCCTTGGGGCTGGGTACCCTTCCAGAGTATCCTGGAATGGGTACCATGGGACACTACCTCTACGCCCCCACGGGGGTGGCTGATCGTCTCAACATTCTGTTCGCGACGATGGCCCAGGTTCTTGGCCTCGAGGGCCGTAGAACGCTGGTGGAGGCGACGGCTAGCAACCTCGGGGTTGCACCGCTAGTGCAGCCGGTGCAGCCGGCCCTGCCTCCTGTTGCACCGGTGCTGGAGTCGCCGTTGGAGGACGAGGAGGAGGAGGAGGAGGAAGAGGAGTAGGAGTAGGAGTAGGATTTAATTAGTTTTTCTCTTTGTTGTTTTTAGTTGCTTCTGTTTTGTAAATATTGTTAATGAATGAAATCTATCTTTGTTCATCTATGTGATTGAATATTACTTGTGTATCTTGTGTGTTCTTGTGTGTTCTTGTGTAAATATTGTGCATCTTGTGTGTTCTTTTGTGAGATGTGTGATTGAATATATTTAATGAATGAGTATCTTGTGTGTTCTTCAACTGTGTGAATGAATGAATGTGTAGTGTGTTCATCGTTAATTAAAACACGTCTCAGAAGAAGATTATCTCAGACGGTTGGTAAGTAAAACCCGCCTGAGATAAACATCTTCTCAGACGGTTGGTGAGTACCAACCGCCTGTGAAGATATTTACTTCTTCTTAATTAATATTCTTGATTAAATGTGGTCCTTTAAAAAGGCAAAAATCCACTTTCTTGTAATATTATTGATAAGTAAAGGTTACCATTAAATTGCACTTCATAAATCCTTTGAAATTGGTCAGAACATAAAAAACATACAACAAATGCTATTTTTCATTTTTCTATCTTGATGAATATAATGCTTTTTTCATTTATTTTTTCAGTGGACATTTTTACTCATCATACCAACCTCTATTCATTTTTTTCATATTTTTTTTTTAAATTTTTTGAATCAATGTGTGTTCATAATTTGATGAATGCCTCATATGTATATGAGCATTTAGTTAGAATGGTGGATAATTTGAAGTTTGACAGCTATACAAATTTTAAAAATATTTTGTTCAGGTGGTAGAAGTTAATTTTATATAAATGTAGAAGAAAGAATCATCGAATTTGGACACAATTTGCAGAATCTAAACATGTTTGAGTATTTATATTGGAATCTAAATAAAAAAGAAGCAAGGGATAAGGAAACTGAAGAACAGTATCGGGAATTATCTCAGACGGTTGGTAAGTAATACCGGCCTGAGATAAACATTTTGAAACTACAAGATGATAATTAACGGCCTGAGAAGATGTTAATTAACTGACGCGCCGCACGAGGTTTGCGGAGAAGTTAAGAAGCCGTGGTGCAGGGAGGGGTGCGCGACGTTCCACATGGATACAAGAGAGACGGAAGGATCTCTGAAGATCGTCTTCCACAATGGTTTAATTGTGCGCCGCACGAGGTCTGCAAAGAGTTCAATGCGCAATGAACAAAATATTTTGTTCAGGTGCTAGATGTTAATTTTATACAAATGTAGAAGAAAGAATCATCGAATTTGGACACAATTTGCAGAGTCTAAACATGTTTGAGTATTTATATTGGAATCTAAATAAAAAAGAAGCAAGGGATAAGGAAACTGAAGAACAATATCGGGCATTATCTCAGACGGTTGGTAAGTAATACCCGCCTAAGATAAACATCTTCTCAGACGGTTGGTAAGTACCAACCGTCTGTGAAGATACTTACTTCTTCTTAATTAATATTCTTGATTAAATGTGGTCCTTTAAAAAGGCAAAAATCCACTTTCTTGTAATATTATTGATAAGTAAAGGTTACCATTAAATTGCACTTCATAAATCCTTTGAAATTGGTCAGAACATAAAAGACATACAATAAATGCTATTTTTCATTTTTCTATATTGATGAATATAATGTTTTTTTCATTTATTTTTTCAATGGACATTTTTACTCATATACCAACCTCTATGAATTTTTTCATATTTTTTTTAATTTTTTTGAATCAATGTGTGTTCATAATTTGATGAATGCCTCATATGTATATGAGCATATAGTTATAATGGTGGATAATTTGAAGTTTGACACGTTGGAATGCTTTTAAAAAAAATTAAAAAAATTCATACATGTATAAATTATACATATGTGTCCATACCAACAATTTTGATTGAAGGAACTTTTTTTTATGAGATACACAAATGTGAATAATATGTGAGTAGAACTTAATTTGATATTTACCAAAACATTACAATGTCAGCTATACAAGTTTTAAAAATATTTTGTTCAGGTGGTAGATGTTAATTTTATACAAATGTAGAAGAAAGAATCATCGAATTTGGACACAATTTGCAGAATCTAAACATGTTTGAGTATTTATATTGGAATCTAAATAAAAAAGAAGCAAGAGATAAGGAAACTGAAGAACAGTATCGGGAATTATCTCAGACGGTTGGTAAGTAATACCCGTTTGAGATAAACATTTTTGAAACTACAAGATGTTAATTAATGGCCTGAGAAATGTTAATTAACTGACGCGCCGCATGAGGTCTGCGGAGAAGTTAAGAAGCCGTGGTGCAGGGACGCGTGCGCGACGTTCCACATGGATACAAGAGAGACGGAAGGATCTCTGAAGATCGTCTTCCACAGTGGTTTAATTGTGCGCCGCACGAGGTCTGCAAAGAGTTCAATGCGCAATGAACAAAATATTTTGTTCAGGTGGTAGATGTTAATTTTATACAAATGTAGAAGAAAGAATCATCGAATTTGGACACAATTTGCAGAATCTAAACATGTTTGAGTATTTATATTGGAATCTAAATAAAAAAGAAGCAAGTGATAAGGAAACTGAAGAACAGTATCGGGCATTATCTCAGACGGTTGGTAAGTAATACCCGCCTGAGATAAACATCTTCTCAGGCGGTTGGTAAGTAATACTCGCCTAAGATAAACATTTTTGAAACTAAAAGATGTTAATTAATGGCCTAAGAAGATGTTAATTAACTGACGCGCCGCACGAGGTCTGCAGAGAAGTTAAGAAGCCGTGGTGCAGGGACGCGTGCGCGACGTTCCACATGGATACAAGAGAGACGGAAGGATCTCTGAAGATCATCTTCCACAGTGGTTTAATTGTACACCGCACGAGATCTGCAAAGAGTTCAATGCGCGGGAAACGAACCGATCCCTCGTCTACTCCGCACAGACCATATATAAGGCGCGTCGTCGGTTATGTACAAGCACAGAAATTTTGCACTCCTTTCTTCTTCTTCCATCGTTCCACCTCCTAGCCCGGCGCCGATGAACCAGCACAGCCATGGCCAACCTTCCGCCTCCTAGCCCGTCGAGGCAGCCACCCTGCAAGCGGATACACTGCAGCTCCCTTGAGAGGATGAATGACGACCAACGCGTTCCACCGCCGGTGCAGCCGGAGCCACCGGTACAACCGGAGCAATCGGCTCAGCCGGAGCAGCCGACCCACTCTCCTGCTACATCGTCGCCGGAGGAGTAGGAGGAGGAGGAGGAGGAGGAGGAGGAGGAGGAAGAGGAGGAGGACGACGACGACGACGATGATGACGACAATGATGACGCAACGATGACGGCGACCACCACCATGGTGATGACGACGACGACGACGAGTCGGACGAGGACCGCTTGGCGTGGTTTGAGAAGTTGACGGAGAGGGCGGAGGAGGCGGGGCCGTAGTGTAGTTTTAGGAGTTCTTGTACATGTTTAGCTTCAATTCTGTTCTTGTACATATTTCTTGTGTTTTGTAATATATATGTGTTCATTCGTGTCAATGAATACTGGTGTGTTAGAATTTCTTGATTTCAATCAAGTGAATGTGCTCTAAATGCTCATATGTATATGAGCATTTAGTTAGAATGGTGGATAATTTGAAGTTTGACATGTTGGAATGCTTTTAAAAAAATTAAAAAAAATTCATACATATATAAATTATACAAATATGTTCATACCAACAATTTTGAGTGAAGGAACTTTTTTTTTATGAGATACACAAATGTGAATAATATGTGAGTAGAAATTAATTTGATATTTACCAAAACATTACAATGTCAGCTATACAAGTTTTAAAAATATTTTGTTCAGTTGGCATTATCTCAGGCGGTTGGTAAGTAATACCCGCATGAGATAAACATCTTCTCAGACGGTTATTAAGTACCAACAGTCTGTGAAGATATTTACTTCTTAATTAATATTCTTGATTAAATATCTTTTCAGGCGGTTGGTAAGTAAAACCCGCCTGAGATAAAGTTAAAAACCGCCTGTGAAAAACCGACGTCTATATAAGGACCCCTCACCGCACTCAAAACGCAACCCTGGAGAAGTTATATCGACGCCGCAAGGCTTTTGAATTTCCCATGCGTCGTGCCGCCGCTCCGCCGCCCAGCTCATACTGTCGCGCCGCCGCTCAACCCCGCAGCGCCACTTCTCCACCCAGCCGGCCCACCGTGCTGACGCCTCCCCACCGTGCTGACGCCTCTGCAAGGTAAATGTAGTTTCCTTACTTTTTCTTTGTATATTTTCATTAGCTGATAAGCTGTTAGTTTTGTGTGTTGTGATATATGGATTTTGTCTTTTTGCATGTGTAAGCACTGTATGGATTGTGTTCTGGTATATTGATGTATGGACTATATGGATTGTTTCCTTTTTGTACCTATTATGTGACATGAATATGCTGTTTAATTAACAGATGCTATTGTAATATATATAAGATGCATGAAGTTTACCTGAACTTGTAATTGTAGTTTTATGTGTTTTCCTTTTCAATATACTACTTGTGTGTGCGTACCTTCTGCTTGCATATATTTCGAAGGAGTGATTAGGGTTAGCTTTCTAAGGAGATGGTTTTATAATTCACCCATTTAGTTACCATCGTTGGATGGGATCCGACGTCAAGATATAACGGACCGGATCCCACCCAGACCTAGCCCATGCTGTTGGGTCTGTTTCCCCCTTTGACTCCGTCCGCCTCAAGACGTCACCCGTCACCTACATTAGTCGCCCTAATAATACATGTTATGTCTCTGTAAATTCATTTTATAGAAGACCTTTAGAGAATATGGCCAAATTTTGTAAATCTGACAAAAATTCTATTATTGAAGCATGGACCGTGGAGCGTGGATGTATAACATGCCAAGACCCGATCCTATGTACATTCATAATGTTGCAAATTTTATTGAAGCATCCAAGAGACATGCGAAGTTGCAAAAGATAGATGACATATTATGTCCATGTATCGACTGCGAAAATAAGATTGCTTGGATAGATACTATAGTAATCCAATCTCATTTGGTGAAAAGAGGTTTCAAAAATAACTACACAATATGGACAGAGCATGGTGATTTAGATACACATGATGTGGATAAAGATGATGAGAGAGGCTCAGATGATGATAATGTTCATATCGATGATGGTAGTGACAATCAAGCTGGTGATGATGATGATGAGTTTGATTGTGAGGAGATGTTGCATCACATTGAACCATATGTACTGACTTCTATGGGAGCAAGCAAAGGTTTAAGTAAAATAGAGACATTGCAGAATGCGGCGACAGAGCTTTTATATGATGAATCAAACGGTTTTGATAAAGAGTTTACTACATTGTGTGCAGTCTTAGAACTACTAAAGTTTCTCTGATCTTTTGAATTTTCTGGCAGAAATTCTTCCAAATCCAAATAAACTGCCCAGAAGCACTTATAAAGCGAAGAAACTTCTTTGCCCGATGGCACTAGGTGTGACAAAAATACACGCTTGTGTGAACCATTGTATTCTGTATCGCAAAGAGCATGAGCTCGCAACTAGATGCCCCATTTGTGGTGTCAGTAGATATAAGAAGGACTACAATCACCAGTATGTTACCAACATGAAAAAAGACTCAGAAGAATAAGAAGTTTATTATTGGTCCTGAAGGTGACGATGACGATACTTCTGGCGACGCAGACGGGAAGAATAAGAGAAAAATTCCTGCCTTGGTGATGGTACCTTACGGTAATTGATCGCTTGAAGCGTTTGTTCTCAAACCCTAGGGAGGCTGAACTTATGCGTTGGCATTTTGAGCAACGCAAGAAGAATGAAAAACATATACGACACCCTGGTGATGCAACGCAGTGGAAGAATTTTGATATTCAGTATCCAGAATTTGCGAAGGAAATCAGAAATGTGAGGTTTGCCTTGGGTACAAATGGAATGAATCCGTTTGGTGAAAAAAGGAGCATACACAGCACATGGTCCGTGGTCTTAACGATGTACAACCTACCGATGTGGTTATGTCATAAGAGGAAATATATCTTATTATCTGTTCTTATCCAAGGTCCGAAACAACCCAGCATCGAAATTGATGTGTTCTTGGAACCTTTAATGGAAGATATGGCGAAATTGTGGAATGAAGGGGTACGTACATGGAATGAGTACAAGCAGGAGTATTTCACGCTAAGAGCAATGATATTCATTACCGTGCATGATTATCCCGGACTGTTTACATTATCGGGATAAATGAAAGGGAAGAAAGGTTGCGTTAGGTGCGTGGATAGAACTGGATTTCTATATCTCACTTCATCCAGAAAGACAGTGTACATGAGACATCGACGGTTCTTGACAGATACACACAAGTATAGGAAGATGAAAGAACAATTTGATAACAAAATCAAAAAAGATACTGCACCGAAACCATACAGTGGAAAACTTGTGTTTGAAATGGTCAAGAACATTCATATTGCTTTCCGTAAGGGAAAAAATAGTAACTTCCGTATTGGAAGAATCTAGAATTTTGCCATAGTATTGATTTTATGCACATTACAAAGAATGTATTTGACAACATCATTGGGACCTTGCTGGACATGCCGAGGAAAACAAAGGACGGATTAAATTCACGTATGGACCTAGTAAATCTTGATTTGAGACCAGAGCTTCATCCAGTAGAAAAGGCGAACGGGAAGCATTACCTTCCCCCAGCCAGCTACAACTTGACGCTAGAAGAGAAAAAAAGCAATTTATGAATGCTTGCGTGGGATCAAAGTGCCCACGAGTTTCTCATCCAATATCCGCAAACTCGTCTCGATGAAAGACTTGTCTTTATTCGGTTATAATTCTCACGACCGTCACATGATGATGACAGTTTTCCTTGCCATTGCAATAATAGTAATCAAACCTGAGCATATAAAAGTTGTCATCACACGTTTGTGTTACTTCTTCAATGCAGTATCGCAAAAGGTGATAGCACATGAAAATTTAGACTATCTGAAAACATACATCGTCGAGACAATTGCAAGCTTGAGATGTGTTTCCCACCATCCCTTTTTGATATGCAAGTACACCTAATCATACATCTTGTTGATCAGATAAAAGCATTGGGGCCACTATATTTACATCATATGTTTTCGTTGGAGAGATATTTAGGAGTATTAAAAGGTTATGTGCGGAACCGTGCTCACCCAGAGGGTTCAATTATGGAAGGATACACCACTGAAGAAGTGATTGAGGTTTGCGCTGATTACATCAAAGATGGAAAATCGATAGGTGTGCCTATACCGGTACATGAGGGTAGACTACGTGGGAGAGGCAAATTGGGTAAGAAAACTTTTATTATTCAAGATTACAAGAATGTACACTGTGCACATTTTGGTGTACTACAACAGCTCGCAATAGCTGAGCCGTACATCGAGGAACACCAAATTGAGCTTCGTGATAAAAACCAAGACCGCACAGAGGACTGTATCATGAAAGAGCACAGAAGATGTTTCACTGAATGGTTAATGGACAAAAATATATCATACGGAAACACTATAGAAGAGGCAACAATGAAGAAGTTAGTTTCTGGCCCATCTGCTTTGGTAACATCATGGCAAGCATATGACATCAATGGTTACACATTTTACACTAAAGAAAAAGACGGTAAGAGTGTTGCACAAAATAGTGGTGTTCGTATTGAGGCTTATGATTCACAAGAGCAGAAGACCACATACTTCGGGTTCATAGAGGAAATATGGGAACTCGATTATGGCGAAATAATGGTAATGCCCGTATTTAAGTGCCAATGGGTCAAACATCCTGATGGTTTGAAAGTGGACAATTACGGGCTGACACTGGTAGACTTGAATAAAGTGGGTTACAAAGATGACTTGTGGGTTCTCGCCGATAATGTTGCACAAGTTTTTTATGTTCAAGATCCAGAAACTGAGAAGTTGCACGTAGTTGTTTCTGGAAAGCAAAATATTGTTGGGGTTGAGAATGTGGGAGATAATGAAGAGGAATATAATCAGTATGAAGAGATGTACCTTTTCACCGAACCAGAAAACATCAAGCGCGTAGAGAGAAGCATTAAAAAGAATTTGAAACCCTATATGCGCGTAGATGTCAATGCTGGAAAAATGTATATAGCAATGCGAGATGATATATATTGTATATATTTGTATCTTCTGAAATCAACTTAGAACAATGTTGGTATATGGATTGTGTCCTTTTATATTTGTGTACATATGCGTTTGGACTCAATAATTTGGAAGTTTGGAAGTTTGGTCTTTCAGATAATGATGTCTCGGGCATGTAGCCGATTGAAGGAGCGCTTGGCGTGGCGCAAGAACCATCCCCATGTATGTACATATGGCACACCGATCGCATGGTTGTATATACATATGTATCTGTAATGGACTGATGAACTTAACTGTAGTTTGTTTTTCCGTCTTGTTTGTTTTTGGTATTTTCAATTTCTCCGTGTAGGGTTTCTCTGCGAAGCTTGAATCGGGAGATTTATTGAAGTGGCAGTGCATCGTCCCCAGTAAAGAAGGGGTAAGTCATGAAGAACAAGCACAATATGAGTTTAACCATCGTCCTCCTATTAATAAATTTCTTTTGCAGACTGAATGGGAAGATGGTTACTACCCCCTGACAATCTCCTTCTCTGAGGACTATCCCTTGGTGCCTCGAAGATGCGCCTTTCCAATTAGGTTCTTTCACCCAAATGTCCATCGTTCGGGAGCACTCTGCATCGGGGTTCTTGATCAAGAGACTGTAAGATAGACCTATTTTGTTCATGTAATTATTACTTATAATTGTTGTCAAACTTATTTGAACTGGTTTCTTATATTGCTTAAATTATATTTCATAGGGGTGGTGCAGTGCTTTTACAATCAAAACTATACTACTTGAAGTTCAGCTTTTGCTGCATCAGCCAAATGTGCCTGATGTTGAAAATGATTGCTATAATCTACTTATCAAGGTTAGATGACACTTTGACTTAGTGACCAATGTAGGTTATTCATTCCTCCCATTTGTTAATTTAAATAATGTCAATATTTTCAGGATTCAGCAGAATATAAGAGACGTGTGGGAGCAAGCAGGACGGTACAATTTAGATTGATTGATGGGAGCTTCATCGTCGATCTACAATGAATGTAGCATGATTTTTGTTCTCAGTGTGTAAAGAAATTATCTTGAATAATTGTAAAGCCTCTAATGGTGTATTATCACAATTAAGCCAGCCTCACTGGTGATCGAGCATTTCTTATAATGCATTACTGTACTAGTATCCGTTCATCTGTGTTTTTTCCTGATACCATACAATTGTGATAATTGCAATGACTACATCCCTGTAATTTCAATGAAAACCGCTTGTGATAATTGAACGACTACATACGGTTCTTAAACAATGACCGCCACTAAAAATACATGATCTTCTCAAGCCGTTGTTAATTAAGAACCGTCTGTGAAGTTCTTTACATTACAGGCGGTTATTAATTAAGAACCGTCTATGAAGATCATGTATTTACCCAGGCGATTGTTTCTTAAAAGCCGTCTGTGAAGTTCATTGCATTACAGATGGTTCTTAATTAAGAACCGATTATGAAGATCATGTATTTACCCAGACGGTTGTTCTTTAAAATCCGCCTGTGTTGTTCTTTCATCACAGGCGGTTATTATATCATTCGTCATCACAGTCGCATATTTTTAAGGAACGCCTGTGTTTGAAAAATTGAGGCGCCTATAAAAATGCTTTTTGTAGTAGTGACAACTCCCAGTACTGATACCACTCCAACTGCACACACGCTCTACCGAACAAGCTAGGGGCATATCTCGCGAGAAATGGTACCATTGCCACCGGAAAGTTGGAAGAAGAGACTAATAAATTTAAAGGCATGCTATATTTCAGGCATATGAAATAAACATTTTTTTCAGACAACCAATATATTAGCTTTAAGATTCGTGTTGAACCTCTTATCCTCTCTCTCCCCTCCCTCAACCCTAAACCACTCACAGTAACTCCCGATAGAGGCGGCGGCCAGCAGCGCCGTGGCACCTTGACACCGACGGAGCGCGGACGGTGGCGGCACGGAGCCCGACGCCGCTGCACAAGAGCCCAAGCACCAGCAGCGGCAGCCCAGCGCGGTGGCGGTGGCGGCCCAGCATGGTGGTGCGGAGCCTCGACGCTAACAGCGGCGACGGACAATCTCGTGGCGCATGAAGCACGCAGCAGCGCGGGTGGCGGCGCCGACCGCCGGCCAGAATCGAAGAAGGTAATTTTTGTTATTTATTAATCTATAATTTGTAAGATTATGTCAATTATAAAATAATTAAACAATTTTTTTTATTAATTAACTTATAGAGTTAAAGGTTAATGGTTAATTACAAAATTAGTGGTGAATGACAACAATTAGTTACCAATGACCCAATGCTTGACAAATAGATATACCAATAAATTTAAGTTGACAACTCCTGTCAAGGTGTCTAAACTGACACCTCCCCCGGACCGACTCGAGAGCAGTCCGCGGAGGTTCGATGTATTTTCAGGGGGCTAGTCCTAGCACGATCGAGCACAGTGGATGATGAACACAAGGGTTTTACGTGGTTCGGGCCGCTTGAGCGTAATACCCTACTCCACGGTGGTTTGTGTGTTGTATTGCTTGAGTCTGAGCGAACCTGTCTTAGTCGGTGGCTGCTCGATCCTTTTATAGTTTAAGGTCGAGCAGCTTACAAGTGGGGCCCAAAGCCTGACAGGTGGCCCTGGGAGTACCAAATCCACCCTAAGATCTGGGAGTAAATTCTATCCCCTGACAACGGCTTCAATGTGTCGCGTGTCCATACCCTGCTACAGGGCTACGAATAGCCCCTCATCATGGTCGGTCGTGTCTTGTCTGTCTCGTCGAGGCCTCTTATTGGTCTGCTGTACGTAGTAGTTCGGCTCAGACTTGTCATGACAAGACCTGCCATAGTCCACTTGACTTATGAGTGCGAGCTCCCGCCGACCTAGGGAACATGCGTGTCCTTCTAGCTTTGGCGTACTGAGCACGCCTCCCTTTACTGCTCCTTCCGTGGGAAGGCTCAGGCTCAGCGCTGCCTGACACGTGGTAGCTCCTGGACCTTACCTCAGTGGGACGTCCGGGTCTGGGTGGTTGGGTCCGGAGCTGCTGAGGACGTAGCAGCATCAGACTCTCTCCCCACGAGAGGAGGTTGGGGGCCGCTGACCTAGCGACCATGCCGAACCTTCCCTTGGCAAGGCGGTGGACCCAGTGCTGCATGCCATGTGGAGTCATTGGACTTTCTCTAAATGGGAGATGCTGCTGCACCGCTTGCCATGTGGCACCTTGGGCCCATGTCAGGTCTCGCCCCCGTGGGCGATGGGGCCCAACGTGCATTTATACCTGTACCTAGGGATAACCGGTTCGCCAGGCACTAACAGTGGCCCCGGGGCCCATCTCGGGGAGAAGCTTCCTTGTAAAGGAAGTTATATCCGTGGTGGGGCCGTTCTGAATCTTTGTGTTGCGGCTTTAAGTACTTCCCTTTAATGCGGTATACAAAATCTTTATCTGCGGATATTGCACCATCAACTGGTGCCGGTTCTCGAAATTCGTTTCGGTTCCACGCACCCATTAAGTTTCTGCGCTTGAATTTTGAACTCTCACCTATGCAAACAACTACATTGAGGCGGTCACTCGGCATTTCCGCCGATTCAGGCTCTTGACCCACCAGTCATAACGCGGGTAGCCTCAGTATCTTGGTGCCCGCGGTTTCCTTCCAAACGTTGCGGACCCATACTTTAAGGAAGAGACTAGCACATGTCACATACTCTTCACGCCTTCACTTGCACCGCAATCGAGTCCTTACTGCCTTCTCGCATCCTTCCACTTCGAACCCTAGCTTCCTGCTCATCCAAACTTTCCCACCTCCATCTTGTCGCCATGGAGTTGGGTCTCCCTACCAGCAAGATCAAGACCGAGAAGGGGCTGAAGAAGTTTCGGTCTTACATGGAATGGTCCCATGAGTCCTTCAATGGCAAGATCCGCACCGACGAGCTTCCTTTCGAGAAGAAGAACGCCGTCGACATGGTCTTCTTCCAGGGGTACGCCATGGTCAGCCTGCTCCCTCCTTCTCGTCCTTCCTGATGACCTTGCTAGAGTTTTACGGTATCCAGCTACACTTCCTCGGGCCCCACTCCATTCTGCTGGTTGCTATCTTCGTCCACTTCTGCGAGATGTGGGTGGGGTTACGGCCCAATCTGGACATCTTCCGGAATATTTTCACCCTGCAGACCACCGGGAAGGTGAACGAGTTGATTGGGATGTACTACTTTGTGAAGCGGAAGCGGTCCCCTTTCAAGTACTTGGACACCTTATCCTCCGGCAAATGGTACGAGTGGAAGAAGGAGTGGGTGATCATCACTGTGGACTGGCACGAGAAGCTAGAGTTGCCGAGGGCCTCCCGAACGTGGACACCGACCTCTGGAACGAGGTCCCGGAGCTGCCACCGGCGTACAAGCCCGTTGTGGCAAGGATCGAAGGCTGTGTAGACGGTGGGGTCACCCCCCCAGATGGTCTTCGGGAACTTCCTGAGAAACAGATGGGCGCCACTGAAGTTCTGGGAACGGATGGCGTGGACGTTCACTCTGCGGGATGCTGACACCCAAGTGAAAGACGAAGCACTGAAGGACTTGCTGAAGAAGTTCCAGAGCAATCCCAATATCTCGCTTGAGTCCCTGGCGCCTCCAACATCCTTTCTGCCTCTGAACATGGCTCCTGAGTTCTGCCGGGAGCTCCGGAAGCTAATGCCAAGGTTGGATGATATCGGGGTCGCGATGAGGGGGGTTCCTTCAGCAATCAGCGCTCTAGGGACCTCCGGGGGATCAGCCCTAGTTCTCCCTAGCCAAGGGGGTGGAGTCGTCAGCTCCGGCAAGGGTGAGGCTTCGACGGAACCCTCCACCCGCAAGAGGAAACTGGTGCGGGGTGACGGGAGTCACGTCAGTGCCTCCGTGGAGCCACCCCTCCCGGCTCTGGGACCTTCGGCAGGCGTCAGTTCCAGGGGGGCACCTCCCGCCATGGCGCCAAGCACGGGACCAAGCTCTGGAGGTTCCTCTCAAACAAGGGTCGCTCCGGCCAGGGAGGCTCCAGCACCGGCTCCTGTCCAAGCTCCTGAGAGGCCTGAGGCTCCGGCCACATCGGGTCCTTCAGACTCCGGCTCCGGTTCTGCCCAGAAGCGGCTCCGCCTCCACGGGACTTGGGGCTTCCCAAGGTAAGTGTTCGAGCTTCTTGCTTTGATTCTTCTTCAGGTCAAGGTCACTCTTTAAACGTTTCCAACTTGATTGTGCAGCGCTTCCAAGCAAGATGAGACGACCACCACACCTCTTACGTCTCGGGAGGCTGTGCGGGTAGGTGCTTCAGCCTCTACTCCTACACCTGCCAAGACGGCTGCGGAGGCTCCGACCGACACTGGGGCAACTCCAACCCCAAGTGCAACTGCGCCTGAACCAAGGGCCCCGGCTGCTGATGCGGAGGAGGCTGGGGCTCTGGTGCCGGATCCAGTGGCCCCCGAGGCCCCGATGGATGTGCCAAGCATAGGCCCAGCTCAGGAGTCAGCGGGGGCTCCGCCCCTCGCACCGAGGGCCACTGAGGCATCGACTTCGGTGCCCCTGCCGGATCAGGAACCGACGGAGATTCCACCCCTGGTGCCGGGTGCCACCAAAGGATCGGCTCCCACGCCATCTTCCGAGGAGGTTCCGGCGCCCCAGCCAGACGTAGCTGAGGAGCCGGCCCCTATGCCAGACGCAGAAGCGCCTCCGACCGGAGTGTCGGGAGTGGTCGAAGAGCCGACCCCCACGTCGAAAAATGCGGAGGTTGGGGTGGACAACCCGACGGTCATCGAAGTACCCGCTCCCACTCCAGTGCCTCAGTTAGCGGCGTCCAGTGTGCCCGCAACTGCACTTCAAATCGTGAAGGCTCCGGGCACACGTACCTCTCCTCAGGCGTCGGGGGCTGAGTCGGGAGCGCCGCGGGCTGGACTGGGAGCGTCTGCAGTTGCACCGGAGGGTCCGCTAGAGGCCCTAGGCGTCTCGAGCCTGCAAGTGCCACCACCTTCAAGGGGTAGCCCCTCCCGGGTGACGGCGGACATCTTGGTGGAGATGGGGGAAGGGGCGCCCCTATCCGGTCCAGCGCCCATTCCCTTAGAACTGGCCATCGACAACGCTCGCTCCAGCTTTCGGTAGGTTGTCGTGTCCCTCGAGCACAACCTCAAGGCTCTAGAGGAGGAGCGTAGGATGCTCCGTCAACGTGAAGAATGGGTCAAGGGTGAGCAAACCCGACTGGCCGAGCAAGATGAGCTCCTCAACGCGAGAGAGGCTACCCTCGAGGCTCTCGACCAGAAGGCTCAGAAGATCTATGAAGAAGCTATGGAATGCCACAAAGATGCAGACCAACGCCATGGTGGTTTAACTACCTGACATGAGACCCTCCAGAGGCGCAAGCAGTAGCTCGACTTGGGTGAGTCCAGGCTCGCCGAGAAGCTGGAGGACCTGAGCCGGGGAGAGGAGGAGCTCTCCCGGAAGTTGTTGGCGGGCAAGCAGAGCTTGGTGGACCGCCGCGAGCAATTTGAAGCGTGGTGTAAGCTTGAGGCGGATAGGCTCTGGAAGCTGGGGCAAAGCCTCAATGAGCGGGAGACTGACGTCTCTTCCAGGGAAGCCACTGTCCGGGGCCGGGAGGAGGACTTGGCGGAGCGCCGGAACCGCATATTTGTCAAGGAGTCGGAGCTCACTGATCGTGAGCGGCATCTTGCCAAGAGCATCCAGCAGCACGACAAGGAGGTCGAGCGCCTCGCAAAGGAGGGCACGGAGGTTGCGGCCACCAGGAGGGCTCTGGAAGAGTTGCAGGGCTCGAGAGCGTCCGAGTCCCAGCGAGTGTGGGACTTCCTCGGGCGACCAGATGGAGCACTTGCACAGTTTGGCCTCAGCCCTGTACGTCCGACCCATCGGGTGCCGGAGCTACACGACGCGCTGGAGGCTCTTGGCTCCGTTGGCAGCAAGCTAGACGCAGTGGTCGACATTGTTGCCGACCAGCTGGAGACGGAGGGGAGGTCCCTGACCAAGACTGTCGCCAAATACGTGCTAACGTGCTACCGGAGCCGGGACCCCCACTTCCCCCTGAGTCCAGCAGTCGAAGGGCCGATCGCGGCAGAGCTGGACACTGCGCGGGAGAGCGTTCAGGAGGCCGCCAAAGCTGTCGCCTCAGCTATTTGTAGTACTTAGGCCTTTCTTCTCTCACTACCCCTTGTATGTCTCCAACTTTGTAAGAAAATCTTTTAATTAATGGAGTCCTCTTGATCTTTGGTTCTGATATTTTTGTGTCCAACTCCTTGGTATATGTACGCAACTCTGATTATGTACTTGTACCAAAAGGGACTAGCACTTGCTTCAGGAACACCGCCCCCCCTGGGGTTGTCGGAGCTTAGGAGCTTTGGCAACGTTCGTGGTCCCCATAGGAGATGCCACTATCGGGCCCCCTGGGGTTGCCGGAGCTTAGGAGCTCTGGTAATATCCATGGTCTTCTCAGGGGACGTTACCACCGCCCCCCTAGGATTGTCGGAGCTTAGGAGCTCTGGCAACGCCCAATACCTTCGTAGGAGACGCCACACACCGCCTGGCCCCTGGGGTTGTCGGATCTTTAGGAGCTCCGGCAACACCCATGATCTCGGTAGGACGTCGACGTCGTGTCTCCTGCAATTGCTAGGGCTCAGGAGCTTAGGGGTTGTACCTTAGGGACCTGTGCACATGACAGACAAAAGGTAATTATGCTCTCGAGTCAATCTTTTGCCCACGCTCTGTTAGTGTCGCTTGTCTCATGTTCCGTTGCCATTGTGGGGGCTTGAGCAGGTACCCAAAGTGGCCCACCGGCAAACGAACAGCAACGCTCCCACTATTGCAGAGATGAAGGAAAGATTGACCACACCCACGTTAGGTGAAGAGCTAATGGCAAATGTGTGACATAATTCATAAGAACTAAAGATAATTTCAAATGAACAAGGCATTCCAGGGTAGGGCAAACAACTTTTTCATTATAACACTCATAGGAGAGAACAGACTTTACATGACGAACGACCCGACCGGGGCGACAAGGAGCTGAGTGTACCTTCTGTGGGTATCGGACCGCGTCGAGCGAGGCAGACACTCAGAGCTCATTTCCCCAGCCTTAGTTAACCCAAGTGCTGTCTCTAGACACTATGCCAATTTTATAACAAAAGAAAAATAGAATGCCCATCCCCTGGTTATGGATAGAACTTACGGAGGTGTTTGATATTCCATGGGTTGGATACCGGTTGACCATCCTCCATAGCTAGGCGAACACACCCTGAGCGACAAACCTCTGTGACCCGGAAGGGACCCTCACACTTGGGGGAGAGTTTGTTTGTCTCTTCACGGTAAAGCAGACGTCGCAGGACTAGGTCGTTCACCTTGAGCTCCCTACTACGCACGGTCCGCTGGTGGTAGCGTCGGAGCGCTTGCCTGTACCGTACATTCTGGAGGACAGCTCGTACGCGTCCCTCTTCGATGAGGTCGATATCTTCACGCCGAAACCGGTCCTGCGCGGCTTCGTCGTACATCCGGACACGGGGGGAGCCCATGGTGATCTCTGGGGAAGGACGACCTCCGCCCCGTACACCAGGAAGTAGGGCGTTTCTCCCGTGGCCCGGCTTGTTGATGTCCGGCTAGCCCACAACGCATATGGCAGCTCATCCACATAGTTTGCACCATGCTTCTCGAGGCTTGAGTATGTACGAGTCCGGAGGCCCTTGAGAATCTCTGCGTTGGCTCTCTCTACCTGCCCATTACTCTCGGGATGGGCAACAAAGGCATAACAAACATGGATCCCAAGGTCCTCGCAGTATTCTTGAAATATCGTACTCGTGAATTGGGTCCCATTATTAGTGATGATTCTGTTCGGGACTTCGAACCTGCAGACAATCGACTTGATGAACTTCACTGCGGACTCCTTGTTAGTGGTGACAACTGGGGTGGCTTCTGCCATTTGGTGAACTTATCTACGGCGACGTAGAGGTGCCGAAATCCTCCGACGGCTCTTGGGAAAGGTCCCAGGATGTCCAGTCCCCACACGACGAATGGCCACGAGGGAGGGATCATCTGCAGCGCTTGAGCTGGTGTGTGGATCTGCTTGGCATGGAACTGGCACGCCTTGCATCTCTTAACCATGTCAGTGACATCCTGGAGTGTCGTGGGCCAGTAGAAGTCGTGTCGAAAGGCTTTGACGACCAGCGTACGGGCCAATACGTGGTTCCTGCACTCACCTCCATGGATTTCTACGAGCAAGTCGCAGCTCTCCTCCCGGGTAATGCAACACAGTAGGATGCCGTTGGTGCCACGCCGGTAGAGATCCCGCTCTACCAGCGTGTATCTTTTAGCCATCCGCACAATCTATTCTGCCAGGACATGTTCTTAGGGAAGGTAGTTGTCTTTCAAGTTGTCTCAGACCTCCGAGATCCATGCATCAGGACCTCCTTGAGCTTCTGGTTCTTGGGCGCCCAGCTGCTCGGAGCTGCTGGAGGCCCATAGGAACCTTGGCGGGCACCATGGCTGTAGTGCCGCCGGGGTTGCTAGCTTCGAGGTGCTAACTTCAACCCCTTCACCTGGTTCGGCAACTCGGGCGGTTGGTCACGATAACGTCCTTGCAAAGACCCATGCAGGCATTGGTGCCTCTGTAGAAGCCTTTGTTGACAGGTCGTCTACGACTGAGTTATCAGCTCGGGGTACATGGCATAGATCCAGGACCTCAAAATCTTCCTCCAGCTTCCTGACATGCAGTAAGTATGCTGCCAGCTGGGGGTCATTGCAACTGCACTCCCCTTTAACCTGCTTGACAACTAGCTGCGAATCACCCTTGACAAGGAGCTGGCGGACGTTGAGGGCCAGTGCTGTCTTCAACCCGTAGATGGGGGCCTCGTACTCTACCATGTTGTTGGTGGCTTTGAAGCCAAGACGCACCATATACTTGAACTGCTCCTCCGTCGGGGCTATGAGCACGACTACGGCCCCGACCCCCTGCTTCCGGGCAGAACCATCAATGTAAAGTGTCCACGAGGTTTCAGTGAAAGCCGGTGCCCCAGACAGTGGGTCTCCGCTGACTGGACTTTCGGGGTTGCCAGGCGATGGAGTCCACTCAGCCAGGAAATCTGCCAGGGCCTGGCTTTTGACCGCATGTCGAGGAAGGAACTCGATCTCGAACTCTGCTAGCTCGGATGCCCACTCGACGATGTTGCCGGTAGCATTAGGGCTGTGGAGGACCGTTCTCAGTGGAAAGGAGGTGACCACTGATACCTTATGACCCTAAAAGTAGTGTCGGAGCTTCCTCGATGCTATCAACACATCGTACAACAATTTATGTATCTCCTGATACCTTGTCTTTGCTTCATGGAGGACTTCACTGATGTAGTAGACCAGCCGCTGAGTGGTCCGTACTCTGTCCGAGAGGTCCGGTGGTTCCTGCGTTCGATCCAGGTCTGGGGGTTCTGGGCCCCCGGGACCTGCATCATACTCTGGGGTTGGGGGCCGACGACTTTCTGGCTGCCGGAGCCCTCCTGAGAGAGGTTCATGACTTGGTCTGGGACTAGAGGCTTGGTGCTTGCGTTGCAGGCTCCTCTTCGTGTATGTTTCTGTTGCGGTTCAGATCGTTCTGCGACCAAGACCATACTGACCACTTCAGTTGTTGTAGTAACATACAACAGCAGGGGCTCTCCGGGCTCCGGCGCCACCATAACCGGGAGGGACGTCAGGTGCCTCTTGAGCTCCTGGAACGTTGTTTCTACTTCCTCTGTCCAGGCAAAGAGACCTGCCTTCCGCAGAATCTTGAAGAAGGGAAGTGCTCGTTCTGCCAACCTCGAGATGAAGCGGCTAAGGGTCGCGAGGCAACTGGCAATCTTCTGTACGTCCTTGATACGTGTCAGGGGTCGCATCAGTTCTATTGCCTTGATCTTATCTGGATTGGCTTTGATCCCCCGATGGGAAACCAAAAATCCCAGCAGCTTCCCAGAAGAGACCCCGAAGACACACTTTTTGGGGTTCAGCATTGTGCGCGTAAGACGCAACCTGCTGAAGACTTGTGCTAAGCTGTCTAGGAAGAACGCGCGGTCTTTGATTTTGACCACGATGTCACCAACATACACCTCTACCAGGTCTCTAATGAGGTCCCCAAATGTTTTATGCATCGCACATACAAAGGTAGGGAGAGCATTCTTAAGAATGTTAGGCATGGATACATAACAATACAGGCCATCTACTGTTACAAAAGCAGTGTGTTCCTCGTCATCTCTAGACATAGATATTTGATGGAAACCAGAATACGCGTCTAGGAAACACAACAGATCACAACCTGATGTAGAGTCTACAATTTGATCTATCCTGGGGAGCGGGAAAGGGTCTTTTGGACATGCCTTGTTTAGGTTGGTGTAGTCGATGCACATCTGAAGTTTCCCGCCAGCCCTGGGGACGACAACAGGATTGGCCAACCACCGAGGGTGGTGAACCTCCCGGATGAAGTCGGCGTTGAGCAACTTCTTGATCTCCCCCCGGATGAAGTTTTGGTGCTCAACGGACTGCTTCTGAGGCTTCTGTTGTATCGGGCGGGCATGGGTAGATCTTCAGATGATGCTCATTCACCTCCCTGGGGATACCGGGCATCTGCGATGGTTGCCAGGCGAACACATCGACATTGTCCCAGAGGAAGGTGACGAGCGTGAATTCCTATTTGTTGTCAAGGTTACCCGCTATGCGGGTCGTCTGGGCAGCCTCAGAGCCGATCCTGATGACTTTCACTGGGACGTCATCTTTGGCGGGCAGCACGCGCGGGGCTGCGGCGGGGTCCGTTGAGGTGGCCCCTGACTTGGTTGGCCCTCCCTTGCATCATCCAGGTTTGGGGTCCGCCCCGCAGCGGGTGCTTGGAGCTGCTCCAAAGCTGACACCGCTACGGTGCGATCCCCCCGGACCCTGAGGACTCCGGATGGCGTTGGCATCTTCAGGACCAGATAGCCGTAGTGGGCTACGACCATGAACTGGTAGAGCGCTGGCCTTCCGATGATGGCATTGGAGGGGAGCTCAACATCCGCCACATCGAGGTACCAAAGGTAACCGAGAGGTGGATACTCCCACTGGGCACAATTCGCCCTGGGCCCACGCCTGAGAACGGGCTCGAAGGCGCGAGGCGGGACATAGGTATCTACAACTTCTGGAAGACTACAATGGAGATGAGGTTGAGGCCGGCCTCGCCATCAATCAGGACGTAATGGAGCTTCACGTTGGCGATAGTTGGGGCCACGAGCAGTGGGAGCACCCCAGCCCCTGCCATGTTCTTTGGGCAGTCCAAAGCGTCGAAGTTGATAGCCGTGTTCATCCACTTGCTGTGGGGAGCCGGGCTTGGCACCGGGGCCACTGCCGCCACGGTGTGTCAAAGGACTTTCACTGTGTTTTGAGACACAGGGTCCGAGGCCCCCCCATAGATGACGTAGAGGAGCTTTCGCCGCTCCTGGTTGCTGCTAGTGTGAGAGTTAGCACCCGTGAACACTGCTTTCACTGCTCTATGGGGCTCCTGGTACCCCATGTCATCGTCCTTATCTTTCGCAGGGTCAACCTTCTGCTTACCCTCCCTCTGGCGGGAGGGCTCGCTCTCTTGACGCTGCTGCTTCTGCCGTTGCTCGCGAAAACACTCCACGAGTTTCTTGACTTCTCGACACTCACTTGCACTGTGGCCATTGGTCTGGTGCACCAGGCATCTGAAGTCAGCATCATCCCTTTCGGGGGACGGGCACAGACGCTTGTCTTGACGCGAGTTCCGGGCTCTGTCAGGTGCCGCGACTGCCACCATGGGAGCTCCGGGCCTCGACTTACTCCTATTGTGGCCCTCGCTCTTCTTCTTGCCCCCACCTCTGACAGCAGCCTCCGCTTCTGACTGTGCGGTCTCCTCGCTTTCCGAGGAGGGTCGGGTGTGCCAGTTATGCCCCTCTGCAGCCTTGGCACATCTGTCTGCAAAGGTAAACAGCTCAGAGACATCGTGCGCGTCATGCGTGGCGAGCTTCTCGAGCATCTTCTTGTCCCTCACACCCTGCCTAAACGCAACTATGACAGATGCATTCGAGATGTGGGGGATGGTGTTCCGTACCTGGGAGAATCGCTGGATGAAGGCCCGCAGCAGTTCCCCTGATCGCTTTCTAACAGCGTGAAGATCGAGCTCCGTGTCGGGGCGCTCATACGAACTTCCAAAGTTTGCTACGAACTGCCGGCACAGCTCCTCCCAGGAGGTGATGGATCCCTGGGGCAGGTTCATGAGCCATGACTGGGCTGGACCATCCAGAACCACGGGGAAGTAGTTGGCCATGATGACTTCGTCACCCCCAGTGGCTAGAATGGAGATGGAGTAGATCTGTAGGAACTCACTCGGGTTGATGCTCCTGTCATAATTCTCCAGCGTGTGTGGCCGGAACTTGTGGGGCTACACCACCCTTCGCAGGTGGGGAGCTAAGGCCACGCGCCCACCACCTGTGCTTGCGGGCGGCAAGTTTTGCGCTGCATGGCCGTAATGAGCTGGTTGCGCTGCGTATGCCGGTTGCTGGGGTATTGCGGCCGGCGCTTGGTGCGGCGGAGGCACACCATATGCTTCGGTGGAGGAGGTGCAACATACGCTTGGTGCGGGGGAGGCGTCATGTACGCCTGGTGCTGCGCGAGAGGCGCCGCGTACGCCTGACGCGATGGGTGAGTGTCGTGCACCTGGGTCCCAGCGCCCGGCAGGCTGTAGTCAGCTTCGAGGTTGTGGCGCCGCTCCCGTTGTCGCTCGATGACGACCCGACCATCCTCGCCGGCTCTGCGGCGGCGTTGCAACCTCATCCGCAGGTCCGCTGACGAAAGCCTAGTTGAACGGCTATCGGTGGTCCGCCGGTCGACGTTAGGTGTGCATGACAACGAAACAAATGTTGTTGTCGCTCGCCTTTCGCCTTGCGGAGTCGCCTGGAGCGCGGTGATGACCAGATGATTGATGTCATTTACCCACTGCTGGGTTGCCCCCTGAGGGGCTCCTGCAGTTGGTGCGTTGCGGAGCAACTCACGCGCAGCAAGAATCGCGCTCTCTGGACTTGCCACCGGTGGTGCCGTGACGGCTGTCGCAGCAGGGGTCCGCTGTGCCCCATCGTGCTGACCTGCAGTCGATGGGGTGGCCGTTTGTTGACGCGATGACCCTAGGGGTGGGCATTCGGTTAATTCGGTTAATTCGGTTCGGTTAATTCGGTTAATGGTCAATTCGGTTAATAGAAATCGATAACCGAATATGACCGAACAAAAACATTAACCGCACAATTCGGTTGCGGTTAATTCGGCTCGGTTAATCGGTTAACCGAATTAACCGCATATAGATTAAAACACAATTTAAACTTAAAAATAAATAAAGAAAATTTGAAATTTTGAATAATAAAACAACATGAAATCAACTCAAACATAAAAAGACCAATATATAAGTTAATATGCAAGCATACATCCATGTTTGATAAACTATAAACCAAGAGAAACAAAAATATACATGAACAAATCACATAACCGAACCGATAACCGAAAACCGAATTAAAAACCGAATTATTAACCGAAAACCGAATAGCAAAAAAATCATAACCGAACCGATAACCGAAAACCGAATTAACCAAAAATTTCGATTAATTCTGTCGGTACCCTAAAAACCATACACCCCCTGAGGATACAAAGATCTCAAGGGAAGGACACCTACTCAAATTGAAGACCCTCGGGGGCCCACTTGTCAGACGTAACCGGACCCGCTTCTCCAACATGGTTAGCCCCTAGGTTGCCACGTGTACTGTCAGACCAGAGCTATTACCCGCAAGGGTAAAGCTCCGGGCCAAGCACTGAAACGGCACCTCCGGAGGTAACCCCTGACCGAGAGAAGCTCCGGACCTGACACGTGCCAGGCCTCCCCGGAGCTTCCCGCTTCCCACGAGCAAGCTCCGGAGCTGCCACGTGTCCATACGTCGGAGCTGGCCGCTTCAAACCCCCGGGAGACGTTGTAACGGCTCCGGATCTCCAAAGGACAGCCGCAGACTTCAAGACCCGATTAATTATCATTAATTCCACGTTAATGATATTTAATCGGATGATCTTAACACCTGTAACGGCACTATCAGAGCCGTTACAGGGTTATAAACAACAATTAATCTCGTGTATCAATACAAATAACCGCCAGGGCCACATGTCGGGCCAGGCTGACTTGTAACGGTTTGTCCTTGTACTGTAAAAGGACAAACCGACGATACACGGGGGGAGGGATAGAACTCTCTGAAGCTCACAAGTTAATACAACACACACACACACACACCCGTGGAGTAGGGTATTACGCTCAGGCGGCCCGAACCACGTAAACTACTGTGTCACTCGTGTCCAATCGCATTTCACTTTCTTAGGTCTCCGTGCGCCCAAACCGAACCACAAACTCCTTCAACACTTTCATAGTGTCAGGGGATCTGCCGACTCCAACAGTCGACAGTTGGCGCGCCAGGTAGGGGCGCCTGAGATCTTCAAGAATGGTGAATTATGCGGCTGGATCATCCAACGGGCAACCTGCTGCTCAGGCTGTCGGAGGCAATCCCTCCAACATGCAGCCACCGGCAGGAGCCTCAGTTCCAGCGGGAGTCACACTCCCACCACCACCACCATCTTCTCCGGCAAGACATGCCGGACGACATGATGGTGCACCGGCGTCACATTCTGCGCCGGCAAGTCATGACAACCCAGAACACGCGCTCCATGCAGCGCGTGCTCTCCTCCAGCGACCACCACCTCCGGATGCATCTCAAGGTGCCATGGAGCAATGGAGAGCTGATGTTGAGCATTTGGTCGCAGCTGCGGCCGAACACCTCAACAACCAGGGTCCACCTCCTTCAGGTCAGGCCCGTCGCAGCGACGAACGTTGTCTGGAAGACTTGGTCCACATGTCTCCAACAACCGGAGAAGAGCTGCGTCACAGCAAGTGACGTCATTGCCCTCTGGGGCACGACGTGCCCATACTGCATCTCGGCTTTCGAGACACGACCTCCGGGCTGAGCTTGATCGCCGATACCGCCAACAGGATGGCCGTGTCCATATCGAGCGAGCTCGAGAAAGACGAGATGCTCAAGACCTTTCTACTCTGGAAGGAGTAGGAGGAGGCTGTTCTGCCCTAGCCATGCACCTGCGCATGGTTAGATGGCCACAGAAGTTCCGGCCACACTTGCCGGAAAAATTCGACGGGACTGTTAATCCCGTAGAATTTCTACAGATATACTCCACTGCGATCCTAGCAGCTGGAGGAAACGAGGCCGTAATGGCCAATTACTTTCCAGTGGCCTTTACTGGGACCGACAGGTCCTGGTTTATGAGCCTTCCACCCAACTCTATCGACAGTTGGGAGGAGCTGTGCCGTCAGTTCACCGCCAATTTCGGGAGTTCATACACCCGTCCGGGCACTGAACTAGACCTTTTTGCGGTCGTGCAAAAAGGAGGAGAATCTTTGCGGTCATTCATCCAGAGATTCTCTCAGGTACGTAACACAATCCCTTCTATCTCAAGCGCTTCTGTCATTGTGGCATTCAGACAGGGTGTACGAGACAAGAAGATGTTGGAGAAGCTGGCGATCAAAGAGATCACCAGCGTCACAGAGCTCTTCAGCCTGGCTGACAAATGTGCCAGAGCTGCTGAGGGCCGTGAAATGCACTCCAAACCAACCCTGGAGGATCATAAAAAATCCTCCAAAGAAGAAGCCGCTACCTCCGGGAGTGGCAAGAAGAAAAAGAAGACCAACGGCAAGAAGAAGCCGTCGGCCGGCACATCCAACGTTGCAGCCACTGCAACTCCTGGTGGCCGGGGGCCACGCCCCGAGAAGCGACCTCGACCGTCTTCTGAAGACGGTGGCAAACCCAAGATGTGGTGCCCCATTCACAAAACGGGCAGCCACAGACTGGAGGACTGCCGGGAGGTCCAAAACCTTGCCGAGCGCTACCACAAGCGCCGGGAAGGGTCTCCCTTCCGACAGAGGGAGGGAAAACAAAAGGTCGATGAAGCTCCGGCTGAAGAGGAGTTAGGGTTTCAGGACCCCAAAAAGGTCTTGAAAGCTGTCTACACCTCCGTCGACGATGATTCCGACGTCTCCGACAACGAGCGTCAAAAAACCATGAACACCATCTTTGGTGGATCATGGGACATCACCTCTCGTCGTGTCATCAAGACTATGCGACGGGATATGGCTGCTGTAGCTCCTACAGCTAGACCGGAGCCACATCGAAAGTGGATGGACACACCCATCACTTTTGATGCTTCGGACTGTCCTCAAAGCATGGTCGGAGCTGGCCAGCTACCCTTGATGGTATCTCCCACCATCAACAACATCCAGCTCCATCATGTCCTGATAGATGGAGGTTCGGGGCTTAATCTCATCAGCTTCGAAGCTTTCACTAAGCTTCAGCTACGACCTTCGGACCTCCAGCCCTCTCGACCTTTCTCCGGAGTAGGTCCGGGGGCCATAACCCCACTCGGAGCTATTACTCTCCCTGTTACCTTCGGGACCCAGGAGAAGTATCGCACCGAAAAGTTGATCTTCGACGTCGCTCAGATCAACTTACCATTCAACGCCATCTTGGGTAGACCTGCCTTGTACAAATTCGTGGCAGCTGCTCATTATGGATACCTGGTGTTGAAGATGCCAACACCAGTAGGCGTTCTCCGGATCCGTGGAGATCGCACTGCCGGAGTAACTGCTCTGGAAGAACTCCACGCACTCACCACAGCGCAAGAGGAGGACTCCAGACAGAAGCAAGCTCCACAACCTCCGAGCATTCGTCAACGAGGCTCGACCTCTGCACCTCGTGTGCAGCCAAGCGGCGACACCGACATTCCCGTCAAAGTCGTCCAAATTGGTTCTGATGTCACTCAAACTACCCGCATATCGGGTGGCTTGAATGACAAATAGGAACTCGCGCTCATCACTTTCCTCCGGGCTAACATTGACGTGTTTGCTTGGCAACCGTCACAAATGCCTGGGATCCCTAGGGAAGTGATTGAGCACAATCTGAAGATTTACCCCGACGCTCGGCCTGTGCACCAAAAACCTCGGAAGCAATCTGTAGAGCGACAGAACTTCATCCGACAAGAAGTGAAGAAGTTGCTCGAAGCCGGATTCATCCGAGAAGTCTACCATCCAAAATGGCTGGCAAACCCAGTCGTTGTGCCTAAAGCCGGCGGGAAACTTCGGATGTGCATCGACTACACCACACTGAATAAGGCATGTCCAAAAGATCCATTCCCACTACCTAGAATAGACCAGATAGTGGATTCCACCTCCGGGTGTGAGTTACTGTGTTTCCTAGACGCATATTCAGGATATCATCAAATCCGGATGTCTAGAGAAGATGAAGAACATACTTCATTCATCACAGTGGATGGATTGTATTGTTACACAGCCATGCCTTTTGGTCTCAAGAATGCAGCTTCAACTTTTGTACGAGCTATGTACAAAACTTTCGAAGAACTCATCAGAGACATAGTGGAAGTGTACGTTGATGACATCGTGGTCAAAGTCAAGAACAAGGAGTCCCTCTTGGACACCTTGCAGGCTGTCTTCGACAAGCTGCGGGCCACCCGCACGAAGCTAAACCCAGACAAATGCGTATTTGGGGTTAGTTCCGGAAAGCTTCTTGGTTTCCTGGTAAGTCACCGGGGCATAGAGGCTAATCCGGTGAAGATAAAAGCCATTGAAGACATGCGGCCACCAACCCGCATCAAAGACGTCCAAAAATTAACCGGATGTCTAGCAGCCCTCAGCCGGTTCATTTCAAGACTGGCGGAAAGGGCACTTCCCTTCTTCAAGTTACTAAGGAAGTCCGGACCATTCCAATGGTCTGAAGAAGCAGAGGAGGCATTCCAGGAGCTGAAACAGTTCCTCACCACCCTACCAGTCTTGGTAGCTCCAAACCCTGGTGAGCCTCTATTGCTTTACATTTCAGCAGCTGACGAAGTCGTCAGTATGGTTCTGGTTGCAGAGAGACCGGAACTACCCAATACTCAGGAATCCAGATCCCTTCGGGAGGATCCGGAGGTTCCTGAAAGCGGGTCTGGGTCCCAGCTCCCAGACTTGAACCCACAAGAAGCCACTTCAGAGGACCCGGATCCTTCCGATAGGATCCAGGTCATTCCTGAAGAAGCTCCGGGTTCCTCCACCCAGAACCCGGAGGTCCCCAAAGATAGTCTGGACCCCTCCGACAGGGTCCGGATCAATGGAGAGGAAGCTCCGGACCCCTCCGGGAGGGTCCGGACCATTCAGCGACCAGTATACTTCATCAGTGAAGTGTTACATGATGCCAAGACTCGATACCTAGAGGTGCATAAGCTGCTCTACGCAGTTCTTATTGCCTCAAGGAAGCTTCGACACTATTTCCAAGCTCACAAAGTCTCGGTGGTAACTTCATATCCACTTCGAGCGATCCTGCATAATCCCAATTCAACTGGGAATATAGCAAAGTGGGCAGCGGAACTGGCTGAATTCGACCTCGAATTCATTCCAAGACAAGCAATCAAGAGTCAAGCGTTGGCAGATTTCGTGGCAGAATGGACTCCCTCTCCATTAAACCCTGGGGGCCCCAGCGAGCAGAAGACGGAACCACAAGTTCCGGCCTTCACTAAGCCTCACTGGACCCTTTACTTCGACGGCTCCATGCAGAAGCAGGGAGCCGGAGCTGGAATCCTTCTCCTCGCACCAACCGGGGAGAAAGTGAAATACATGGTGCACCTTGACTTCAAGGCAACCAACAACATGGCGGAGTACGAAGCACTCATATATGGATTAAAGGTGGCACTATCATATGGTGTCAAGCAGTTGCTGGTCAAAGGAGATTCACAACTTGTCATCAAACAGGTGAAGGGTGAATGCTCCTGCAATAATCTCCAGCTGGCTGCTTATCTCCTTGAAGTCCAGAGGCTTCAGAAGGACTTCGAAGTCCTAGACCTTCACCATGTTCAGCGTGCTCACAACGCTGAAGCTGACGAACTCTCGACCAAGGCGTCAACCGGAGCTCCGGCTCCAGACGGAACCTTTGTCCGGAGGTTGTCAAAACCCACAGTTCAGCCTGCCGAACTGAACGAAGGGGGCGAGATCAGCATCCCGAAGCTGACGGTCCCGATGGCCCTGTTACCATGGCAGCCATCAAGGGTCGTAGGTGCTGCCGGAAGCTCCGAGCAACCCAGCACGCAAGACTCAAATGCTCAAGTTAGTTCCGATGCATGGATCTCGGAGATCCGGAACTACTTGAAAGACAACATCCTTCCTGACGATGATGTATCCGCTGACCGGGTAGTCAGATTGGCTAAAAGATACACGTTGGTAGAAGGGGATCTCTACCGGCGCGGTGCCAACGGCATCCTAATGCGGTGCATCACAAGGGAAGAAGGCTGCGAGCTCCTCGCAGAAATCCATGGAGGTGAGTGTGGGAACCACGCGTCTTCCCGCACGCTGGTCGGAAAAGCCTTTCGGCACGGCTTCTACTGGCCTACAGCGCTCCAGGATGCTACTGAGCTAGTGAAGAAATGCAAAGCATGCCAGTTTCATGCAAAGCAAATTCATACACCTGCTCAGTCCTTACAAATGATACCTCCTACATGGCCTTTCGCTGTGTGGGGGATGGACATCTTGGGACCCTTCCCAAGAGCCGTCGGAGGTTACAAGTTCCTGTACGTCGCCATTGATAAGTTCACCAAGTGGCCGGAAGCTACTCCTGTTGTGACGATCAACAAACAATCTGCAATCAATTTTCTACAATCTATCGTGAGCAGATTTGGAGTCCCAAATAAGATCATCACTGATAATGGGACTCAGTTCACAAGCTCCGCATTTCAAGGATATTGCGAAGACCTCGGCATACAAGTTTGCTACGCTTCCGTAGCTCATCCTGCCAGCAATGGACAAGCCGAGAGAGCAAACGCAGAGATCCTTAAAGGACTCAAAACGCGCACTTATGAGCGTTTGAAAAAGCACGGAGCTAATTGGATCGAAGAGCTTCCGCCCACTCTATGGGCTAACAGGACTTCTCCAAGTCGGGCAACCGGAGAAACACCCTTCTTCCTGGTGTACGGAGCTGAAGCGATCCTTCCTCCGGAAATCACCTTGGGTTCCCTCCGAGTCCGGACCTTCGACGAAGCCGCGCAGGACCAGCTCCGGCGTGAAGACCTAGACCTCCTCGAGGAGGGAAGGTGCCAAGCAGCTGTTCGGAATGCCCGATACCGCCAAGCTCTACGGCGCTATCATCAGCGGCATGTACACAACCGACAGCTCGAGGAAGGCGATCTGGTGCTACGGAGAATACTATCCAGAGAAGGGCAAAACAAACTCTCACCCAGCTGGGAAGGGCCCTTCCGAGTGATCAAAGTATCCCGTCCCGGAAGCGTTCGCTTGGCTACCGAGTATGGGACACCTCTCCCAAATCCTTGGAACATCGAGCACCTCCGTAAGTTCTACACTTAATTCCACGGAGGTGAGTCTTAAGTAACTTGAAGAGTATGTTATAGAGTCATTGTACAGAGTCGGGTAGTTCCCCCGGGAGAGCAGCCGGACCTTTCCCGAAAGGTTTGGAAAGCTCATGCAACACTTGATACAGTCTCCGGACTAGAAGTGTAGCTAACTACCCTGGGTTAAACGAGAAACCGAACACACTTAGCCTGGTTCCGTACCCTAAGAGTGTACTCGTTTCCCATGTACCCCGGACCTATAATGAAAGACATCTTCATGTGAAATAGACTCCACGTGCATTCATTTTTGCATAAGGCTCGACATTTTTATTTTTCTCTTTCTTGTCTATAACAGAAACGTGCAATTCTTAAGAAATTCTAGTTAGACCGATTTACGTACGATTCGAGTTGAATTGTCGAATTTTGTAGATTTAAATATCGTCTGTGGCCAACTCGCCTGAAAGCCGCCAAGCCATTCTAGGGCCGGAGTGCGCTATCGACTTAGCCTGGTCAAGCACCCTAAGTACGCCACTCTACCTACATCTCGGCAGGCCAAAGTAAGGTGGGTCCATGGACAATTGGATCTAAAAGAAAACACAATTCATCCAATTATACTAAAAATCGTGTTCAACTTGAAATTCTCTTGAGAAACGTAAGCCGCGACGAAGTTATAGATAAGGAACGAATTTTACTGTTTTTCTTGGCTTAAGTGTGCAGGAAAAATAAACCCAATATTGATGGAGAAAAATCGGAGTTAACCAAGCTCCGACTCCCACCGGCGTTAACTTAAAGATGGTGAGAAGACTCTATCACTAGAGTCTGTTGCCAGCAAGCCAGGCGTGGCAAGGGTCATTGCCGGAGCTACTAAGCTCCGACACCTTGAAGTATTAACTATCGACACTCAACGTGTTGGTAGAGGCTATTGCCGGAGCTACTAAGCTCCGACGATGGATAGTGCCGGAGCTTCTAAGCTCCGACGACTTCAAGGGACCTTCACTATCGAAAACTTCGGACCTAAACTATACGAGTTCGAAGCAAATTTGTCTTCAACAAAACTCAACATCCTTTTGGTACATGTCCACAATCAAATTGTGCACATCTACCAGGGGGCCAAGTGAAGACAAAGATGTTGAAGACAAAAAATGAAATTCACGAAAAATTGGGGATTTCATTTCATCAGAAGACCGGAGATTACATCTGGAGACAAGGGATTACAAAATTGAGGAAGAAAAGAAGATACAAATAAAGGCTAAGAAAGATAGTCCTAGACCCTATGGAAGAACTCAGCGACCTTCTGGGCGACCTCCGACACGCTGGCTCGGATAGCTTCGCCTTCTCCTTCGACGGGGCCTTCAAGCACCGGGTCCAGAGAGAATCGAGGGTTCCGGCTAGTGTAACACGTCAACACATACTCTGTGACGTTCCTAGCCAGGGATTGCCCCTCGACCTCCAGCTGGTCCGCAATGACATCGCCCACCTTGGAGAGCTTGCTGCCCGCAGCGCTCAACGCTTGCAACGCAAGGTCCGGCTCCGGCTCCGGATCATCCGGGAGCACGGGGCTGAAACCCATCGGCGCTAGCGCATCATCGGCCTTGCTCAGGAACTCCCAAATTTGCAGGGAGTCCGTCTTCCTCAGGCCCTTCAGCTCTTCCAGGGACCTCTGGGCCGCCGCCAGCTCCGAATTCTCGCGGGAAAGACGCTCGACTTCTTTGGCGTTTTGCTGAATCTTCGCAGCAACCCACTTCTCAAGTCTTCCGAGCTCCTCTTCCCGGAGGTGGATCTTGTTCCGGCGGTCGACCAGGTCTTTCTCCCTAGCCTCTATTTTCTTCTCCCGGGCGACAAGGGCACACTCGTACTCGTAGAGTTCCTGCCCCCGCACCCAGGTCTTCTCCTCCTCCTCGAGGCAGCGCTCTTCCAATTTTTTAGTGCGCTCCTCGATACCCTTGTCCGCCAGAGCTGTCTTCTCGGCGAGCTCTTCTTCACGTCGCAAGACGTCATCCCGTAGCTCCAGGAGTTTTTGCTCCTCATCCTCGAGCCGCTTTTCCCTTCCCTCAAGTGCCTCTCGGCGCTTGATGAGTGCGGTACTGATGGCCTCGAGTTGATCGAACCGAGCGTTGGCCGCATCATTAGCAGCCTTAGCTTGGTCATGGTACTCCCGGGATTGGGCGTCGAGGTTGTGAGTCATGCTCTCCCTCTCGTCCAGCATCTCACCCCAGAGCTCCAGGCGGACCTTCTCCCGCCTGATCCATTCCTTGTCGTCCGCAATCCTCGACTGCGCCAGCTTGGTCTCGAATTGGAGTCGATTACGCCACCTCCTAAGGGTTTGGCGCTCCTCTTCAAGAGCCTTGCTGTCGTGGAAGAAAGCTAGCTGGACTTGACGTAGGCTGGAGCAAGCGTTGTCGATGGACATCGACAGCGAAATGGGCTCCGGACCTTCTGGGGTCTCCTCCGCTGGTTCCAGCGGGTCTTCATTTACAAAAATTGGGTCCCACTCTACGAGAGTGGAACCCCGAGCTTCCAAGGCACTAGGGCACTCCTCCGGGATGACCTCAGTCGCCACCGAAGAAGGTCCTGCCACCAAGCCTTCATTTGCCCCCTCGGGCTGGGGGCCGGCGACTTCGTTCAGGCACTCTGGCTCCGCCACGGGTACCATCGACGTCGTCGCCTCCAATGGCTCCGGCCGGGACACTTCTCCTGAGGGAGGCTCAAGCTCCCTCGCCTCTTCGACCATCGGCTCTGCAGCCGGCGCCACCACAATCACCGGCTCTGCAGCCGGCGCTCCAATAGCTACCGGCTCTGCGACCGGAGCTTCGGAAGTAACCGGCTCAATTGCCGGAACCACTTCAACTTCCAGCTCGCACGCCGGGGCTTCAGCTACCTCCGGCTCAACCGCCGGGGCTTCAGCACTTTCCGACTCTGAAGCCGGGACCGCTACTTCCTCCGACTCAACAGCCGGAGCATCTACTTCTTCAGCACCAGGGCCCGGAGCTTCAACCTCCGGAGCGGGTGCCGCTGGCGCATCTTCAATCCCGTGGTCCGGCGCTACCACGGGAACTTCTGGAGACGAGTCGAGGTCCATGACCACGACAGCCGGCGCCGGAGCTGTCGCAGCCTCCGCCTGGGGCGGCACCGCGGCTGGAGCAGAAGCCTTCGCAGCCTCAGACACTGTGGCTGAGGGCGGAGCTTCACTCCCCTTCTTGGGAGCGCTGCAGATGGAGAATGAAGAAATTGAGCAAACAGATGCTATAATTAAAAGTTAATTGAGGTAAGCAAGAAAAATTACCTTGGGAGGCTCACACACCAGCTTGCGCGGAACCTCTTTCCCGGACGTTCCGGGCTGGCCACGGTCGGCGTAGGAGCTCCGGGAGGACTCCCAGGACTTGCCGTAGCCGCGGGCGTTTCCCGGGTCGGAGCTCTCCTTGACCGGGAGGAACTCCTAGACCTGGAGGCCCTCACCGCTTCTCGAACCGGAGTCGCCTGTCCGGAGCTGGCACCTCCGGAGGGACCCATCACGGGGACAGCCGCACTCCGGGAGGATCCCACCGCCGGAACAGTAGCGCTCCGAAAAGACCCCACCACGGGGACAGACGCTACATCGGCGGAGGATCTTCCTTCCTGAGGACGGGGAACTGGCGGGGAAGTAGCAAGCCCGACGGACCTTCCGTCAGCATGTCGCAGCTTCCTCTTCCGGCTCTCCGGCTCCTCCGCCAGCTCCTTGCCCTTGCCGGTGACCTCAGCTCTTGGCTGAGAGACAGGGGTGGAGCCGCCTTCCGACAACCCGGGAATCGCCAACCGGGCGGTCGATCTTCTCTCGACGACGCCAAGGTCGTCAAGCGCAGGCATCTTCCGCCGGAGCTCCCTGCTGAACTCAACTTCCACGTTCAGGGGGAGGAAAGCCGGCGGCGGAGTCAAGTACTCTCCGTCAACATCGATGCCGTGCTGGAATTTCTTGAGGTGAAACTCCAAGGACTTCCCCACCATGCTGGACTTCAACCCGGTCTCGACCCGGTCCTCGTCCATCACGCTGTTGAGGGCCCAGGCGAGCTTCTCCCTCCTCTTCAGCGGTGCCCACCTGTTGGACAGGAAGTTGCAGAACACCGCCTGGGGAGTCAGTCCTCCCTCCACACATTGGCGGATCCTAGACAGGATGGGGTCGAAAGCTGCCGCCAGCACCGGAACTTCGCTCCACACCGACGTGTCAATGCCGGGCAGACCGTCTGGCAGCTCCAACCGCTCGTGCTCCTCCACCCGGACAACTACCCAATCTTTCTTCCAGTCATCCCACTTCCCGGAAGGGAACGACCGGAGGTACTTGAACGGACACTTCTTGCGCTTCACAAAGTAGTAGAAGCCAAGGTACTCGTCACTTCGGCCGGTGGTTTGAACGGTGAAGAAAGTGCGGAAGAGCTCGATGCAGGGAGGGATGCCCACCCACATCTCGCAGAAGTGGACAAAGATGGACACAAGGAGGAGGGAGTGAGGGCCAAGGTGGTATAGCTGCAGACCATAGAAGTCCAGCAGCATCAAGAAGAAGGAAGAAAACGGTGGGATCAGCCCCACCATGGCGTACGATGAAAAGTACACCATTTCGCCGGAGTGCTCCTTTTTAAAGGGAAGCTCCCCGCCGGCGCGGACTGAACGGTTGAAGAAGTCCGACGACCACCCCATGAGGGCTCGGACCTTCTTCAGATCGCTCTCCGTCTTCAAACGACTTTCACGCAGACCCAACTCCATCGCAGCACAGCTAGGCGAGAGAAGAGAAGCAAAACACGAGTTGGGAGTTTGAGCGCAAGAACAGATGGAAAGCGTAAAGAACTCCCGACGGTGCACTTTCCTTCTTAAGTAAGCCCTCGCAACGCTTGGATGGAAACTACAGGGGAGTCAAGGATACTACTCAAGAATTCAACCCAGCCGATGACAAGAGGGCCCGAGACCACCCTGACGATCAAGTCGAGGTTCTTACCCAGGCGAACAGTTGTCATCACGAGGCGGGAAACCCAAAGGCGGCGGACTGACAAGGCGCGCGGAACCGATACGGTTTTCGTATCGGGAACCGGCGACCTTCAATTGCGAGAGATCCACACGTCAAAGATCTTATCTGCCGCCTGAGGTGCGCCACGCGTCGGCACTTAACCGTAAAGTCCCACCAAAGGCACCTCCAAAGACCCTTGAAGACCCAGTTCAAGAGTCGCAAGTGTGGACCCACCTCCGGCGGAATGACTTCATCCCGTTGGCCTTCCCCGGAGGTAGGCCCAGGGGGCCACTGTCGGTACCCTAAAAACCATACACCCCCTGAGGATACAAAGATCTCAAGGGAAGGACACCTACTCAAATTGAAGACCCTCGGGGGCCCACTTGTCAGACGTAACCGGACCCGCTTCTCCAACATGGTTAGCCCCTAGGTTGCCACGTGTACTGTCAGACCAGAGCTATTACCCGCAAGGGTAAAGCTCCGGGCCAAGCACTGAAACGGCACCTCCGGAGGTAACCCCTGACCGAGAGAAGCTCCGGAACTGACACGTGCCAGGCCTCCCCGGAGCTTCCCGCTTCCCACGAGCAAGCTCCGGAGCTGCCACGTGTCCATACGTCGGAGCTGGCCGCTTCAAACCCCCGGGAGACGTTGTAACGGCTCCGGATCTCCAAAGGACAGCCGCAGACTTCAAGACCCGATTAATTATCATTAATTCCACGTTAATGATATTTAATCGGATGATCTTAACACCTGTAACGGCACTATCAGAGCCGTTACAGGGTTATAAACAACAATTAATCTCGTGTATCAATACAAATAACCGCCAGGGCCACATGTCGGGCCAGGCTGACTTGTAACGGTTTGTCCTTGTACTATAAAAGGACAAACCGACGATACACGGGGGGAGGGCTAGAACTCTCTGAAGCTCACAAGTTAATACAACACACACACACACACCCGTGGAGTAGGGTATTACGCTCAGGCGGCCCGAACCACGTAAACTACTGTGTCACTCGTGTCCAATCGCATTTCACTTTCTTAGGTCTCCGCGCGCCCAAACCGAACCACAAACTCCTTCAACACTTTCATAGTGTCAGGGGATCTGCCGACTCCAACAGTCGACAAATTCGGTGCGGTTAATTTCGGTTAACGTTTATGCGGTTAACCGCGGCCACCCCTAGACGACCCAGATCTTCCCGCTCTAGAACGGGACCTGTCTCTGGGGTGAGATGAAGCTTGGTCCTCACGTGTCACCTGCTGACGGGGCTGTGACCTGGAGGAACTGGCATTGGAACGAGTGTTCACCATACTGCTGGTGAAGATTCTTGCAGAAGGAAGCCCCCCTACCTGGCGCGCCAAATGTCGAGGTCTCTAAACTGACACCTCCCCCGGACCAACTCGGGAGCAGTCCATGGAGGTTCGATGTATTTTCAGGGGGCTAGTCCTAGCACGATCGAGCGCAGTGGATGATGAACACGAGGGTTTTACGTGGTTCGGGCCGCCTGAGCGTAATACCCTACTCCACGGTGGTTTGTGTGTTGTATTGCTTGAGTCTGGGCGAACCTGTCTTAGTCGGTGGCTGCTCGATCCTTTTATAGTTCAAGGTCGAACATCTTACAAGTGGGGCCTGGAGCCCGACAGGTCGCCCTGGGAGTACCAAATATCTGGGAGTAAATGCCATCCTCTGACAACGGCTTCAATGTGTCGCCTGTCCATACCCTGCTGCAGGGCTACAAATAGCCCCTCATCATGGTCGCCCGTGTCTTGTCTGTCTCGTCGAGGCCTCTCATTGGTCCGTCGTACGTAGTAGTTCAGCTCTGACCAGTCATGACAAGACCTGTCACAGTCCACTTGACTTATGAGTGCGAGCTCCCGCTGACCTAGGGAACATGCACGTCCTTCTAGCTTTGGCGTACTGAGCATGCCTCCCTTTACTGCTCCTTCCGTGGGAAGGCTCAAACTCAGCGCTGCCTGACACGTGGCAGCTCACGAACGTTTCCTCAGTGGGACGTCCATGTTCGGGTGGTTGGGTCTGGAGCTGTCGGGGACGTAGTAGCATCGGACCCTCTCCCCACGAGAGGAGGTCCGGAGCCGCTGACCTAACGAGCACGCCGAACCTTCCCTCGGCAAGGCGGTGAACCCAGTGCTGCAGGCCACGTGGGGGCACTGGACTTTCTCTCGATGAGAGATGCTACTGCACCGCTTACCACGTGGCATCCTGGGCCCATATCAGGTCTCGCCCCCGTGGGCGGTGGGGCCCAGCATACATTATCCCTGTACCTACGGATACCCGGTTCACCATGCACCGACAAATCCCCTTCTGTCGGTTGGGGCAAATCTCTGTGGTGACTGCCCGTCGGGGGCTGCGATTTTCATGCATCCACGCAAAGCAAAGAACGAACGTTGCATTTTCTTGATGAACAGGCCGGAACCAGAGAACATTCCGCCTGCAATCATCCCCTGATGACTCTGAACGACGACGATAGTGAATGAATCCATCGACGTGAAATCAATCAACCAGAGAACACGCGCGAGCAAGCAAGCACGTCCATGAATCCATCCACACATGCATGGGCGCTGAGCGAGCGGAGAAGATGGGAAAGGCTGCCGGGGTCGTCCCCACCCCCCGGCGCACGCACCTGCTCGGGAGGTTTCCTCGAATAGGCAACGACTAAAGCGGATCGTGCGATGGAAAAAGGACCGGCGCTGCCGGGGTCGTCGCCTTGCGTTTGCATGAGCAGTGATCATTGCTGCCGATGCGGATGGAGCGATGGGTGGACGGACGGATGGAAGTTGCGCCGTTCGCTTCCCCAGACCCTGTTGTCCTACGACCGGCACGGCAGATTCCCTCCCCTCTTCAGTGTCGCCGTCCTCGCTTTTACTCTACTACGGACGACGGGGCGGCAGCAGCAGCGCGGTAAGTCGGTGAAGAGTAATCAAAGAACAGGTAATTCCTCTGTCTCTAAAAGGTTGTGGTTTTGTAGTTCAAAAATGAACTACAAAACCACAAATTTTTAGAAACCGAGGAAGTATATGGGTGGCGAGTTTTAAAGAGAATTTGGATCTCAGGAGGATGAGATGATGAGGAATGTGCCTTTTGGCGGGAATTCTGTCCCGTTTCGAGTTTCAAGCTCGTCAGCATCTGTATCTGCGCGCCACAAGATGAGAACATCCTGTGCTTGCTCGATCGCCTAGTTAAGGTTTCCTCCTCCAATCCACCGTACCGGACTCGCATCGCACGCGAACCAGGAGTCCAGGACGTGACATCACTTGCGCAGTACCGGCACGTACGTACGCACGTACGCGCACCTGCACAGAACAGCGGCGTTCAAGTAGCCAGCCGAAACGGGTGGTTGTGGCTAGGGTCACTCGCGGTTGGAACTCGCGCCCAGCCGCTTCTGCTTGTCCGCAGCGTTTCATCGAGGAATCTTTGGTAGGCTCTGGACTGGCAGTGGCCCTCGCTGTACTGTAAGTACGTTTCATCAGTCATTCTCGCTTGGGCTTGGCTGTCCGTCCGTCCCGAGTGCTCGTTGTCCGTCTGCCAGTTCATCGGCTGGGATCTTGACATACGGACACGTCTCAGAGCCTGACCAAGCCCTGGCGACCTAACGCATTTGGAGGGGAATGACAATACCATACGGTGCCGTATAAGATCGCTCGCACCGGTTTTATAAGGATGTTTAGATAGTGTAAATTTAGAGTAAATACTGTAAAAATAAAAAATAATAGTGTATAGAGTAACGAGTGCACATAGCCTAATATCGTTCGGTACAGGGTGCAACCGACGAGACAGCACGAAGCCGCATCGTTTTGTTTAGTAGTAACACATGCTTGTTCGGTTAATTATTACTCCTCAAGCTTCAAAATAATTATCACCGATTAGTTTAAAAATAAACTAATCGGTAACAATTATTTTAAAACGGAAGTAGTATATTTTAATCGTCTAGTTGATCCGTCTCTCTGCCACGACATCGATGCGGCCAAACGGACCGGCCAGCTCGACTTCAAAAGACGGGCGACCGGTAGTAGTAGCACAAAGGACGCGCGGCGCGCCACGTACCGGCGTACGGTCGGTCAAGCCACGCCTGGAATCAGACAACCTTCTCAGGTCAGGGGAGAAAAGAATGCTGGTTCCGCGAACTCCAAAACGGGATCAAGCCAAAGTTAGCGTCGTCATGATGATGATGATGATGCACTATTACTATTTAGTAATAATAGACGTGACAGGGTGTTTTGCGATCTTTCGAAAAAAGGGGGTTTATGTTGTGTTCGATGTGAGATTAAATCGGGGGCCGTGTCGATAATTTCGGTACGTCTCGATGACGTTGATTGCGGTGATGACCGCAATCGACAGATGGTGATTATATAGTCATAGATAGATAGCCTCATACTAGGCATGATCGGTGATCGCAGCGATGATTACAGGGAGGTGCAGGGATCAGTTTGAGCGTCCTCCCGCACCGGGACAAACAATCATCTGGTTTGTAACCGTTTAGCATTTGGAATCAGCAAGCACCGGGTTTCTTTGGACTGCGTTATATAAATAACGTTGTTTAACGGAGGGAAGTTTTAGAGAAGTGTCTTTAAGAGGGAGCAACATCCATCGTCCCCGGTGTCAAGGATAAGAAAACGACACATGATAAGAAGGAAACCGTTCACCCTCTGTCGTTGCGTTGCTGCCCTGTCGACGTCACACCGCCGCACATAAAAAAATCGCCGAGAAACACCGGCTACCGGAAGTCAGTTTTTCAGCTGTTACTGAAGGTCGTGTTCGAAATCGACGCACTCGCCGCCACCGCGGCACATAGAAAAACACCAAGCATCGCCTTCACCATGCATGAACACACTAGAATATTCAAGGTCTCATTTGCCTGCCCCTTTCAAATCCACGTCAGGTTGCAGAAAAAAAAAGGCGTCACTATAGTATTCCGTCTAGAACGAACAAAAAAACAAGGAAACCTTGCACTCCGGATGTTTGACAAAGAAGATCAATTTTACATCCCCGTCGCCAAGATATAGTAGGACTAGGACGGTTTAGAATTACTAAATGGTTATTGATGGAACTGTATTAATGACAGGATTAGAGCCACGAATAAGGATCTCCGACTTAATCAGAAGTTATTGACATGTGACATGTGGATCCAGTCCCACATCAGATTCCTGTCACCGTCGGGCCGCGGAAGCCAGAGGTGAGTTGTACACCGTACGCTAACCGCATTCACATCGGGTCGACGCGGCCGATTAGCGCGCCGCGAGTCGTCTGGATTCTGGAACCCTCCCCACCCACGGCGGAAAGACGACGCTGACCTCACCGGCGACGGCACCCAACAACACAACATTACCGGGGCGGTAATGGCGATTAGTGGCGGAACGACCGGGACAAAACTTCATCATCGCATCGGGCGGATAGATTACATGACACTGCATTACTGCTACACAGTAGCCTCCCTGCTTTTCATTTTTTACAGGATTTTCTAGTAGTAGAATACTGATCTCCGGCTCCGGGCAAGCACTGCTGATTAAGCTAACCGCTAGCTGAGTACGCTAACTAAACCGCTGAAACTCGGGCCATGCATGGTTTGATACAGCGAATCGGAACGCCGTGACGGGAGCGGAGCGTTGCGGGCGTCGGCGGGCCTCACATGACGGAGCAGGCGTTGGGGTTCTCGTCGCTGAACATCTGCGGCGCGTGGAGGTGGGCGGCGTACGGGTACGACGGTGGAGGCGGCGGGTATTGGGCGACGGCGGCGGTGGGGTAAAACCCGGGCTGGGGCGCGCCGGGGCCACCGTAGTACCCGCCGTGGGCCGGCGGAGGGTAGGGCGAGTAGCCGTAGTGCGGCGGCATCTGGTACATGCCGGCGTCGGCCAGGGGCGTCGGCGCCACCGACGCGGCGGACTTGTCCTTCTTCTCGTCGCTTCCGCCGCCGCCTTCCTTCTTCTTATCACCGCCGTCGCCGGCGCCCTTGTCCTTCTTGTCGCTTGCGCCGCCGCCGTCCTTCTTGCCGGGCGCGACGACGTCCACGGGTCGGCTGAGCTTGTCCCTGAGGTAGGCCGGCAGCGCGGCGGCGTCCATGGTGCCGGTAACCTTCACCAGGTCCTTGGCGGCCTCAACCACCACATTCTTCACCCCTAGAATCAGAACGTGGTCAAGTGTCAATTCAACCTTCAATAAGTTGGGAATCCGCGCGCGGCAGGAAACAGAACGAAAAACTCACCTTTGATCTTGGAGATGCGGCGCTTGATGCGGTCGATGCAGCCTTCGCAGTGCAGCCGGATCTTGAGCGTCACCGTCTCCTGAAAGAGGAACAAAAGGCAGAGCAGTTTCAGTCTCTGTTCATGCACCACCGTCTCCTGAGAGCGGCATGCAAGTAAGAAGTAACTGACCTCTTTGGGTTCCTTTGGTTTCTTCTCCTCCTTCTTGGGCTTGTCGGCGGCCTTCTTGTCACCCTTGTCCTTCTCCGACTTCTTCTCCCCACCACCACCGCCGTCGCCGCCCTTCTCCTTGTCAGCCTTCTTATCGCCGCCGCCGTCCGCCTTCTTGTCCTTCTTGGGCGGTCCGGCGCCGGCGGAGACGATCTGCACGGGCTTCTTGGTTTTGGATTCGATGCGCTCCTTGAGCTCCGCGGCGTCCGCCGGGCCGGTCACGACCACCTTGCCCGCCGCCATGTCCGCAGCCACCGACTCGACGCCTGCGCCCGCCGCGAGAGAACAGTCAAACGCTCAGAAACTGTCGACGCAAAAGGAGCAAACCGACCGGCCGACGAACCAACGGAACGGATTGAATACGCACCTGGGGCGTGCTTGATGGCCTTGCGGACCTTGCTGGCGCATCCGGCGCAATGCAAGTCGACCTTGAGCACGATGGGCTGCGGCCCCGGCGCCGCGGCGCCGGCGTCCTTCTTCTTGTCGCCTCCGGCGCAGGCGTCCTTGCTCGCCGCCTTCTTCTCCTCTCCCATGGCGGCGGCGGCCCTGTCCTGTCCTGGCTCGGCTATGCCTCGCGGTGTGGAGTGGAGGCGGTGGTTGCCAACCGAGGGCGCGGGGTTCGAGGATGGAGAGAGAGAGACTGCCGCGCTGGTTTTGCGAATCAGGAGGAGTGGTGCGGCGGGTGTGGGCTCGGCGTTAAATAGCAGGGGACGGTACGGAGGACTGCGCGACTGCGGTGGTGGGTGGCCGCAGTGAATGAATGGGCGACACTGTGCGTCAGCCGCGTGGGTTGGGTTGCGGCGTAGCGGGTCGGATCACGAGCGGGGGGTGGTGCAGTGCCGGTTGCCGCTGCTGACCGCTGACTGGCGACGGATGATGACGAGGACGTGGTGCTGGTGCGTGCGCCGCCCGTCAAAGCGTGCGGTTTCGCCCCAGCTTCGTGGTTGGTTCCTGTTTTTTTTTTCTCTTTACCAGTCTTCATCCTTGCGGTGGTAGTAGCATCGTGCTGTGAGAGCGAGTAGTGCTAGTTGATTTTCTAGATTTGTGATTCGCGTCTTGTTTACGAAAATCTGTGGGCTAAGAGATTGATCCGGTGGTCGTGCCTTAGAGCGTGGACCATACCAACGGTTAAATTTTGTATAGGGGTTTGAGGTAAACAGGAAAACTGCCGAGAGATCAGGGGACTCGCCTCCAGTAATCGGCCGGCCCCAGTAATCAACTCCACGGCACGACAGATCAGGACGAGCGCTCGCATTCTCACTAGCCGGGCACCATTGGGCACACAGCAGCGACACGAATTGTCGCTGGGGTCAGCGTCAGGCGGCGGCGGCGGCCCGTTCCGTTGCTTCTGGAGCCGTCAGTTTCGATCCTATTCGCGCGCCGAGGCCGCAGGGCGGGCGCGCCCACGTTTTAGCGGTAGAGTTACCTGGACAGATTTTGGTATGGATACATATTTTGTGCTTCTGGCGGTCACGTCTAGTATCTCGTGCCGACCCAAATTACAATTAATGGATTGTATGACCAACTTGTGAATTTTGAAACGAGACTTGATCTGCTTCAAGGTTGCTCCTGAGGGTCTGTCAGGCGCCGTTGCCGTGCCAAGGTACTGGGATTCATTGAAACGCAACAACGAGTACGCGGAAGGGGCCCAGCGGCAGCAGAAACGGGGCTTGAGAATTAATTATTCTTGTCTGTGGGTGCATGCTCTCCGCGGCAGGTCTGGCCGCCTCTTTGACCGGATGTTTGGGCTTATTCCTTCGCGCCCGTGACAAGATTAAGCGCGACCTGGGTTTGGTTGGTAGGGGGTTCATGGAACCTACGCGTTTCGGCGTGAGCGACTAGGCCCAGCGATTGATTTCTTCCACGTGCTGGGCTTTTCCCTTGGCCGGCCCGGTTTGGCGGTCTCTCCATCCAGCAAAATTCAAATAATTCAAGCGCCCGCTTGTCACTAACATCCCAATTGGAACAGGGGATTTTCATTGATTTTTTGGAGAAATTCACTCCTTTGGAAATGATCTATAACTATATGTTTGGAACACAAGAAGGCACCAGTTCCTTCCTGTGGAAAAGAATCAGACCTTCTGTGCTTGGTAGGAAAAATATCCTCCGGATAAAAAGAAAGAAAGCTCTAACTTGCTCACACTCTCTCTCTTATGCTCTCTACAATCAAATGGTTTTCCTGCAATCCAAGCACCAACAGGAGTTCTCATTTTCTCTATTTTTTTTAATTTCTACCGTTTGGTCACTTTCTTCATTCCCGCATTTTGACCATTCTTATGTTTTTTTTTCTCTTCTTGTGTTTTTCATTACTACGTTTCAAACATGTCCCAAGAGTGTACTTTTGTATGTGTTTGTTTCAGGGCCAGGGTCATCTCACTTTATGTGTTTGTTTCAGGAGCGAGGAAGAGTAGGATGCTCCTAGAAGAGAATATACCTCTCGGGCGACTTGGCCTCCAAAATCTTGTCGGGTCAACTCATCTTCCTTTCATGATGCAATTCATTCCACCCTTCACAAAATCTGAGGTTATGGAAAGATATCATTCATCCCATCCCTCTCTCTACCTACCAATATGAAAACAGGGACCATTCCATTCTTACAATCAAACACATAGCTGGGATCATTTCAACCATAAAAGATAGAATGCTTATGTCCCATCATAAATTATTTCCAAACTAAACACACCCTAACACCCCTAGGCGTGACCCATTGGCCATCCTAAGATAACCGGTTCATAGGAGGCATCAGATTGGGAGTCGTCAGCCTAAAGCATCACAGAATGGCGCAACTCTGTCCTTTTATCTGCATCGTTCAATTTGGTGCCCTCTGAAACTTAAGCAGCAATTTTATGCACTCTTTTTGTTTCTTTATTTTCACGCTTTCACTATCTTCATGCAACCATGCAAGCATTAGACCGTTTGCAGCGGGGCCTCTATGCCATCCAAGACGGGGAATTAACAGGCCGACACGATAGCGGCTCCCCGTAGCGACGAGTGTAGCGAAATTGGTAAATCCCCAACCTCTACAGTGCCTCGAGGAATTACCCGTCTATTCATTGCAATAACATAGCTCCCAAGGCGTTGAGTCATTGGCTTGCGTACGACAGAGGAAGCAACAAAGGTCCATGATGCTCGACTGTTGGTGGGTGTGCGAAGTAGTGTTCCGACGTGGGCAAGCAGTGAAAGCATCAATACAGAGGGAGAATGTCTGAAAATAGAGGGAGTGGTGGAGAAATGTAGTCCGACAAAAGATGCACAACCAGCGGCCGTCTGACATGAAGGGGAGGTGTGCAAGCTGCAGGCAGCGAGGGAGTGAAGAGGCACCACGAAACTCCACGTTGTTGTCCTTGACCCCAAGCAAGCAACCATCCTAAATACCTAGCGCGTCGCCGTCCTTGATCCCAGCCCTAAGTTGTGACTACCTCGGTCCCAACTTGCATCTTCTTGATGGAATTGACCAAGGTACATAGTATGTTTGCATGCCGCCATCCCCAAGCATACAAGTGCGCGCTCCTCTCACCTGCTCGTCCATCGACCTCAGTGACTACAAGGTGATGCTCCTGTGGATCTAGTCATTCGCTTGGTCTAATAATCCCTAAGTCATTGGTTAGTGAGGTTTGTGTTAAGGATATACTAGTAGAGCTCACATCTCTTTTTGCATCTTGATATGTTAATGTTAACTTTCTAGTCCCACATCTGTTGATAAATGATACTTATATTCACATTTGTAGACATTAGTATTCTATCTTATTTCTTGTATGTCGGTACCCTACATACCGGATACCCCGCGCACAGGATGGAAACGGCTAAGGACCGAACCTCACCGCAAAGGCAGGCTCTAGAGCTACCATGTGTCCAACGGGACCAGACCCCACCCCTCATTAGAGGTGGGTGTAGGATTTAAGAGCACGTGTAAAGCTACCAGAAGGGGGGAGAGTGAATGGTAGATTAAAACTTTTCAGCGGAAGCAACAAAAACACCTCTCGGTAGAAAACTGATCTGTTAAAGAAACCATGTTTACGACTAATATAAACATGTTCAACTGTGACAAATATATTATAGATTGTAGATAATCAAGTCACAAAGACGTCACAACAAGAATCACGAAAATCCGTCGAGAAAAACTCAAGTTACGATCGAAAGATCGAACAAAGGTCAATCTGTCCTACCCGAGAAAATAGTTCTGGAACACTGCAAAGAAACTCGTGTTACCATAGCCATCGGGAGGAGCAAGGCATAGCCTCAAGAAAAGAAGAAGAGGCCCTACGGTCATGCTCACTTTGGCAATGAATGGGACTCTAACGATGAGTCCTCCTCCGAAGACAAGGAGAAGGTGGCAACCATAGCCATCGGGAGGAGCTCCAAGGGAAGCAAGCTTTTCCCCAACCTCAACGACCACAAGCCAACTTGCCTCATGGTGAGAGAAGGAAGGAGAAAGGTTACTTCTCACTCATCCTCCTCCATATCCTCTCATGATGAATTTGATAGTGCTAGTGAAAATGAACACATGTTTAAGGATATAAGTAAGAGCACTTTGCGTAGAATGAAATTGCTCTTGGATGAAATTTTTGAGAAGGAGGAGCTCATACATAGGCAAGAGGACATGCTTATCCATGAAAAGTAGAGATGTCAAGAGCTCATTGAGCTCCTTGAGCTTGAGAGAGAGAAGAGCAAGGCATTATAGCATGAACTTGCTCTAAGCAATAAAACACGCTCAAGTCTTGAGGAGACTACCATTGGGCTCAAGGACGAACTTGGCAACTTGGCAAAAGTTAACAAGATCCTTGAAACTCAAGTTGAGTCCCTCAAGACTAATGTAGCCTCTTCCTCCAAAAGCTCATCCTCCTCAAAGGTTGCATCCAAAACAATCTCCACTTGCAAATGTTCAAACTTGATTATTAAATTAAAGGATGAGCTTAAGTTGACTCAAGGCAAACAAGCACTTAAGGGTGCCATCTTTGACAAAGAGAAGGTGGTGTATGCATGAAGTGCATACAACAACACAAGATCTCTCTATGTTAAGGATGGTCTTGGCTATACTAGAGGTGGAAAGCAAAATGCTAAAACCTCCAAGTATGGTAAAGACTTAATTGTCTTTGTCAAGGGAAGCAAATCCCCAACTAGAATTGAGAGGAACATTTCAACTAGCAATAAAATACCTAAAACTGAACCACATCCTCTCTTTTATGATTTTGATGCATATTATGTTCTAATGAGGAACAAGTATGACAAAGTGTTTGCTAGATATGTTGGGCCACTCCGCAAGAGCTCCAAGTCTCGCGTGTGGGTGCCCAAGTGCCTCACTACTAACATCAAAGAACCCAAATCCGTTTGGATACCTAAAAGGAAGGCATAACCTTGTTTTGTAGGCATACTCCTCCAGTGGATCCAAATGTGTGCTCGATAGTGGATGCACCAACCACATGTTCAGAGAGAGAAATATGTTCGTGGAGTATGAAGACAATGATGATCCAAGTGAAGGGATCTTCTTCAGGGACAATAGCCAAGGGAAAATCCTTGGCTCCGGTAAAATTGCTATTTCTCCCCAACATAATCTTTCTCACGTTTTGCATGTTGATTCTCTAGACTATAACCTTTTGTCCATATCACAACTATGTGACAAAGGTTATAATTGTGTTTTTACTAATGACGGTGTGAGTGTCCTTCGGAGAAGTGATGACTCAATCGCTTTTAAGGGTGTGCTCAAAGGGAAGCTCTATCTTGTGGAATTTGCCGTGGATAAAGCCCAACTTGACACATGCTTAATGACGAAAACCAACATAGGATGGCTTTGGCATAGAAGGCTAGCCCATGTTGGGATGAGGAACTTACAAAAACTTCTCAAGGGCGAGCACATTCGTGGTTTTAAGGATGTTGTCTTTGAAAAGGACAGGCCGTGTAGTGCTTGCCAAGCAGGAAAGCAAGTGGGAGCGCAACACCCCTCCAAGAACATCATGATGACGACAAGGCCTTTGGAACTGCTACACACGGACCTTTTCGGGCCAATAACCTACATTAGCATTGGCGGTAACAAATATGGACTTGTTATTGTTGATGACTTTTCTCGTTACACTTGTGTATTTTTCTTGCATGATAAGGGTGAGACTCACGGTGTCCTCAAGAGGTTCTTGAGGAGAGCTCAAAATGAGTTCACCTCAAGAATCAAGGCTATAAGAAGCGACAACGACACCGAGTTCAGGAACACTCAAGTGGAAGAGTTCTTGAATGAGGAGGGCATGAAGCATGAATTTGCAGCCCCCTACTCCCCTCAACAAAATAGGGTGGCGGGACGGAAGAATAGGACACTCATTGAGATGTCAAGGACGATGCTTGATGAGTACAAGACATCAGACCGATTTTGGACGAAAGCAGTTAACACCGCTTGCCACGCTGTCAACCGATTGTACCTCCACCGCCTCCTCAAGAAGACCCCCTACGAGCTCCTAGTTGTGTGTTAGATCAAGAAGACTCTCCACAAGAAGCTCTTAGGAGGATGACACTTGGGGATATTAGTGCAAAAGAACAACTTCAAAACTCAAGTGATCAACCACAAGATGATGCAAGTCATCCCCCACATGACCAAGGTGAAGATGGACAAGTGGCACCTCAACATGATAAAGAAGACGAAAGTCAAGAGGAAAGCATACATCAAGGGGGAGACCAAGAAGAAGAAGAGGATAATGATGACTCAAGAGTTCAACCTCCACATCCTCGTGTGCATCAAAGTGTTCAACGGGATCACCCCGTTGACAACATCCTAGGATATATTACAAAAGGGGTAATCACTCGTTCTTGTGTTGCTAACTTTTGTGAACATTACTCCTTTGTCTCTTATTTGGAGCCTCATAAGGTTGAAGACGCATTGATAGACTCGGATTGGGTGGTGGCCATGCACGAGAAGCTCAACAACTTTGAGAGGAACAAAGTTTGGGAGCTTGTCAAGCGTCCACAAGCAAATATTGTGGGCACCAAGTGGGTGTTCCGCAACAAGCAAGATGAGCATGGCATGGTGACAAGGAACAAGGCACGACTTGTGGCCAAGGGGTACTCACAAGTCGAAAGTTTGAGTTTTGATGAAACCTTTGGCCCCGTAGCTAGGCTAGAGTCAATTCGTATATTACTTGCCTTTGCTACTCACCATGATTTTAAGCTCTATCAAATGGACATCAAGAGTGCATTCCTAAATGGTCCAATAAAGGTGGAAGTCTATGTGGAGCAACCGCCGGGTTTTGAAGACCAAGACTTCCCAAACCATGTCTTCAAATTACGTAAGGCTCTCTATGGCCTCAAACAAGCTCCTAGGGCTTGGTATGAGTGCCTTAGAGACTTTTTGATTCAAAATGGTTTTAAGATAGGAAAAGCTGATTATACTCTCTTTACAATCCACTTCAATGATGATCTCTTTGTGTGCCAAATATATGTCGATGACATCATATTTGGTTCTACTAACAAAGTGTTTTGTGATGAGTTTTATAATATAATTACAGAGAGATTTGAGATGTCCATGATGGGGGAGTTGAAGTTCTTTTTAGGTTTCCAAGTCAAGCAACTCAAAGAAGGCACGTTCCTAAGTCAAACAAAGTACAGTCAAGACATATTAAAGAAGTTTGACAAGGACAAGGCCAAACCCATCAAGACTCCAATGGCGACTAATGGACATCTAGACCTCAACGAAGATGGTCCAAGTGTGGACCAAAAGGTATATCGTTCTATGATTGGTTCTTTGTTATATCCTTGTGCATCTAGACCCGATATTATGCTTAGTGTGTGTATGTGTGAACATTTTCAAGGTTCACCTAAGATGTGTCATTTGACCGACGTTAAGAGAATTCTTAGATATTTTGTTCACACACCTAGTCTAGGACTTTGGTACCCCAAAGGATCCAAGTTTAACCTTATTGACTACTCCGATGCGGATTATGCGGGGTGCAAAGTTGATAGAAAGAGCACACCCGGGACATGTCAATTCTTGGGTAGATCCTTAGTGTCTTGGTCCTCCAAGAAACAAAACTCCATTGCTCTTTCCACAGCCGAAGCGGAGTATGTTGCAACCGGAAGTTGTTGTGCACAACTTCTTTGGATGCGACAAACTCTAAGGGATTATGGTATAAACTTGCGCCATATTCCACTCCTATGTGACAATGAGAGCGCCATCAAAATAGCCCATAATCCAGTTGAGCATTCGAGGACAAAGCACATCGATATTAGGCATCACTTCTTGAGAGATCGTTCCTTGAAGGGGGATATAGTGATTTCACATGTAAGAACTGAGAACCAACTAGCCGATATATTCACCAAGCCCTTAGATGAGAAGCGCTTTTGTGAGCTTAGGAGTGAGCTCAATATCTTAGATTCTTAAAATGTGGCTTGAAACATGCACATCTGAATGTTTACTTTGCACCTTATTCAAAAGAACATATGTGTTTGAAAAATTCATCTTTATCTCGATTTTCTTCAAAATATTTGGAAAACTATTGACTTTGTGAGTTATGGTCATAGTTTGATTGTTGATTGCTTAATGACCATATTCATAAAGTTTTGTTGTGGTAATATGTCCAAATGATAAACTATAGTGGCTAAAACTCAAATATATATGTTTTCAACCTTCTAGGACCGGACTAGTCCGCCCTATGGCCGGACAAGTCTGGATCCGGACTGATCCGGGTCTAGTCCGTAGACTGAACTAGTCCGGCCATGTATCGGACTAGTACGGCCCCTGGGGACTTAAATCCCCCAGGAGGCGGCCCGACCCCTCCTCTCCCGCTCACTTGTCTCTCTCTCTTCCTCACGCACGAAAATCTCCTCTTTTGGGCGATTTTCAATTTCCTCCACCAAAAACCGATTCCAATCCGTGCATTGGATCCTTTGGAGGCATGGGAGACCTTTCCCAATCATTCCTGACGCGATCCTTCCCCGATCTTGTCGATTTGCCAAGATTTGTAGAGGTATTCCTCTCCTTTCAAAAACTTTCCTCATTATTGATTCATAGTGTTTTTGATAGGTGCCTCTTCATTAAAGTTGTTTCTAGTACCCTTGTGATCATATCCTAGGAGTATTGCGACTTGCTTCAAAGATTTTTCGAAAAACCGTTAGGGTTAGGGTTCATCCTGTGTAACCCGGACTAGTCCGGTGCCAGGCGGACAAGTCCACCCGGCGGACTAGTCCGCCCCTGGGGCGGACAAGTACGATTTACACAGGACAAACTCTAACTTTGGTTGTTTCTCGTGATTTCTTTCGCACTATTCCACTTTCTTGACCTTCTATCCTATGCCTTCTTCGTGTTTCAGCAGTAATGGCAGCTCCTCGTCGATCTGTTTCTCCTCCCACTGACCCCGAATGGGAGGCTGAGCAGCTTTGCCTTGGTGAGGAATGGGCACGGGCAGAGGTTGAGGCTGCTAAGAAGCACCTCGAGCAGCAAGAGAAAGGAAAAGCAGCCAAGCAACTGCAAGCTCTCGCAGCGTCTAAGGCCACAACTACGGCCTACAATGAGGATGAAGCATTGGCACGTGCCATAGAGGAGTCTCGCAAGGAGCTCCAAAAGAAGAAGCGAGAGGCACATAATTCTCAGGCTGCTGCAGCACAAGTCTCCAAACGGAAGAAACTAGTAACAATGGGAGAGAAGGAAAGGGCTAAGGAGCAAGCCCAAAAGGAAGTTGCTAAATGCCGGATTGAGAGAGATCCAAAGAAGGGCAAGGCACCGACTCCGACTGAGCCAAAGAAGAAAAAACCCTCTCTAAAGGTACCAGCAAAGAGGGCCAAAGGTCCTGTAATCAAGGAGAAAGGGAAAAATGCTTCCATTGGCCCCTTGGAGGTACACACTCCTGAAAGAAATCCAAATTGGCAGCGTGAGTTGGCTGCAAATGTCTTCCATGGGAAAGGAGCGGACAAGGCAAGAAAATTGCAAACTGACAAAGTCTACAAGTATGAAAGGAGCACCGCCAATCCAAGGTTTTGGTGCGACTTCCATTGTGACTACTACCGTCTTGTCTACCAGACGATGAAGAAGCTTGTGATTGAAGCTCAATGGGTTGACTGGGACTATATGGCCCAGAAGCAGCACCCTGCTTTTGATGCGGTCATTGAGGCTGCTGAGCGTCATGGGCTCAAGGACATAATGGGATTCAAGTATGACTGGAATGTTGATATCATCCTGCAGTTTTACTCTACCATCTACTTCACCACTCAAGGTGATAGACGGAACATTTGGATGACTCATGGGGAGCAGTACTCAGTCACCTTTGCGGAGTTTGCCAAGATTCTCGGGCTTGAGGCTCATTTGGACCATGAGATCATTATTTCGAACCTCAAGGCCGTAGACAGAGATCAGATGGACTATATGTACCCCGACCATGTGTCCTATGAGCCAGGGCTTGCTCGCAACATCAAACCATTCTATAGCATCCTGAACCGGATTCTGAGGAGGACCATAGAACCCAAGGATGGTGATGCAGGGGTGATCCAAGGCAGCCTAAGGCACTTGCTCCTTCTTATTGATGGTGATGAGAAGTTCAATCTCGTCGACTACATCCTCGACGACATCTTCAACATCTCGCACACCCCTAACCGTGCATGTGGGTATGCACCCTACATTATGTGTCTCATCGAGAAGGTGTCTGGCTTGACCTTTGTCAAGGATGTGACTCATCGCCCGCTTCATCCACAAACGCCACCTTCTGTGCTGACTCCTCCGCGCCGGAAGAATGCGGAGCCTCCTTCTTATCCGGGGATGCCAGCACCTCGCCCCATGGAACCTCCATATCCTCCTCCATGAGGCGCTTTCTTCAAGTGCTTCTTTTACCTCCCGCCGGAAGCAAGAAGTCCGCAATCAGCGGGCACACAAGCGTCAAGAGAAGTACCTCAAGGCCATGTGCGACAAGCTTGAGGTACCTATGTCTCCTCTAGAGGACAGCGATGGCGAGATCACTCCGTTCCCCGACATCACCGCCGAGGAGCTCGCCCAGTTCCATGAGGACGGGAGCTCTTCCCGGGCGGCTCCCTCGGCACGGGTCTCTAACGATGACGACAACGAGGACTACGAGGACCCGGAGGCCACGGAGAGTGACACCGGTGATGAGGCGACCGATAGCGAGGAGGATGATGACTAGACTTTGGGCATCGTAGTTCCCCTCTTCTTTTCCTTTTTGGTGTCTTGATGCCAAAGGGGGAGAGTTAGATGGGGTTAGAAGGGGTAGTAGTACTTGTCTAGCCTTTTGGATCCTTGGACATGTTGCACTTATTAATGTAATATTTATGTCATTCAAATGTTTAAATTTGTGCAAGACTATGTGTTGACTGTTTAATATGAATATGACACTTTGAATGTCTATCTTTTGATCATATTCATATTTAATATGTCTTTTCACAAATGTTGAGCACAACATGTAGGCACCCCACCATAACTCGTGTGTGCATGAAGGACTTCCTCGATCTTCTTTTCATGATGCATTCATTGAGGGGGAGTCACTCATACACCCGCACGTTATGAAAACCAAATTTTATACTCTTATATGTTGAAGACTTAATGTGTTGTCATCAATCACCAAAAAGGGGGAGACTGAAAGTACATCTAGGATCCCCGTGGGTTTTGGATGATTGATGACGACAATTAAGTAACTAATGAGCTCAGTGATCTTAAGCACAAGTGTGGACTCAAGTGGAATCTCAAACCCTAAAAAAGGAAAAGGATGAAAATGACGGCGTTGACTCGAAAAGAAGAAACTAGGGTTTCTAGTGTGTTGAGTTTAGACTAGTCGTATATGTGTGAGGGTGTGCGCGTAAAGTGAATTGAGATCAAGTTGGGAGCTCAAAGCGGTTTAGAGATCAAAACCTATTGAGAGAAGAGTGTTAGAGTGGTCTGGCAGGAGAGGCCAGACTAGTCCGTGCTGGTGACTGGACTAGTTCGCTCCTGGCCGGCCTAATCCGTTTTTAGGCGGACCAGAAGGGTCTGACTGACATTGAACTAGTTCGTAGTGGGACAGACTAGTCCGGGGTAGTCATGGAGTGGGTTTTCGGGACTAAGTCCCAAAACCCCGGACTTGTCCGTTTTAGTCCGGACCAAGAGGTCCTGACTGAGATCGGACTAGTCCGCCCTGGGGGCCGGATTAGTCCGGTTGGGTGAGAGTTGGATGCTTCTGCGACTATATCTGGGAGGCTGAACTAGTCCGCCCTGGGGGCCGGACTAGTCCGTGGTCTCTAGACTAGTCCATTTTCACACAGAACAAAAGGTTCTGTGTGAGATCGGACTAGTCCGGTTTAGTCCATTATGAAGTGACCATTTGAATTTGATTTTGGTGGGTAGCGTGACGATTGCCGCACAGTGTGGCAGTTGTCAGGGACGTCAGTGGTCCCAAAGGCCGGACTAGTCCGGGCCACTGGCCGGACTAGTCCGCCCATCTGCTGAGGTTAGTAGTATGGGATGGGATCCTCTATAAATAGAGGTTCCTCGGGTTCATTTGAATAACTTTGAAACCCTAGTGCCGCCACAGCAAACTTTGAGCCTTCAAAAGCCTCCTTCTTGCCTACTTTCCCTCTAAAACTAATTCTTGTATGGATTAGGGTTTAGTAAGCTGAAGAAGAGGAAGAACACTGCTCTTGGCTCTCGGTTTGATCTCTTGCACTTGTTGAATCTTTATGATATGTGGTTTGAGTTATTTTTTGTGATTTGAGATTGTATTTGGAGTGGGAGCCTCAGATTGTGAGAAGCCCCAACAAATCTTGTATTCACCCTTGTGATAGTGGTGAACCGATTTGGCCCTAGTGGCAAACTCGATGAGGGCAGGGTTGTTGAACCCGATCCTTCGTGCACTCCTCAACGGGGACGTAGATCCCTGTGTGGGATCGAACCTCGGGATAAAATCCTTGTGTCCCTTGTGTACTTCGCTTTCATTCATCGCATATTGCTCCTAGGGTTAGCTTTATTGCTTTTCGTTCATCGCCTTCATTTCATCGTGATCCTTAGCTTCACACTTGCTCTATAACTTGTTAAGGTTCACTAAATCATTCTAACACATCTTGCATCACAAGAATCAAACTAAAACTTGTTAGAAACCCTTTTTAGGTTTTCCCTGCAGGTGGACTGGACTAGTCCGCCCCCTAAGTACTGATCTCGTTTTATTAAGTCATTTTAGGTCGATTAGCCTATTCACCCCCCTCTAGGCAACTTTCAGTTTTGGGTGTGAATTTTTCCTCACGGGTAAGGGTATATATAGATCATATCCACGGGTTTTTTACCTGTTGCCATTCCTAGTGTTGGCACATAGACTATTACAAGCGTCAATTTGAAGCAATCCAATTTATTGCACAAAATAGAATTTTTTCTAATAGTCTCTTTTGTCAATTGATCCGACATAAAAAAATCAGATGTACTCCCAATAGAATGCCACCTGACCTACCACTTGGTTCTTTAGTGCACCCTAGAAAATCTCAACCCCACACAATATTATAAGGAATAGATAAGTAAAATCTTTTACACCCGTTTCCAATATTCATATAAAACTTAAGTTTTGTTCCTTTGCAAGATCCGGTATAAATCGATATTTCATCGGGTTTTTAAACCCATCAATATTCCAAAAAATCCCTTTATTTTTTATTTGATTTAATAGATGAACTCTTCCCCCATACGCTTTGAACATTGGACCTATTAGTTGACCCAACGATAAATCATCAAGATCATTGACCGGATCTCAAAGTGCATTGAGGCATCCCTTGTGGGTTTTGGTTGATTTATGACAAACAAATGAGATCCTAACCAAATTGTTGAGATGAGAGCAAGTTTTGATGGAATTATGAAGAAAGTGCAAAAAGAAAGGAGAGTGAGAAATCAAGTTGAAAAGAGCTCAAGAGATGAATAGAATACTCTTTGTGTATGGAGTGTGTTGGAGAAACACACCCCAAGAACTCAAGCAAAAGAAAACACTCTCACTGCACAGATTTACGCAGGTCCGGACTAGTCCAATATTACCCGGACTAGTCCGATAATCTCTCTGTCCAGGTTCAGACAAGTCCACCCAATGCGGACTTGTCTACAACGGACTAGTTCGATAAATTCTGGACTAGTCCGATAGTGCCTCTAATCAATATCGGACAAGTCTGATATTCTACAGACTAGTCCGAAATCCTCACTGACCAACTTTGGACAAGTCCCCCCAATTTCAGACTTCTCCTTAGCCCCTCAAAATTTCACGTCACCGGACTAGTCCGATAGCATCCGAACTAGTCCGATAACCTCTCTTACTAAAATCGGACAAGTCCTCCAAGTGTGGACTTGTCCTCAATTCACTAAGGGATTCACCATGCCGGACTAGTCCGATATGTGCCGGACTAGTCCGAACATCTCCAGAGACCAAATCGGGCTAGTCTGCATGTATTTGGACAAGTCCGATATTCCTCAACACTTAGGGTTTTCCACACGCCGCAAACCGGACTAGTCCGGAGTCCACCGCAGACTAGTCCGGACTTTGTAAGCCATAACGGTAACCTTTGGAAGCCCTAGTATAAATAGAGGTGCACGACCCTACAATCAATTCTCTCGACTCCCTGCGCTGTCACACCTTCCAAGAGCCCAGAAAACATGTCTCTCAACACAATCCAACACAAGAAAGATCAAATCCTTGAGGGTTAACCATAGATTAAAGGAGAGACACGTTCTTCACGTCTGAGCTCTTGGGTTTTAATCTCTCGCACACTCTCGTTGTTTTATTGCATATCTTACATGTGTGTTTGGTGGTGTTTGAATTGTAAATCTTGGAGAGCCCTCAACTTGTGAGAAGGCCCCTTGAACTCGACCATTTACTCCTTTGTGATTAGTGGAAGAGAATTGGCCTCTGTGGCGATTCGACGAGGGTAGGGTTGGTGAAGGCCCGATCTTTTGTGGACTCCTTAACGTGGATGTAGATTTCCTCTGTGGAATCGAACCACGAGATAAAATCATTGTGTCATCATTTTGTTCATACTATTCATTGTAATCTAGGGTTTACTTGATCTTGTTTAACTTACGTTAAAACTTTGAAACTAAAAGTTAACTTGGGCCATATCTAGTTTCATTGAAGCAATACACTCCATTTACAACTCAATTACCGCTGCATAGAGTACTTGATCAAAATCATCGATCAAACTTGATCGATATAGTACGCACACACCAGACTAGTCCGCACCCTACCGTACTAGTCTGATTTATCTGTGTTTGATCAGGTTGCTAAGTGTTTCAGGTTTTGGCAAAAGTTCAAAAAGCCTATTCACCCCCCTCTAGGCTACATTCAATTGGTATTAGAGCTAGACTCTTCAAAAGAGACTAACCACTCAAAGAGAAGATGTCGGACATGAAGGATGTGCACAAGAACTTCAACCAAGAGAAGGTTGAAGATGAAAAGGCTCAGAAATTGGAGAAGCTCCTCAACGTCATCCAAGAGTTCGAGGATGACGATAAGGAGACGCTTGAACTCAAGACGCTCCTAAGGAAGAAAGCTCTCTCCAAAGGGAAGATAAAGATCAAGGATGAGAAGAAGAAGAAGAAGGGGAGTAGTCACACCAACTACTCCCGATATCCTTTTAATTATGATCGTTTGAATTCCAGTAATAACCATTAGTTATCAATTCCTTTAGGGAAAGCCCCATTCTTTGACGGCAACGATTATTCTATGTGGAGGCAAAATATGAAAATGCATGTTATCTCACTTAACCCCATCTTGTGGCATATAGTGTGTATAGGGATAGACATCCCAAACGACGATGAAGAGCTCACACCAAGCCAAGAGCAAGCGATTCATCGGAACGCTCAAGCTGCAGCGGTCATCACATCGTCATTGAGTCGAGATGAGTTCACCAAGGTGGATGGACTCAAAATTGCAAAAGAGATATGGGACACACTACAAACTGCACATGAAGGCGATCATCGGGTGCGAGAGGCCAAAATTGAAATGATCGAAGGTGAATTGGGGAGATTCGCCATAGAAGAAGATGTGTCACCGCAAGACATGTACAATCAGTTGAAGGACCTCATAAATAAGGTTCGAGCCTATGGAAGCAAAAAGTGGAATGATCACGAGGTGGTGAAGCTAATTCTCATAGTCTTCATACCTTGCAACGTGACTCTATGTTCGATGATTAGAGAAAGCCCCGAGTATCGAAAAATGACCCCGGATGAATTGCTTGAAAAGATCATCATTTTCGAGATGATGGAGAAGCAAGCAAAACATGTCAAAGAGATTGCCGACCTCACCTCAGCAAAGAAGAAAGGAGTCACTTTGAAGTCCACTTGCGAGCCTATGTCAAAGGAAGCTTGAGAAGCTCAACAAGAAGAGGACAACGACGACGAAAGCAGCGATATCGATGATGAAGATATGATCCTATTTATGCAGAAATTCAAGAAGATGATGAAAAGAAAACAAATTGGTAGATCAAATGAAGGAAGACACAAAGACAAATCAAAACCAAAGTTGAGGTGCGCTTGCTATAATTGTGGTGAATACGATCACTTTATAATTGATTGTCCCTATGAAGAAAACAAGAAGAAGACCAAGGATACAAAGCCTAAACCCAAGAAGATATTCAAGGAGAAAAATCAAATAGGACAGGAACACCTAGGAAAGGAGTGGGACTCCAATGATGAGTCCTCATCCGAAGAGGATATGGCTAGCATAGCCATCAAGAAGACAACCAAGAAATCCACCCTCTTCCCAACTATTGGCGCATGGAAGGACAACGACACATGTCTAACGGCGAGGGAAGGTAAAAGAAAGGTAACAACTAAATCTTCCTCCTCGTATTCCTTCTCTAGTGATAGTGATGATTCTAGTGAATACGATAGTTGTGATGAAGATATGCTTGTTGGGTTAGATAAGAAAACTGTTGCTAAAATGAAATTATTGAGGGATAAGCTTGTTGATAAGGAGAAGCTTGTTGATAGCCAAGAATATATGATCATCCTTCAAAAAGATGAATATCTTAAGATCAAAAATCTCCTTGAACTTGAAAAGGAGCGAAGCAAGTCACTAGAACTTGAGTTAGGTTCAAACAAGGAAGCTTGCTTGAAGTTAAGCGACTAAAATGTCATCATCAAGGATGAACTTGCTAACTTAATCAAAGTTAACAAGATCCTTGAGGTACAAGTTGAGTCACTCAAGCAAAGTGACCCTTCATCCTCTTCAAGCTCACCTTCTCAACTCCTAAAATCTGAAACTACCATTGCTTGTTCATGTGCTAAAATTGACACTAACTTGAAGGAGAAGTCAAACTTGACAAATGACAAGCATCCTTCCTGAAGTGGCATATTTGACAAGGAGAAGGTCAAGTATGCACATAGTGCATACTTGGCCACAAGACCTCCTAATGTCAAATATGGCATTGGGTATTCTTATGGTGAAAAGCAAAATGCTAGAACCCACAAGAATAACAAGGAATGCATTGCTTTTGTCAAGGGAAACTCCTCTCAAGCTAGAAAGCCTAATAATGTTGATAAGTCCAAAAATGTTAACACATATGAACAACAACTATTGTTTAGAACGTTTGACGCATCTTATGTTCTTATGAAAAGCAATTTTGGTAGAGTTTGTGCCAAACATATTGGGCCACGCCATGGGAACACCAAGTGTCATGTGTGGGTGCCCAAATCACTTGTAACTAACCTCAAAGGACCCAAGGAATCTTGGGTACCTAAAACCAAGGCGTAATTTGTTTTTGCTAGCCTACTCCTCCGGTGGAGAAAAATGGGTGCTAGACAGTGGATGCACCAACCACATGATCGGAGAAAGAAGGATGTTTGTTGAATATGAAGAAAATGAAGATCAAAGCGAAGACATCTATTTTGGAGACAATAGTCAAAGAAGGGTGCTCGGTACCGGTAAAATTACAATATCATCTCAACATACTCTTTCTCATGTTTTACATGTCGATTCCTTAGATTATAACCTACTGTCTATATCTCAGTTATGTGACAAAGGTTATAATTGCTTGTTCACTAATGAGGGTGTGACCGTCTCTAGAAGGAGTGATGACTCGATTGCATTCAAGGGTGTGTTAAAGGGAAAGATTTATCTTGTTGAGTTCAATAAAGATAATGCCAAACTTGACACATGCTTGATTGCAAAAACCAACATGGGTTGGCTGTGGTATAGACGGCTAGCACATGTTGGTATGAGGAATCTTAAAAAACTCCTTAAGGGCAATCACATCCGAGGTTTGATGGATGTTGTTTTTGAGAAAGACAAGCCTTGTAGCGCGTGCCAAGCCGGGAAGCAAGTAGGACCACCCCATCCTGCAAAGAATTTCATGACAACAACAAGACCGCTCGAGCTACTTCCCATGATCTATTTGGTCCATTTGCTTACATAAGCATCGGTGGTAACAAATATAGTTTAGTAATTGTTGATGATTTTTCGTGCTTTACATGGGTATTCTTTTTGCATGATAAGACAAAAACTCAAGGAACCCTCAAGAAGTTTCTCAAGCGTGTCCAAAATGAATTCTCATTGAAGATCAAGAACATACAAAGTGACAACGACACGGAATTCAAGAATACCCAAGTTGAGGAGTACTTAGACGAAGAAGGCATAAAACATGAATTTTCAGCACCGTACTCCCCTCAACAAAACGGAGTAGCCGAAAGGAAGAACCGAACCCTCATAGAGATGGCGAGAACAATGCTCGATGCGTACAAGACTTCGGATCAGTTTTGGGCTGAAGCGGTTAACACCGCCTGTCACACCATAAACTGACTCTATCTTCATCGCCTACTCAAGAAAATGTCATATGAACTACTCACCGGTAAGAAGCCTAATATTTCCTATTTTTGAGTTTTCGGTTCTAAATGTTATAACCTGAACAAGAAGCCTAGGACTTCAAAGTTTGCTTCGAAGTCCAATGAAGGTTTCTTGCTTGGCTATGATTCGAACTCTTACGCCTATCGTGTCTTCAACAAGGTCTCTAGACTTATTGAAGTAGCACGTGACGTAGTGTTTGATGAAACTAACGGCTCTAAAGAAGAGCAAGTTGATCAATGTGTGCTAGATAGAGTAGAAGCTCCATGTCAAGTGGTGATAAGAATGGCGTTGGGCAATGTTCGACCACAAGCGTCACCTCCAAATGCGAATGATGAAGATGAACCACAAGTGGAGGTAAATGATCAAGGGGGAGCTTCTACACAAGACCAACTTCATGAAGATTAAGATGATCAACAAATCAATGAGGGCAACCAGCTAGGGGGAGAAGAAGACGACCATGAATATACAAGACTGCAAGTGCCACACCCAAGAGTACACCAATGCGTCCAAAGAGATCGCCCAATTGACAACATAATCGGTGACATCCAAAAGGGAGTAACAACTAGATCTCGCATAGCTAATTTTGTGAACATTACTCTTTTGTATACTTTTTGGAACCACACAGGATTGAGGATGCATTGAAAGATCCGGATTGGGTGGTGTATGATGAGGACATCTCTCCTTTGCATACAATGTATGGACCGATCACTAGAGCACGTGCACGACAATTGGATCTCCAGGTACGTTCTAACCTTGTCGATTGTTTTTCAGAACTTACGCTTGTTTCCATGCATGTTTTATTGATTAGGAACAATGTAGAGGACCAACAAGGGCTTGGAGGAGTCCAAGGAATCAAGGAGGAGGAGATAGGACGTGCACACCAAGGAGGAACCCAAGTACAACTCGACTTTGACTCCACCTCGGGTTCCAGGAGCTGCCTTCACCAAAACTGACGTCCCGAATACATACAAAGTTGGATTTGGACATTCTATATATGTTTGGAACTGTGATTTCATAAAGATTCCAATGGAAACAGCCCCACCTCAAAATTCCTTCTAAGTTTACATAAATCAGCGAAACAAGTGGGCATCCATAATCTGTCTGGTGCTGCGCCACTGTCTTTTGGGCTGTTGGCCGTGTATCGTGTGGAAGCCCATTAGGGTTGCATCCAGGGGTCTTTCACGCCCCTAAACTCCTTTTTATACAGAAGACATCACCACATTAGGATTGGGTTTTGCTTAGATACAATCTGCCATTGAACAGTGTCGCCGATCATGGTTGTGAGACCCCAAATTTGTGATCAATTCAGTTTTGACTGCAACTTCTCTGTTCTTGCTTGTGTTCTTGACTGCGCTTGCAGGGATAAGACTTTGTGGTGAGGTCATTCGTGTGACACGGGTAATAACCAACGGAGCCTTGGATCATCAACGTCGAGATCTCCACCCAATCAAGTTTACCATACATCTCGGAAGATCGGGACTCATCCTCCTATCAATTGGTATCAGATTTCCAGGTTCACCATGAGGTATACTGTATGCCCTTTAGATTTTTTTGTTTCAGTCCTATCGTCCACAAAAATCCACAATTTTTTTTTACTTTCCCTGACCTACAATCCTCGCTCAGCCTTTTGCACAATTTAGTTTCGGAGTCCGTAGTTCTGAGTTCGTTTCCTAGGTTGAGTTTGGTTGCTAGTTTAGATTTGTTTTGGTTCAGTTTTATTTCTTCCATCTGGTGCCATCTACAAAAAACCAATCTACAAAAAAAAATCCATCTAACCGATTCGTTTCTGTTGCAGTTTTCGGCACCACCAAAACCTGATTCGGGGTATCCTCCTTAAAACGGGCATAACTTTTCGCTCGGAACTCCGATTGAGGCGTATTTTTTTTCCCGGAAAGGTCTCTAAAAAATACAATTACAATACACTGGCCACGCCGATCATGACGTTTTAAAAAAAATTAAGAAGGCCCTCGTTTCGAACCCCGAAGTTCCGGCACCAGATTTTTCAATCACTCCTGAATTTGTACCGATCAAATCTTTCATCGGTTTGAGCTACTTGGTGCTGTTTCTATTCTTGTACCCCTGGTTGAGAAAAAATATCAAAAAATAAAGAGAAAAAAGATTTTGATTTCTACTAGTGCTTCAAGACAAAAACAGGAGGCTAAGGGGTTTTTCTAGTTGTGCTGTTCCTGTGTGAGTGCTGGATACTTGCTGATATTATCCTTGTTGTTAATCATCATTCATCCTTGTCCTTGCTTGTTGTCGCAACTGTTCTAATACATTCTTAGGCCAGCAACTAAGTCAAATTCTTTGGACACTTATTCAGCATTGCTATCTGTTACTAACTTGTGTGCCACATACATATACTGCATTTGAGCCTTCTAAGCTCCAACTTCTCTCGAGAAGAACAGGTAACCTCTGCAATCACACGCACTCTCTGCTTGCTTCACACCGGTCACCGTTGGCCACCTGCAGTGCTGGTAAGAAACTTGTAAGAGCGGGGTAAGACACATCTTACTGATCGATTTTCCAGTTCCACTTCAGAGAGTGTAGTAATAGGGTTCTTTACAATCTTTTTGTCTTCGTTTCTGTTTTGTACTAATGAAAGGAAAGAAGCCTATGGATAAGACCTCTGGTTCTACACCTCCGGATGATGAGAGTGTGTGTCCCATATGGAACTAAGGGACATGATGCGAGTGACGACTGAAGCTTTCAACAATTACCAGACCACTACAACAACCACCTTTCAGAGGCTCCATACAACTGTTGCTGGTCTGACCACACGGTTGGACGAGATGGAGACTCATCTTCCCCAACAAGCTACACCCTCTATCATCCTTGATGCTGATGCACATGCTCACTACAACACAGAGGATGACTTCAATAACGATGAGGTTGATGCACAACAGCGCCGTCACCCTTGACGAAATTATCAAGGTATGGGAGGTAGACCTCGTCCTCATGCTCCTGAACAAGATTGTGACACCCGGTTCTGAATATGAACCAAGCGTAACGCATATGTGTGCCCAGGATGTTCAACACACATACACGAGTGATTCACAAATGATAAACAGAATTTAACCACGTCTTAACTAATAAATAAGTACTTTATTACAATAATCAAATAGTTCACGAATGATAAAACTCTAAATAATTGCAGCGGAAAATAAACTAAACAACACGACTCCAATCCACAGGCAATTGACAGCAGTACGCAACCTAGTACTTCACGTGATCCTCAGGGTACTCCCAATTGTCTCCAGTAGCTGTTGGGGGGGATTGCAAGGGTGAGTACATGTCGTACTCAGCAAGTGTGGAAAGTATGACATGTGGCTTATTCAAATGACGAGAGTAATAATGGCTAAGTGCTGAAAAGTACAGTAAAACATTTGAAAAGCATTATACTATGTCTATGTGAAACAAATCCCATCATAACCATCATATTAACAAAAAATAAACCATACCCAATTATTGCCAACATTACCATTATCCATGTCCAATTACCATAACTCAATTTCATAACCATGACCATAACTATTACCAACCCATAAACCATAAACCAACCATCCCAAATCCCAATTTCCAACTCTAATCATGTAGGTCATCCAGGCGCTCATAACCGGGAGCACGGCTATCATGATAGTTTTTAACACTCTGCAGAGGTTGTACCACTTTACCCACATGTTTGTGATTTCGTCACCCTTTGATGACTAAGGAACCTCCATTGTGCCATCTCACACTTCCGTAGGTGTGTGGCCAAGAGATCACAAAATAGCCTTTCAAAAGGGACTACTAGTATGTACGGGCCCACTAAGGTTTCACCGGCAGGCTTGAATCTCTATTCTCCCACCCACGGGCCCCCTCGTGTGCCATGCGGATCCCAGGGCAGTCCTCCTCGACTCCCATTCCCCGCGCCATCCAATGGTCCATACAATACTAGCAGCGCTCCTAATTATTCAGCTACGCCGCACCCATACTTGGCCTTGTGGTGGCACTGTTGACCTGGCATATTCTCACATGAACCGGTCCTTAGATCTAAGGCAAGCAAACCACCATGACATCCAACCCATCCACATAACCATGCTTGCTTAGATCACCCATCATATTGACCAGTTCACATTAACCAGAATATCATTGATGCATAATTAATTGTGTAATGTTGTTTGCCATCCCAATTAATCAAGCGAAGCAAAAAGGTAAAAAAACCCTTCCCGACTCTCTACCATAAATTCCAGGTGACAAGGGTGGTCAAACAAAACTAGTAAACTTCCTATCATAGGATTCCCATCAATTTGACACAAGCATGCAAGTTCGCAAACAAAACATTTAATTTTAAATAGGATCAATATGCTTCAAGGACACTTGCCTTGCTCCGGCGGATGGGGTTGCTCAAGCGCTTCAAAGTCTTGGTTTTGGAAATCCTCGTATGCGGCCTTTTGAGCACGTTCCTCTACGCGTTATCATACATACAAGAAAACATATACAATTCAATATAATGCACACAAAATAATCAACATGCAATGACATGCATGCATGCACAGTTTAATAATTAATTTACTACGGTCGTTTATTAATTAGATGCGACTAGTTCATACGTGTTCATATGAGTTTACGGGGGTTTTAGGGTGGATTAATGCTGCTGAAATAAAATTTATGGTGCAACTAAAATCAATCCACGCCTATTAGATTCAATATGATCGCTAAAATTCGCATCGGGAACATGTCCTACCGTAGATCTGACGGCTTGACGGTCGCGGAACAAATGCGACGCGTAGACGAAGTAGATGGTGCAGTAGTCCTTCGGCGGCACGACGACGGCGGCGTGATGTCGACGTCGATCTCCGGCGAACGGTGGCGCCCTCCTCTTTTTCTCCCTCTTCTTCCCCTTCTTTTTCTCTTTTTTTTTTCCCTGGGCGCAGCTCTCTGGACTCCCCCTTTTTCCTCTCTGTACCGACGGTTTCCTTCGTGGTTGGCGGCGACATCGTGAGACTTCAGTTCCTTTTATAGAGGCGGCGGGAGACGGAGTCGTACCCGGGTGGGATCGGGAGAATCGGAGGCGGTTACGGCGCGGGAGCGGGAGTATCGGGGCGGGACGGGAAAAATTTTCAGAGGCGGGAGCGGGAGGCCGGGCGGCGTCCGGACGGGAGCCGAGTCGGGGCGGGATGCGTACGGCGGTGGGCGTCGGGAGGCGCGGGCCTCTGGCGCGGGCGGGGCCCAGCGGGGGGACTCGGCCGGCTGGGCCGCTTGGCCTGGCTGGCGGGTTGCCCATTTTTTTTCTTTTTTTTCTTTTCCTTTTTTTTATTTCTTTTATATTATTATTATTATATATAATTGATTTATATTTTATATTTTTACTTTTTTTATACTTTCTTTTATTATATAATTTATTATATATATAATATATATATTATTAATATTATATATTTATTATTTATTATTTATTATTTTTATAACATATATTATTAATATTTTTTTCTATTTTTATATATTGTTATATATATTATTTATATATATATTTGTATATATTTTTATTATTATTTTTATTCTTATTCCCTATTACAAGTTTTAGGCTATTATTATTTTCTATTTCTTCTTTTGCTACATATATTTGTAGATGCATGTTTTATTATTTTTCTTTTATTCTACTAGTGTTTAATGCATGACCATGTATGTAATGCATGATGCGAAAATTTAGGGTGTTACAAACCTACCCCCCTTAAAGTGAATCTCGCCCTCGAGATTCGATAGCGTGGAGAAAAGATGAGGGAATTCTGTCTTCACGTCTTCTTCACGTTCCCATGTAGCTTCGGCTTCCGTATGGTGTTTCCATTGCACTTTGCACCAACGGATCCTCTTATTTCTCGTGACTCTTTCCTTTATGTCCAAAATTTTGATAGGTTGCTCGACATAGGACAAATCCTCCTGAAGTTCTAACTCGTCCATCGGCACTTGTTCTTCCGGTACCCTGAGACACTTCTTGAGTTGAGAGACGTGAAACACGTCGTGTACATCGGAGAGATACGTCAGCAGCTCAAGTCGATAAGCTGCCTCTCCTCGCTTGTCCAGAATCTTAAATGGTCCGATGTAACATGGTGCCAGTTTTCCTTTGACGTTAAACCGTCGCTGACCTCTGATAGGTGACACTTTGAGGTATACAAAATCTCCAACTTCAAAAGTCAGACTCCTTCGCCTATTATCAGCATAACCTTTCTGTTGAGACTGGGCAGCCTTTAAGTTTTCGCGTATTATTTGGACTTGCCTTTCAGCTTCTTGTAACACGTCAGGACCAAACACTTGATTCTCTCCGGTTTCATTCCAAAACAAGGGAGTCCTACATTTCCTTCCGTATAATGCTTCATAGGGTGACATTTTCAAACTTGCTTGGTAACTATTGTTGTACGAGAATTCAGCATACGGCAAACTTTTATCCCAACTTTTCCTATGCTTTAAAGCACATGCTCTCAACATGTCTTCCAAAATTTGGTTGGTCCTCTCGGTTTGTCCATCCGTCTGAGGATGATATGCTGAACTAAAATTTAACCTCGTTCCCAAAGCTTCATGCAATTTTTTCCAAAATCTGGAGGTAAACTGAGAACCTCTATCCGAGACTATCTTCTTCGGTACTCCGTGTCGACACACAATGTGCTCCATATACAATTCTGCTAGCTTCGCGGTGGTATATGTGGTCTTGACAGGGATGAAATGAGCTGATTTTGTCAATCGATCCACAATAACCCATATTGAATCATAGCCAGACTGAGTTCGCGGTAATCCAACTATAAAGTCCATACCAATCTCTTCCCACTTCCACTTCGGGACCTTTAATGGTTGTAACAATCCGGCTGGCCTTTGATGTTCAGCTTTAACTCGTTGGCACACATCACAAAGTGCAACATATTCGGCTATGTCCTTTTTCATGCTGGCCCACCAATAACATGTCTTTAAGTCTTTGTACATCTTCGTACAGCCAGGATGAATTGAGTAAGGAGAGTCATGTGCCTCCTTCAATATTGTTTCACGTATGCCTGACATTAGGTACCACAATCCTCTTTCCAAGCCATAAGGTACCCTGTTCGTCCTCATCAAATCTGAATTCCTTCCCTTCTTGGGTCCTTTCCTTGATTTCCTGTATTTCCTTGTCCTTTGTCTGTCCTTCCCGTATTTCCTGCTCTAATGTTGGGTTGACTTCCATCGTTCCCATCTCATTTATGAATCCAAGGTTCAATCGTTCAAACTCCTTGCATAACTCGGATGGCAGCTCTCGAACTGTGAGTTGATGACTTACTCCTTTTCGGCTCAACGCATCGGCCACTACGTTGGCCTTCCCTGGGTGATAGTTGATTCCCACATCATAATCCTTGATGAGCTCCAACCATTGGCGTTGCCTCAGATTCAGATCCGTTTGCGTAAATATGTACTTGAGACTCTTGTGGTCTGTATAAATCTCACATCGGTGACCAAAAACATAGTGTCTCCATATCTTCAAGGCGTGCACCATGGCTGCGAGTTCAAGGTCGTGCGTAGGATAATTCAACTCATGATTCTTTAGTTGCCTCGATGCATAAGCTACCACTTGGCCTTCTTGCATGAGCACACATCCTAATCCTCGTCTTGATGCATCACAATATATATCAAAACTCTTGCTCACGTCCGGTAATACTAACACCAGCGCGGTTGTCAACCTTTTCTTTAACTCCTCAAAGCTATCCTGACAAGCTTGAGTCCATCGGAATGCCTTTCCCTTCATGAGTAATTCGGTCATAGGCTTGGCTATCTTGGAAAAATCCTTTATGAATCGGCGGTAATATCCAGCCATTCCAAGGAAACTCCGAATTTCCTTGACATTCTGTGGCGGTTCCCATTTAAGCACATCTCTCACCTTCCCTGGGTCAACTGATACTCCTCCTCCGGAAATAATATGGCCTAAGAAAGAAACTTCCCGTAACCAAAATTGACATTTACTGAACTTGGCATACAATTGATGCTCCCTCAATTTCTGCAGCGTAAGCCTCAAGTGTTCCTCATGTTCCTTCTCATCCTTCAAGTAGATCATAATATCATCGATGAACACTACAACGAACTTATCCAGATATTCCATGAAGACCTTATTCATGATATACATAAAGTACGCAGGCGCGTTCGTCAACCCAAATGACATGACGGTGTACTCATAAGATCCATATCGTGTCCAAAATGCTGTCTTGGGTATATCCGATGGTCTAATCTTCATTTGGAAGTATCCTGACCGCAAGTCGATCTTGGAGAAGATACATGCACCCTTCATTTGGTCGAACAAATCCTCTATACGGGGCAGTGAGTACTTGTTCTTAATTGTCACTTCGTTGAGAGACCTATAGTCCACACACATCCTCTGGGTTCCATCCTTCTTATCTACGAAGAGCACTGGGGCTCCCCATGGGGACGATCTTGGGCGTATAAAACCCTTCTCTAGCTGCTCTTGAATTTGCTTCTTGAGCTCTGCTAATTCCTTAGGAGGCATCCTATACGGCCTCTTAGCTATAGGTGCAGTTCCGGGTATCAACTCAATGGCGAATTCTATGTCACGATCAGGTGGCATACCTGGCAACTCATCTAGAAACACGTCCGGATACTCGCGAACGATCGGAATGCTTTCCAATGTCACTTCTTCCACGTGATTCAGCATCGCTTTCCCTCTTGCAGGTTGGGCTGCTTCAACTTCAATGCGTGTACCATGTTCACTTGTCAACTGCACAATCCTCTCGGCGCATTGAATGACTCCATTATACTTGCTCAGCCAGTCCATTCCAAGTATTATGTCTATGCCTTGGGAGTCCAATACTATGAGGTTCGCGAGAAAGCCTACCCCCTTATTTTAATGCTTACTTTCGGACATACTATATTTGTCCTCATCTCTCCACCAGGAGAACTTACTAGCATAGTTTGCTTCATATGAGATATAGGCAAATTGTACTTGGCAACATACTTTGATGAGATGAATGAATGAGATGCTCCCGAATCAAATAAAACAGTCGCGGGGTTGGAGTTGGCGAGAAACATACCAATCACGACATCATCAGCTTGCTGGGCTTCCTCAGTGGAGACATGATTCACATTGCCACGAGCAAAATTCTGCTGTCCACGGTTGCCTTGTGGTGCTCCTCCATTTGGTCGCGGGTGATTTGGCCTTGGTGCATTGTTCATAGGTCCATAGTTTCTCTTGGGGCATTGACTTGCAAAGTGTCCGGGCTCTCCACACACATAGCATGTCTTACCGCCCGTAGCATTAGGGAAGTTTGGGCGCAACTAGTTTTGAGCATTTGCCGCCATGTTAGGACACGACGCGGGTGGCATAGGATTGCGAGGCGCTTGCATGGCGGGGCGTTGCTGCGGTGGCTGATTTGGGCGGGGTGGATAAGCAGCGCGGTATGCGGGAGCAGATGGGTTGTATTGTGGTGCAGTAGGTGGTGCATAGCGGGGGCGAACATTGCTTCCTTGTTGCGGTCCATGATATGACATCTTCCTCTTGTTGTCCTGCTCCATCTCACGAATCTTGTTCTCGACCACAATAGCCTTGTCAACCAGCTTTTGGAAGTTTGGATAATCAGTATTGAGCAACTGAACTTGAATTTCATTGTTGAGGCCTCTCATAAACAAATACTGCTTCCTACTATCAGTTTTGATGTCTTCTGGAGCATATCTTGATAATTGAGTGAATTTGTTGAGATACTCACTCACGCTCATCCTTCCTTGCCTGAGATTTTCAAAGTCTTGTCTTCTCAGTATCATAACTCCTTCAGGTACATAGTGGGAACGGAAACTCTGCTTAAACTCAGCCCAAGTGATTGTCTCCTGATTATCATGAGCGTTGCAAAGAGCTTCCCACCAGTCAGCGGCTGCTCCAACTAGTTGATGTGATGCAAAGAGAACCTTCTCCCTGTCAGTGCACTGGACAATAGCAAGTTTCTTCTCAACAGACTTCAGCCAATCATCAGCTTCCATTGGGTCTGTGGCTTGTGCAAAGGTAGGCGGTCTGGTCCTCATGAACTATCCCAAACGGTTGTGATGTGGCGGGGGTGGCGGTGGAGGCAGGTGGGGCTGATTGTTGTTGCCAGCTTGCAACTATTCCATGGTCTGTATCATGGTCTGCATGAGCTGGTTCTGCATAGCTAACAGTTGTTCAATATTGATAGCTCCATGAGCATGTCCCTGGTTGTTCTGAGGTACTTCATTGTGCTCCTCCTCATCATTGGCATCCCTCTGGTTACAAGTTCTCACCATCTGTTGGTGAAAGAAGGGTGGGGACAGAAGGATTTAGAATTTGGAAAGAAACGTCCCAACTATATGCATCAAGGTATGTGACACTAAATAATCCTTTATTAATATAGACCTATATTATGAGGATGTGGACAAGTGCCGAAGCATTCCACAACTCTCTACTAAGCAAACAAGCACTCAAACAAGCACCAAACAGAATTGACAAAAATCCTAAAAGAAGTAACACAACTCAAGGTCACACAAGTATATCTACATCGCTCTTATTTAACTAATGGGGGTGTGCCTATCCTTGAGTCGTGGCATAGGTCGAGGACTACTCGTCGTCGAGCGGGAACTCATCTGGGTCCTCGTCGTCGTCGTCGTCGTCGGGGTCCTCGGGGTCCTGTGGGTCCTGGGGTGGTGAGGCAGCAGGCGGCGGTGGTGCGGTAGACGCCACACTGGAAGGCTCCTCGTCAGAGGACTCCTCAGAAGACGACTCACGCTAACCGTTGCGACGGTCTGGAGAGTCTGGGGTCCACATCGGGGTGTCGGACGCGTAGTCGTCCGGGTCCTCGTCGGAGATCCGACGATACCTCCTGATTATCGCCTCGTGGCGCTGGGCGAGGTCATGTCCATCCCGAATCTCCTGCTGTGCCCTCTGAAGTCGGGCACTGAGCTGGGCCACGTCGTCAACAGTCTGACAAGACTGCGGGAGGTCCAGGGGTCCCTCCACGTGCCTGGAGACGAAGCGTGCAGTGCCACTGGGACGCTGCGGGACGAAGGCGTGCACCGTGTCCTCCAGACGGAAACGGCGGGCGTGGCTCCAAAAGGTGGCTGCTTCCCAGCTAGCATCCTGCTCTGCAGATCGGCGGGAGCTCCTCCAAGCAGGGCTGCTGTGGGTCTTCACCAACTCGTCACCGTAGTAGGTATAGATCTTGCAGCTCCACTCCTTCCTGCCGGGGCGCTGCACTCCAGTGGTGTGGTAGGAGAGCGAGAGGCTGTGGTGACGGTAGCCAGCCTCACGGAGTAGGGCACGGAGACGGTGTCGCAGTTGTCCTGCGGCTCTGCCGTCAGAACGGATCACCACGGGGTGACGGGGGTCGACGGCCGGAGAGCGACTGGCCAACCTACGCGGGGGCACAAGTCCACCGGTCGACTTACGGGGGGTTGTCTTGGTGCGGGCCATCTACAGAAAACAAGAATACATTAGAGGAAAAAAGAAATAACCAAATACAAATCTGAAAATTTCAGCAGCTAAAACGGCGGAAAAAGAGCGGTGCAGCGGTTCCAAAAGAACGAAAAATAAAGAGAAAAAAATACAGCAACCAACACAATAATTTTACCCACACATAACAGCGGCAAAACACACTTTTTCCGCGAAAATTTACGCAGCAAAACAGTAGCACTTAATATTGCTCATTTCCAAATTTTTTTATCAAAAACGCAGCAGCGATCAGTACTTTTTGCGGCTGAAAATAAGGGAAACAAAACAGCAGCAAAAATTTTCGAAAATAGCATATTAGAAGAGTGTTCCTAAGTGCTCTAGAGTGTCCATTCTACCTAGGCTTGCATCCTACGGTCAACGCGGCTCTGATACCAATTTGTGACACCCGGTTCCGAATATGAACCAAGCGTAACGCATATGTGTGCCCAGGATGTTCAACACACATACACGAGTGATTCACAAATGACAAACATAATTTAACCACGTCTTAACTAATAAATAAGTACTTTATTACAATAATCCAATAGTTCAAGAATGATAAAACTCTAAATAATTGCAGCGGAAAATAAACTAAACAGCACGACTCCAATCCACAAACAATTGACGGCGGTACGCAACCTAGTACTCCACGTGATCCTCAGGGTACTCCCAATTGTCTCCAGTAGCTGTTGGGGGGGATTGCAAGGGTGAGTACATGTCGTACTCAACAAGTGTGGAAAGTATGACATGTGGCTTATTCAAATGACGAGAGTAATAATGGCTAAGTGCTGAAAAATACAGTAAAACATTTGAAAAGCATTATACTATGTCTATGTGAAACAAATCCCATCATAACCATCATATTAACAAAATATAAACCATACCCAATTATTGCCAACATTACCATTATACATGTCCAATTACCATAACTCAATTTCATAACCATGACCATAACTATTACCAATCCATAAACCATAAACCAACCATCCCAAATCCCAATTTCCAACTCTAATCATGTAGGTCATCCAGGCGCTCATAACCGGGAGCACGGCTATCATGATAGTTTTAACACTCTGCAGAGGTTGTACCACTTTACCCACATGTTTGTGATTTCGTCACCCTTTGATGACTAAGGAACCTCCATTGTGCCATCTCACACTTCCGTAGGTGTGTGGCCAAGAGATCACAAAATAGCCTTTCAAAAGGGACTACTAGTATGTACGAGCCCACTAAGGTTTCACCGACAGACTTGAATCTCTATTCTCCCACCCACGGGCCCCCTCGTGTGCCATGCGGATCCCAGGGAAGTCCTCCTCGACTCCCATTCCCCGCGCCATCCAATGGTCCATACAATACTAGCAGCGCTCCTAATTATTCAGCTACGCCGCACCCATACTTGGCCTTGTGGTGGCACTGTTGACCTGGCATATTCTCGCATGAACCGGTCCTTAGATCTAAGGCAAGCAAACCACCATGACATCCAATGCATCCACATAACCATGCTTGCTTAGATCACCCATCATATTGACCAGTTCACATTAACCAGAATATCATTGATGCATAATTAATTGTGTAATGTTGTTTGCCATCCCAATTAATTAAGCGAAGCAAAAAGGTAAAAAAACCCTTCCCGACTCTCTACCATAAATTCCAGGTGACAAGGGTGGTCAAACAAAACTAGTAAACTTCCTATCATAGGATTCCCATCAATTTGACACAAGCATGCAAGTTCGCAAACAAAACATTTAATTTTAAATAGGATCAATATGCTTCAAGGACACTTGCCTTGCTCCGGCGGATGGGGTTGCTCAAGCGCTTCGAAGTCTTGGTTTTGGAAATCCTCGTATGCGGCCTCTTGAGCACGTTCCTCTACGCGTGATCATACATACAAGAAAACATATACAATTCAACATAATGCACACAAAATAATCAACATGCAATGACATGCATGCATGCACAGTTTAATAATTAATTTACTACGGTCGTTTATTAATTAGATGCGACTAGTTCATACGTGTTCATATGAGTTTACGGGGGTTTTAGAGTGGATTAATGCTGCTGAAATAAAATTTATGGTGCAACTAAAATCAATCCACGCCTATTAGATTCAATATGATCGCTAAAATTCGCATCGAGAACATGTCCTACCGTAGATCTGACGGCTTGACGGTCGCGGAACAAATGCGACGCGTAGACGAAGTAGATGGTGCAGCAGTCCTTCGGCGGCACGACGACGGCGGCGCGATGTCGACGTCGATCTCCGGCGAACGGTGGCGCCCTCCTCTTTTTCTCCCTCTTCTTCCCCTTCTTTTTCTCTTTTTTTTCTTCCCTGGGCGCAGCTCTCTGGACTCCCCCTTTTTCCTCTCTGTACCGGCGGTTTCCTTCGTGGTTGGCGGCGGCATCGTGGGACTTCGGTTCCTTTTATAGAGGCGGCGGGAGACGGAGTCGTACCCGGGCGGGATCGGGAGAATCGGAGGCGGTTACGGCGCGGGAGCGGGAGTATCGGGGCGGGACGGGAAAAATTTTCGGAGGCGGGAGCGGGAGGCCGGGCGGCGTCGGGACGGGAGCCGAGTCGGGGCGGGACGCGTACGGCGGTGGGCGTCGGGAGGCGCGGGCCTCTGGCGTGGGCGGGGCCCAGCGGGGGGACTCGGCCGGCTGGGCCGCTTGGCCTGGCCGGCGGGTTGCCCATTTTTTTTCTTTTTTTTTCTTTTCCTTTTTTTAATTTCTTTATATTATTATTATTATATATAATTTATTTATATTTTATTTTTTTACTTTTTTATACTTTCTTTTATTATATAATTTATTATATATATATATATATTATTAATATTATATATTTATTATTTATTATTTATTATTTTTATAACATATATTATTAATATTATTAATATTTTTTTCTATTTTTATATATTGTTATATATATTATTTATATATATATATTTGTATATATTTTTATTATTATTTTTATTCTTATTCCCTATTACAAGTTTTAGGCTATGTTTATTTTCTATTTCTTCTTTTGCTACATATATTTGTAGATGCATGTTTTATTATTTTTCTTTTATTCTACTAGTGTTTAATGCATGACCATGTATGCAATGCATGATGCGAAAATTTAGGGTGTTACAAAGATAATGATCCTTACGCTAAGATTAAGTTTTCTATTCCACCATTTTATGGATCTTATGATGCTAAGACTTACTTGGATTGGGAGATGACGGTAGAACAGAAATTTAGCTCTCATCTTGTTCCTGAGCGACATAGAGTTAGACAAGCCACTAGTGAGTTTAAAGATTTTGCTATAATTTGGTGGAATGAACTTGTCAATACACGTAATGCACCACAAACATGGGCTGTGTTAAAAGAAGAGATGCGCGCTAGGTTTGTTCCTCCTTCATATATACGTGATCTTCTTAAGAAATTGCAACGCTTTGACCAGGGTGACATGACTGTCCAAGAGTACTACCAAGAGTTGCAGAAAGGTATGCTTCGTTGTGGGGTAGTTGAGGATCAGGAAGACCAAATTGTTATGTTTTATGGGGGCTTGCGACGTGAGATCCAGGACATAGTTGACTACAAGGAATATCATTCTATTCAACATTTATTTCAACTTGCTATGTTAGCAGAAAAAGAAGTGCAGGGTCGCCAATAGCAGCGGCGGAACAACACCTTCACGCCATGACAGTTTCCGGTGCCATCGTCCAAAGTAGCGCCCTCCTCAAGCGTACGTGCTTCTACACCACCCTCCACCGGTGTTGTACGCAGCAGAACCACACCTTCTACATCACGGGGACAAGATAACAGCAAATCCCGGATGCCTCAAGGTGTTGCAGCAAAGGCGGCTGCACCCAACACTTTGACAAGTCACACCTCCGACATCAAGCGCCACCGCTGCCAGGGACTTGGCCATATGCAATGATATTGCCCCAGCAAACGGGCGATCATTGCCATTGCTGATGGTGGGTATGTTAGTGCTTCTGATATTGAAGATGAAAATATTATTGCAACTAACAATTCAGGTTTGGATGATGGTGCTGAGGAGGTTCTTGGTACATCTGCGACCAACAACTATAGGACTTTGATTGTGTAGTGAGCTTTGAGTGCCACGATTTGAGAGGACGACAACCACCAACGTCACAACCTTTTCAACATGTTTCTCATCGTCAAGGATTGCCGTGTACATACCATCATTGATGGTGGTAGCTGCAACAATCTGGTGAATGTTGAGGTGGTCAAGAAGCTTGGCTTGACCACACGGGAGCATCCCCACCCTTATCACATTCAACGGTTTAACAACAATGGTAAGGTAAAGGTAACACAAATAGCAAGGATACATTTTTCTATTGGTTCTTATGATGATTTTGCTGATTTTGATGTGGTACCTATGGATGCTTGTTCTCTTTTGTTGGGACGTCCTTGGGAGTTTGATACTGATGCTATTCACCATGGTCGATCTAATAAGTATACTCTCATGCATAAGGGCAAGAAAATTGTGTTGCTTCCTATGAGTCCCACTGAAATTGTGCAATTTGAGCAGGAGAAAAAGAATAATGCTAAGCAAAAGGGTGTTTTCAATTCTGAAATTCAGCAACCTATTGAGTTGAAAAATCCTATTTTGCTTGCAACTAAATCTGATCTTGAAGATTTATATGCCTCTAATGAAACTTGCTATGCTTTGGTGTGCAAACATGCTTTATATTCCATTGAGGATACATCCATTGTCTTGCCACCTGCTATTGCTAACCTTTTGCAGGAATATATGGATGTTTTTCCATCAGAGGTACCCCCTGGATGACCACCTGTGCGAGGCATTGAGCACAAGATTGATTTGATTCTAGGGGTGAGCTTGCCAAACCGTGCCGCCTACAGGACCAACCCCGATGAGACTAAGGAAATTCAGCGACAGGTCCAAGATCTTCTGGACCGCGGGTACATTCGTGAGAGCCTTAGTGCTTGTTCTGGTCCTGTTCTTTTGGTTCCAAAAAAAGATGTCACTTGGCGCATGTGTGTTGATTGTAGAGCCATCAATAACATTACCATTCGTTATCGCTATCCTATTCCTAGATTAGATGACATGCTTGATGAGTTGAGTGGTTCTGTTATTTTCTCCAAGATTGATTTGCGTAGTGGATATCATCAGATTCATATGGCTTTAGGTGATGAATGGAAAACTGCTTTTAAAACTAAATTCGGACTTTATCAATAGTTAGTCATGCCATTTGGTTTAACTAATGCGCCCAACACTTTCATGAGGTTAATGAATGAGTTTTTATGTGCTTTCATTGGTAAATTTGTGGTGGTTTACTTTGATGATATCCTTATTTACAGCAAGTCATATGATGAGCATCTTAAACATTTGCGTGCTGTTTTTAATGTCTTGCGCGATGCACGTTTATATGGTAACCTTGAGAAGTGCACCTTTTGCACCGATCGTGTGTCTTTTCTAGGTTATGTTGTTACTTCATAGGGTATTGAGGTTGACGAGGCAAAGATTGTTGCCATCATGAGCTGGCCACTTCCGACTACGGTCACGCAGGTTCGGAGTTTTCTTGGTATCACAGTTTTCTACCGGCGTTTCGTGCGGGATTTCAGCACCATTACGGCACCCCTCCACAATTTGACAAAGCATGGAGTGCTGTTTCGATGGGGACCAGCACAACAACAAGCTTTTGATGTTCTCAAGTCGAAACTCACACAAGCACCATTGCTGCAACTTCCTAATTTTGATAAGACCTTCGAGCTTGAATGTGACGCGAGCGGCATTGGCATTGGAGGAGTGCTAATTCAAGGAGGTAAAACTGTTGCCTTCTTTAGTGAAAAATTGCATGGACCTTCGCTGAATTATTTTACATATGACAAAGAACTTTATGCTTTAGTGTGTGTCTTGAAAACTTGTCAACATTACCTATAGTCTAAAGAATTTGTCATACATTCAGATCATGAGTCTTTGAAGTATCTTAAAGGACAAGCTAATCTGAACAAACATCATGCTAAATGGATTGAGTTCATAGAATCATTTTGTTACATCATTAAACATAAGAAAGGGAAAGACAATGTGATTGCCAATGCTTTATCTAGACGTTATACCATGCTGTCCCAACTTCCTCATAAATCTTTGGTTTGGAAACCATAAATAGGTTATATGCTACTGATTTGGACTTCAAAGATGCCTTTAAAAATTGTAGAGAGGGAAGAACGTGGCAAAAATTCCTGCTGCGCGAAGGCCTTCTCTACCGTGCTAACAAGCTGTGTGTTCTAGCTAGCTCTGTTCGTCTTTTGTTGTTGCAGGAAGCGCATGGAGGTGGTTTTATGGGACATTTTGGTGTTAAAAAGACAGAGGATGTGCTGGCCGCTCACTTATTTTAGCCACGATGAGGCGTGATGTGGAGCGCTACGTTTTACGTTGCACGACATGCAACAAAGCTAATTCTCGACTTAACCCACATGGTCTTTATATGCCTCTTCCGATTCCTAGTGCGCCTTGGGAGGATATTTCTATGGACTTTGTTTTAGGATTGCCTAGAACAAAGAGGGGGATGGATAGTGTCTTTGTGGTTGTTGATCGTTTCTCTAAAATGGCTCATTGTATACCCTGCCACTGTTGACGGCTGTTATATATCAATTTCATCTGTCAATTTAACTCCATTATGTGAAGGATTTGTCATTTCTTGTACACATCACCTTTCTATTTAACCCAATTCCACTTGGACTTGGAGAAATATGTGTATGCAGCATTTTATGCAGGAAATGAGGAAATGTAGAGGGACCAATCCTATAAAATATCATCCCACCAATCAGGCGACAACACGTGGCATCCCATGGATCAAATGGCCCACAAACAGAAGTATCCGAGGAGATACAACGGTGTATCACCCATATACATCAAGGGGGCCCACCTGGCAGGTACCTGGAGGAAGCACTCTGCGTTTGGAGTGCTGACTAGGTCGGCCGAACCCCTGGTTCGGCCGACCTCTTCCTGGCGCCAAACGCGGTCAAACAACGCGTGTTGGCTCCTCCTGGCTTGAAGGAGTCAATGGTGACTGATTCACGCGCTTTTGGTAGCGGGAACTGACCTCAACACTAGTATAAATAGGACCCCCTACTCCTCACTTCAACACACACCACTTGAGCTTCATCTCTATTGTATACACTATCATCCATAGTCTTAGAGGAGTTAGGTTGTAGAGAGGAGAGTCTCTAGTCCCAAGTCCAAATTGGGAAAGGAGTAAGGAGTCTCTCTGTTCCCAATCCTACATTGGGAAATGTATGGCTCATGTATTCTTTCTAGTATTTGTGACTTTATGCATAATAAAGATAGTATCTTTAGTCTCTACTTATACATATACTTGGGCAAATCATTTCTTGATTGTGGAGTCCATGTATGTGGAAGGTATAGCTTCTATGACTGTTTCATCATGAACATACCTCATTATCATAGAACCTATAGACCCCCACTATATTCTAATTAATTATAACATAACTAGGTTAGTATAGATAATTATGTTGTGTATCAACATTGGTTCAGTGATGATTCAATTCATTGCCTTAGGATGGATTGTGCCTAGGCTCTTAAGGTAATTACTTAATATGCTAGCATGGTGCTAGGATAGCTAAGTAGCATTGGATGTCTCGTAGACCCACCGATTGAAGAGGTAGACAGTAGGTGGTGACATCCCTATCTGTCCTTTGTAATCCTCCACGTTCAGCTATGCCACATGCTCTTGGTGGGAGTCGCCCTAGTATTGCTAGGGGTAAGCCCGTGCTCGATGTGTTGAACCACATAGCATAAGTATTCACTGTTGATCTAGCTTATGAATAATTAGTTTAGACTATGTATATGTACAATAGAGCATAGTAGGAGTACCTCCATAACTCTCAACCTTAACTAACCTCTAGGATCCTCTTAGCCTCCTTAGACTTGAAAGCTTTTGTGTGTGTCACATTACCTCCATTATTATTTTATCCATCCTTACTAGATTCTTACCTAGACCTTTCTACCCTTTCCACTCGATGATTGTTATATCTCTACCCCGCCTTCCTTTGGGACCAAATAAATGACACCCTTGGGAATACTCTTAAGGGGAAATGCTACAATAATACCTCCGTGCGCTTGCGGAATTCACTCTGTGATCCAATAGAACCATTAACAAGCATTTCTGACACATCAGTTGGAGATGTTTAGTAATGGTGCATAAGAAATAGCAACAACATTTATGGCGCCGTTGCCGGGAATGATTTGTTAGTATATCTTAGGAGCCGTCAACAAGCATTTCTGGCGCCGTTGCCGGGGAAGGCAAATAGATATATAACATGACTAAGTGAATATGATAGAACCCTAGATAGGATTTTAGTAGGATAACCATTCTTTGTTTTCGCATTTTAAATGTGAAAATAGGGTAGTGTATGTCTGGTTTCTGCCTGCCAGAAAACTTTGCTGAAGATCCCAAACCTCTTCTGAGAGACCGACCCCGTGTCGTTACTCCTCAGAAGATTCAAGCAGCAAGGCAAGCCAGCATTTCTGCACCAAAAATCCAAACGCCAATGGCCCAGAAGACCCTTCGTGAGTTCTCAGCTCCCTTTGCTAACAATGTGCCTATTGGGCCCACTGTTAACACGGGAGATGTGAACATCGAGATCAAAACTGGCCTTATCACTATGGTCAAGCCAACCCATTCTGTGGGAAGGCTAACGAGGATGCAAGTGCTCACTTGAAACAATTCCTTGAGATCTGCAACACTTTTAATATCAAGGACGTGTCTCCGAATGCGGTCTGTCTAAGACTGTTCCCGTTCTCTCTCCTTGGGAGAGCGAAACAGTGGTTCTACGCGAACCGAAGTGCTGTAGACACTTGGGAGAAATGTTCTACGACATTCCTCGCCAAATTCTTCCCGTTGGGCAATACTAATGCCCTACGTGGAAGGATTTCCATCTTTCACCAAGAGCCCAAGGAATCTATTCCCGAGGCATGGGAAAGGCTTCAGGAGTACATCCTAGCCTGTCTCCACCATGGATGGATGACTGGCTTCTTATTCAAAACTTCTATAACGGGTTGATCCCATCAGCTCGTGACCATTTGGATGCTGCTGCTGGAGGAGCCTTCTTCTTATTGACGGTGCCAAAATCTAAAGATCTTATTTAGAAGATGGTGTCCAACATGGGATGAAACGATGAGCGTCTCCATACTCGATAGCGAGGCATGCACACCTTGAAGGAGGTGGACATGATCGCTTCAAAATTGGACCTCCTAATGAAGAAAATTGATAGACAAGCCAGTGGTGAAGTGTCTGGCAATGCATATGCCCTAGACTCTCACATCACATTTGAAGTCTGTGGCGACATGGGTCATATGGGCAATGATTGCCTAGAAACTCGTGAGAATGCCCTATACCTCGCCAACAACGGAAATTTCAACAACAACAATGGCTATCGTCCAGGAGGTCAAGGGTGGGGTCAACAACGCACATTCTTTCAAGGAGGGTACAACAACAATGGCAACCCTGTAAATCAGCCCAACTTGAGAGAACTTGCCATTAGCCAGCTCAAGATCAACGATGCCCTATCCAAGAAGCTGTCAGCTAATGACAAGACCCTAGAGAATATCAATGCAAAGATTGAAGGACTATCCTCAGCATTCAAGAATCAACCGAGCTTCAACAAGATGTTGGAGACCTAGTTAGCACAACTTGCTGCATTTGTCCCTCCATTAGAAAACAACAAAATTCCGGGGCAACTAGAAGCCCCAGTGGAGAACGTCAGTGCAGTGGTTACGAGAGGAGGAAAGACCACTCGTGACCCACCATATCCCACACAAGAAAAGAGGACAACTGAGCTTGAGAAGGAGGATGTACCATGTGAATTACTTGGTGAGAGAATGGCCAAACACTTTGAAGACACCAACTTATTGCCATTCCCTCACAGTCAAAGGAAGCCAACAGTGGATGAGCAATTCAACCGTTTTGTTGAGATCATCCAAAAGATCCACATCAATGTGCCCTTGATTAATGCGATGCAAGTCCCCACTTATGCTCACTATCTCAAGGACATATTGAACAACAAATGGCCATTGCCCACCACTGAGGTCGTCAAGCTTACGGAAGACTGCAGTGCAACCATTCTCAATAGGCTTCCTGAAAAGAAAAAGGACCCCGCATGTCCTACCATTTCATGTTCAATTGGGGCTCACCACTTTGACAAGGCACTTTGTGATTTGGGAGCAAGTGTTAGTGTGATGCCCAAGGTTGTGTTCGACCAACTGAACTCCATAGAGCTGACTCGAACACCAATGCAGCTACAACTGGCTGACTCTTCAGTCCATTATCCAGCGGGTATTGCTGAAGACATCCCGGTGAAGATCCAGAACTATTTCATACCCGTGGATTTTTTGGTGCCAGACACGGACACTGAGAAAGATACACCACTCATTCTTGGGCACCCATTTCTCAGCACTGCAAAAGCTCGCATAGATGTGGGAGCTGGAGAAATCCACTTCCATATCAATGGCAAGGAGGAAAAATTTAACTTTTGGCCTAGACCAGAACAATGCTCCATGATTCGAATCAAGTATGGGCCGAATGATAAACACATTAGAGAGGTCGAAGTCACACCTCCAAAGGTGGACTCACTCATTGCATTCATGAGAAGATTAATCTACAAGGGGAATCCGTCGCTTCGACCACGCCGATATCCAAAGGCAATGGAATCGTCTGGACCTTCCCAAAGGCCCAAGTCCACCAAGCCGCCAAAGAAGGAATGGCGGAAGAAGCAAGACAAGCCGTCCAAGCCCATCCCTTCGGGCCCGGATGTGAAATGAAGACGGAGGAATGTCCATCTCATCGGACGGTGGTGAGACCTACGCCAATAGGTTAAATTGGTAGTTATCCCACTTTATTTTTCTTTCTTTCTTTTTCCACCCCATTTGGATTTCTCCCATTGCATATTTGATTTTTCCTAGCAAGTTGAGAAACTTATATTCCCAGCTATCATTTTTCTTTCTTTCTTTTCAAAAGAAAATTTTTGTTGGATTTGAAAAAGGATTTTTATTTGAAAAATATTTTTTTTCTGAGCTGCACATGTGGCATTTCACCAACACGCTAACTTTATAGCCGTTGGGGAGCCACTTGTCAAAAAGGGGAACCAAGGGGGCCACCTGTCAGGTCGGCCGAACCCCCTGGTCGGCCGAACAGGGAGTGGAGCCAAATTGGCCCCCCTTCCTCCAACGGCTACATTTTGAACCCCAAGTGACCGTTGGAAGGTGCACCCTATAAATTGTGGTCGTGAGGAGCACTTCTCTTCACACACCACATAATTTTACACCTTCCCAAGTCACTCTCTAGCTCACCTTGTTTTTCTTGCTCTTCATTGCAACACTTGCTCAAATCCATCCCCAAAAAGATTTTCTTTTGTTTGCATTTGCATTTTACACTCAAGCTTTCAAGAGGAGAAAATTCGTTGAGAGTTTTGTTTTCCAAACATCGCTTCTTTTCGGATTTTTCTCGCCTTGTTTTGTTCTTGCTTGTTTAACTCAAAAAGACATGAAGAGGTTGTTCGGAAAGAGGAAGGAGGCTGCAAGCTCAAGCCATGGTGAAGGTTCTAGTGCACGCCTCTCTTCCATGGGTACAAGCCCAAGGAGGAGAAGTGTGTGTGAGGACACTCCCATGGAAGAGAGAAGCAACCCACACCAACTTCTTCATGACAACGACCTAGACATACAAAGCGAAGTTGAAGATCAAGCACACAGGCTTCTCCAAGATCGTGAGTTCCGCCACACCAAGGCTTAGGATCCACATTTGATCTCCAAAATAGGTATGGACTCCGAATTTCTTTCCATTTGGCATGCAATTGGATTTGATGACTTTGCTCACATAGAGAAAGGTTCACGCCTTCTCACTATCCAATTCCTTTGCCCGCTGAGAATTGGATTTGATGGTATTTCTTTTAGATTATTTCAAAAAGAATACAACATCCTATGGAAAGAATTAGGTAGCATCCTAGGCTTCCATAAATGGTGTTTGCTAGATTTAGACAATTTGCCTAAGTTTAACAAACAAAGTTTTTGGTATGAGCTAACTAGTGAGGTCACATGTAGGGCTCCTAGGAATAGCCACATCCAAAACCCTACCTTACGCTTCATGCATAGATGGGTGGCTATGACTATGTTCCCTAGGGGAGATGTTAGGGTTGTGCGAGATGATGAATTGAAAATTTTGTTTGCCATGACTAAAAAGATAAAAGTTGCTCCAGTCAAAGCCATGATGACACAATGGTTAGATTACATTTCAAAATCAGGACCAATTGAATGCACTTCATTGATTACTCATATTGCTGATAGGGTAGGAGCACTTAAATACTCTTCATTTGAATACATTGAAACTTAAAGAGAATTAATTGATGAAGATTATTTAGTGCAAGGACATACCCTTAAGCATGATCAAGATGGGTCCTTGATATTTTTCTATCCCGGATTTGTCAATGAAATTCGGTTACCTAACCCAGATTTTCATTTGTAAAAATAGCGGAGGATAACCATTAACCTTCTCCCCCTTGAGGAAGCAAGAAAAAGTAATGTCTCTAGTAGGGTAACAAGGAATCGTGCGAGGGCTGCAGCCACAGGCATGCCACCGATAATCTCTCCGGTCCATGAATACCAAGAGGAAGAGAACCCAAAGGGTTATGCGCCCGGATGGACTCAACCTCCGACGTATGAGATTGGGGGATCATCTTGGCAAGAATGGCAAAGGGATCCACCCTTGTCCACTTCAAGGTCTAGCAGCTTGCCCCCAACGTCCATGAGAGGACGTCGTTCCTTTTCGGATAGAAGTCATCATGACTATAGCCAAGGAATGACGGACCTCACTAGACGTATGGGAGAACTTGAAGTGAGAACGGGTGACATCTACATCACACTCCAAGATCATGTTCAAGGTACCCAGGATTGGCAACAACACATGGATGCTCAATTCACCAACTTCAACACGGCGCTACAACAACAACAAGCCGATCTTGCAGCATACTTCCGTCATCAAGGGTTCAACCCTTATCACGGAGGTAGTTGAAGAACAAGCTTGGGGGAGGACCCCCACTTGAGGTAACATGTATCACATTCCTTGCATATTTATTTTCCATCCATCCATCATCCACCTTGCATTTAAAAAAAATAATATATAGGTTAGATTTGCTTTCATCAAATAAAGATGTGCGGTAAGAATGATTTAGAATTCACATAGATGAAATGATGAATAGTTGCTCTGTTTTATTTTCCTAAGTCTCTAGTTTACAACTTGCTACTCTCCGAATATTGCTTTCATTGGTTTGAAATACTTTTACCTTAATTTGGAAATCGTGGGTAGCAAAAGCTTAATCTAATTCTAGGTTGTTGCAAGATTAGAATTAGTGATAGGGCTGCTAGTCCTAGTTTGAAAGTAAAACTTAGATTTCTGGAGAAATTCTAAAAAGATTTAAGTTTTCCTCAATTGATTGGAAATACCTACCAAAGCCACATGATGTTTATACATAGACAAAACCTTATGCATATGCTATTTGCTTTCACATTGAGCCTAGTCAAACTAGTATAGACCTATGTGAGAAATCATTCAACTCTTTTTGAATTCAAGACTTCACTTGCACATGCTATACTTCTACACTAGAAGTAAGAAAAACGTCCATCATATCCACCATACCACAACAAAAAGAGAAACCCCATGTTATTCATGTTTAGCACCCTCTTCAAAATTCATTGCAAAGAAAGGGAGTAGAATACATGGCTACAAAAAGAAAATAAAAAAGGCATGGTTACATCATAAGCATGAGGAAAAAAAGAGAAAAAAGAGAAAAGTAGCCATGTTTCATCCCTGCAAAAGAAAGAGAGATTATACCAGAAAGGAGTTATCTCAAGTATCGACATCCACTTCCACTCCATCACACATGCACTAGTCTTGAATCAAAAAGTTTTGATTTGAATTCTCCTAAGGCTTACTCTTTTGACTTAGCAATATATGTGATGCAAATATGCCTACTTACTTTCCTTACCAAGCTCCACATACAAGCCATATTCATGAGTAGGAATAGTAGAGGCACAATACTTTGGTGAGGAAATATTTCCACTATCCACAAAGGAGTGACTGAGAGAATCAAATTGAGGTACTTAATATCTAAAATTGAATTCTCCGGGATTTAAGTGGAACTTGATTTCTAGGCTATGTTTGCCCCATTTGCTATTCTACCTTTCAACTACTCATGAATATGAGAAAGCATAAGCCCCATGATAACTTAAGAAGGGTAGAGTATCATAGCCAATTTCTGCAATACTAGGTAGAGTATCTTGTTGTGCATTAGATACTTCTGAAAATAAGACATTGTAGCAACTCCTGATCATCAACCTAAAGTCTTGACTTTGCTCGGGACGAGCAAATGATAAGCTTGGGGGAGTTTGTTGACGGCTGTTATATACAAATTTCATTTATCAATTTAACTAAATTATGTGAAGGATTTGTCATTTCTTGCACACATCACCTTTCTATCTAACCCAATTCCACTTGGACTTGGAGAAATATGTGTATGCAGCATTTTATGCAGAAAATGAGGAAATGTAGAGGGATCAATCCTATAAAATATCATCCCACCAATCAGGTGACGACACATGGCATCACATGGATCAAATGGCCCAAAAACAGAAGTATCCGAGGAGATACAATGATGTATCACCCATATACATCAAGGGGGCCCACCTGGCAGCCACCTGGAGGAAGCACTCCGCGTTTGGAGTGCTGACCAGGTCGGCCGAACCCCTAGTTTGGCCGACCTCTTCCTGGCGCCAAACGCGGTCAAACGACGCGTGTTGGCTCCTCCTGGCTTGAAGGAGTCAATGGTGACTAATTCGCATGCTTTTGGTGGCGGGAACCAACCTCAACACTAGTATAAATAGGACCCCCTACCCCTCACTTCAACACACACCACTTGAGCTTCATCTCTATTGTATACACTATCATCCATAATCTTAGAGGAGTTAGGTTGTAGAGAGGAGAGTCTCTAGTCCCAAGTCCAAATTGGGAAAGGAGTAAGGAGTCTCTCTGTTCCCAATCCTACATTGGGAAAGGTATGGCTCATGTATTCTTTCTGGTATTTGTGACTTTATGCATAATAAAGATAGTATCTTTAGTCTCTACTTATACATATACTTGGGCAAACCGTTTCTTGTTTGATTGCGGAGTCCATGTATGTGGAAGGTATAGCTTCTATGACTGTTTCATCATGAACATATCTCATTATCATAGAACCTATAGAACCCCACTATAGTCTAGTTAATTATAACATAACTAGGTTAGCATGGATAATTATGTTGTGTATCAACATTGGTTCAATGATGATTCAATTCATTGCCTTAGGATGGATTGTGCCTAGGCTCTTAAGGTAATTACTTAATATGCTAGCATGGTGCTAGGATAGCTAAGTAGCATTGGATGTCTCGTAGACCCACGGATTGAAGAGGTAGGCAGTAGGTGGTGACAACCCTATCTATCCTTTGTAATCCTCTACGTTCGGCTATGCCACAGGCTCTTGGCGGGAGTCGCCCTAGTATTGCTAGGGGTAAGCCCGTGCCCAATATGTTGAACCACATAGCATAAGTATTCACTGTTGATCTAGCTTATGAATAATTAGTTTAGACTATGTATATGTACAATAGAGCATAGTAGGAGTACCTCCATAACTCTCAACCTTAACTAACCTCTAGGATCCTCTTACCCTCCTTAGACTTGAAAGCTTTTGTGTGTGTCACAATACCTCCATTATTATTTTATCCATCCTTACTAGATTCTTACCTAGAACTTTCTATCCTTTCCACTTGATGATTGTTATATCTCTACCCCGCCTTCCTTTGGGATCAAATAAATGACATCCTTGGGAATACTCTTAAGGGGAAATGCTACAATGGTACCTCCGTGCACTTGCGGAATTCACTCCGTGATCCAATAGAACCATTAACAAACATTTCTAACACATCAGTTGGAGTTGTTTAGTAATGGTGCATAAGAAATACCAACAAGCATTTCTGGCGCCGTGGTCGGGGATGATTTGTTAGTGTATCTTAGGAGCCGTCAACAGCCACAAGACCGATAATGCTTCACATGTTGCTGATTTGTTCTTTAATGAGGTTGTGCGTTTGCATGGTATTCCCAATACTATTGTTTCTGATAGGGATGCTAAGTTTTTGAGTCACTTTTGGAGAACTTTATGGTATATATTGGGAACAAAGTTGCTGTTTTCTACTACTTGTCATCCACAAACTGATGGGCAAACGGAGGTAGTTAATCGTACCTTATCTACTATGTTGCGGGCTGTTTTGAAAGACAATTTGAGGTTGTGGGAGGAGTGTTTGCCACATATTGAGTTTGATTATAACAGGTCTATTCACTCCACAACCAAGTTAAGTCCGTTTATGGTGTCTATGGTTTCAATCCTCGTGCTCCAATTGATTTGCTACCTTTACCACATACTAAAATTGTGAACTTGGATGCTACACAACGTTCTGAATTTATTCTTAAGTTGCATGAAACTACTAAGTTACAAATTGAAAAAATGAATGAAAAGTATCACATTGCTGCTAGCAAAGGTAGGAAGGAGGTAAAATTGGAACCCGGTGATTTGGTGTGGGTACATTTGAAAAAAGATAGGTTCCCGGATTTGAGAAAGTCCAAACTCATGCCATGTGATGCTGGACCTTTTAAGGTTCTTGAGAAGATAAATGATAATGCATATAAACTTGAGTTGCCTCCCGAGTTTGGGGTTATTCCTACATTTAACATTTCATATTTGAAGCCATACTTGGGTGAGGAAGACGAGCTTGAGTCGAGGACGACTCAAATTCAAGGGGGGGGGGGAGGATGATGAGGACATCTATCCTTTGCATACAATGCAAGGACTGATCACTAGAGCACATGCACGACAATTGGATCTCCAGGTACGTTCTAACCTTGTCAATTGTTTTTTCAGAACTTACGCTTGTTTCCATGCATGTTTTATTGATTAGGAACAATGGATAGGACCAGCAAGGGATTGGAGGAGTCCAAGGAATCAAGGAGGAGGAGATAGGACGTGCACACCAAGGAGGAACCCAAGTACAACTCGACTTCAACTCCACCTCAGGTTCCAGGAGCTGCCTTCACCAAAACTGACGTCCCGGACACATACGGAGTCGGATTTGGACGTTCTATATATGTTTGGAACCATGATTTCATAAAGCTTCCAATGGAACCAGCTCCACCTCAAAATTCCTTCTAAGTTTACGGGAATAAGCGAAACAATTGGGCATCCAGAATCTATCCAGTGCTGCACCACCGTCTTTTGGGCTGCTGGCCCGTGTATCGTGTGGAAGCCCATTAGGGTTGCATCCAGGGGTCTTGCACGCCCCTAAACTCCTTTTTATACAGGAGCCGTCACCACATTAGGGTTGAGTTTTGCTTAGATACAATCTGTCACTGAACAATGTCGCCGATCATCGGTTGTGAGACCCCAAATTCGTGATCAATTCAGTTTTGATTGCAACTTCTCTGTTCTTGCTTGTGTTCTTGATTGCGCTTGCAGGGATAAGCCTTCATGGCGAGGTCATTCGTGTGACACGGGTGATAACCAATGGAGCAGTGGTGTAGTGATTGCTGGGTTTCGTTCGTTCGGAGCCTTGGATCATCAACGTCGAGATCTCCACCCAATCAAGTTTACCATACCTCTCGGAAGATCGAGACTCATCCTCCTATCAGTGGTGATGCAAGAAGAACTTAACAACTTCAAATAGAACTTGGTGTGGGAACTTGTCGAAAGACCCAAGTTCAACATCATCAGCACCAAATGGGAACAAGCAAGACGAACAAGGGGTGGTGACAAGGAACAAGGGGCAACTTGTGGCCAAAGGGTATTCATAAGTCGAAGGTTTGGATTTCGACGAAACCTTTGCTCCTGTAGCTAGTCTTGAATCAATTATAATATTACTTGTGTATGCTACTCACCATGATTTCAAGCTTTATCTAATGGATGTGAAAAGCGCCTTCCTCAACAGACCAATCAAGGAGGTGTACGTGGAGCAACCACCTAGATTCGAAGATCAAGAGTTCCCCGACCCTATGTTCAAACTGCGTAAGGCTCTCTATGGCCTCAAGCAAGCTCCTAGAGCTTGGTATGAGTGCCTTAGAGATTTTTTAATTGAAAATGGATTTAAGATTCGCAAAGCGGATTACACGTTGTTTACCAACAATTTTGACAATGATATATTTATCTGTCAAATTTATGTTGATGATATTATATTTGGTTCAACTAACAAATCCTTTTGTGAAGAATTTAGTAAGATTATGACGGATAGATTCGAGATGTCTATGATGGGAGAATTGAAATATTTCTTGGGATTCCAAGTGAGGCAACAAAAGGAAGGGGCGTTCATAAGCCAAACCAAGTATACTCAAGACATACTCAAGAAGTTTGGAATGGACAAGGCGAAGCCTATAAAGACTCCCATGGCAACAAATGTACACTTGGATCTCAATGAAGACAGACCTAATGTGGATCAAAAGGTATATCACTCCATGATTGGATCCTTACTTTACTTATGTGCATCTAGGCCTAATATTATGTTGAGTGTATGTTTGTGTGCAAGATTTCAAGCCAATCCTAAGGAGTGTCATTTGACAGCCGTAAAAAGAATCTTGTGATATTTAGTTCATACACCCAACCTAGGCCTTTGGTATCCCAAAGGTTCCAAGTTCAATCTCATTGGATACTTCGATGAAGATTATGCCAGATGCAAAGTAGATAGAAAGAGTACTTCTGGTACATGCCAATTCCTAGGTAGATCCCTAGTTTCTTGGTCCTCCAAGAAATAAAACTCCATTGCCTTATCCACGGCCGAGGTGGAGTATGTTGCAGCTGAGAGTTGTTGTACAACTCCTTTGGATGCAACAAACGCTAAGGGATTACGGTTACAATATGAGCCGTATTCCACTTTATGATAATGAGAGTGCTATTAAAATTGCCCATAACCCCGTTGAGCACTCTAGGACCAAACACATAGACATCCGACACCACTTTTCGAGAGACCACTCAATGAAAGGAGACATAGGCATTTCCCATGTCAACACCGTAAAACAACTAGCTGATATATCCACCAAGCCACTTGATGAAAAAAGGTTTTGCTAGCTCTGAAATGAACTAAATATCCTTGATGCTCGGAACGTGGCTTGAAAACTTGCACACCTGTATGGCTTCTTCAAAATCCATTGATTGTGTTGTGAAATCATCTCTCTATTTTCTCTGAAAAACTACGTCAACTACTTGATCTTGGTGAATTATGGTCATATCTTGATTGTTGCATGTTTACTGATCATATTCGTCAAGATTATTTGTGTGATTTACCCCCTATTTTCTTTGTAAGCACCTTCAAATATATACGAATGGGCTAAATTCTTCTGCTCTGGTGATCACGGACTAGTCCGCACACTGCAGACTAGTCCGTAGTGATCCGGTAGTCCAGACTAGTCCGGTCGACCACGGACTAGTCCGATTTTTTGACTCCATAACTCCAGGGCCGCCAAACCCTAATCCCCTTCATCCTTACAATGTTCCTCACATTCTTCATTGTTCTAAATAGAGTGCTCCGAAAGACTATTGCTCTGAAAGACGGAGATGCAGGAAGTGTCCAAGGATATTTGAGGACATTGATGAAGGTGATCAGCAACGACAGAAAGTTTGATGTTTTTGACTACATCTAGAACGATATGGTGAACATCTCCTGCACACCGAGCCGCTCCTGTGGCTATGCACCATACTTGATGTTTATGATTGAGAAAGTCATCGGAATTGAGTTCATGAAGGATGTGGAGCATACTCCTCTAAGACCCCAGAAGCCTTCTAAAGCTACTCTCCCAGCTGCTCCATCCCCTGTGTCTAGTGAAGAGGCTCCGAGGAGAGCCCAAGGAGATGCAAGGACTGCTTCCACTACTAGGGCCCCTCCTCAAAAAGGGCTTCTAGTGGCATATTGAAGTACTTGGCCGGTATCTTTGGCTCCTGCAAAAAGGCTGAAGTGAAGCTTCATAGGTTGAGTAAGGCAAGGAAGGCATACATGAAGTACGTGAAAGAAAATGTCAAGAATATTTGTCGGAACCTGGAGATCGATCCTGTTGGATCCCCTATTATCTCTGATGACTCAACTTCAGATTTCTCTGAGCTGCCACCCCTCTCTCCCTCCAAACTCGCCTATTTTGGTGTTGGGGGCACTTCGAGTGGATCCGCTCCTCCTCCTCCTCAGCCTGAAGCTAAAGTTGATGAGAGAACCGACAACGAGTAGTGCTTTGATGCCAAAGGGGGAGAGATTGAGAGGGAGTCACGAGGTCTAGCAGTAGTTTGAGAGATAAGAGCTCCAACTGTGTTTCTTTTGAAATTCTGCTACTTTTGGGTTGTAAAACTGCTAATGCTCTTATTATGATTCTAGTCATGTTTATGAAGCCTGTGATGATGCATTGATATAATGAGTGTTCATTTTTGATATGATCTATGTTTTTTGTTCTGAAATTGACATATATGCTTGATATTGATATGATTATGTCAATTATCTCATTCTCATCATGGATATTGCTTACACACGTAGTTTTGCACCCCACCATAAAGAGTGCACATATGTCTTTTGTTTTCATTACTTAATTTGTTCCAAGATCATATGTGCACACTTTATGAAAATTTGGATTTTTAATCATATTTGTGAAATCTCAATTGGTTGTCATCAATCACCAAAAAGGGGGAGATTGAAAGTGCATCTAGGCATCCCTTGTGGGTTTTGGTTGATTTATGACAAACAAATGAGATTCTAACCAAATTGTTGAGATGAGCGCAAGTTTTAATGGAATTATGAAGAAAGCGCAAAAAGAAAGGAGAGTGAGGAATCAAGTTGAAAAGAGCTCAAGAGATGAATAGAATACTCTTTGTATATGGAGTGTGTTGGAGAAACACACCCCAAGAGCTCAAGCAAAAGAAAACACTCTCACTGCATAGATTTACACAGGTTCGGACTAGTCCGATATTACCCGGCCTAGTCTGATAATCTCTCTGTCCAGGTACGGACAAGTCCACCCAGTGCGGACTTGTCCACAACGGACTAGTACAATAAATTCCAGACTAGTCCGATAGTGCCTCTGATCAATATAGGACAAGTCTGATATTCCACAGACTAGTCTGAAATCCTCACTGACCAACTTCGTACAAGTCCCCCCAATTTCAGACTTGTCCTTATCCCCTCAAAATTTCACTTCACTGGACTAGTCCAATAGCATCCGGAGTAGTCCGATAACCTCTTTGACTAAAATCAGATAAGTCCTCCAAGTGCGGACTTGTCCTCAATTCACTAAGGGATTCATCACACCGGACTAGTCCGAGCATCTCCAGAGACCAAATCGGACTAGTCTGCATGTATCTGGACAAGTCCAATATTCCTGAACACTTAGGGTTTTCCACACGCCGCACACCGGACTTGTCCCGAGTCCACCACGGCCTAGTTTGGACTTTGTAAACCCTAACGGTAACCTTTGGAAACCCTAGTATAAATAGAGGTGCACGGCCCTACTATCAATTCTCTTGACTCCCTGCGATGTCACACCTTCCAAGAGCCTAGAAAACACGTCTCTCCAATCAATCCAAACCAAGAAAGATCAAATCCTTGAGGATTAACCATAGATCAAAGGAGAGACACGTTCTTCACATCTTGAGCTCTTGGGTTTGAATCTCTCGCACACTCTCGTTGTTTTATTGCATATCTTACGAGTGTGTTTGGTGGTGTTTGAATTGTAAATCTTGGGGAGCTCTCAACTTGTGAGAAGGCCCCTTGAACTCAGTGATTTACCCCTTTGTGATTAGTGGAAGAGAATTGACCTCTGTGGCGATTCGACAAGGGTAGGGTTGGTGAAGACCCGGTCCTTTGTGGACTCCTCAATGTGGATGTAGATTTCCTCTGTGGAATCGAATCACGGGATAAAATCATTGTGTCTTCATTTTGTTCTTACTATTCATTACAATCTAGGGTTTACTTGATCTTGTTTAACTTACGTTAAAAGTTTGAAACTAAATTTAACTTGTGCCATATCTAGTTTCATTGAAGCAATACACTCTATTTACAACTCAATTTCCACTGCATAGAGTACTTGATCGAAATCATCGATCAAACTTGATCGATATAGTCCACACACACCGGACTAGTCTGCACCCTACCGGACTAGTTCGATTTATCTGTATTTGATCAGGTTGCTAAGTGTTTCAGGTTCTGACAAAAGTTCAAAAAGCCTATTCACCCCCCTCTAGGCTACATTCAGGATCCATGACCTCCTCCATTTATATCACTACATAAACTGTTGAGTATAAATCAATTATCATCTTCACTAACTCCTTTCTCTTCATTCTCTATAACCTCCATTTTTTATCTATTATCACTTGCTTTGGCAATCTATCTGATTCTGATTGTTTTAATAAATTAACAGATTGCCTAGTATGAGAACCCCAAATATGAGGATTACCGCCCCCAACAATTTACCAATACCACTCAAATCTGAATTAATACTAATATCATCAACACTTAAAAAATACATTAGGTTCTAATCTTCATTGCACTTTGTCCTCGGTTTTGCTGCCTGTCGGAGTCTGATTTCGGCAATTCTCCCGGCACTACTGTTAGTAGACTGCGGAGTTTCTTAGTTCGGTTAGGGCGCGCAGAGATTCAGAGCAAGATGGCGATTTGACACGAGGATTTACGTGGTTCGGGCCGCCTGAGCGTAATACCCTACTCCACAGGTGTGTGTTGTTGTATTGAGCGTATGAGCGCTAGTGTGAGAGAGAGGCCAAAAAGTCTCAGATCCCCCCTGTGTATCGCTCGGCCAGTCCTTTTATAGTACAAGGGCTGACCGTTACATCATTAACCTGACCTGACATGTGGCCCTGGTGGTTACTGATGCCTAATACACAGTTAATGTGCTTAATTCCCCTTAATAGCGTGATAACGCCCTTCAATGGTGGCGTTACTGGTATTAAGGGTCATCCGATCATGTGTCATTAAGATAGCATTAATGACACGTAATCAGGTCTTGAAGTCTTTAATGTTCCTTGAAGGTCCAATCCGTTGGAGGTCCACCAATCTGCCTGTTAATGTTGAAGGTCTGACGACTGGACGCGTGGCATCTCTGGAGCTTGCTGTCTTGGACGAGTAGTGTAACACCCTCATTTTCATGCATCATGCCTTGCATGCACTCATATACATGTTTAACATTAACCCACATAAAGAGGAACAAGTTTAAAATTTATTTGGAGCATTTAAAATTGATTTGGAACAAAACCACACTTAAAATGCAAGAAAGTGCGGACTAGTTCGATTTTACTGAGTACTAGTCCGATTTCTCTCTGACTAAAAACGGACATGTCCGTTTTTGCTGCGGACTAGTCCGATTTTGCCTTTGGAAACTTTCGGACTTGTCCGATTTTGTGCGGACTAGTCCGATTTCCAAGAATCCTTGAAAATTTGCTAAGTCCCTGGACTTTTCCGGACTAGTCCGGTGTTCCAGCGGACTTGTCCGTTTTCCTCTCTAACTAAAGTCGGACTTGTCCGATTTTAGGCCAGACTTGTCCGATTTTCTCTCTAGACAACTTTGGACTAGTCCGGTCCTTTTCGGACTTGTCCAATATTTCGTGACCCCGAGTTGATCTTTTGTTTTACGACTTGTTTCTTGGGTTTCATGTTAAGTGGGCCTAGGGACGTCGTGCCTAACTCTTTTAGAGCCCATGCGGGACTCTAAACCGGCCTCTACTCATCTCAAACTCGAAATCCATCTAACCCTAGCCTCCACCTCTATATAAACAACCCCACCCCTTGGCTTGACATCTATTTACCACTTTTACACCCCACCCAAACCCTAGTTTGTGGAGAGCCACCATCAAGGAGGGAGGAGAAGATCCCAAGCAAGAAGAAGAAGAGGAGGAAACGAAAGAGGATCAAGATCTCCACCAAGTTTCATTCTTCATCACCAATTCATCTCCAAGTTCATCACCAACCCTAGATCACCAAGATCCAAGTGCTACCTCCAAGTTTCTTGATTCATTGGAGTCCTAAACACCTATTATACCTTCTATTATCTTTTCCTTACGTGAATTCAACACCTAATCTCCAAATTTACATCGATCTAGAAAACCCTAATCTGCTGATCTCGCAAAGTGTGGACTTGTCTGGTCCCTAGCGGACTAGTCCGGTCTTTTTGGCTAAATTGTGTTGAATTGATTCTAAGGTTTGATCTAATCACATCCAAACCTGTATAAACTTTTTAAAATCTATTAAAACTAGTTAGTGATCATTAAAAGCAATCAATTAACAAGTTCTACCTTGCATTTGCATTAATCATGCATGTCATGTCATATTGAGTAGTATTTGTGCACTCTTTGATTGTGTTTCTTGTCTTGTATGTTTATTGTGTGGATTAGACGGATTTGTGCTAGAGAGTGCCGTGGAGGATCTCCAGCACCAAGAGTTTGAAGGCTCTGACCCTAATCAACCGCAAGAGCAAGGCAAGTGTCCTTGAAGCATAATGATCCTATTTGAAAATAAATGTTTTGTTGCAAAATTGCATGCTTGTGTCAATTTGATAGGAATCCTATGATAGGAAGTTTACTAGATTTGTTTGACCACCCTTGTCACTTGGAATGAGAGTCGGGAAGGGCTTTTTTACCTTTTGCTTCGCTTAATCAACTGGGATGGGAAACAACTATACCACTCAATTTAATTATGCATGGATGAGATCATGGTTAACATGAACTGGTTAAATATGATATGGTAACGGGTGATCTAAATAAGCCTGATATGTGGATGGGTTGGATGTTATGGTGGTTTGCTTGCTTTATATCTAAGGGCAGGTTCATGCGAGAATAAGCCAGGACTACAGTGCCACCACGAGGCCAAGTATGGGTGCGGCTTTGCTGATTAATTAGAGCTTTGCCAATGCTATTTGGACCATTGTGGATGCTTGGGGAAGGGGTAGTTGGATTGGGTTTGTTGATGATTGATGGGACTACCCTGGGATCCGAATGGCTCAAGAGGGGGCCCTTGGTTGAAGATGTGCTCTGAGCGAGACATCGCCACCGGTGAAACCTCAGTGGGGTCCAAATAGGCTAGTAATCCCTTTGTAAAGGCTATTTTGTGATCTCTTGGCCATACACCAAAGGAAGTGTAATTGGCATAAGAGAGGTTTCTTTAGTCACCGACAGGTGATGAAATCACAAACACGTGGGTAAAGCAGTACAACCTCTGCAGAGTGTGTCTAAAACTATCATGATAGCCGTGCTCCCGGTTATGAGCACCTGGACAACTTCCATGATTAGAGGGAACCCGGTATTGGGATGGTTATGGTTTGGTAATGGTTATGGCTGGTTATGGATTAATTTCTGGTATTGAATATGGTTATTGGCAAATGGTGAAATATGGAATTATTGATGAGGATGGTGAATTATGGACTGGTATTATGATTACTATATGTCTTATGATGGGTTTATTTCACATACATGATGTATATTGCTTTTTAATGTACTTTTCAGCACTTAGCCATTATTATTGTCGTCATTTGAATCAGCCACATGTCATACTTTCCCCACTTGCTGAGTACGACATGTACTCACTCTTGCAATCCCCCCCCCCAACAGTTGCAGGTCAGGATTGGTAGTTTAATGGTGATAATGTGGAGTTCTAGGCCGTGTCTACCGTCAGCTTGCCTGTGGTGTTGATTGGAGCTGCGCTATACCCTATTGCTTATGCTGCCTAGCTGTTTAGTTTGCTTAATTAGAGTATTTCCGCTGCATTAGTTGAACTTGTCATTAATATTCATTAGAGCTTGTATTCGAGGATAATATGGTTTGTTTAATAAAATTTGGTTAATTAATCTTGTTGTGTGGTAATTTTCTGTATACTCTTTTGTGAATGCACTCGTGTATATGTGATGAACATCCTAGGCACACATATGCGTTAGCTTGGTTCATTTTTCAGAACCGGGCATCACAAGTAGGTCCGGTGCTGTTATACATGTGTCGGTACTGGACCTTCCCTCTGCCGGGGGTTAGGTCCTGGAGTGCCACACAGGTATCTAGTCCGGAGCTTTCCCATGTATGGAATGTAGCTCCGGTCTTATGATACACGTGGCGGCACTGGAACTAACCATTCGAGGGAGGCAGGTCCGGTTCCGAGTGACACGTGGAGCCTTCGGGGGTCTTCAATGCAGATAGGTGGAGTTCCTTTGAACTCTTTGCAGTTCCGCAGGGTATCCGGTGCGCAGGGTATCGACAGTGGCCCCCTGGGCCCACCTCTAAGAGAGACCTTTTGGGTGAAGTCATTCTGCCGGAGGTGGTCCATCTTTCGATTTCTGCGCCGTGTCTTCAAGGGTTTTTGGATGTGTCGTTGAGGTGGTGGTTCGCAGTTAAACCATCGCCGCGTGGCATCTTCAGGACGTGGCAGGTGAGATCTGCGCGTGCAGATCTCACGCAATTGAAGGTCTCCGGTTCCCAATACGAAAACCGTATCGGTTCCGCGTGCCCTGTCAGGCCGCCGCCCTTGGGTTTCCCGCCTCTCATCATGACAACTGTTCACCTGGGGTAAGGACCTCGACTTGATCGTCTTGGTGGCCCCGTGCCCCCTTGTCATTGGCAGGGTGAAATTTTTGAACTGTATCCTTGGCCCTTCCGCGGTTTCCATCCAAGCGTTGCGGGGGCTTACTTAAGAAGGAAAGTGCGCACGGTTTGAGGATTCCTTACGCCTTCATTTTAACTTGCGCTCGAATCCTCCAAACTTTCGCTTGCTTTTTCTCTCTCGCCCCGCCGTGCTGGGATGGAGTTGGGTCTCCGCAAGAGCCGTCTCATGACCAACGACGATTTGAAGAAGGTTCAGACCTACATGGGGTGGTCCAGCGACTCCTTCAACCACCTAGTCCGCGACGGCAAGCTCCAGTTCAAGAAGAAGCGTAGCGGCGACATGGTGTACTTTTCTGCGTACACCATGGTGGGACTGATCCCACCTTTCTCAACTTTTCTCTTGATGCTGTTAGACTTCTATGGTCTGCATTTGTACCACCTTGGCCCCCACTCTATTCTTCTTGTGTCAACATTTGTCCACTTCTGCGAGATGTGGGTGGGTATTCCCCCCTGCATCAAGCTTTTCCGTACCTTCTTCACCATCCACACCACCGGCAAGAGTAACGAGTATCTTGGCTTCTACTACTTTGTGAAGTGCAAGAAATGCCCCCACAAGTACTTGAGGTCGTTTCTTTCCGGCAAGTGGGACGACTGGAAGAAGGATTGGATTATCGTCACGGCAGAGGAGCACGAGAAGCTGGAGCTGCCTGAGGGTCTTCCCAATGTTGACACGGACGCATGGAGTGAGGTTCTGGTGCTGTCAGAGGCCTTCAACCCTGCCTTGACCAGGATCCGCCAATGCGTGGAAGGAGGGGTGACTCCACAGACGGTCTTCTACAACTTCCTGGTCAACAGGTGGGCTCCACTGAAGAAGAGGGAGAAGCTCGCATGGGCCCTCAACAATGTGATGGATGATGACCAGATTGAAACCGGTCTGAAGTCCAATTTGGAAGGTGCTGCTTTGGAGCTTCATATCAAGAAGTTCCAGCATGGCATTGACGTCGAGGGCGACGACTTAACTCCACCGGCGGCTTTCCTCCCTTTGAACATGGAGGCGGAGTTTAGCAGGGAGCTCCGGAGGAAGATGCCGGTGCTTGACGACCTCGGCGAGGTAGAGAGGCGTTCGACCACTAGATTGGTGATCCCCGGAGCTTCCAAGGGTGGCCTTGTTTCCGCCCCGAGACAGAGAGCTGAAGTCATTGGCAAGGGCAAAGAGTTGGTTGAGCCCTCCAGCTGAAAGAGGAAGTTGAAGCACTCTGACGGGAGGCCCGTCAGACCTGCTCCTTCCACAATAGCTCCTTATCCCCGGCGGGGGAGGTATTCGACGGTGATGCCAACTCCAGCATTGGCGTCTCCTTGGTATGTGAGCTCCACCCAGGTGACTCCAGCGCCAGAGCCAGTTAAGGGATCTAGGTCCGAGGGTCCTTCTCAGTCGAGGAAGGCCCCAACCAAGACGTCGCTGACGGCGGCAGTAAGCTCCGAAGAGCCTTCCAGAGCTACTACCCCAGTCGTGACTGGGTCAGGCTCTAAGCGTCCGACGAAGAGGTTCCGCGCTAGCTGGAGCGGAAGCCTCCCAAGGTAAATTTGCATTTTTACCTCAGTTGATTGTTTTTATTGTAACCATATTTTGATTTTCTTTGTCCTTCATCCACAGGGTCTCCAAAAAAGGGGCTGAAGCTCCGGTTCCTGTGACAGCAACTGATGCTCTACAGGCGGAGGCTTCGACTCCAATTCCAGCGCCACCCCAGGTGGTGGATGAGGTCGCGGCAGCTCCGGCACCAGCTGTCGTGGTTCTCGACTCATCTCTCGAAGCTCCCGTGGTAGCGCTGGACCACGGGAATGAAGATGTACCAGCGGCACCAGCTCCGAAGGCTGAAGCTCCGGTTTTGGATGCTGTGATGACGGACGTTCCGGCCTTAGAGCCGGAGGTAACTGCAGTTCTAGCCTTAGAGCCGGATGTTACTAAAGCCCCAGCGGTGGAGCTGGTGGTTCATGAAGTTCTGGCACCTAAGCCGGTTGTCGTGGAGGTGCCGGTACCCGAACCGGAGGAGGTCGAAGCATCAGTGCCTAAACCGGCAGTGGAGGAGGCACCAACGTCAGAGCCGGAGGTGGCCTCAACTTCGGATGAGTCTTCAATGCCTACCTCGGAGGTGATAGTTCCGGAGGTACTCGTCCTTGAGACAGGATGCCAAGACGAAGCGGCCGGTCCCTTGTCCAAGAGACCAATTGATGACGACTTGGCGGTGGGACCTTCGGAGTTGACCCCAGAGGTAGAAGCTTTCGTTGCAGGACCTTCCTCGGTGGCGACCGAGGCTACCCCAGAGTGCGGCCCTAGTGCCTCAGAAGCTCAGGGGACCACTCTTGTAGAGTGGGACACAATTTTTGTTATGGAGAACCCACTGAAGTCAGCGGAGAGGACCCCGACAGGTCCGGAGCCGATCCCCCTGTCATTGTCCATCGACAACGCCTGCTCCAGCCTTCATCAGGTCCAACTTGCCTTTTATCACAACAGCAACGCTCTCGAGGAGGAGCGCCAAACGCTTAGGAGGTGGCGCAACCGGCTCCAATTCGAGACCAAGCTGGCGCAAACAAGGCTGGCCGATGACAAGGAGTGGGTCAAGAGGGAGAAGGCATGGATGGAGTACTGGGGCCAGCTACAGGACGAGAGGGAAAACATGGTGCGATCCCTCGACAATCAGTCCCGGGCTATACACGAACAAGCCGTGGCTGCTAATGAAGCCAGGAGAAGCTCAGTACCATCCAAGAAAGCCTCGTCAAGCACCGGGAGGCTCTTGAGGAGCGAGAGAAAAAGCTTGAAGATGAAGAGCAAAAACTCCTGGAGCTGAGGGATGACCTTGTGAAGAGGGAGGAGGAGCTCGCCCAAAGGTTGGCTCTGGATGACAAGAGCCTTGTGGAGCGCACCCAAAAGCTGGAGGAGCGCTGCAAGAGCGAGGAGGAGAAAGCCTTGTAGCGGGGACATGACCTTACCAAAAGGGAGGTTGAAGTTGCTGCCAGGGAGAAGAAAGTGCGAGGCCGGGAGAAAGACCTGGTTGTCTGCCGGAACCGGATCCACATCCGAGAGGAGGAGCTTGCCAACCTTGAAAAGCAAGTTGCTGAGAGGATTCAACAGCACGCCAAAGAGGTGGAGCGCCTTGCCCGGGAGGGTTAGGAGCTTGCGGCAGCCAAGAGGTCCTTGAAAGAGATTCAAGGCTCAAGGGCTGCAGAGTCCCAACAAGTATGGGACTTCTTGGGCAAAGCTAATGACGCGCTGATGCCGTTGGGCTTTAGTCCCGTGCATCCAGACAATCCGGAGCCGGAGCTGGACCATGCATTGAAGGCGTTGAGCTCGGCTGGCAACAAACTCAACAAGATGGGCGATGTCATCGCGGGTCAGTTGGAAACTGAAGAAAAATCCCTTGTGCAGAACATCGCAGAATACATGCTGACATGCTACACTAGATCCAGTGCTTGAGGGTCCCATCGACGAAGAGGGAGATGCCGCCAAGACCAGCGTGTCGGAGGTTGCCAAGAAGGTCGCCTCGTTCTTCCGTAGAATTTAGGACTTTCTCCTTGTAGCTCCCACTTGTATCTTCTTATCTTTTCTCCAATTTTGTAATCTTTTGCCTTCAAATGAATGAAATCCAAGAAATTTATGAATTTCATTTTTTGTCTTCAACCTTTGTCTCACTTGGCCCACTGGTAGATGTACACAATTTGATTGCGAACATGTACCAAAAGGGTGCAGCATTTTGTTGAAGACTTGAGTACTTCAAACTTGTAGAGTATAGGTCCGAAGTCATCGACAGCAGGGGCCCCCTGAGGTTGTCGGATCTTAGTAGCTCCGGCAGCGACCATTGTCAACATGTAGAGCGTCGACAGCTGGTCCTTTGGGGTGTCAGAGCTTAGTAGCTCCAGCAGCGACCACTGTCAACACATAGAGCGTCGACAACAGACCCCATTGTGGTGTCGTTCTACCATCTTTTCTTCACGTTGATGGCTGGCCCCCTGGGTTTGTCAGAACTTGATAGCTCCGGCGACGCCTACTATCAATGTTTAAAACATTGACAGCGGGCCACCTTAGGGGATTTCGAGGCTTTGATAGCTCCGGTATCATCCACCATCATCATGGTATTTTTTTTTTCCTGCACACTGAAGTCAAGAAAAACAGTAAAATCCATTTTTTATCTATAACTCATTTGCGGCTTACTATTCCCAAAAGAATTTTTTAGATCGACCACAATTCTATATATAATCAAGTGCATTTGCTTATTTTCTCCAGGTCCGATCATTGTCTGGACTCACCTTACTTAGGCCTGCCGAGGTGTAGGTAGAGTGGCATACTTAGGGTGCAGGACCAGGCTAAGTCGATAGCGCAGTCCAGACCTAGATTGGCTTGGTGTTCAGGCGAGTAGGCCATTCAACAATGTTAAGACCCAAAAGAAATAACAATGCAACTTGAATTATACATGAAATGTTCGAGCTAAAGTTTCTTGAGAATTGCACAACTTTGTTATAGACAAGAAAGAGAAAAAGTAAAAAAGAATGAGCATGTACAAAATAAATGCACATGTTGTCTGTTTTCACATAATGATGTCTTTCATTATAGGTCTGGGTATAGGGGAAACAAGTACACTCTTAGGGTACGGAACCAGGCTAAGTGTGTTGCATTTCTTATTTTACCCTGGGTAACTAGCTACACTTTTAGTTCGGAGACTGTTTCAAGTGTTGCTTGAACTTTGCGGACCTTCCGGGAAAGGTCCGACTGTCCTCCCGGAGGAGCTACCTGTCTCTGTACAATGACGCTATAACATACACCATACATGATTACAGACTCACCTTCGTGATATTAAGCGTAGAACTTACGGAGGTGCTCAATGTCCCAATGATTAGGGAGCAGTGTCCCATCCTCGGTTGCCAAGCGAACGCATCCGGGACGAGATACTTTGATCACTCGAAAGGGTCCTTTCCAGCTGGGGGAGAGTTTGTTTAACCCTTCTCGAGTATGTATTCTCTGTAGCACCATATCACCTTCCTCGAGCTGTCGGTTATGCACATGCCTTTGGTGGTAGCGCCGAAGCGCTTGGCGATATCGTGCATTTCGAACAGCTGCTCGGCACCTTCCCTCTTCAACGAGGTCAAGGTCTTCACGCCGGAGCTGGTCCTGCGTGGCTTCGTTGAAGGTCCAGACCCGGAGTGACCCCAAGGTGATTTCTGGAGGAAGGACTGCTTCAGCTCCATACACAAGGAAGAAGGGTGTCTCTCCAATTGACCGGTTTGGAGTTGTCCTGTTTGCCCACAGGGTGGGCAGAACCTCTTCAATCTAGTTGGCTCCATGTTTTTTCAGGTGCTCATATGTGCGCGTCTTGAGTCCTTTTAGGATTTTTGCATTTGCTCTCTCAGCTTGGCCATTGCTTGCTGGGTGAGCTACGGAAGCGTAGCCGACTTGAATGCCGAGGTCTTTGCAATATCCTTGGAATGCAGAGCTTGTGAATTGGGTCCCATTGTCAGTTATGATCTTGCTTGGGACTTCAAATCTGCATACTATGGACTGCAAGAATTTGATAGCTGATTGCTTGTTTATTGACACAATTGGAGTTGCTTCCGGCCACTTAGTGAACTTGTCGATGGCGACATACAGGAACTTGTAACCTCCGACGGCTTTTGGGAGAGGTCCCAAAATATCCATACCCCACATGGCGAATGGCCACGTCGGGGGTATCATTTGTAGAGGTTGAGCTGGTGTGTGAATTTGCTTCGCATGGAACTGGCATGCTTCACATTTCTTCACTAGCTCAGTTGCATCCTGGAGTGTTGTAGGCCAGTAAAAACCATTCCGGAAGGCTTTATCGACCAACGTGCAGGAAGACACGTGGTTCCCACATTCACCTCCGTGGATTTCCGCGAGGAGCTTGCGACCTTCTTCCCTTATAATGCACCGCATTAGGACGCCGTTGGCACCACGCCGGTAGAGATCCCCTTCTACCAGTGTGTATATTTTAGCCAATCTGACTATCCGATTAGGAGATACATTGTCTTCAGGAAGGATGTTGTCTTTCAAGTAGCTCCGAATCTCCGAGATCCATGCATTGGAGCTAACTTGAGCTTCTCAGTCTTGCGTGCTGGGTTGCTCGGAGCTTCCTGCAGCACCTACGACCCTTGATGGACGCCATGGTAACAGGGCCATCGGGACCCCCAGCTTCGAGGTGCTGCTATCGCCCCCTTCGCTCAGTTTGGCAGGCTGAGCTGTTGGTCTTGACAATCTCCAGACGAAGGTTCTGTTGGGAACCGAAGCTCTGGTTGAAGCTTTCATCGAGAGTTCGTCAGCTTCAGCGTTGTTGAGATGCTGGACATGGCAAAGATCCAGGACTTCGAAATCCTTCGGAAGCTTCTGGACTTCAAGTAGATATGCAGCTAGTTGAGGGTTGTTGTAGCAGCATTCACCTTTGACTTGTTTTATAACTAGCTGCGAATTACCCTTTACCAACAGCTGCTTGACACCATATGATAGTGCCACCTTGAGCCCATAGATTAGTGCTTCATACTCCGCCATGTTGTTGGTCGCCTTGAAGCCAAGGTGAACCATGTATTTGACCTTCTCCCCGGTCGGAGCAAGGAGAAGGATTCCAGCTCCAGCTCCCTGCTTCTGCACGGAGCCGTCGAAGTAGAGAGTCTAGTGAGGCTCAGTGAAGACCGGAGCCTTAGGTTCCGGTTTCTACTCACTGGGGCCCCCAGGATTTGATGGAGAGGGGGTCCATTCCACCACAAAGTCTGCCAATGCTTGACTCTTGATTGTTTGTCTTGGGACGAATTTAAGATCGAACTCGGCCAATTCCGCTGCCCACTTTGCAATGTTCCCAGTAGAGTTGGGGTTATGCAAGATTGCACATAGTGGATAAGAGGTTACCACTGAAATCTTGTGGGCTTGGAAGTAGTAATGAAGCTTCCTAGAGGCGATAAGAACTATGTAGAGCAGCTTACGCACCTCTAGGTACTGAGTCTTGGCATCATGGAGTACCTCGCTGATGAAGTACACTGGGCACTGGACTGTCCTGACCCTCCCGGAGGGGCCCGAAGCTTCCTCCTTATCAACCCGGACCCTCCCGGAGGGGTTTGGACCTTCTTCGAGGACCTCCATGTTCTTGCTAGAGGAACCCGGAGTTTCTTCTAAAGTGACCCGGACCTTCCCGGAAGGGTCCGAATCTTCTTGTCCAGCAACAGTAACTCCTTCATTTGAAGGAGGTTGATCCTCTGGCGTCTCATCTTGAGGATCTGGGTCTGGGGGCTGGGACCCAGACTCGCCTTTAGGTAGTTTTGGACCTTCCCAGAGGGGTCTGAATTCCTGAACTGGGGATGGTTCTAGTCTTTCCGCAACCAGGACCATGCTAACAACTTCGTCAGTTGCTGAAATGTATAGCAGAAGTGGCTCACCAGGGTTCGGAGCTACCAAAGTTGGTAGAGTGGTGAGGAGCTTCTTCAGCTCTTGGAATGCCTTTTCAGCTTCTTCAGACCATTGGAATGGTCCGGACTTCCTCAATAATTTGAAGAAGGGTAGTGCCCGTTCCTCCAGTCTTGAGATGAACCGGCTGAGGGCAGCTAGACGCCCAGTTAACTTCTGGACATCCTTGATGCGAGCTGGTGGTCGCATGTCTTCAATAGCTTTAATCTTCGCCAAATTTGCTTCTATTCCTCAGTGGTTTACCAAGAATCCAAGAAGCTTTCCAAACCTAACCCCAAAGACACACTTGTCTGGGTTCATCTTTGTGCGTGTGATTCGAAACTTGTCGAAGGTAGCTTGCAAGGTGTCAAGAAATGACTCTTTGTTCTTGATATTGACGACGATGTCATCGGCGTACACTTATACTACATCTCTAATGAGATATCCAAAAGTTTTGTACATAGCTCGCACAAATGTTGAAGCAGTGTTTTTGAGACCGAATGGCATGGCAGTGTAACAGTACAATCCATCTACTGTGATGAAGGCAGTATGCTCTTCATCTTCCCTAGACATTCTGATTTGATGATACCCAGAATATGCGTCTAGGAAACACAGTAGTTCACACTCGGAGGTGGAATCCACTATCTGATCTATTCTAGGTAGTGGAAATGGATCCTTTGGGCATGCCTTATTCAGTGTTGTGTAGTTGATACACATCTGGAGCTTCTCGCCGGCCTTGGGTACAACGACTGGGTTTGCCAGCCATTTTGGATGGATGACTTCCTGGATGAATCCAGCTTCGAGCAACTTCTTCACTTCTTGACGTATGAAGTTCTGTCGCTCTACTGATTGCTTCTGAGGCTTCTGATGTACAGGCCGAGCGTCGGGATAAATCTTCAGATTGTGTTCGATCACCTCCCTAGCGATCCTAGGCGTTTGTGATGATTGCCAGGCAAACATGTTGACATTAGCCCAGAGGAAAGTGATGAGCGCGAGTTCCTATTTGTCGTTCATACCTCCCGATATACGGGTGGTCTCAGCAGCGTCGGAACCAATTTGGATGACTTTGACGGGAATGCTGGTGTCGCCGCTTGGTTGCACACGAGGTGCGGAAGTTGAGCCTCGATGACGAATGCTCGGGGGCTTCGGAGCTTGCTCCTTTCCGAATTCTTCCTCCTGCGCTGTAGCAAGCGCATGGAGTTCTTCCAGAGCAGTAACTCCGGCGGTGCGATCTCCGTGGATCCGGAGAATGCCTAAGGGTGTTGACATCTTCAACACCAAGTAGTTATAATGAGCAGCAGCCATGAATTTCTACAAAGCTGGCCTGCCCAAGATGGCGTTGAATGGTAAGTTGATCTGCGCCACGTCAAAGACCAACTTCTCGGTCCTGTAATTCTCCCGAGTTCCGAAGGTCACCGGGAGAGTAATGGCACCGAGTGGAGTTATGGCCCCTGGATCTACTCCAGAGAAAGGTCGGGAGGGGTGAAGATCCGAAGGTCGGAGCTGAAGCTTGACGAAGGCTTTGAAGCTTATGAGGTTCAGCCCCGAACCTCCATCCACGATTACATGGTGGAGCTGGACGTTATTGATGGTCGAAGATACCATCAGTGGAAGTTGGCCAGCTCCGATCATGTTCCGTGGGCAGTCCGAAGCATCGAAGGTGATGGCAGTATCCATCCACTTCCGATGAGGCTCCGCCTTGGCGGTGGGAGCTACCGAGGCCAAGTCCCGCCGCATTGTCTTGAGGACACGACGGGAGGTGATGTCCCACGAACCACCAAAGATGGTGTTCATGGTATTTTGACGCTTGTTGTTGGAGACGTCGGAGTCGTCGTAAACGGAGGTGTAAACAGCCTTCAAGACCTTTTTAGGGTCCTGAAAGCCTAACTTCTCTTCAGCCAGAGCTTCATCGACCTTTTGTTTTCCTTCCCTTTGACGGAAAGGAGCTTCTTCCCGGCGCTTATTGTAGCGCTCGGCAAGGTTCTGGACCTCTCGACAGTTTTCCAAGTTGTGCCTGTCCGTCTTGTGTATGGGACACCACATCTTGGAGATGCCACCGTCTTTAGATGACGACCGATATCATTTCTTGGGGCGTGGCCCCCGGCCACCCGGAGCTGCAGCAGTAGGTGTGCTGGCTGACGCCTTCTTCTTGCTGTTGGACTTTTTCATCTTCTTGCCAGTCCTGGAGGTAGTGGTTTCACCCTTGGAGGATTTTTCGTTGGCCTCCGGAGGTGGTTGGGAGTGCATTTCACAGCCCTCAGCAGCCTTGGCTCACTTGTCTGCCAAGCTGAAGAGTTCCGTGACGCGGGTGACTTCCTTGGTCACCAACTTCTCTAGCATTTTCTTATCTCTAACGCCCTGCCTGAATGCTACCATAACAGAAGCGCTTGATATAGAAGGAATGGTATTTCGGACCTGGGAGAACCTCTGGATGAAAGATCACAAGGACTCTCCCCCTTTTTGCTTTACAACAAAAACATCCAGTTCCGTGCCTGGTCGGGTGTATGAGCTCTTGAAATTGGCGGTGAACTGTTGGCACAACTCTACCCAACTGTTGATGGAGTCAGGCAGAAGGCTCATGAACCAAGACCTGGCGGTCCCAGTCAAAGCCACAGGAAAATAATTGGCCATCACGGCCTCATTTCCCCCAGCCGCAAGGATAGCGGTGGAGTAGATTTGAAGAAACTCGGCGGGGTTGACAGTCCCATCAAATTTCTCCGACAAGTGAGGTCGGAACTTCTGCAGCGATCTGACCATGCGTAGGTGTATGGACAAGGCAAAACAACCTCCTCCTACTCCCTCAAAAGCAGGACTATCCCGAGCCTCTCGCCTCTCGCGAGCACGCTCGATGTGGTCATGGCCGTCTTGTTGCCGGTAACGACGATCGAGCTCCGCCCGGTGGTCGTGAGTCGAAAGCCTGGTTACCGTATGAGTACGTCGCACCACGGAAGGAAGCGACGTCGCATGTTGAGATGCAGCACGCCTCCTGTGCTGTGAAGCGTGCGGGCCAAGTCTACCCGACAAGGTCCAATGCTGTGAAGGGGCCCGCCCTGAGGGGGGAGGACCTTGATTGCTGATGCCATCGGCTGCTGCTATAACCAGATGTTCCACATCAGCTCTCCACTTCTCCATCGCACCCTGGGGTGCTCCTGGAGGCGGTGGACATTGGAGAAGAGCACGCGCAACATTAAGCGTGTGTTCGGGATTGTTGTTCGCCGATGCAGTGATTGATGCAGACGCCGCATCTCGACGTCCAGCTTGATTCACCAGAGCGGATGGTGGCGGAGGTGGCATGATTCCTACTGGAGCTACAACACCTGCTGGCTGCTGCATGTTGGAGGGATTGCCTCGAGTAGGTTGCACAGCATGGTTACCGTTGGATGATCCAACAGCAGAATTCACCCCCTTCTTGGCGCGCCAACTGTCAGAGACAGGCAATTCTCCTGGTACTACTGTTAGTAGACCGCGGAGTTTCTTAGTTCGGTTAGGGCGCGCAGAGATTCAGAGCAAGATGGCGATTTGACACGAGGATTTACGTGGTTCGGGCCGCCTGAGCATAATACCCTACTCCACGGGTGTGTGTGGTTGTATTGAGCGTATGAGCGCTAGTGTGATAGAGAGGCCAAAAAGTCTTAGATCCCCCCCTGTGTATCGCTCGGCCAGTCCTTTTATAGTACAAGGGCTAGCCGTTACATCACTAGCCTGACCCGACATTTGGCCCTGGCGGTTACTGATGCCTAATACACAGTTAATGTGCTTAATTCCCCTTAATAGCATGATAGCGCCCTTTAATGGTGGCGTTATTATTATTAAGGGTCATCCGATCGTGTGTCATTAAGATAGCATTAATGACACGCAATCAGGTCTTGAAGTCTTTAATGTTCTTTGAAGGTCCGAGCCATTGGAGGTCCACCAATCTGCCTGTTAAGGTTGAAGGTCCGACGACTGGACACGTGGCAGCTCCAGAGCTTGCTGTCTTGGACGAGTAGGTCCGGTGCTGTTGTACACGTGTCGGTACCGGAGCTTCCCTTTGCCGGGGGTTAGGTCCGGGGGTGCCACACAGGTATCTAGTCCAGAGCTTTCCCATGTATGGAATGTAGCTCCAGTTTTATGATACACGTGGCAGCATTGGAACTAACCATTCGAGGGAGGTAGGTCCGGTTCCGAGTGACACGTGGAGCCTTCGGGGGTCTTCAACGCAGATAGGTGGGGTTCCTTGGAACTCTTTGCAGTTCCACGGGGTATCTGGTGCGCAGGGTACCGACACTGCCCTCTTCATTGAGTGCTCTTCAACCAAGCTACTTCTCCTCTTGCTTCGGCGTGATGCTGAAAAATGATAGTGGATTAATTGTATAACGGTTGGATGGAGTCATTGAATTGTTCCTATCTGTCGGTATATATAGATTACATGAGAGATTGATATATAAGGTAGTATATATATATATCATACCAAATATACTTGCAATATAAATGTCAATCTATCTAGCCTACCAAATGTATTTATGATATGTATGTTAGTCTATCTATTCTTTCAAATATGCTTGTGATATATATATATATATATATATATATATATATATATATATATATATATATATATATATATATATATGTCAATCTATCTAGTCTGCCAAATATACTCTAACACCACCAACAATCATAGTGGGAGCACCGCGACGGTGAGACTGGAGAAGGAGCCAAAGGTAGAATCCGACAAGATGGAATCATATGTATTTGTAGCGTCTTGGTGGTGCGAGTGTTACAAATGGCTAGAAAATAAAGAGTAGTATATGCGGATAATAGCCCTTTAGTGTCGATGTAGTCGATGTCGAAGTGGGCCTTGTCAATGTCGTGGAGGAGGGTGCTTTTCCATAATAATCTAGGTGGGCGAATGGATGCACAAAATCAATTATGTGATGCCAAAAATCTCATTGAATGACATGCCGACTGTGCGATGGAGAGGGCGATGTGACGCTTGGGTACACATCAACAAGCCCGCCTAATTTAACTCCCATGCGTCATCTATGGTGGTGGCATCCTAGAGATAGTGGCGGATGGTGCTGTCTTGGACCATTAGCTATGAGATAAGGAGGACTGTGCCGGCATGAGTGGTGACACCATCTGGACAAACAGTGGGTCCAATAAAAAATAGCCTGGAGCTAGCATTGCATCCCATGATGACACACTACAGGAATCCCGATCAATTACGTCGGCCAGAATAACTTACATGGGCTGGTGTTGATGGCTCCTAAGATATACTAACAACTCATCCCCAGCAACAGCGCCAGAAATGCTTGTTGGTATTTCTTAACACCACAGATCATCTCCGGTAAGGAGATGAGATCCGCAAGCGCATGAAAGATACCGTTGTAGAATTTCACCCATGAGTATTCCCAAGGGTATTGTATTTATCCCAAAGGAAGGCAATGGAGTAAATTATATACTACTCTTATAGTCAAGCTATGGGATACTAATCCATTATCTGGACAGGGGTAAGTTGATAATAGGGGTAGTGTGACACACACCTAGGCAATCTATTCTAAAGGGTAAAATGGGTCCTAGAGGGAGATTGGATTGAGAGTTAGAGAGTTGCTCCTACAATGCTCCTAACACATATACATAGCCTCAGGTAGATACTAATGGTCATGTCAATGATGAATTCTTATGCAATGCTCTTCAACACATCAGGCACAGGCTTACCCCTAGCAATACTAGGGCGACCCCCGCAAGAGCCTGTGGCATAGCCGAACAAGGAGGATTACAAAGGACAGATAGGGCTATCACAACCTACTACCTACCTCTTCAATCTGTGGGTCTACGAGACATTCAACGCTACTTAAATACCCTAGCATCATGCTAGCATACTAAGCAAATACCTTAGGAGCCATGGCACAAGCCATCCTAAGGCAATGACCAACCATCGTTGAACCAATGTTGAAGCATAGCATAAGTCATTCATATTAACATAATCATATCATAATTACATAGGCTATAGTGGGGGTCTATAGTGTTTATGACCATAAGATGTGATCATGAGAGTGAAATTATAAAGACTATACCTTCCATATACATGGACTCCACAATCAAACAAGAAACACTTTGTCCAAGTATACGTATAAAAAAAGACTAAACATAATATCTTTATTGAGCAAAAAGTCACAAATACAAGAAGGAATACATAAGTCATACCTTTCCCAATGTGGAATTGGGAAGAGAGACTCCATCTACTCCTTTCCCAATTTGGACTTGGGACTAGAGGCTCTCCTCTCTACATCCTAACTCCTCTAAGGACTATGGAAGATAGTGTATACAATAGAATGATACCCAAGTGGTGTGTGTTGAAGTGAGGGGTAGGGGTTCCTATTTATACTAGTGTTGAGGTCGGTTCCCGCCACCAAAAGCGCGCAAATCAGTCACCATTGACTCCAGGGAGCCGGGAGGAGCCAACACGTGGAGGCTAACCGAGTGTGGTGCAAAGACTAGGTCGACCGACCCCCTGGTTCGGCCGACCTAGTCTTTGCACCGTTTCTCGTGTGCTTTCTCCAGGTGGCTACCAGGTGGGTCCCATTGATGTATATGGGTGATACACCATTGGATCTCCTCGGATACTTCTGTTTGTGGGCCATTTGATCCATGGGATGCCACGTGTCATCGCCTGATTGGCTGGGATGATATTTTATAGGATTGGTCCCTCTACATTTCCTCATTTCCTGCATAAAATGCTACATACACATATTTCTCCAAGTCCAAGTTGAATTGGGTTAGATAGAGAGGTGATGTGTGCAAGAAATGATCTATCCTTCACATAATTGAGTTGAATTGACGGATGAAATTGGTATATAACAACCGTCAACAAACTCCCCCAAGCTTATCCCTTGCTCGTCCCGAGCAAAGTCAAGACTTTAGGTTGATTATCATGAGTTGCTATAATATCTTATTTTCAAAAGTATCTAATGCACAACAAGATACTCTACCTAGTCTTGCAGAAATTGGCTATGATACCCTACCTTTCTTAAATTATCATGGGGCTTGTGCTTTTTTATATTCATGAGTAGTTGAAAGGTAGAATAACAAATGGATCAAACATAGCCTAGAAATCAAGTTCCACTTAAATCTCGGAGAATTCAATTTAGATATTAAGTACCTCAATTTGATTCTCTCAGTCACTCCTTTGTGGATAGTGGAAATATTTCCTCACCAAAGCATTGTGCCTCTACTATTCCTACTCATTGAATATGGCTTGTATGTGGAGCTTGGTAAGGAAAGTAAGTAGGCATATTTACATCACATATATTGCTAAGTCAAAAGAGTAAGCCTTAGGAGAATTCAAATCAAAACTTTTTGATTCAAGACTAGTGCATGTGTGATGGAGTGGATGTGGATACTTGAGATAACTCCTTTTTGGTATAATCTCTCTTTCTTTTGCAGGGATGAAACATGGCTACTTTTTTTTTTTCTCATGCTTATGAGGTAAACATGTTTTTTTTTTCTTTTTGTAGTCATGTCTTCTACTCCCTTTCTTTGCAATGAATTTTGAAGAGAGTGCTAAACATGAATAACATGGAGTTTCTCTTTTTGTCGTGGTATGGTGGATATGATGGACGTTTTACTTACTTCTAGTGTAGAAGTATAGCATGTGCAACTGAAGTCTTGAATTCAAAAAGAGTTGAATGATTTCTCACATAGGTCTATACTAGTTTGACTAGGCTCAATGTGAAAGCAAATAGCATATGCATAAGGTTTTGTCTATGTATGAACATCATATGGCTTTGGTAGGTATTTCCAATCAATTGTGGGAAACTTAAATCTTTTTAGAATTTCTCCGGAAATCTAAGTTTTACTTTCAAACTAGGACTAGCAGCCCTATTACCAATTCTAGTCTTGCAACAACCTAGAATTAGATTAAGCTTTTGCTACCCACAACTTCCAAATTAAGGTAAAAGTATTTTAAACCAATGAAAGCAATATTGAGAGAGTAGCAAGTTGTAAACTAGAGACTTAGGAAAATAAAACAGAGCAACTATTCATCATTCCATCTATGTGAATTTTAAATCATTCTTACTGCACATCTTTATTTGATGAAAGCAAATCTAACCTATATATATATATATATATATATATATATATTAAATGCAAGGTGGATGATGGATGGATGGAAAATAAATATGCAATAGATGATTTAAAAATGTAGTGGGTGTGATACAAGTTACCTCAAGTGGGGGTCCTCCCCCAAGCTTATTCTTGATCAAGGTCCGTGATAGGGGTTGAAACTCTAATGACGAAGGTAGGCCATGAGTTGGCCTATCCTTATTGCAGCGTGGCTTTGACAATGGAGGGTTGAGTGTTGATTGTTGTGTTGCCCCTCATGGACACCATGAGTGTGGTTGAATAGAGTGTTTTCGATGTTGATCGTCCGCACATCAGGGTCTCCATGTGTTGGGTATGATTTGTCATTCCTTGGCTAGGATAATGATAACCTTTAGATCCAAAGGAATGACATGCACTCAACATACATTGAGTATGTTCGTCATTCTTTGGCTAAGGTGTATCATATCTTTTTGCCATAAGGGAGTGACATGTGCCCAACATGCATTGGATATGATCAGTTGTTCCTTGGGTAAGGTACAACATACCTAGAACCACTAAGGAATGACATGCACTCAACATGGGTTGAGTGTGATCTATTGTTCCTTGGCTAAGACATGACATACCTTCTAGCCACATAGGAACAACTTGCACCCAATATAAATTGGGTGTGATCTTGTCATTCCTTGGTCATGGTACATCATAACTCTTAGCCACATTGGAATAACTTGTACCCAATGACGGTGGTAAATCCCTTGAGCTTGAATGAGTGCTTAAAATAGTTGAGAGCATAATGCTCTCACCCATTCGTGGCAGCTCATTGGTTGCTCATGGAGGTCTCCCATTTCAAATCTCTAACCTCGTATAGTTATGACTGGCCTTCGGGCATAATTTCTGATAGGTAGCAACCATCCTCATTTACTCCTTGGCCAAGAGATGTTGAAATGGGATCCTCTAGGGATCCCAACAATTAGCTTCTTGAATGCCTGCATAGTAATATTACTCCTGCAAACTTCCTCTCTTGAATAGAGAGGGATGGTTAGCTCCCGATACTTGTACAAATGAGCGTTCGGGTTAGGTAACCGAACTTTCATTTGTACATATGGGGAAAAACAAAATCAAAGATGCATTGGTTCCAATGTCAAGTGTATCCATGATCAATGTGTTATTCATTGATAAGAGTGGAGCTTTATGGATAATTCGTGTTGCATATTTTCTAAAGCTCCTACTCATAGCAATGCATGTGATAGAAATACACCATATGGATCTCTACACCTTTTAAAGTTTCTAACCATCTTAGCTTTGAAGAGCAGATTTTTATCATTTAGACCATGACAAACAAGATTCTCAATTTTATCCTCCTGAACCTCACTAGGAATTTGAAATTTAGTGGCTCCTCCTAAAAATGCAATTCAATTTCAGAGCAAGGATATCACTTATTCCTAAGAGTTTGAAATCTAGTGACACCATCTATGCATGAAGCTCAATTAAAAATTATGGCTGTCACTATGCCCAAGTTCCTATATGCCAATTCACCAATTAAGTCATGCCCAAAAGTTTTTTTCTAAACCTCGACAAAAATGACTAACTTTACAAAACAATTCTTAAAGGATTCTAGGTACTTATTTGAGATTTTTCCAAGTAAGGTGGGATTTCCTTTTGGAGATCCAAAAGTCAATACCCACGCTTACTCTTGTGAGGATGCTTGAGAATTGAATGATGAGGAAGTGTCAACCTTCCTCACAAATGCAAGCAAATACATTCAATTCTATGGCAAATCAAACAATGAAAAATTCTGAACTCATACCTCATTTGAAGAGCAGTTGGTGACGAAGGTCTTTGTTTGAGAAACTCACAACCTTGTTTTATGGTGTAGGCTTGATGGTTTATGTCAAATGCCAAGTTGAGGTTGGATTTGGCAATGGATTTGGTTCTGGCTCCTCTATTGGGTCATCCTCTTGAACATTTCTCTTCCTCAAACTCAAAACGAGTTTGAAGGAGAGAAGTGTTCTCAAATCCTCCCAATGGTGACTTGAGCTTGATGAAGCCTTCCACTTTCTTGCCAAACCACCTCTTCAGAATTTTGACCTAGCTGCACTTTAATCAGGAACGCACAAAACAACTCGAAAGCGGGTTACGTTAGCCAAAAGCAAATTGAACCTAATTTTCAAATTGTCTTGCCCAGCTTGAAATAACTTGTAAATGCAATGAGGGTCAAAGCAAATCTTTTTGGTTTGAACTAGGAAGATAAATTCAAGTGGTCATGCACGTAGTTCATATCCAATTAAATTTCTCCCCTAATTCAAATTTTTAGTTTTATAATGGTTGGAAATTTTACTTTCCAACATGCAAGTGTGGAATTTCAAACATGCAAATGCAAGGGTTGATGCAATTTGGAAAACAAATATGAGATAACTACCAATTAACCTATTGTCAAGGACTCATCGAATTTTTGAAGTCTGATGAGTAGGACTTACGTCCGCTCTGTTCAGCGCGATGATTTGTTGTCCAATCTCAAAGTTGAAGATGTGGACGATTTCTTTTGTTTTGACATGCCAAACTCATTTGGCTGTCATTTGGACATGTGGGCCACATGGAGGACCTAGCCTCTCCCCGTTGTATTGATATAGACATGTTGTTGTAGCGACATGTTCTCCCTCTTGAATGTATTCCTTCATGAGCATGGTGAGGCTTTGTCCTTCTTAGGGGTGTCACTTTGACCATATTGCTATTCCATTGAATCAACTCATACCTTGATCATGGGTCAAAGGCTTCCTTGGGCATGATGACATGTGTACTCCACAATCAAACAAGACACACTTCATCCACAATGTCACTTTCCCTAGGTTGAATGGGTGTGGTCAAAGTGTGGGAATCCCAACAAGTTATATGGGAAATCTTGGACTTTGAATGCTCCTTAAGTTCTTGTCCTTGGCCAAGATCTTCATGTGAATGTTGTCTTGATTTCTGCTTGGCCAAGATACTTCAAGGTAGGCTAGTTGAACTTAAATCCCTTGGAAAGCCATAGCCTCCTTGAATACAAGGGAGATGTTAATTCCACCCTTGACCTCCTTGTGAATGGTAGCCATTGGAGTTGTTGTTTGAAAAAGGTCCTCATGGGTCTTAGGGAAATAATTCTCACGCGTCCCATGATGACATGGATTTTCACAAATCAAGTGAATATCCACGACTTGGAATATCCAAACAAATCTTTAACGACTTGTATATTCATGACACTTCAATGGGAGGTGTAGTTCCATAACTAGCATATCCACCTTGTGAAGTGGTGTGCATGACAAGCTATGGGAACTTGAGCATTCTTCAATCCACCCCTTGAGTGGAGACCTTCTTCTCATCCATGATTAATGACAATAGGACTCCTTCAGCTCCAACATGAATGTTGTCATGGATTGGTGGAGCCAACCCGTGACACGGGTGTTGGATGAAGAGCCAGCTATCCACCCCATGGTGGAGGCAAACCAAGAAGAACTTCTTGGACCCTTCCCAAAGCTTGGGTATGGATGACTTTGGCTCCTACTGAAAGCTGAATTTCTCCCGCAAAAAGGCAATGGTGTTTCCTAGTGGACATTTGTTGAGGTACGCCTTGAATCATATTGCAGTGTAGCATCTGCGTCCTCGTTGGCCATCCCATACAATGGGTTGGCCAACACTACCCTGTTTTCACACAATGGAGAAAACAAACAAGGGTAATCCTGCCTAATAACTATTAGTACCTATAGCTTAATCACAAGTGATAGCTATCCTTCACTTTCTTTGCCTTCCCCGGCAACGGCGCCAGAAATGCTTGTTGACAGCTCCTAAGATATACTAACAACTCATCCCCGGCAATGGCGCAAGAAATGCTTGTTGGTATTTCTTAACACCACATATCATCTCTGGTAAAGAGATGAGATCCGCAAGCGCACGAAAGATACTGTTGTAGCATTTCACCCATGAGTATTCCCAAGGGTATCGTATTTATTCCAAAGGAAGGCAATGGAGTAAAGTATATACTACTCTTATGGTCAAGCTATGGGATACTAATCCATTATCTGGATAGGGGTAAGTTGATAATAGGGGTAGTGTGACACACACCTAGACAATCTATTCTAAAGGGTAAAATGGGTCCTAGAGGGATATTGGATTGAGAGTTAGAGAGTTGCTCCTACAATGCTCCTAATACATATACATAGCCTAAGGTAGATACTAATGGTCATGTCAATGATGATTCCTATGCAATGCTATTCAACACATCGGGCATGGGCTTACCCCTAGCAATACTAGGGCGACTCCCGCCAAGAGCCTGCGGCATAGCCGAACGTGGAGGATTACAAAGGACAGATAGGGCTGTCACCACCTACTGCCTACCTCTTCAGTCCGTGGGTCTACGAGACATCCAATGCTACTTAAATACCCTAGCACCATGCTAGCATACTAAGCAAATACATTTGGAGCCATGGCACAAGCCATCCTAAGGCAATGACTAACCTAAACATCGTTGAACCAATGTTGAAGCATAGCATAAGTCATTCATATTAACATAATCATATCATAACTACATAGACTATAGTGGGGGTCTATAGTGTTTATGACCATAAGATGTGATCATGAGAGTGAAATCATAAAGACTATACCTTCCACATACATGGACTCCACAATCAAACAAGAAACGCTTTGTCCAAGTATACGTATAAAAGAAGACTAAAGATAATATCTTTATTGAGCACCAAGTCACAAATACAAGAAGGAATATATAAGTCATACCTTTCCCAATGTGCAATTGGTAAGAGAGACTCCTTCTACTCCTTTCCCAATTTGGACTTGGGACTAGAGGCTCTCCTCTCTACATCCTAACTCCTCTAAGGACTATGGAAGATAGTGTATACAATAGAATGATGCCCAAGTGGTGTGTGTTGAAGTGAGGGGTAGGGGGTCCTATTTATACTAGTGTTGAGGTCAGTTCCCGCCACCAAAAGCGCGCAAATCAGTCACCATTGATTCCAGGGAGCCAGGAGGAGCCAACATAGGGAGGCTGACCAAGTTTGGTGCAAAGACCAAGTCGGCCGACCCCCTAGTTCGGTCGACCTGGTCTTTGCACCGTTTCTCGTGTGCTTTCTCCAGGTGGCTGCCAGGTGGGTCCCATTGATGTATATGGGTGATACACCGTTGGATCTCCTCGGATACTTCTGTTTGTGGGCCATTTGATCCATGGGATGCCACTTGTCATTACCTAATTGGCTGGGATGATATTTTATAGGATTGGTCCCTCTACATTTCCTCATTTCCTACATAAAATGCTGCATACACATATTTCTCCAAGCCCAAGTGGAATTGGGTTAGATAGAGAGGTGATGTGTGCAAGAAATGATCTATCCGTCACATAATTGAGTTAAACTGATGGATGAAATTGGTATATAACAGCTGTCAACAGCTGGCCGATGTAAGTCAATGAACTTACATCGGCCCGCTTCAGCCGACGTAAGTCCACTAACTTACGTCGGCCACGAGACCACATCCAACATAAGTAACTTGGTTGATGGCATTAAGCCCAAAACTTACACCGGCCCGGGCCTAGACCGACGTAAGTAATTGGGCCGACATCATTTAAAGCAAAACTTACATCGGCCCAACCCTAGGCCGACGTCATGTCTGCAGTCGATGTACGTTAGGGACTTAACCCTACCCCGCGTGTGTCGTGCTCGGTCCATTCTACACGTACTGTGCAAATGATTGATGCACAACTGTAATGATGGATGCATGGCATGATGCATGAAAATGAGGGTGTTACATGCATCGTGCGCCAGAGGTAGGCACATTCCTTCAATGCGCAACTGGACATCACACACCACCCTTTACTCTTCGGGGACCATGACTTATTGCAGGTCGTGGGACACACTCCAGCTCCGGAGCCCTCCTCGGTGGGAGCAAGGGCCCAATGCTGGAGGGAGCGTGGCAGCTCTGGAGCCCTCCTCGGTGGTTGCAAGGGCCCAGAGACGGAGGGCACATGGCAGCTCCGGAGCACTCCCCAATGGAAGCAAGGGTCCAGAGCCGGAGGATGCGTGGCAGCTCCGGAACCTTCCTCGGTGGGGAGGCCGGGTCCGGAGCTTCTTCCTGTATGCGGGGTACCCCATCTTGAGGGTACCAATAGTCTCCATGCCTTACGGTCTTAAGAATTCCCTCCCTACTTTTGTACGTGCCATGCATAAAACATTTGGGGACCTCATTCGGGACCTGGTAGAGGTATACGTCAATGATATTGTTGTCAAAATCCAAACACATACATCATTGTTAGACAACCTCACCCTAGTCTACGATAGATTGCAGACCACACGCACAAAGCTTAATCCTGACAAGTGCGTGTTCTAAGTCAAAGCCGGGAAGCTCCTTGGTTTCTTGGTCTCACACTGAGGGATCAAGGCAAACCCAAAGAATATCAAGGCAGTAGAGATGATGTGGCCTCCAGCCCGCATCAAAGACATACAGAAGCTTGCACGTTGCTTGGCAGCGCTCAACTGGTTTATCTCTAGACTGGTTGAGTGAGCCCTTCTGTTCTTCAAACTGTTGCACCAGTCTGGACCGTTCGTCTGGATAGTAGAGACAGAAAAGCCATTTCACAAGCTGAAGCGACAGCTCACGTCCTTGCCCTTCATGGTAGCCCTGGAGCCAAGGGAGCCTCTGTACCTCTACATCGCCGCCATGACAAAAGTATTGAGCATGGTCCTGGTGGTGGAGCGACTTGGTACCCAACAACCTCAAGAGACAGATGGGTCCCCTGCTGCTGATGTCGAGCCCCAGGGCTTGGAGACCGCAGGGGGCCCCGATGACCAAGATGCCTCCGGGTCCTAGCCCCCGAAAGGTAAACGGGTCCCCCCATGGGTCCCCTGAGATCAATAAGCCTTTGGGTCCCAGCCCCCAGAGGATTCCCTGAGTTCAGGGAATGCGAAGTATCTACGCCCGGAGCAGATGGAAGAGGGTGCGCCGGATTCCCCGGGGAGGGCCCGAATGATCCAGCGCCCGATGTAATTCATCAGCAAAGTCCTGCATGAAGCAAAAACAAGGTACCTTGAAGTGCACAAGTTACTGTATGCAGTGCTAATTGCGTCGAGGAAGCTCCACCATTACTTTAAAACACACAGAGTCTCAGTGGTGACCTCGTTCCCACTAGGGGTGGTGCTCCGCAGTCCCAACGCGACTGATAATGTCACCAAATGGGCGGCATAACTAGCGGAGTTCAAGCTCGACTTATTGATGCGGCATGCAATTGAGATCCAAACACTTGTAGACTTCATTGCTGAGTGGACTCCCTCACGAAGCAACCCAGGGTGCCTGGAAGTCAGCAAGATAGAGCCCAGGGCTCCAGTGCTCACCAGACCCCACTGGACACTCTTCTTCGATGGATCGTGTGAGACCTATGTGTGCCAAATACATTGGCTTTGACAATAAAAGTTTTGAATGCTGCCATAACATCTTTTTAGCAAGGTCCGACTCTAGCTCTGAGCTTCTGCAAGGTCCGACGTAAGGTCCTACTTGCTTTGTCTAGGTCCGACATGTTTTTGGGTAGCTCCTATGAGCTTTGTCTTTAGCTCCGGCATGTCTTTGATAGCTCCAACATGTCTTTGTTAAGCTCCGACGTTAGGTTGTACTAGCTTTGGTAAGCTCCAGCGCTAGGTTGTACTAGCTTTGGTGAACTCCGGTGCTAGGTTGTACTAGCTTTGGTAAGCTCCAGCTCAAGCTCCGGTTAGCTTTGGCTAGGTTCAGAGCTTGATCGCAATGTTCCTGCTTTTATCTTGCAATGTTTCGAACTTGCTTTATATTCTTAGAAAGATTGCTTAGTATTCATTTGCTAAGTTTTTGGTGCGTTTTGGTTGATATGGCTGATATCATTTTGACATGCTTTGCAACATGCTTATGTGAGGTGCTCACGTAAGGTGTTGTGTTCGGAACTGACTTGAGTCAAGTCGCAGACTTGGGCTCGTGTGGATTGGTTGTTTATTCATGTGCAGGTGTTGCTTGAGTTCAAGACATGGCTGGTGACAGGATCCATTGAACTAGTCTTAGGGAGAAGATGAGGTTCAACAACCAAGTTCGGGAGGAACTGTGGTTGAGTTGATCGGGAGGTTGCACAACATGTTTGAATCAAGAACAATGCATATGAAGGTATCATGGACGTCATTGGAAGATGTTTGCACGTGTGCAAGGAGTGCATGGACGTGGCTACATGGTTCCGAGGCGTGATGAAGAGATGTGGACGTAAAGAATTGGTCGGAAAGGTCTAACCGACTAGGTTACAGACTCAGGCTGCGGCTGAGTCGGGTTTGACTCAAATATGGAAAGATTTGAGTTGGTTATGATAGGATTTCGTGTGAGTCACGAATTAGAGTTGTTTTAGGAATGTGGGATACATTCCTAAGGTGTTTGGAAGTCTTAAGATTGCTTCTATCTGCGTATAGAAGAGTCCTAAGCAATTATGGAAAGTTTTGATTCATGATTTGAGTAGGATTAGAGTCCTAGTTGAGATTGGGTTGGCCTAAGGGCTGGTTATATAAGCAAGGGAGGCCAGATCTTGTGGTGCACAACTTTGGGGCTGTTCTTCTTATGTTCTATTGAATAAAATTCGTAGTTTGAAGGAACTTTTGTGCCTTGTTCGTCCGACTTGTTCCAGACAAGTTTTACTCGTCGAGTTTCTGGACAACACTACCTTTCATTGGTGTTTTTATCATAACTCGAGTTTTACAGATCCAATTGACGTGATTCATTTTGGGTTGTCTTCACAACTTGATTATCTACCATCTGTCAAAATTTCACGGTCATTGGATTTGTGGTTTCTGATCTACACGAGTTTCTTTGCAGTGTTCCAGAACTGTTTTTCTCGGGTAGAACAGATTGACCTTTGTTCGATCTTTCGATCATAACTTGAGTTTCTCTCAACGGATTTGAGTGATTATTCTTGTGTTTTATTCGTGACTTGATTCTCTCTGATATATATCAATTTTTTACCCATGAAACAAGTTTAGATTAGTCTCACACACGATTTCTTTAACAGATCATTTTTCTGCCGAAGGGGTTGAGATTTAATTGTTTCCGCTGCGTAAGATTTTTTAAATCTACCATTCACCCCCTATGTTAGCTTTTCACGTGCTCTTCGATCCTACAATTGGTATCAGAGCCACGATGCTCTAATCTTTGTGATTTGCACGTGTTTTTGACTAATCATCATGGAGAAATACTCCACCAAACCTTGTATGTTTGATGGTATTGATTTTCAGGTTTGGAAGGCACGCATGGAGGCTTTCATCTAGGCCCAAGGCTTCGCCATATGGGAAAAAGTGTACAAGCCTTATGATGTGCCGTCAAACGATCAAGTTACGGCTACGAACCTACGGGACGTCGACAACAATAACAAAGCTCGGAACATGATCATCCAAGGACTCACTCAGAGCGACTTTGACCGCGTTGCACATATCTGATCGGCACACGACGTATGGAGAGCACTTTGTGACTATCACGAAGGATCCAAAAAGATCAAGGAAGTACGGCAAGACATGTTCAAGAAAGAATACATGCACTTTGAGATGCAACCCGGTGAGTCCATCGATGATCTCTTTGCTCGCTTTAATAAAACTCTCAGCAACTTGCGTAGCGTCAATGTTAATTTTTCAGATGTTGAAAATGCTAGGCAATTGTTAGGTGCATTAGACATGTCAATTTGGAAGATGAAAGTTACATCCATTCGTGAATCTACTGTCATGAGTACACTTACTTTAGATGTGCTATATTCCGAGTTAAAAACTCATGAAATTGACATAATATCACGTAAAAACCCCAACAAGTCTATTGTTTTTGTTTCACAACGTGACATGCCTAGCTCTGGTCAATATTCATCTTGGGGTACACTTGCTTTGTTGTCCTCTCTAACCCTTGAACAAATTGAGGAGCTTCCAGAGGAGGAGCTAGCACTTCTCTCTACTAGGTTCTCAAAAGCATTGAAAAATGTGAGAACTAGAAGGAGAGGAAGCTCCAGACCTCAACGATGCTTCGAATGTGGTAAGACAGGACACTTTCATATAGAATGCCCTAACCTTTCAGGTTCTACTTCCCAAGAAGAAAAACAATCAAGGACGAAGCACTCCTCAACAAATGATAAGAAGAAGAAGAAGGGCTTTACAGGCCACCAATTGGTGAACAGTTTTATCTCCGCACTCCAGGAACTTGGCTCAAGCGATGTGGACATTGGAAGTGACGAAGATGAAGATGATTTGGCCAACTTATGCTTCATGGTGGGCAAAACTAGATCAAGATCAAGTCAGGAGGATGCAGAACACAATAGTGACGATGATGAGGTATGTTCTACCTGTAATGAAATGTGTGATGCAATTTCTCGTGCAACTATTATTGTTAAGAAAAAGGACAAAAAGTTTAGGGATAATGCTGCTAAAATTGAATCACTAGAATCTGAAATCAAACATTTGAAAACCTTGATTCCTAGTGATGATTATTGTCCCTCGTGTGATTTAATCTATGAACAATTGTCCACATTAAGAACTGCACATTCCTCTACTCTAGATAGACTTGAACTTGAAATTGAAAAGAACAAAAAAGCTTGCTGCACTTGACATTGGAAACTTAAAAGATGCTTCTTGTTCTATAATTGATTTGCATTGTTCTAGTTGTGATGATCTTGAAAAGAAACTAAAATATGCTATGAATGAAATTTCAATATTGAATAATGCTTTACGTTCTCATGAAGTTAAATATTGTTACAATTGCAAATTAAAAGGAAAAATTCATGTGAAAATTGCCTTGATCTGTCCAATAAACTTGATAACATGCATAGGACATTAGATCGGTTTTGTAATGGGATTAAGAACCTACACTTGCTGCTGAATTCTTCCAAGTCTTGCAATGATAAAACTGGTTTAGGTTTTGATTCTCATGCTCATTCTAAGGCACATCCACCTAAAATTGTAAAGTCATTAGGAAGTGGTTTGATTCAAACAGTTCCTAAACAAAAAGAAGTGGTGTTCAAATCTGCAGGAGTGTTGTCTCATTCGTTTTCAAATAAAAATATTGCTTGCTCATCTAGACATGAACACAAAGTTAAATTTTATTGTACCTACTGTGGTAGAGATGGTAATGTCATAGATTTTTGTTATAGACTAGCTAAACAACAGAAAAGGGAAAGAATGATTGCTAGATCTCATAACTTTCATGCAAAATTTGCTGCACATATTAAACCGAATCCCAGGAACATGCAACCTGCTGTTATGAGCCAAAAACATTCAAAGTTTATCTCTCGACCTTCTGTTTTTGCCTCCGGAGCTACTGATTTTTGTGCTACACAAGTAATATCTTATAGGTCAGTAGTTAAGAATAAAAAACCTCAAACTTTGACTCATAAAACTGCTGTTTTATCTCAGCTTCGTGTGTTTTTCCTGCTGCACGTCGTGTGACTCAGTACTAGATACCTAAATGCCTTTTGACTAACCCCAATATTGAGTCATCGATGTATTGTGCTTCTATGTAGGTTACATGCTTGAGGAAGGAGAACATTTGGATTGTGGATTCAGGTTGCTCACGCCACATGACCGGTAACAAAGAATGGTTCTCCTCCCTCTCTTTTGTGTCACGTGTAGAGAATGTTACTTTTGCTGATAATTCTTCAACTCCTATAATTGCTAAGGGTTCGGTTAGAGTAAATGATCACTACACTTTGAAGGATGTGGCACTTGTCAAAAATTTGAAATACAACTTGCTTTCTGTTTCACAATTGCTAGATGAAAATCTAGAAATTATTTTCAATAAAAACTGCTGCAAAGTTGTAGGTTCAAATAGTGAGCTTATTTTTAACATGTCTCGGCTTGGAAGAGTTTTTAAAGCTAATTTTGATATGTCTTCCTCTAAGCATAGGTGTCTAGTTTCTAATGATTCAAAGGACTTATATTTTTGGCATCGTAGACTTGGTCACGTAGGCTTTGATCACCTAATGCGTGTTAGTTCTCTTGATCGCATACGTGGGCTGCCTAAGCTTAAATGGGACAGAAATTGTGTGCATTTCTTGTAGACATGATAAGATGGTTGTAGGTTCACATAATCCTCTCACAATGATCATGACAACTGAACCGGGTCAACTTTTACACCTTGACACCATAGGACCTTCACGTGTTCAATCCTTCGGAGGTAAATGGTATGTTCTTATGATTGTTGATGATTATTCTAGATACTCTTGGGTTTACTTTATGGAATCTAAGAACGAAGCTTTTAGTCACTTTAGAACTTTATTTCTTAGATTATCAATTGATCAACCAGGATCTTTAAAAGCTTTAGAAGTGATAACGGAACTGAATTTAAAAATCAATCTTTTGATCACTTTTGTGCTGAAAATGGAATAGATCATCAATTTTCTTCACCATATGTACCTCAACAAAACGGTGTTGTAGAAAGAAAGAACATAACCTTAGTTGAGATGGCTAGGACTATGCTTGATGAATATCAAACTCCTAGGAAATTTTGGGCTGATGCGATTGCAACCGTTTGTTATGTCTCAAATCCTATTTTCTTGTGCGCTAAGCTAGGTAAAACACCATATGAGCTCCGGTTTGGACATAGGCCTAGTGTTACACACTTTCGGGTCTTTGGTTGCAAATTCTTTGTTAAGAAACATGGTAATCTTGATAAATTTGAACCTAGATCCATTGATGGCATGTTTCTTGGTTATCCATCTCAGACTAGAGGCTACCGTGTGTTTTTAATTGACACTAACAAAATTGTGGAGACTTGTGAAGTTTCTTTTGATGAAGCTAGCCCAGGTACTAGCTCCAGTATTGCAGGACCATATCCATATCCTCAGGGGGAGAGCATTTTCGAAGATGAAGAAGAGCCGGTGATACTGCCTGGTAGTTCCAAAGTTGACACGTGTCCATCTCTGAACTGTGAACAAACTCCGATTACCACCTCTGCTTGTTCTGATCGTCCACAAGCCACAAGCTCATCAATCTGCAAAAACCCTGATGAAGAAGAAGCTTGTGAGACATCTATTCCTCTACAGATCTTCTAGAATCATCCCCCACAACAGATTATTGGAAGCTTGCATGAACGAGTCCCACGGTCCAGGTTTTGCAATCCAAACTCTCATGCTCATTCTACTTTTGTTGCTTCTTTTAAACCCAAAGATATATCACACGCACTCACTAATGAATCTTGGATTATTGCCATGCAAGAAGAGTTAGAAAATTTTGATAGAAATAATGTTTGGAAACTTGTACCTCCACCTCAAGGTCACACTTTAATTGGAACTAAATGGGTGTTTAAAAATAAACAAAGTGAGGATGGGTTTGTGGTTAGGAATAAGGCTAGGTTGGTTGCTAAAGGTTTCACTCAAGTTGAAGGTCTAGATTTTGATGAAACTTTTGCTCCTGTTGCTAGATTAGAAGCCACAAGAATTTTGTTAGCTTTTGCTGCATCTAAAGGTTTTGCGCTATATCAAATGGATGTTAAAAGTGATTTTCTTAACGGCTACATAGATGAGGAGGTTTATGTCAAACAACCACCGGGTTTTGAAAATCCACATTTTCCTAATAATGTTTTCAAACTGTCCAAAACTTTGTACGGTGTCAAACAAGCTCCTAGAGCATGGTATGATAGGTTAAAAACATTCCTACTTGAAAAGGGGTTTACCATGGGCAAGGTTGATACAACTCTTTTTGTGCTTAAGCATGGCAATGACTCATTATTCGTTCAAGTGTATGTGGATGATATTATCGTTGGTTGTGCTTCTCATGATCTTGTGTCCAATTCAGCTATGATGAGTTCAGAATTTGAGATGAGTATGATGGGAGAACTCACATACTTTTTGGGGCTGCAAATCAAGCAAACCAAGGAGGGTACCTTTGTGCATCAAACGAAGTATACAAAAGACCTCCTAAGGCGCTTCAACATGGTCAAAAGCAAGCCTCTTCAGACACCAATGGGAACAGAAACAACACTTGAACTTGACAAAGATGGTGAACCCGTGGATCAAAAAGAATATAGAAGCATGATCGGATCACTTTTGTACCTCAGGCATCAAGACCGGACATACAATTCAGCGTATGTCTTTGTGCACGGTTTCAAGCCTCCCCACGTGCTTCACATCGTCAAGCCGTCAAAAGGATTCTCAGGTACTTACATGGAACTCAAGAATTTGGCATTTTTCTTCCTTCTTCGTCAACCGTTACATTGAAATCTTTTTCCGATGCTGATTTTGGAGGTTGTAGGATTGATAAGAAAAGTACTTCCGGTGCTTGTCATTTTCTTGGTAATTCACTTGTTGTTTGGTCCTCTAGAAAACAAAATTCAGTTGCACAATCCACAGCCGAATCTGAATATGTAGCTGCTGCTAGTGTTTGCTCACAAATTCTTTGGATTGTTCAAACACTTAAGGACTATGGGGTTGATCTACATAGTGTTCCATTGCTTTGTGATAACACTAGTGCCATTTTCATTGCTAAAAACCCCGTGCAACATTCTATAACTAAGCACATTGACATTAGGTATCACTTTCTCCGTGATAATGTTGAAAAAGGAAACATTGTGCTTCACCATGTAGATACCGAACAACAATTGGCTGACATTTTTACAAAACCTTTGGATTTCACTCGTTTTTGTTACATTCATAGTGAAATAGGGGTTATGCATTCTCATGGATTAAATTGAGGGGGAGTTTTCAAACCCTAGAAGTCTATGTGTGAATCTGAAATTAAAATAATATGAGCATAGTATTTCATACATATATGACTTTGTGATTCCTTTTACATGCTGAAAGTTCTTACTACATTACTCGTGTTATACATTTTGTAGTTTTTGCATGTCTAGTAATTGGAATAATTACTTACACTAAATCTGGTCATGGTTGAACTTTCTTGCTGTTTTGAACTTGTTGCATGCTCACAAGTGCTTTTAATAATTAAAAATTAATCTATCAACTATTCACATGTTGAGCTTTTATGATCAAATAAAAATGAGAAAAGATCAAGAGAATATGCATGCATCACACTTCTTCTTTTGAGATGGCTTATCATTGCACTTAGATATGAACTTGGAAGAATTTGTGTATGACTAAAACCATGTCTTTAAGCTTCTGATTGTCAAATGACATAGGCTTGGCTTGGTTGGTTAGAATAAGGCAGATGCGCATATAATCTCTAGCAAATATCATATGATCTAAATTTGTGCTTTGAAAAATAATAAAATGCAGCAACAAGTGTCATGCTTTCAGGTATTGAAATAGTTAAGTTTGTGAGATCATGACTTGCTTAAATTGAAAATTACATTTGATCTCTAGCATAGCTTACACTACTTTATGTATCTCATTGTTGTGATAGTGTAAGTTACTTGATAGTATGACTTGAATGAGCTTTTTTTATATGTATATGCTATAATATGCTCATAACAATTAAAATTTCTCTTTTGAACCTTGCTGAATACATTGTCAAAGGGGGAGAGATGATATGGTGAATTATGCAAGGGGGAGAAATATGTACAGGGGGATAAATTTATTTCCATCTCATTTGATTTTCAAAAAAGGGGAAATATTTTCAAAAAGGGGGAAAATTGTTCTCAAAACTTTTCATGCCAATGTTCGGATTTTAAATGGTGTTGCCAATGCATTCATCAAGGGGGAGATTGTGAGACCTATGTGTGCTGAATACATTGGCTTTGACAATAAAAGTTTTGAATGTTGCCATAACATCTTTTTAGCAAGGTTTGACTCTAGCTCTGAGCTTCTGCAAGGTCCGACTTGCTTTGTCTAGGTCTGACATGTTTTTGGGTAGCTCCAGTGAGCTTTGTCTTTAGCTCCGGCATGTCTTTGATAGCTCCGACATGTCTTTGTTAAGCTCCAGCGTTAGGTTGTACTAGCTTTGGTAAGCTCCGTTGCTAGGTTGTACTAGCTTTGGTAAGCTCCAGCGCTAGGTTGTACTAGCTTTGGTAAGCTCCGGCTCGAGCTCCGGTTAGCTTTGGCTAGGTTCAGAGCTTGATTGCAATGTTCTTCCTTTTATTTTGCAATGTTTTGAACTTGATTTATATTCTTAGAAAGATTGCTTAGTATTCATTTGCTAAGTTTTTGGTGCGTTTTGGTTGATATTGCTGATATCGTTTTGACATGCTTTGCAACATGCTTATGTGAGGTGCTCACGTAAGGTGTTGTGTTCGGAACTGACTTGAGTCAAGTCGCGGACTTGGGCTCGTGTGGATTGGTTGTTTATTCATGTGCGGGTGTTGCTTGAGTTAAAGACATGGCTGGTGACTGGATCCATTGAACTAGTCTTAGGGAGAAGATGAGGTTCAACAACCAAGTTCGGAAGGAATTGTGGTTGAGTTGATCGGGAGGTTGCACAACATGTTTGAATCAAGAACAATGCATATGAAGGTATTGTGGACTTCATTGGCAGATGTTAGCACGTGTGCAAGGAGCGCATGGACGTGGCTACATGGTTCCTAGGCGTGATGAAGAGATGTGGACATAAAGAATTGGTCGGAAAGGTCCAACCGACTAGGTTATGGACTCAGGCTGCGGCTGAGTCGGGTTTGACTCAAATATGGAAAGATTTGAGTTGGTTATGATAGGATTTTGTGTGGGTCACGAATTTGAGTTGTTTTAGGAATGTGGGATATGTTCCTAAGGTGTTCGGAAGTCTTAAGATTGCTTCTATCTGTGTATAGAAGAGTCCCAAGCAGTTATGGAAAGTTTTGATTCATGATTTGAGTAGGATTAGAGTCCTAGTTGAGATTGGGTTGGCCTAAGGTCTGGTTATATAAGCAAGGGAGGCCAGAGATCGTGGTGCACAACTTTGGGGCTGTTCTTCTTGTGTTCTATTGAATAAAATTTGTAGTTTGAAGGAACTTGTGCCTTGTTCGTCCGACTTGTTCCAGACAAGTTTTACTCGTCGAGTTTCTGGATAGCACTACCTTTCATCGGTGGTTTTATTATAACTCGAGTTTTACAGATCCAATTGACGTGATTCTTTTTGGTTTGTCTTGAAAACTTTGTTATCTATCATCTGTCAAAATTTCACGGTCATTGGATTTGTGGTTTCTGATCTACATGAGCTTCTTTGCAGCATTCTAGAACTGTTTTTGTCGGGTAGGACAGATTGACCTTTGTTCGATCTTTCGACCATAACTTGAGTTTCTCTCGACGGATTTGAGTGATTATTCTTGTGTTTTCTTCGTGACTTGATTCTCTCTGATATATATCACTTTTGTCCCGTGAAACACGTTTAGATTAGTCTCACACATGATTTCTTTAACAGATCATTTTTCTGCCAAAGGGGTTGGGATTTAATTGTTTCTGCTCCGTAAGATTTTTTAAATCTACCATTCACCCCCCTCTGGTAGCTTTTCACGTGCTCTTCGATCCTACAAATCGTAGCGAAAGCAAGGGGCCGGAGCTGGTGTACTGCTCACCTCTCCAACAGGGGAGCAGTCCAAGTACGCGGTGTGCCTTGACTTCAAGGTGACCAACAACATGGCAGAATATGAAGCCCTCATCTTCGGACTGACAGCTGCGCAGGGTCTCGGCGTACAGCAGATGCTGGTCAAGGAAGACTCCCAGCTGATCATCAAGCAAGTCTGGGGTGAATGTTGTTGCAACGACCCTCAGCTCGCGGTGTACTTTCTGCACGTCAAGAAGTTAGAAGCTGGTTTCGAGGCTTTGGACCTTCACCATGTGCCGCGTGCCAACAACTCCATCGCCGATGCCTTGTCAACTATGGCCTCCACTAGGGCCCTGGTTCCTGAAGGTGTCTTCAACAGGAGATTAGTGCGACCAATAGCTAGGCCCGCAATACCTAACGAATACCTAACGAAGAAGGCAAGCCCAACACCTCAAAACTGGTGACCTCGGTGGCCCTGCAACCGTGGGGCCCATAAAGGTTCTTGTGCGTCACCATGGAAATCAGACTACCCAGCGCCCAAGATCCAGAAGCTCAGGAGAGTCCCGATGCATGGATCACGAAGATTCGGGACTACCTGAAAGACAACACCCTTCCAGAGGAACACATATTCGCTGTGCAGATCGTAAGGATGAAGAAACATTACACGCTGGTGGAAGGAGACCTCTACTGGCATGGCACCAATAGCGTTCTATTGTGGTGCATAACTCGGGAGGAGGTCTGCGACTTGCTCGCAGAAATCTACGAAGGACAATGCAGGAATCATGCTGCTTCCCACACACTTGTCGATAAAGTCTTCTGACATGGCTTCTATTGGCCAACGACACTCCAAGACGCTGTCAAACTGGTGAAAAAAAATGCAAGGTGTGCTAGTGTCACGCCAAGCAGATTCACACTCCAGCACAAACACTACAGATGATCCCACCCTCCTGACCGTTTGCGGTGTGGGGGCTGGATATCCTGGGACCCTTCCCGAGGGCAGTTGGAGGGTACCGGTTCCTCTACATCGCTGTAGATAAGTGCACCAAGTGACCAAAAGTAGCCCCAATGATAAAGATCAATAAGGAGTCTACAGTCAAGTTCATCAAGTCGATCGTTTGCAGGTTCAGGGTCCCGAACAGGATTATCACCAACAACGGGACCCAATTCACCTGTGCAGCGTTCCAAGACTATTGCGAAGACCTTGGCATCCAAGTTTGTTATGCGTCCGTAGCTCACCCAAAAAACAACGGTCAAACTGAAAGGGCCAACGCCGAGATACTCAGGGGCCTCAAGACACAGACATATGACTTCTTGGAGAAACATGGTAACAAGTGGGTTGACGAACTCCCATGTGCGCTATGGGCCACCCGAACGTCTCCCAGCCGAACCACGGGAGAAATGCCTTTCTTCCTAGTGTATGGGGGCGAGGCCGTCACCCCCCCCCCCCCCCCCCCCCCAAAAAAAAATCACAGTAGGCGCCCTTCGAGTCTGGTCATTCAACGAAGCCACCCAGGACCAGCTCCAACACGAAGACATCGACCTCATCGATGAAGCAAGGTGGCACGCCATCATCCAAAATGCACAATACCGGCAAGCGCTCCAGCACTACCAGGAGAGGTTCGTGCGGAGTAGAGAGCTTCAGATGGGTGATCTGGTGCTTTGACGAATACTTTCTCGTGAGGGGGCACACAAGCTCTCCCCCAGCTAGGAGGGTCCCTTCCGAGTGAGACAAGTATATCGCTCCGGGTGCGTCCGCCTAGCCACGAAAGAAGGAGTTCCCCTCCCCAACCCTTGGAACATAGAGCACCTCCGTAAGTTCTATCCCTAAGCATAATAGCAGGACAGTGTAGGGTGTCATGGTACCAAGGAATGACACTTAGGACAACTAAGATCTGGGGGGGACAGGTCCAGAGTGTTCAACGATTTAGCTTGGTCCCGTACCCTAAGCATGAACACTCTGCCTCCCTTATCAATCGGAGTGAGTCCTTGCCTTATTGTAAAGCCATTTTCCTCCTATGAATGCGAGTTTGAAAAAAATCACTGTCTTACCCTATGCTTCCTATTTTTTTATCTTAATTATCTATTAATTTTGTGATCAATCAGGTTACTCTCATCTTTTCATATATTATCTTCATATACCTGGTGAATTTTTTCTCTATATCATCCATAGCGGATTTATGCAACCCTGCTGAAGGCAGACTTGTTTGAGGAACCTGCAAGGTGTTTCAGGATCTCGTGGCTGCCCTCTTACTTGGAGCCTTGTGGTGCCAAATGGTCCCCCACGAAAGGCCTACACCAAGCTGGAGGTCCAGAGCGTGCAACCTGCTTAGCCTGGTCTTGTACCCTAAGCATGCGCGCTTTGCCTCCTAGTGCTACGGCTATGTACTGAAGGCCAGGAAGCTCACACCTTGTGTAAGGCGAGAGCCGGATCCCAGGCGTTAATGCACTGAATTACCCAAACTCCACGTACTAGCCCAAGACTGTATGACATGGAAAAACTACATAGTAGGGAAAGATCACCGATGAGCAAAAAATATGCACCGTTGTGTGTGCAGGACATACAAAATATGTTACGGTGGTTGGCGATGCCGGATCATCTAACTTTGGCACCTCCTAAGGTGCCTACCATCAACATCTCTGCGATGATGGTGGGCGATGCCAGAGCATTTAGCTCTGGCACCACCCAAGGGGCCTGTCATCGACAGCCCTGCGATGATGGTGGGAAACACCAGAACATCCAGCTCCGGCACCATCCAAGGGGCCTGCCGTTGATGTTTTAGCATGTTGACGACAACACCAAGTGCTGATAAGTGAGTACACTCTCCTGCCCCTCTCTTGTTGCTAACAGGGCTCTCTTGTGGTATCCTATACACCAGGGGCCTGCCGTCGACGTGCTACACATTGATGGTGGATGACACCAGAGTAGCCAACTCTGGCACCTCCCAAGGGGTCTAACGTCGACGTCCCAGCATGTTGACAACATCAACAAGCACTGATAAGTGAGTACACTCTCCCGTCCCACTCTTGTTGCTAACAGGGTTCTCTTGTGGTCTCCCATAAGGGGCCTGCCGTCGATGTGCTACACAATGGTGGTGGATGACGTGAGAGCATCCAGCTCCAACACCTCCTAGGGGGTCTGCCATCGACGCATCTACGATGATGGTAGGTGACGCCAAAGCATCCAACTCTGGCACCCCTCAAGGGGCCTGCCGTCGATGTCCCTACGACGGTGGTGGGCGACGCCAGAGCAGCCAGCTCCGGCACCACCCAAGGGGCCTGCCGTCAACGTCAACACTCAGACAAAGCTCAACGCCCCAGCAAGGGCCACACTAAGGTCAACAACTCATGCTCCCCCGCTCCGTTGGGGGCCCGTCCAAGACATCCCGTGCTCATGTGGTAGGCGTGCCCATCAACCTGGCCACACCTACCAGGGGGCCTCTAAGGGGCTTCCATAGCCAGGACGTCAACCAACGACAAGATTGGCCATGTCCAAATGTGCGATCGTTAGTTCCTCAATAACTAACGTGCTCGACAAAATTTCCCAAGCCCTTACGCAACTAAGGACTTGGAGCGACAAATTGAGAAGCACAAGACAAGCCAACAAGCAAAACAACATGGATTCAAATTCATTAGCAGTTATTTGTTGTAACACCCTCATTTTGAGCACCATGCATTGCATACATTCTCATGCATAAAACATTAGTAGAACAAAAGAGAAGAAAAATAAAAGATCAAACATATATATAAAAATATGTGTAGGTAATAAGAAAAGTGAATAAGAATATAAAATATATAATAGAAAGTAAATATAAACAAATTGAAAATATATAATAAAAAATAATAATATAAAACAAATGTATATAAAACTATAAAAAGGGGGAATTTCCAGAACCTTTCGGAAGTTTTCGGGGCAAGCTTTGCTCCCACCCCGGAAGGTTCTGAGCAACCGAGCGCTCGCCCTGGCGCCCGAGCTGGGCCGCTCCATGCGAGCCAAGCGCGCCCGACAGACTTGTGGCTGAGCCGGATGGATCCGCGCGACCGCATTTTGGGCTGAGGCCGACTGGGACTCTGTCCCGCGGCTGAGTACCGAGCGCTCCTCTGGCAATATACGGAGCCGGAGGGCTCTAGTTTTCAACACCTGCAATCGTAGTGTGTTCCAACACTGCCAGAAGAAAAAAAAACCCTAGCAGCCAGAGGGAAAAAGGAGTCTGCCGCAAGGAGAAAGAAGAGGAAGAGGAGGAAGGAGCCGTCGTTTGCCGGAGATCATATCGTCGCTGTCTTCGTGCCGCCGGAGGATCGGTGCGCCTTCATCTACGCTATTCCTCCATCCCGCGACCATCAAATCCGCTTACGTTTTTCAAGATGAGTTTTAACGACGTAAAATATCTAATACCCAGAATTAAATCGTAATTGCATCTACGTCTTTTATTTAAACAACCCTAATTATCGCTAAAACCCCCGTAAAATCGCATGAACACATATCAACTAGTTGCATCTAATAAATAAACAACTGTTGTTAATTAATTATTGAACTTTGCATGCATTCATGTCATTGTATATTGATTAATATGTGTGCATTGTGTTGATTCGTATGTGTTTTCTTGTATGTGTATGATCGCGAGTAGAGGGATGTGCTAAAGAGGTCGTATATGAGGATTTCCAAAACCAAGACTTCTAAGCTCTCGAGCAACCCAACCCGTCGGAACAAGGCAAGTGTCCTTCATCATATTGATCTTTTTTTGTTAAATGTTTTGTTTGTGAAATTGCATGCTCGTGTGAATATGATGGGAAACCAATACGTAGGAGTTTACTAGCGTTGTATGCCACCCCTTGTCACCGGGTACATGAAGAGTCGGGTATGGGTGTTTCTCTTTTGAGTCGCATCGCTTTATAGGGTTATGAGAACAATATAAACTTGCTTAACAACTCTAATCATGTGGATTAATGAAGATGGAATAATGATAAATAATTTATGATATGGGACTTAGGTGATCTAAGCAAGCATGGTTTTGTGGAATGGGTTGGATGATACGGTGGTTTTGCTTGCCTTAGATCTCACTAGTACAATAAGCCTCATCACAGGCGGCTCCAAACCTATTATCACAAATGGCTTTTAAAACCGTCTGAAACGAAGAGGCTGTGATAATACGCAATTTCACAGGCAGAGAAGTGGTACCGCCTGTGAAGACACATTATCATAGGTGGTTCTTTACTTAGGCTAGCCACCTGTGAAGACACATTATCATAGACGGTTCTTTACTTAGGCTAGCCGCCTGTGAAGACACATTATCATAGGTGGTTCTTTACTTAGGCTAGCCGCCTGTGAAGATATTTTATCACATGCGGGTCATGCAACATATATAACCGCCTGTGATAAATGTCTTATCAAAGGCGGGTATTGAAGCATAACTAACCGCCTATGATAATGGTGTTATCACAGGCGGATGTTTACCTACATCAGCCGTCTGTGAAGACCTTTTAACGCAGCCGGTTTCTACCATAACAGTCACCGCCTGTGAAAATTAGGTTATCACAGATGGTTCTTTACTTGTATCTAGCCGCCTGTGATAATTGTTTTTCACTGCCTAGCCGTTGGTTAATAACCGCCTGTGATAAGGTATAACCTATGCAGTACTACTGCTGTTATTTCTAATTTCCAGGTCAATTCAATATAATCACAGAACAAAAAAAACAATATCATCACAGAACAAAAGTCAACAATATTATCATCACAGAAGTCAATTTCACTAAAACAATATACATATGTACAAGTTACAGATACAATTCATCTCAAAGTTTACAAGTTTTCACTAAAAACTGTTTCTATTGGCATACTCGCAAAGTTCTGGCATATCAGCTGCTGCACAATTCTCATCAAAGAACTTCCCCTTTTTGTGCAAAATTTCACGACGATTGAACTGACAGAGTTCAGCAGCAATCCTGTCGGCTCCTCCACTAGGAATACTTCTACAAACCGGCCATTCTTCGTTCAGATTCTTCGTGTGCTGCAATATAACACATAACAAGGTTTAGAATGTATTGGTTTGAACAATCTCAAAGTATAGATCAAAGTGAGAGTATACATGAATTTCTTTGGTATTTTTGGAGCAGTTGTACTATGAGCAACTGAATTTTGAAGTTGGAATCAAAATATGAAAATAATGTTTCTAGTAATATTGAATAGCAGATAATATAAGCATTAAACTATGCTAGTTACAATGAAAATGAAACACAAAAGTAAAAAAATAAGGTATCGACATTAAGGATAACTTACATCCTCACGATTCACTCTATATACGCCGGCGGTCCGAAGATGCTCGCATACATAATACCCGCATAAGACACTCCCAGCAGGCTGCTTCGGACAAGCATAATACGTTTTAATGTCCAATGAATTCGTATTAGGAGGTCTCTGACCGCCAAGCTGTTCCGCGTAAAACCGCCAAGCGCTGTAATACAAAAAATTTCATATAAAACTTGTCAACACATTCTAAATGTGCATAAATTAAAATTATTGAATAAACTTACATTTTCAAAATGGAAAGGAAATCTTTGAAACGATCTGGTGAGAAATCGACCGAGTCCAAGACTGTTGCAATTTCCTGCGTTGGCTTGATGAAGATCATTATGTAGTGATTACTGCAAACATACAAACACACGTGTTAACAATTACCAATAATTGCTATTTCAATGTCATGCCTCAAACTTACTCGAAGTGGTATGGAGCCTTTACGAGGTCCTTGCCGTCTTTGACAAAGTTAAACATCGCATGTCCTATGTAAGCTGCAACTTCTGTCTTTCTATCCTTCTTAAGTTTTGCGATTAATTTGTCAAAATCTTTTTTTTCATGTGTTTGTACTGTGCTGAGTCTCGATTTGCCTGGACATCGAATAGCGACTTTGCAATCCTAGTAGGGTCAAGGATACCTGTCTTGCGCTCCAACTTTTCATTGTCCATGTATTGCATCCTATTGAAGAAGTCTAGAATTGTTATAATCTCATGAAATGCGTATGCGTGTAGTAAGAAAAGCAAATACAAAATATTAGAGCACTTACAAGCACCAGACGAGCAGCAGGTTGATTTCGAGCATGTCCCGATGGAAAAGGGCATGCAACTCTTCAAATAAAATGACTCGTCTATCCACTCCAGTGCTCCAGAATGCTTCTTTTGGAATACGAAATGTGACGCAATTAAGACCATATTTTGTGCTGGTAGTGATGTACCACTCATGCATTCTTCTGAGCTGGACGGGTTGTTTGCTAAGTTGTACGGATGTCATGAACGGCTTCCCATTCTTAAATTCAGGAGGAACATCCTCAAGCTTGTATATTGGAACTCCTGGTTTAACTAAAGCCGTCCGCCAATTATACATGACACTGTCTTCTTCTCACTCCTCGATATCTCCTAATGATGGCTCATGAGAAGAACGAGATGCACTCGATTTTATAATATTTTCCTTCATAGTTTCCAAATATTTTGACACTTCTAATGAAGGTTTCTTATTTTCGTATGGGGTAACTTTGATAGGCACTGATGATCGAGGAGTAGTCGTCGGAAGTTGGACACTGTCTTGTTGTTGAACCTGTTGTTCAACTGATTGCTCTTTACTCCCAGCAGTTGGCTCTAGTACTACTTCAAGCTGTTGCTCAACTGGTTGCTCTTTACTAGCAACAACTTGCTCTGGTACTGCTTGAAGCTGTTGTCCAACTTGTTGCTCTTTGATATCATCCTTGCTGAGACATAGGGGGAGTGGATCTTCCTGGACTGGGAGTGGATATTCATGCACTTTCGCCTTAGAAGATGGGGTTGCAGTATTTGGAGATGCGACGGCGCTAGAAATTGGCTCATCGTCCAACACGATATCGCGTCGGTGCCAAAGGATTAATTGGTTGATAGCCTGCCCCAGAGTCGTGATCCCCTCAGTTGTGACGTGGTCTATTTCATAATCTTCATAATCATTATCAATGATCTGAAGAACTTGTACCACAACATAATACAACGGAAGTGGATACCCGTTGAAGTCACGATCAGGCTTTGCCATAGCACTGGCAACTTGTTTGGTTTTGTTCCCTGCTCTGCCTATCGGGACAAGAAGACGACAATATTTGTCGTTAGCAATATCATCGACAGGGAACTTATGGGTTGACCCTGAGCCTGGCACGGAACCAACGCTGCTAGGGTAGGCAGTTGGAGATACTAATTGCTCCTTTTGCACCGGAACCATCACTGTACTCAGTGCCACTAATTGTCCTGATTGTCTAAGTTGTTCCATTATTTCTTGCATATTTTCTTTGACCTTTTGATCAATCATTTCATCAAGTGTTTTCTTAAACTTCTCACGTCTTCTATATGTGTCTTTATAGGGAAACCATCTAGCCAAGACATTTGAGAAGCGCTCGAACCCGTCCACTGTGTTCAGGGTTTCCTAAGATAGCGGTAAGTTGGTCATTCTCCCTCTTCGGCTTGAAGAGACCCTTCTGTTGCTTATCAATTACTTCTTTCATTTTATCCTCTACTTCATTCAGAGAGTCGGGCTTTTCAAGTTTGCCCTCGCTGGTCAAACCTGACCGAGCAAAGACCCAGCGTTGAGTTCGCTCATCGCACCCTTCTAATGGGTGAGGATTGCCCTTACTGGTAATTTCGTCTAATATCTTATTCCATTTCTGGACTTTGGGGGCATATCCGGCAGACCCCAAGCGATGATGGTATTTGTTCTTTTTTGCAAGCTCTGACCTAGTTGCACTTAGAGCTTTAGCATCAGGTGTGCTCTTTTGACGAACAAACTCTTGCCACTGAGGTTGTGTGATTTTTCCCATCTTCCTCGGGCTAGGGACCTTATCGGCCTTAACATAAGCATTCATTTCACTCTTCTAGCATCGAAACTTCTTGCCGTAAGAGACCAATGTTGCTTTATTTACAGCTTCTTCTGTGCCTTTCGGGAACTTGAATTGTTGCTTTATCTTTTCCCACAACTCATTCTTGGTCTGCTCGGGTAATTTCCTCCAATTCTTGGTTATGATCGGCACAACCTCCCTAACAAGAAAACCACATGCATTACAGTACTTGGTAACTGAATCCAGTGGTTCTTGGGGAAGCCCTCCTGGACCGACCCTTGTTATGTACATGATGCGGTCCAATGGACCCTTATTGGGACCTCGTTGCCCTCATTTCCACTGGAGTGAAGCTAAGGATTCATCCATTGGAGAACCTTCTGCAGTTTTAGGAGCCGATGTCACCTCATTGTCTTCGCGATTAATCTAGGTAGAAAAAATATAAGACTTCGTATACTTGACAACCAACATTAACTTGAACTGCTGAAGTTAAGATTCCTGATCCATACCTCGTCGGCAGGATCATATTCCGTGTCTAGATCCACTGAAGTCTTTTTAATTTTTATATTCGGAAAAGGATCCGATGGATTGTGATAGGAGCCTGAACTGCTGGAGTCAGTAAACTCCATATTTTCTTCTTTGTTGTTACTACCAGGACCAGTCTTCGTAGGGCTTTCCACGCTAGATCTAATAAGACAAAAAGTCTAATAAATGTCATATTAACTCTACATGAAGTGTTGCATGAAGAAAAAGATGGAAGCATTCTAGGATTTGATAAGGCACTCTAGGGTTTAAGGCGACTGACCAAAAGGTTCCTATACATTGCGAGGGTGACAAGCATGTTAAAGTTGATCACCAGCAATGACAATTTTATCTTTTTATTCTAAATAGGCTAGCTTCGTTCAGAGTGGCGACCACGTTCTTGAGGTTTACTAGGCGGCGCCTAGCTCCGGACCTATAACTGATCAAGCAAGGGACAAAAAGCAAATCCTCCAGCCTTTTTCTAGTATCAAGAATCTCAAAATGTGGCACTTGGATTTGGATGGTGAGGTTAGGCGAGGCGAGGTAGCTGCAGGCGAGAAGAGACACTCTTTTTCAGCGATCATCTCTACAACCGTGGGATTTGCACGGTAAAAAGAGATAAAAGACCCACATTCTCAAACGAATCAGGAATCTGGAAACATTCGCCAAAATCTAATCCCGGTGCGCCTGGCCGCACCAAATGGGCTCATCATGGCAGTAGGTTCAGCCATCATGAAAGGCATTATGTACCCCACATATGATGGCACCAAGGATTTCTGGGATGGTCAATTGTCCTGGCTGTTTAGAAAACAGGACAGGGATGTCGGCGCCTCCTATAGTGATAAAATTGGTGAGTTCTAGAGGTTCACGAGGTTTAGGTGACTTGATCAAGTCTGGGCATATGAAACCTTTGCTGGAATATTTCTGATAGGAGGGATTAACCAGGTCAAGGGGTTGGGGGCTTATTTTGAAATCCCCCTTCATGTGACTCGAAATCCTATATGGATTGTAACTCAATTCGTACTAGGACTAGGACTGGTTCCTAAACTGAATCTGACTCCTAACTCTATTCAAAGTAGGACTCTACTAATATCGTTAAGGACGGAATCTGCTTTATCTAGAACAATCATATACCCCTAGACTGGTGTTTCCGCAACTTTGTCCAAAGTCCAAGTTCGACTCCTCTACTGGGTGCACCAGATACCCAGATCATCCAACAAAAATGAAGTCCAAATATATCTAGTTTGATACAAATGGTGCTAACAAATCATAAATGGGTACATAAACATTTTTCCTGTGAAATGCCTTAATATTAAGCTGGGTTCAATAATAGGATACATAATTGTTTTAACGCATGCAATCCTTCTGTAATTCTTCACATCATCATGATTGAATAAGCTATTCAATAAACAAACTCATAGTCATATAACAGCTACACTATCAACAAGAATTATTCAATATAGTAATATATCATTCTCCAAAGGATAAGATACATATATGTTTATTGTACGTGTTCATGTATTTCAATTTGACCATTGTACTAAAAAATGCAAAATGCCTCTTGTGAAGATATTTGCTTCTTCTTAATTAATATTCTTGATTAAATGTGGGTCCTTTAAAAAGGCAAAATTCCACTTTATTGTAATATTATTGATAAGTAAAGGTTACCATTAAATTTCACTTCATAAATTCTTTGAAATTGGTCAGAACATAAAAAACATACAACAAATGATATTTTTCATTTTTCTATCTTGATGAATATAATGCTTTTTTCATTTATTTTTTCAGTGGACATTTTTACTCATCATACCAACCTCTATGAATTTTTTCAGATTTTTTTAAATTTTTTTGAATCAATGTGTGTTCATAATTTGTTGAATGCCTCATATGTATATGAGCATTTAGTTAGAATGATGGGTAATTTGAAGTTTGACATGTTGGAATGCTTTTAAAAAATATTAACAAAATTCATACATGTTTAAATGATACAAATATGTTCAGTCAAATGTAGAAGAAAGAATCATCGAATGCACCTGTGAAAGTCCGTGCGCGACCTTTTTTTCCCGAGGCTCGACCTTTCAATGCGCGGTAAACCAACTGCTCCATCTACCACTCCGCGCGACCCCCTTAGTAAAGAACAGTATCGGACATTATCTTAGGCGGTTGGTTAGTAACACCCGCCTGAGATAAACATCTTCTCAGGCGGTTATTAAGTACCAACAGCCTGTGAAGATATTTACTTCTTTTAATTAATATTCTTGATTAAATATCTTTTCAGGCGGTTGGTAAGTAAAACCCGCCTGAGATAAATTTAAAAACCGCTTGTGAAAAACCGACGTCTATATAAGGACCCCTCACCGCAGTCAAAACGCAACTCTGGAGAATTTATATCGACGCCGCAAGGCTGTTGAATTTCCCCTGTGCCGCGCCGCCGCTCCGCCGCCCAGCCCATACTGCCGCGCCGCCGCTCAACCCCGCACCGCCACTTCTCCACCCAGCCGGCCCACCGTGCTGACGTCTCCCCACCGTGCTGACGCCTCTGCAAGGTAAATGTAGTTTCCTTACCTTTTCTTTGTATATTTTCATTAGCTGATAAGCTGCTAGTTTTGTGTGTTCTGGTATATGGATTCTGTCCTTTTGCATGTGTAAGCACTGTATGGATTGTGTTCTGGTATATTGATGTATGGACTATATGGATTGTTTCCTTTTTGTGTGTTCTGCTAGTTTGGTCTTTTATATATTGATGTATGGACTATATTGTAATAATCTTATTGTAGTTTGTACCTATTATGTGACATGAATATGATGTTTAATTAACAGATGCCATTGTAATATATATAAGATGCAAGGTAAATGTAGTTTCCTTACTTTTTCTTTGTATATTTTCATTAGGTGATAAGCTATTAGTCTTGTGTGTTCTGGTATACGGATTCTGTCCTTTTGCATGTACAAGGACTGTATGGATTGTGTTCTGGTATGTTGGATGGGATCCGACGTCAAGATATAATGGACCAGATCCCACCCAGACCTAGCCCATGCTGTTGGGCCTGTTTCCCCCACGACTTCAATCCTTCACCCCGATTGCTGCTCCCGACGCCTTCGACTCCGTCCGCCTCAAGCTGCAGTACGGTTGGGCGTTGGCGACCATACCTCCACGTTGCTAGGTGACATCAATGGTGGCAGGGTGCAGAAGCCAGCGAAGTGGAGCCGTGCCATGCTCCAGCAGCGCGCCTCTCCATCGCGTCAGGTCGGGGGCGACGACAAAAATCCACCCCCGCTTGCTGCTCCCGACGCCTTTGACTCCGTCCGCCTCAAGACGTCGCCCGTCTCCTACATTAGTCGCCCTAATCATACTTGTTATGTCTCTGTAAATTCATTTTATAGAAGACCTTTAGAGAATATTTGTGGCCAAATTTTGTAAATCTGACAAAAATTCTATTATTAAAGCTTGGACCGTCGAGCGTGGATGTATAACATGCCAAGACTCGATCCTATGTACATTCATAATGTTGCAAATTTTATTGAAGCATCCAAGAGACATGCGAAGTTGCAAAAGATAGATGACATATTATGTCCATGTATCGACTGTGAAAATAAGATTGCTTGGACAAATACTATAGTAATCCAATCTCATTTGGTGAAAAGAGGTTTCAAAAATAACTACACAATATGGATAGAGCATGATGAGTTAGATACACATGATGTGGATAAAGATGATGAGAGAGGTTCAGATGATGATAATGTTCATATCGATGATGGTAGTGACAATCAAGCTGGTGATGATGATGATGAGTTCGATTGTGAGGAGATGTTGCGTCACATTGAACCATATGTACTGACTTCTCTGGGAGCAAGCAAAGGTTTAAGTAAAATGGAGACATTGCAGAATGCGGCGACAAAGCTTTTATATGATGAATCAGACGGTTGTGATAAAGAGTTTACTACATTGCATGCAGTCTTAGAACTACTAAAGTTGAAAGCTACGCACGGATGGTCCGATTGTAGTTTCTCTGATCTTTTGAATCTTCTGGCAGAAATTCTTCCAAATCCAAATAAACTGCCCAGAAGCACTTATAAAGCGAAGAAACTTCTTTGCCCGATGGCACTAGGTGTGACGAATATACACGCTTGTGTGAACCATTGTATTCTGTATCGCAAAGAGCATGAGCTCGCAACTAGATGCCCCATTTGTGGTGTCAGTAGATATAAGAAGGACTACAATCACCAGTATGTTACCAACATGAAAAAGACTCAGAAGAATAAGAAGTTTATTATTGGTCCTGAAGGTGACGATGACGATACTTCTGGCGATGCAGACGGGAGGAATAAGAGAAAAATTCCTGCCTTGGTGATGTGGTACCTTCCGGTAATTGATCGCTTGAAGCGTTTGTCCTCAAACCCTAGGGAGGCTGAACTTATGCATTGGCATTCCGAGCAACACAAGAAGAAAAACATATACGACACCCTGGTGATGCAACGCAGTGGAAAAATTTTGATATTCAGTATCCAGAATTTGCGAAGAAAATCAGAAATGTGAGGTTTGCCTTGGGTATAGATGAATGAATCCGTTTGGTGAAAAAAGGAGCATACACATCACATGGCCTGTGGTCTTAACGATGTACAACCTACCGACATGGTTGTGTCACAAAAGGAAATATATCTTATTATCTGTTCTTATCCAAGGTCCGAAACAACCCGGCATCAAAATTGATGTGTTCTTGGAACCTTTAATGGAAGATATGGTGAAATTGTGGAATGAAGGGGTACGTACATGGGATGAGTACAAGCGGGAGTATTTCACGCTAAGAGCAATGATATTCATTACCGTGCATGATTATCCTGGACTGTTTACATTATCGGGACAAATGAAAGGGAAGAAAGGTTGCGTTAGGTGCGTGGATAGAACTGGATTTCTATACCTCACTTCATCCAGAAAGACAATGTACATGAGACATCAACGGTTCTCGAAAGATACACACAAGTATAGGAAGATGAAAGAACAACTTGATAACAAAATCGAAAAAGATACTGCATCGAAACCTTACAGTGGAAAACTTGTGTTTGAAATGGTCAAGAGCATTCATATTGCTTTCGGTAAGGGAAAAAATAGTAAAGGAATTAAGAGAAAGAAAAGTACATCTTCGGATGATACAACTGACATGGCTTTCAAGAAGCAATCAATTTTTTTCAAGTATCTTCTGTATTGGAAGAATCTGGAATTTTGCTATAGTATTGATTTGATGCACGTTACAAAGAATGTATTTGACATCATCATTGGGACCTTGCTGGACATGCCGAGGAAAACAAAGGACGGATTAAATTCACGTATGGACCTAGTAAATCTTGATTTGAGACCAGAGCTTCATCCAGTAGAAAAGGCGAACGGGAAGCATTACCTTCCCCCAGCCAGCTACAACTTGACGCTAGAAGAGAAAAAGCAATTTGTGAATGCTTGCGTGGGATCAAAGTGCCCACGAGTTTCTCATCCAATATCCACAAACTAGTCTCGATGAAAGACTTGTCTTTATTCGGTTATAATTCTCACGACTGTCACATGATGATGACAGTTTTACTTGCCATTGCAATAAGAGTAATCAAACATGAGCATATAAAAGTTGTCATCACACGTTTGTGTTACTTCTTCAATGCAGTATCGCAAAAGGTGATAGCACGTGAAGATTTAGACTATCTGAAAACATACATCGTCGAGACAATGTGCAAGCTTGAGATGTGTTTCCCACCATCCTTTTTTGATATGCAAGTACACCTAATCATACATCTTGTTGATCAGATAAAAGCATTGGGGCCACTATATTTACATCATATGTTTTCGTTGGAGAGATATTTAGGAGCATTAAAAGGTTATGTGCGGAACCGTGCTCACCCAGAGGGTTCAATTATGGAAGGATACCTCACTGAAGAAGTGATTGAGGGTTGTGCTGATTACATCAAAGATGGAAAATCGATAGGTGTGCCTATACCGGTACATGAGGGTAGACTACGTGGGAGAGCAAAGTGGGTAAGAAAACTTTTATTGTTCAGGATTACAAGAATGTACACCGTGCACATTTTGGTGTACTACAACAGCTCGCAATAGTTGAGCCGTACATCGAGGAACACCAAATTGAGCTTAGTGATAAAAACCAAGACCGCACAGAGGACCAGATCATGAAAGAGCACAGAAGATGTTTCACTGAATGGTTAATGGACAAAAATATATCATACGTAAACACTATAGAAGAGGCAACAATGAAGAAGTTAGCTTCTGGCCCATCTGCTTTTATGACATCATGGCAAGCATATGACATCAATGGTTACACATTTTACACTAAAGAAAAAGACGATAAGAGTGTTGCACAAAATAGTGGTGTTCGTATTGAGGCTTATGATTCACAAGGGCAGAAGACCACATACTTCGGGTTCATAGAGGAAATATGGGAACTCGATTATGGCGAAAGAATGGTAATGCCCGTATTTAAGTGCCAATGGGTCAAACATCCTGATGGTTTGAAAGTGGACAATTACAGGCTGACACTGGTAGACTTGAATAAAGTGGGTTACAAAGATGACCTGTGGGTTCTCGCCGATAATGTTGCACAAGTTTTTTATGTTCAAGATCCAGAAACTGAGAAGTTGCATGTAGTTGTTTCTGGAAAGCAAAATATTGTTGGGTTTGAGAATGTGGGAGATAATGAAGAGGAATATAATCAGTATGAAGAGATGTACCTTTTCACCGAACCAGAAAATATCAAGCGCGTAGAGAGAAGCATTAAAAATAATTTGAAACCCTATATGCGAGAAGATGTCAATGCTGGAAAAAATGTATATAGCAATACGAGATGATATATATTGTATATATTTGTATCTTCTGAAATCAACTTAGAACAATGTTCTATTTCAGCTTTAGATAGCATGTTTCAAACATTATTAAATTTAGCTTCTGTTTCGAGCTCCTGTCAAGCTAATCCCTTCACAGCAAGCTCTTGTAGATGCAAGTAACACCCGAGACTCATCATTTGGATTGTTAAAAGCTTCAATTGAAGTCTAATGATACTTCCCGTCCATTTGAGGGCTTGTTTGGATAGGAGTACACCCAAACAAGCCCTGCAAGACTTATCTCTTCTCTCCATTTTGACAACTTATGAAGATGCTACTTTATCAGTTCTAATGGCTGAATATATTGACTACAAATCAGTACCATCTCTCTTAGTACTTTACACAAGCGACAAAACGTACAACTTCAATTACAAATCTTGTTTGTACCATTTTCATAGGAATTTGACCTTGATCTTTCAAGCATAGATTTATCAATAATTGAAGCTTCCTCATCAGACATGTTAATGACAGTTACAAGGGAAGGGTGTGTTGAAGCTAACGAAATCTCAACGACACTGAAGACAGAGAGATGCTGCATATGATTGACAATATCCAGGTTAGACAACATGAAGCTATGATGACAGCCTTCAACAACATGAAAAGTGATGCCAAGGTTATGCTTGCATCAACCAAGACATGGTGTGATGGTATAACACTTGTTGGGGCAAGCATAACCTTGGCGAAAATCAGAAATCACGCCACCGTTGATTACTCTGAAGGCGCCATGGATTACTCTGAAGTTTACCGAGTACGCACAGAGAAAACTTCAGAGTAATCCATGGCGGCTTTATAGTAATCCACAGTGGCGTTATTTCTGATTTTGGCCAAGGTTATGCTTGCCCTAACAAGTGTTATACCATCACAACATGCCTTGGTTGATGCAAGCATAACTTTGGCATCACTTTTCATGTTGTTGAAGGTTGTCATCATAGCTTCGCGCTGTTTAACTTGGACATTGCCACTCATGCAGGATCTCTTTATCTTCAGTCCGATTCAGATTTCTTTAGCTTCGACACATTCTTCACTTATAACTGCCATTAACATGTGTGATAAGGAAGCTTCACTTATTTGATAAATCTATGCTTGAAAGATTAAGATTAAATCCCTATGAAAGTGTAAAAACAAGATTTGTGATTGAAGTTGTTCGCTTACTTGCTTGTGTGAAGTACTAAGAAAGTGGGTACTGATTTTTAGTCAATATATTTAGGCATTAAAACTGAGAAAGGAGCATCTTCCTAAGTTTTCAAATGGACAGGAGGGAAAGAAGTCGTTCAAATGGATGGGAAAATCCTTCCAAGGATCGTCCAGGCTTCAAATTGATGCTTTCAACAATTCAAATGATGAGCCACGGGTGTTACTTGCATCTACAATAGCTTGTTGTGTAGGGATTAGCTTGACGGGAGCTTAACGGCATCAGAGGAGGTTATTAAGTACCAACCGCCTGTGAAAAATTTAAAAACCGCCTATGAAAAACTGACGCCTATATAAAGACCCCGCGGAGGCACGCCTCTGCCTAGTCCCACATCGCGCCACGAGGTACCTAAGTAAATTCGCATAGTTTCCTTACTATGCATTGCATGCTACCTTTTTCTTTGTATATTTTCATAAGCTGCCAGTTTTGTGTGTTGGTATATGGATTGTTTCCTTTTGCATTTGTGTACATATGCGTTTGGACTCAATAATTTGGAAGTTTGGAAGTTTGGTCTTTCAGATAATAATGTCTCGGGCGTGTAGCCGATTGAAGGAGGAGCGCTTGGCGTGGCGCAAGAACCATCCCCATGTATGTACATATGGCACACCGGTCGCATGGTTGTATATACATGTATTTGTAATGGACCGATGAACTTAACTATAGTTTGTTTTTCCGTCTTGTTTGTTTTTGGTATTTTCACTTTCTCCACGTAGGGTTTCTTTGCGAAGCCTGAATCAGGAGATTTATTGAAGTGGCAATGCATCGTCCCTGGTAAAGAAGGGGTAAGTCATGAAGAACAAGCACAATATGAGTTTAACCATCATCCTCCTATTAATAAATTTCTTTTGCAGACTCAATGGGAAGATGATTACTACCCCCTGACAATCTCCTTCTCTGAGGACTATCCCTTGGTGCCTCCAATATGCGCCTTTCCAATTGGGTTCTTCCACCCAAATGTCCATCGTTCGTGAGCACTCTGCATCGGGATTCTTGATCAAGAGACTGTAAGATAGACCTATTTTGTTCATGTAATTATTACTTATAATTGTTGTCGAACTTATTTGAACTGGTTTCTTATATTGCTTAAATTATATTTCGTAGGGGTGGTGCAGTGCTTTTACAATCAAAACTATACTACTTGAAGTTCAGCATTTGCTGCATCAGCCAAATGTGTCTGATGTTGAAAATGATTGCTATAATCTACTTATCAAGGTTAGATGACACTTTGACTTAGTGACCAATGTTGGTTATTCATTCCTCCTTCGACATTTGTTAATTTAAATAATGTCATATTTTCAGGATCCAGCGGAATATAAGAGACGTGTTCGGGAGCAAGCAGGATGGTACAATTTAGATTGATCGATGGGAGCTTCATCGTCGATCTACAATGAATGTAGCATGATTTTTGTTCAGTGTGTAAAGAAATTATCTTTGAACAATTGTAAAGCCTCTAATGGTGTATTAACATAATTAAGCCAGCCTCACTGGTGATCGAGCATTTCCTATAATGCATTACTGTACTAGTATCCGCTCATCTGTGTTTTTTTCCTAATACAATTTTCCCTGCAACGACTACATACGGTTGTGATAATTGCAACGACTACATCCTTGTAATTTCAATGAAAAACGCTTGTGATAATTGAACAACTACATACGGTTCTTAAACAATGATCGCCGCTAAAAATACATGATCTTCTCAGGCTGTTGTTAATTAAGAACCGTTTGTGAAGTTCATTACATTACAGGCGGTTATTAATTAAGAACCGCCTATGAAGATCTTGTATTTACCCAGGCGGTTGTTTCTTAAAATCCATTTGTGAAGTTCATTGCATTACAGGCGGTTATTAATTAAGAACCGCCTGTGAAGATCATGTATTTACCCAGACGGTTGTTCTTTAAAATCCGCCTGTGTTGTTCTTTCATCACAGGTGGTTGTTATATCATTTGTCATCATAGTCGCATATTTTTAAGGACCTTCTGTGTTTGAAAATTTGAGGCGCCTGTAAAAATGCTTTTTGTAGTAGTGTCTAAGGACCAGTTCATGCGAGAATATGCCAGGACAACAATACCACCATAAGGCCAAGTATGGGTGCGGCGTAGCTGAATAATTAGGAGTGCTTCTAATATTGTATGGACGATGGCGCAGGGAATGGGAGTCGAGTAGGGATACCCTAGGATCTGCATGGCACACAAGGGGGCCCGTGGGTGGGAGAATAGAGATTCAAGACTGCCGGTGAAACCTTAGTGGGTCTGTACATACTAGTAGTCCCTTTTAAAAGGCTACTTTGTGATCTCTTGGTCACACACCTATGTAAGTGTGATAAGGGATAATAGAGGTTTTTAATCACCGAATGGTGATAAAATCACGAACATATGGGTAAAGTGGTACAACCTCTGCAGAGTTTTAAAAACTATCATGATAGCCGTGCTCCCAGTCACAAGCACCTGGATGACCTACATGATTAGAATTGGATTTATTATTTTGGGATGGTTTGGTTTGTCACATGAGTGTAGTCGAATTATGGAAGCATATGAATTTGATATATGGTGATGATATTAATTGTTAGCTGGTTATAAGTGAATATGATGGTAAATGAGCGTGATGGATATGGATTATAATTACTAATATCACATAGACATGATAGGCTGCTTTTACATGTTTATGAAATATACTTTTCTGCAATTAGCCATTTTACTTCCATCCTTTTGTTTAGCTACATGTCATCTATTCCCACACTTGCTGAGTACGACACGTACTCACCCTTGCAATTCCCACACCAACAGCTATAGGAGACACTTGGGAGTACCCTGAGGATCACGTGGAGTACTAGGTTGCGTAGTAGGGATGGCCGTGGTCCCGTGCTACTGTGCTACTTAGTTTACTTTCCGCTGCAATAATTAGAGTGTTTTCATTCATGAACCATTGGATTATTGTAATAAGGTACTTATTTACTATTTGAGACATAGTTAAATTCTTTATATCGTTTTTGATACAACCTTGTATGTGTGATGAACATCCTAGGCACACATATACGCTATACTTGGTTCATATTCAGAACCGGGTGTCACATTCGTACAAAGGGGTCATACCCGGTTACAAGGTGCTACGTCTGGGGACTGCCGGTCTCAACTCCACTGGAACAAAGAGGCCACCTGCTTCGCAAGGTCCAGGACATCGGCTCTCGCCTCCTCCTCTCGCTCATCGAAGGGGCCTTTCTCTACCAACTCCAGCGGGATCTGCGCGTACCAGCGCCGGAAACACACCAAGACATGGGAGGCCACTTGCTCTGCCAGCTCCCTCCCATCGACCTCCAACCGCATCGCAAGGACGGTGTTCATCGACCGCAATGTTGAGCAGAGGGAGTCCAAAGCTGGGAGCAGCTTGGCCACCCCATGAGACAGCTCCCCGCGTGGCACGGGACCAAGGCCGATGGGTTCCAACACCACACCAGCACAGGCCTGGAAGTCCCAGGTCCCTTGAGCCTCGTTGGGGCAGTAGGCCTGGAGGCCATCCGCCTTTCTTCGCGCAGCTTCCTCCCGATTAGTGAGTTCCCGAGCACGACACTCCAGATCATCCTCCCGACGCTTGACGGCAAGCTCCAAGTCATGCATAGTCTGGCGCTTCTCCTCCAGCACGCCGAGGCTCCGGGAGACCTCTTCCTCCTTCACTGCCAAGTCCCATTCCTCATAAGCAACGGAGACCTCGCGGCAGACCAACTCCAACCACTTATCCTCGTAGAGCTTGAGGCGAGCTTCGGCGATGGCATGGGCCTTCAGGGCCTTCACCTCGAGCTCCTTATTCTTGACGTCGACCAACTTCACCAAGCGTCGCTACTCAGCAAGCTGATCCCACTCTCAGGCGAAAGCAGCGTGCGTCTAGCGTAAGGCTAATTGGGCCACGTCAACATCATTAGAGAGGGGGATCGGCATGGTCATCGCCACAGACGGCTGCCTCTTTGCCTCTTCTACTGACTCCGCAAAAGACACCAGCGCCTAGGGACCATATGACCCCCCAACTGGAGCTCAAGGCATCAGCGCGTCGCTGCCTAGCACTGAAGTTCTCTCCTCCGTCACGTAGGTATCACCGCCCGCCGGTAGCGAGTCGGCATCTTGCGCGCCGATGACGTTGGGCACCGACATATTATCAATGATGGGCAGGTCCTCTCCACCAAGGGTAGCCACGACGGCCAAAGTGGCCACCTTCTCACTTGACACTTCCTCAGCCCCATCTACTCCGACGGATGGAGGAGCAGGAGCATCATCATCACCAGAAGCTTGTGCACCTTCAGGCGTAGGATGCAGTGCAGCAGATCCCATTCAACCTCTGAGAAGTGTGGGACTCACCAAGCCCATCTCTGGAAGCACCAAGGGAACTATGTTGGTCGACGATGCCCTGAAAAGCCAAGATCAAACTTCGTCAGAGCAAAGAAACAATGAAAAAATAGCAAAGGAAGAAACTGCACCTTACATGTGGGTCGGGCTGCTCCAGAGACCCTTGCCTCCCACCTCGCACAACGGATTGAGGCCCCTTGGGCCCAACGACAAGGCCGGTGCCACAGCCTCCGGCACCTGCTCGTGGACGGCTCATGTCGTCGCAACCATTTGTGCAGACTCCTCCACGCCCCCCCCCCCCCCGGATCGAGAGCCACTGCTAGAATCAAAGACCAAGTCGACGACAGAAGCTTCAGCCCCTCCGACTTCCTCATGATGGAAGATGGAGTATCGTCCCCCCGAGTTAGCTTCCGCTTCTTCAGCACAGAGGTGGCGGAGCCTGCGGCCAGGGTATAGGAATGTTTTCTCAACGCTAGCTGGCTACCCCCCACCTTGTCGGAGGCTGTTGAGGGCCCTACCTCCGCCCTTCCTAAAGGATGTTAGTAAGACCCCGACCTTGGCTGCGTTGAAGCACGACAGTGCTCTAGGACCGCTGAGGCCCTAGCCGTATCTTTAGGGTGTATACGGACGATGCCGAACATGTTGACCTTCGGCATCAAGCTCCGCAACTCGGCCCTCAAGTCGATGGTCATGTGGAGTGGCTGGCAGTCATCTGAGATGGAGACGTGCTCATCGTCAACAATGTGACAGGTCACCGCCTTCAACATCTTGAAGGTTGGGCTGTCCAGATCCAACCGCGTTGGTCGTACATGCCGGTGTAGACCCAGGCCCCGTGCAGGCGCTATTGAAATGGGGCGATGCGGTGGAGAAAGAAGTCTGCCAACACCATCAGGGAGGTCAAGCCCTTGTTAGCCAAGAATCGGATCCTCTTCAGCACGGGCTTGTACTCCTTCGTCAACCCCTGGATTGTTTCCTAGATGGTAGGGTCAGAGGCTGGACCTTCGTACGACATCTTCAGCAAAGCATGGGTCTCAACCCGCACGATCGCCCAGTCTTTCCTGCATGTTCTCCACTTCCCCCCTTTGAACAAGGCAGTGTAGGCCAGGGAGGTCTTGTCCTGATAATGGAAGTAGTAGGCCCCCCACTTGGGTCGTCGCACTCTTTCCGTTGGTCTTTATCACGAAGAAGAACCAGAATAGCTCCACTGTGGGTGGGCAGCCGACGAATGCCTCACACAGGTGGATGAATGCGATGACCAAGGCAATGGAGTTCAGCGACAGGTGGTGAAGCTACAGCCTGTATTCCCCCAGCACTGCAGGGAAGAACCTCGACAATGGGAGTGCAAGCCCAGCATTGGCGTAGGCAACAAAGAGAACAATATCGTCTTCACGCAGATCTTGAAGATCGGGAGAGCCGCAACGGATCATCCATTCTGACTATACCGCTGCCCAGCTGAGGAGTCGCCTCATCGAAACAAGATCTCGGCCAACTGGAAGCGAGAAGGAGGTAGCAGGGAGGTCGTCAGAGCAAGCAAAAGCGAGAGGTTTGCTGAGTGGTGAAAGCTCGGGTGCTCAAGGAAGAAGGCAAACGCTCAAGCAGTAGGGTGTGAGTAAGGTAGGAACCGTCCCCTCTAACAAAGGTTTCCTTTTTGATCACCCCCGCAACGCCTATGAACTTCGTGCATATTGCAAAGGTTCGGCCCGCACCACTCAACCCATAGCATCAATGACAGTGGGGGCTAAGCCCCCTGACAGAAGTGCCAACCCAAGCGGCCAACCACATTAGAAGACAACTGAAGCGGTTACCATAAAGGCGGAGTGAACATAAGCACTATAGCTGCATTGGGAACCACCACGGTTAAAGGCGCCGCAGAAGACAAAGATACTACAACAAGCAAATATCTCATCACCATAGTCCCTCAACCAGGAGTGGACGCGTGGCTACATTGGCGGAAGCGCCCACCACTTTGATTGACGAAGACGAAATTCAAAGAGCAGTGCGGGAAAACAAGGTAAGGGCTCCACCCTCGGGCTCATCACCTCCCCCCAAGGTGGACCCAAGGGTCACAGCCAGTACCCTGCGTACAGGGTACCCTCGCACACAGACCAAAATTGCCAAGGTACGTTCGATGGTGCCATGTGTCTAGAGGGTGCCAGACCCGAGCCTTCCTCAAGTACAGGATCTGCCACGGCCACGTAAACCATAGAGATGAGACCCGGCTCCCCTAGAAGGGGGGGCTCTCAAGGTGCCACGTGTTCGGTCAGAATCTCATCCTATTATAAGGCGAGGTCCGGCGCAACCATGTGGCTCGAAGCACCAAGCCAGATGCCTCCTGCAGAGGAGGGCTCTAGAGATGCCGTGTACCCCGAAGGGCTCCAGAGCTACAACATGTCGCGAAGGGACCTGGAGCTACCGCATGCCCCTAAAGGGCTCTTGAGCTGCCATGTGCGCCGAAGACCAACCCTGGCCTCCCCTGGCGGAGGCCAGTCCCGAAGCTGCCACATGTCCCGCAACTCACCTTGGGCGGTGAAGTGCGGGAGTTAAGGGATGGTGCACCACATCTAAATCAAGCATTGAAGATAGGCACCCACTTTCAGTAGGTAACGCAGAGCATGCCAACGATCAAAGACCGCTGCGCTCAATCATATCACAGTGAAGACACCGTAGGCCTACCTTGCCCCACCAAGTGGGCATCTTGTGACGACCAGACAAACGGATGGGACATCCCCTGACACCATCAGCGACTACGCATGGGCCACTAGCGACCGAGGCAGCAAGACAGTGAGTATTCAAGACGCAGCTAGAGGAAGCTTATGCGAGAAGCTATATATCTTTAGGATAAGATCGCCCTGGGGCCACCTGTTAGGCCCTGAACCCCACTTGTAAGGCATATAGCCTTGTCTATAAAAGGACCAAACCACCACCATTACAGAGGACGGCCAATCCCCAACTTATGCACACACACACACACAACAGTAATACAACCTCACTGTGGAGTAGGGTGTTACGCTCTTGTGGCCCGAACCACGTAAAAACCACCATCTCATACTGTCATACGCTCGACCACTAGATTTGGAACTAAGCCATGCCGATCAAAGAACGTCCACGAGCTGCTCCTTAGCAGATCTGGGGTAAGTGTCGCTTTAACACTTCGACAGGTTACGTGTCACATTATGTGTTATGGAGCTTCCACGACGAGACAGCTTCTCAAGCTGCACGAGAAGTAGAAGCGGACAATGATGATGACAAGGGGGTTGATATGATGGATGAGATGCTAGAAGCTATACAACTAGAGCTTATGGAGGATCCTCCTACAGTGGAGGTTAAAAAGTTCTTCGACCTTCTCAAAACATCAGAACAGCCGCTGCATGGACACACTAAAATGACCCTCCTCACTTTCGTGACTAGACATATGGCACTTAAGTCTTAGTACTTTTTTTCTAAAAACTGCTACAACGACCTCATCAAATTATTCATTGATGACGTTCCACATCCCCACACAATGCCTAAAGATATGTATCTTGTTTGGGTTGCAAAAGCGTAATACCCTACTTCACAATAAGGTTGTATTGCTAGTGTGTGTGTGTGTGAATGCGTAGATTGGGGATCCTTTGTAACGGTGGCGGTCTAGTCTTTTTATAGACAAGGCCAGACGCCTTACAAGTGGGGTTTGGGGCCTGACAGGTGGTCCCAGGGCGATCTTATCCTAAAGATCTATGGCTTCGCGCATAAGCTTCCTCTGTCCGTGGTTTGAAGACTCGCTGTCTTGCTGCCTCAGTCACCAGTGGCCCATGCGTAGTCGCTGATAGTGTCATGGGATGTGCCATCTATCTGTCTTGTAACCGTAAGCTACCTACTTGGCAGAGCAGGGTAGGCTTGCAACATCTTCACTGTGACGTGATTAGGCGTTGCGGTCTCTGACCGTTAGCATGCTCCGCATTACCGGCCGGAGGTTGGTTCCTGTCTTCAATGCTTGACTTAGACGGGGCACACCATCTCTTAACTCCCACAATCCACCGCCCACGGTGAGTTGTGGGACACATGGCAGCTTCTGGGGTGGCCTCTGCCGGGGAGGCCAGGTTTGGTTCTTCGAGGCATGTGGCAGCTCTGGAGCACTTCGGGGCATGTGGCAGCTCTGGAGCCCTTCTCTACGGGAGGCATCCATCCTAGTGCTTTGAGCCACGTGGTTGCGCTAGAGATCACCCCTATAGTAGGAGGAGGTCCAGCCCAAACACGTGGCATCTTGGTAGCCCATCTCACCGGAGGAGCCAAGTCCCATCTTTGAGGTCCACGTAGAAGTGTCACATCCTGCTCTTTAGGAAGGCTGGGGTCCGTCACATTCTGGACATGTGGCGCCACTGAACGTACCTAGGTACTTTCAGCCTGTGTGCGAGGGTGGCCCCTGGGTCCACCTTGGGGGGATGTGATGATCCCTATGGTGTAGCCCTTACCATGTTTTGCCGCACTGCCCTTTAATCTTTGACTTGGTCAGTCAAAGTGGTGGGTGCTTCTTCCAACGTAGCCACGCATCCGCTCTTGGTTGAGGGACCATGGCGACGAGATCTTTGCTTGATGTAGTATCTCTGTTTTCTGCGGCGCCTTTAACTGCGATGATTCCCATTGTAGCTATAACACTTACGTTTGCTCTGCCTTTATGGGAACCGCCTTAGCTATCTTCTCAGGTTGCTGACCACTTGGGCCAACACTTCTGTCAAGGGGCCTAGCCCTCATTGTCATTGATGCTATGGGTTGAGTAGTGCAGGGTGAGCCTTGGCGATCCGCATGACGTGCTCAAGCATTGCAGGAGTGATAAAAAAGGAAATCTTTGTCAGAGGGGGCAGTTCCTTCCTTACTCACATCCTACTGCTCGAGCCTTCACCTTCTTCCTTAAGCGCCCAAACCCTCACCACTCGGCAAAAGATCTCATTCTTGCTTGCTCTGATGGCCTCCCCGCTGCCTCCTTCTCATTTCTAGACGGCCGAGGATCTGGTTCCAATGAGGCAACTGCTTTGTTGGGTGGCGGCGGAGCATGGATGGATGATCCGCCGCGGATCTCCCACCCTTCAAGATCTTCGCAAAGACGAGACTGTTCTCTTTGTTGCCTACGTGTATGCGGGGCTTGGGCTCCCGCTGTTGAGGTTCTTCCTCGCAGTGCTGGAGGAGTACGGGCTGCAGCTTCACCACCTGTCGCCGAACTCCATCATTGTGGTTGTCGTGTTCGTCCACTTTTGTGAGGTGTTCGTGGGCTGCCCACCAACGATGGAGCTGTTCTGGTTTTCTTTGTGATGAAGACCAGCATAAAGAGCGTGACGAGCCAAGTGGGGGCCTACTACTTTTGGCATTGGGACAAGACTTCTCAAACCTACATCGATTCGCACAAAGGGGGCAAGTGGAGCAGCTAGAGGGAAGATTGGGCGATCATGCGGACTGAGGCCCAATTTCATTGAAGATGACCTCTGAAAGTCCAACCTCCGATCCCACCATGTGGGAAGCATTCCAGGGGTTGACGAAGGAGTATACGCCGGTGCTAAAGAGGATTCAGTTTTTTGTGGACGAGGGCTTGACCTCCCTGATGGTGCTGGCATACTTCTTGCATTGCTGCACCGCCCCCATCTAGCGGCACCTATATAGGGCTTGGATCTACACTAGCACGTACGACTGATGCCGACTGGATCTGGAAGATCTGACCCCCCATATGCAGGAAGAGCTGTTGAAGGTGGTGACCTGCGACACTGCCGACGATGAGAACGTCTCCATTCCAATCTACTGCTGCCACTCTTCATGACCCGTGGCCTGAGGAACAAAGTACGAAGCTTGATGCCGAAGGTCAACGTGTTCCGGATTGTTCGACTACACCTTGAAGAGATACTAGGGCTTCAACGGTCCTGGAGTGACGTCGTGCTGCGATGCAACCAAGGTTAGGGTCTACCTCACGTCCTTCGGAAAGTGCGGAGGTAGGGCCCTCAACAGCCTCCGACAGGGGGGAGGGCAGCCATCCAGCGTCGGCTCCGGCGCCGGGAAAGCGTTCTCGTACCCTGGACGCAAGTTTCGTGACCTCTATGCTGAGGAGGCAGAAGCTGACATGGGGGTACAGTACCCTAATCTCCCATTGTGAGGGAGCCAGAGTGGTTGAAGCCTCCGTTGTCGACTTGGTCTCTGATTCCAGCGGCGATACTGGTTCTGTTGGAGGCGCGAAGGAGTCTCCGCTGATGGTCGCGTCGACGCAAGCTGTCCTAGAGATGGTGCCAGAGGCTATGGCACCAACCTTGTTGTCGGATCCAGGGGGCCTTGATTCGCCATGCGAGCAGGGAGGCCAGGGTCTTTGGTGCAGTCCGGCCCGCCAATAAGGTGCAGTTTCTTCCTCTGCTATTTTTTCATTGTTTCTTTGCTCTAACAAAGTTGGTTTTGGATTTTCATGGCATCGTCGGCCGACATAGTTCCCTTGGTGCTTCCAGGGGTGGGCTTGGTAGCTCCCGCACCTCCTAGAACTCGAACTGGGTCTGCTGTGCCGCATACTACGCTTGAATGTGCACCGGCTTTCGGTGATGTTGATGTTCCTTCTCCTCCGTCCATCGGAGCTGATGGGGCTCAAACGGTGCCAGGCGAGTAGGTGGCCACCTTGGTCGTCGCGGCTACCCCTGGTGGAGCGGACCCGCCCACCGTTGATACTGCGCCGGTGCCCGATGTCATTGGCGCGCAAGATGGCGACTCGCCATCGTCAGCCGGCGATACCTTTGTGGCAGGGGGGGTGCTTCAGCGTTGGGCAGCGAGGCGCATTCCTGGAGCTCCATCCGAGGAGCCCTCTGGTCCCCAGGCATTGGTGTTTGCCATGGAGTCGGCCAAAGAGGCAGAGAGGCAGCCGTCTGTGGCGACGGCCATGCCGATCTCCCTCTCCGATGCTGTTGCCACGGCCCAGTCTGCCTTGCACCAGACGCAGGCTGCTTTCACTCGAGAGTGGGATTATCTTGCTAAGGAGTGGTGTCTGGTGAAGCTAGTCGATGCCAAGAATAAGGAGCTAGAGGCGAAGGCCCTCAAGGCCCATGCTAATGAGTAGTTTAAGGCCTGATCCTCTGAAAGGTAAGTCGATTGGGGTGGAGAACTCGACGTTGATGATCCGTGACACTTGAGAAGTTCAAATACCCTTGCAATCACTACACCACTGCTCCGTTGGTTATCAACCGTGCTGCACACGCTTGACCTTGCCAAGAAGGCTAATCCCTGCAAGTGCAACCGAGAACACAAGCAAGAACGTCGAAGATGTAATCTGAAATCGCGAAGTTGGGGTCTCACAAACCGTAGAACGGAGATATTATTGATCTAAGCAAAACCCCACAAATATGACCAGCATCTGCAGTATTTAAATTCTAGGGTTCGGCCAAAACACATTTAGACGCGTCCCGAATGGACCCATACGGGATACAAGGCCCAAAAGCCTGATTCGGTGGCGCAACACCAGACAGAAATCTAGACTCGAATTTTTTCTACGATTCCCAATGACTCCGGCAGAATTTTGAGGTGGAACCAGAACCATTGGAAAGTTTATCTTCTTCTCTTTTCGTGAATATGTGGATCATCGAAAACGGAGTCAGTATGCATCCTGGGCGTCCGTTTTAAGGTGGACTGCTCCAGGACTCCGAGTTGAACTCGAGTCCGAATTGTAAACTCATTCCATCAACTTGTGGACGTCCTAGCTGGTTCTCCATGTTTCCAAGGCCTCTTCCCTTCACTTGTTGATCTTCTCCATTGTTCCTAATAACAATTAAATCATCACATAGCAATCATTCTCAGACTCATATGCAAAGGAAGTTAGGAGCGAGTTCACCTGCTGATTATTAACCGTGCTTGTGCTCTTGTGATTGGTCCTTGCAGTTTAATGTGCGTCTCCGCTGTTGTGATGTACTCATTATCCTCCCCCTCTTGAATTGGAGTCGTCCTCGACTCAAGTTCATCTTCTTCTCCCAAGTACGGTCGAAAATCTGAAATATTAAATGTAGGACTAACCCCAAAATCGAGAGGTAACTCAAGCTTATATGCATTATCATTAATCTTTTCAACAATCTTAAAAGGACCAGAAGCTCATGGCATAAGTTTAGATTTTCTCAAGTCAGGGAATCGCTCTTTTCTCAAATGTAACAACACCAAATCACGCGTTTCAAGTTTTACTTCTTTTCTACCTTTACGACCTGCAATCCTATACATCTCATTCATATTTTCGATATTTTTCTTTGTAGTTTCATGCATCTTAAGAATGAATTCAGATCGTTGTGTAGCATCCAAATTTATAGTTTCAGAAGGAGGCAAAGGTAGTAAATCAATAGGAGCACGGGGATTGAAACCATACAATACCTGGAATGGACTTACCTTTGTCATGGAGTGAACGGATCTGTTGTAAGCAAATTCTATATGTGGTAAACACTCCTCCAATAACTTCAAATTTGTTTTCAAGACAGCCCACAACATAGTGGATAAAGTACGATTAACTACCTTGGTTTGTCCATCCGTTTGTGGGTGACATGTAGTTGAAAACAGCAACTTGGTTCCCAATTTATACCACAAATTTCTCCAAAAATGACTTAAAATTTTTGCATCACGATCTGAAACAATGGTATTTGGCACACCATGTAAACGAACAATTTCTGTCATAAACAAATCAGCAATGTGTGAGGCATTATCATTCTTATGTCAAGGTATAAAGTGTGCCATTTTGGAGAAATGATCAACAACTACAAAAATACTATCCCTCCCCCTCTTAGTCCTAGGCAATCCCAAAACAAAGTCTATAGAAATATTCTCCCAAGGTACACTAGGAACAGGAAGAGGCATATAAAGACCATGTGGGTTAAGGCGAGACTTAGCTTTATTGCAAGTAGTGCATCGTGACACGTAGAGCTCGACATCACGCCTAATCTTCGGCCAAAAAAAGTGTGAGGACAGCACGTCTTCAGTTTTCTTCACTCTAAAATGTCCCATCAAACCTCCTCCATATGCTTCCTGCAAAAGTAGTAGACGAACGGAGCTAGCTGGAACACATAGCTTGTTAGCACAATAGAGGAGACCCTCTCGCAGCACATATTTATTCCAAATTCTCCCTTCTCTACAATTTTCAAAAGCATATTTGAAGTCCAAATCAATAGGATATAATGATTTTATTGTTTCCAAACCAAAGATTTTATGATCAAGTTGGGACAGCATGGTATAACCTCTAGATAATGCATCGGTAATGACATTTTCATTCCCTTCCTTATGCTTAATGATGTATTGAAACGACTCTATGAATTCAATCCAATTAGCATGTCATTTATTCAGATTGGTTCAACACTTAAGATACTTCAATGATTATTGATCGGAATGTATGACAAACTCCTTATACCAAAGATAATGTTGCCAAGTTTGTAATACTCGCACTAAGGCATACAATTCCTTATCATAAGTAGAATAATTCACAGAAGGACCATGAAGTTTTTCACTAAAGAAAGCAACGGGTTTACCTCCTTGTATGACAATGCATCCAATACCAATGCCGCTTGCAAAGCATTCTAGCTCAAATGTCTTGTCAAAATCAGGAAGTTGTAGCAATGGTGCTTGTGTAAGCTTCGATTTGAGAGCATCAAAAGCTTGTTGCAGCTGTTCACCCCATCGAAACGGCACTCCCTTCTTCGTTAGCTCATGTAGAGGTGCTGCAATGCTGCTGAAATCCCGCACAAAACGGTGATAAAAACCTGCAAGACCAAGAAAACTATGAACCTGCGTGACGGTTGTTGGGGCTGGCCAACTAGTGATAGCTTCAATTTTTGCCTCATCTATCTCAATTCCCAGCGTGGAAACAACATAGCCAAAAACAAGACTCGATTGGTGCAAAAGACACACTTTTCGAGGTTACCAAACTGTAGGATCAAAGAGCACGTGACAAGCTACCAGAGGGGGGGGGGGGTGAATGGTAGATTTAAAAATCTTACGCAGCGGAAACAATTAAACCCCAAACCCTTTCGGCAGAAAATGATCTGTTAAAGAAATCGTGTGTGAGACTAATCTAAACGTGTTTCACCGTGAAAAAAGTGATAGATATCAAAGAGAGTCAAGTCACGAAGACAACACAAAAAGAATCACTCAAATCCATCGAGAAAAACTCAAGTTATGATCGAAAGATCAAACAATGGTCAATCTGCCTTACTCGAAAAAAAACAGTTCTGGAACGCTGCAAAGAAACTCGTGTAGATCATAGACCACAAATCCAATGACCGTGAAATTTTGACAGATTATAGACAATCAAGTTTTGAAGACAAACCAAAAATAATAACTTCAATTGGATCTGTAATACTGGAGTTATGATAAAGTCACCAACGAAAGGTATTGCTGTCCAGAAACTCGACGAGTAAAACTTGTCTGGAACAAGTCGGACGAACAAGACACAAAATTTCATTCAAACTACGAATTTTATTCAATATAACACAAGAGGGACAACCCCAAAGTCGTACTCCACGAGCTCTGGGCTCCCTTGCTTATATAACCAGCCCTTAGGCCAACCCAATATCAACTAGGACTCGAATCCTACTCAGATCACGAGTCGTAACTTTCCATAACTGCTTATGATTCTTCTATACGCAGATAGAAGCAATCTTAAGACTTCCAAACACCTTAGGAACGTATCCCACATTCCTAAACAACTCAAAATCGTGACCCACACGAAATCCTATCATAACCAACTCAAATCTTTCCATATTTGAGTCAAACCCGACTCAGCCGCAACCTGAGTCCATAACCTAGTCGGTTGGACCTTTCCGACCAATTCTTTACGTCCACATCTCTTCATCATGTCTCGGAACCATGTAGCCACGTCCATGCACTCCTTGCATACGTGCAAACATCTTCCAATGACGTCCATGATACCTTCATATGCATTGTTCTTGATTCAATCATGCTGCGCAACCTCCTGATCAGCTCAACCACAATTCCTCCTGAATTTGGTTGTTGGAACCTCATCTCCTTTCTGAGACTAGTCCAATGGATCCCGTCACCAGCCATGTCTTGAACTCAAGCAACACCTGCACATGAATAAACAACCAATCCATACGAGCCCAAGTCCTCGACTTGACTCAAGTTAGTTCCGAACACAACACCCTACGTGAGAACCTCACATAAGCATGTTGCAAAACCACAGTAACACGATATCATCCATATCAACCAAAATGCACCAAAAACTTAGAAAATGAATACTAAGCAATCTTTCCAACAATGTAAAGCAAGTACGAAACATTGCAAATGAAAAGAAGAAGCACTACGGTCAAGTTCCGGACCTTGCCAGAGCAACCCGGACCTTGAGCCGGAGCTAACAAAAGCTAGTAGAACCTAGTGCTGGAGCTTACCAAAACTAGTACAACCAAGCTCCCACCGGAGCTTACAAAACTAGTAGAACCTAGCGCTGGTGCTAACCAGAACTAGTAAAAACTAGTAATCCCAAAAGCCGGAGCTAGAAAAATCAACTTCGGAGCTTAGCAAAAACACGTCGGAGCTATCAAAGACATGCCAGAGCTAAAAACAAACCTTCACCGGAGCTGACCAAAGCTAGTCAGACCTAGCATCGAACGTAACCGGAGCTACCCAAACCAAGCCGGACCTACCGTCGGACCTTGCTGTAGCTCGGAGCTAGAGTCGGACCTTGATAAAAAGGTGTTTTGGTGATATTCAAAACTTTTATCATCAAAGCCAAATGTATTCACTACAAGCTAATGTATTCAGCACACATAAGTCTTACACAAACAAACGTGCATCTCTCAAAACAGTAAAAACAACAAGTAAATGATCAAGATGTTAATCATATGACTTGCTGTAAATGAGGATATCATCATAGTAAACAACCACAAATTGTCCAATGAAAGCACGTAAAACCTCGTTCATTAATCGCATAAAGGTGTTGGGTGCATTAGTTAAACCGAAAGGCATGACTAACCACTCATAAAGTCCAAACTTGGTTTTAAATGCAGTCTTCTATTCATCTCCTAGTGCCATTCTAATTTGGTGGTAACCACTACGCAAGTCAATTTTTGTGAAGATGATAGCACCACTCAATTCATCAAGTATGTCATCTAAGCGAGGAATAGGATAACGATATCGAATGGTGATGTTATTAATCGCTCGACAATCAACACACATGCGCCAACTACCATATTTCTTAGGAACCAAAAGAACAATAACGGAACAAGGTCTAAGGCTTTCACGAATGTACCCGCGGTCCAAAAGATCTTGGACTTGTCGCAGAATTTCCTTAGTTTCCTCTAGATTCGCCCTGTATGCTGCACAATTTGGCAAACTTGCTCCTGGATTCAAATCAATATTGTGTTCAATGCCTCTCATGGGTGGTAAACCAGGGGGTATCTCAGAGGGAAACACATCCTCAAACTCCTGCAAAAGGTTAGCAACAGCAGGGGGCAATGCAATAGACAAGTTATGAAGTAAAAATATGGCTTCTTTGCATACTAAAGCATAGCACATCCCTTTAGCATCGAATAAATCAACAAGGTCAGATTTAGTTGTGAGCAACGATGGTGCTTTTAACTTAATGACTTGATGTTTTTCAGTTTCTAGTTTTGTTGCTTTGCCATCACGAATTTTACTCTTCTCAAAATGCACAATTTCAGCAGGAGTCATGGGAAGCAAAGTGATTTTCTTTCCTTTATGCATGAGAGTATATTTATTAGTTCTACCATGATGAATATCATATGTATCAAATTCCCAAGGACTACCCAATAAAAGAGAAGAAGCATCCATAGGCACGACATCAAAATCAGAAAAATCATGGTAAGAACCAATTAAAAAATGTATTCTCGCTGTTTGTGTTACCCGAACCTTACCGCTGTTGTTGAACCATTGAATATGGTATGGATGAGGGTGTGCTCTTGATGTCAAACCAAGTTTCTTGACTATGTCCATGTTCACCAAGTTATTGCAGCTACCTCCATCAATTATAGTGTGTACACGACAGTCCTTGATGACGAGAAACATGTGAAAGAGGTTGTGTTGTTGTAGCTTGTCGTCGGCCTCCACTTTGGAGCTCAAGGCACGCTGCACAATGATGCTCTTATAGCTCTCCGTTGCCGCTCTACCAAATACCTCTTCTTCGGTGTGTTTGTCATTTGGATCTATAAAGTCAGTAGCAAGAGAATATTCATCTTCAACATCCAGAGTACTATCATACCCGCCATCATCGCGTGCTATGTATGCTCGTTTGCTCGGGCAATATCTCATCATATGACCAAGTCCCTGGCAGCAGTGACACTTAATGTCGGAAGTACGACTCATAGAAGGAGTGGACGATGAAGGCTTGAATGATGTCGCCTTGCTGCCCTCCGGCACGCGAGAAGGTGGAGCAGCAGGTGTTGTTCGTTGGCCGCCATTGGATGGTGTAGTCGCTGCACGGGGGGTCAATGATGGTGCTGTTTTGGATGGTGTAGACATTGAGCGCGGCGTGAAGTTGCTCCTGATGCGTTGTTGCTATTGTTGTCGGCCCTTCAATTCTTTTTTTTGCCAACATAGCAAGCTGAAACAATATGTTAACGATATCATATTCCTTGTAATCAACAGTGTCCTGAATTTCACGCCTCAACCCCCCCATAAAAATGAGCTATTTTATCATTCATGTCCTCTACTACCCCACAACGCAGCATACCCTTTTGTAACTCTTGATAATACTCCTCTACAGACATGTTACCTTGGTCTAAGCGCTGCAATTTTTTGCGAAGGTCCCTCTGAAAAGATGGAGGAACAAATCGAACACGCATAGCTTCCTTTAATCTATCCCATGTTGGAGGATCAGTTCTAGTTTTAACAAGTTCATTCCACCATATGATAGCAAAGTCCTTAAACTCACTAGTGGCTTGATGAACTCTATGTTGTTCAGGAACAATATGGGCATTAAAATTTTGCTCTACCGTCATCTTCCAATCAATATAAGCCTCAACATCATAAGCACTAAAAAAAGAGGGTCTAGTAAATTTCACTTTGGCAAAAGGATCATCAGGAGGATGATTATAATTGTTATTATGATTTTTATCTCCCATACCTCGACGATAAAGTGGCAACCTTTGCTGATTGTTGTGATCTTCCATATCATCATAATCATTGTCTTCATGTCTTCCAGCGAGAGGCAACCGAGCCTCAAGATTATTCATCCGAAGAGCAAGGTCATCAAGTTGGCGAGTCAAGTTTGCCAATGTCTCCTCCGTTGATGTGTTGCATTTGGCGAACATATTTGTCATGACCTTCATCATATCACGTAACTTAGCATGTTGAACACATTTGTCATCATTGTTTTCTCCTGCCATTGTTAGTAGGAAACAAAAGACAACAAACATATGTTATCCCTATCAACTACAATGACAATGTGAAAGGTGTAAGAAAACAATCTCTCTTGCTCAAGCATCTTACCATGCTCTTACAAGTGTTCTTACCAACACTGCAGGTGGTGTGGACGGTGAGTTGAACCAATGAAGCGTGGGGTGCTTGCCAAGGTACCTGTTATGCTCAAGAGAAAGGTGGAGCTTGGATGGCACAATATGGTGGCTGATAAGAAGAAAATCGTTAACAAGTAGACAAAGTTGAATAAGTATTCAATGTAGGAAACTGTTGCTAGTCAACCATGTGCTCTAGGGCCTAGCACAACACAAGGAAGTAGCAAGACAAAAGAAAGACAAAATGATATAGCCAACAAAACGTCACCAAGTGGTATAGGCCAATTGCTTTAATATGCGTGCTCTTCACTATTTTTTCTTTTATTGTTATTATTTTTTGATATTTTTTCTTTACCCAGGAGCACAAAAATAGGAAGCACACAAATTTGCAGCTCAATTGGATGTAATATGCGACCTATAGAAAATCAAGAATATTCTTTAAAATTCGTGCTAAAACTTCAGATGCCGGATAACCTATCTTCCAAGAGAAATTTGGGAAATCCAATTTTGCCGAATGTGGCTACATGACGGAAAATCATATGCAAAATTTCGCGTAGATCAATTTGAAAAAAAAATCGCCCGATTTCGAGTTTGTATGCGAAAGTTATGGCCGTTTTGAGGTAGGTTGTCCGAGTTATGGTTTTTGGATGTTGATTTCAACTCGGTTTGAGAACAAAACTCGCAATCGGATATGAAAATGATCGGGAATTAGCACAGCAACTAATGGGGTGGTGTGTGATGATTCAAGGATGAGTGGCACAGAGGTTTGTCACCTAATCTAGGGCTGGCGATGCGGGAGTTCACGCAAGGCGGCTAGCTAGGGCAAACAGATGAATGTGGTGGATTGGTTTGTTGTTTAGGGATTGTGGAATAGGTGGCGAACAATAAGAAAACAAGGATGAAACACGATAACCAGGACCCAAAACACAAAGCTAAACCAACAACAAGACTCGACCACAGGAATGCAAACTCAACATTGCAAACTAAAAAATGAAACTGCAGGCACTATAGTCTAGGAAGCGGTAAAAATGATTTAATTTTTTTGTGGCTTTTCTGTGGACTCTAGGTAAGAAATAAAACCGATCTAATGGAAGTAAAATAAAGATACCTCACGGGCAACCTGGAAATCTTATACCAATTGATGATCCGCGACACTCGAGCAGTTCGAATAGCCCTACAATCACTACACCACTGCTCTGTTGGTTATCAGCCATGCTGCACACGCTTGACCTTGTCAAGAAGGCTAATCGCTGCAAGTGCAACCAAGCACACAAGGAAGAACGTCGAAGATGTAATCTGAAATCCCGAAGTTGGGGTCTCACAAACCGTAGAACGGCGATATTGTTGATCTAAGCAAAACCCACCGAATATGACCGGCGGCTGCAGTATTTAAAGGCTAGGGTTCAGCCAAAACATGCTTAGATGCTTCCCTAATGGACTTATACGGGATACAAGGCCCAAAAGCCCGATTCGGTGGCGCAGCACCGGATAGAAATCTTGACTCGATTTGTTTTGACGATTCCCAATGACTCCGGAGGAATTTTGAAGTGGGACTAGAACCACTAGAAATTTTATCTTCTCCTCTTTCCGTGCATATGTGGAAAGTCAAAAATGGAGTCCGTATGCATCCTGGACGTCCATTTTAAGGTGGACTACCCCTGGACTCTGAGTTGAACTCGAGTCCGAGTTGTAAACTCATTCCATCAACTTGTGAACGTCCCAGCTGGTTCTCCACGTTTCCAAGGCCTCTTCACTTCACTTGTTGATCTTATCCATTGTTCCTAATAACAATTAAATCATCACATGACAATCTATTCTCAATTTCACATGGAAAGGAAGTTAGGAGCGAGTTCATCTGCTGATTTATTAACCATGCTCATGCTCTTGTGATTGGTCCTTGCAGTTCAATGTGCGTCTCCGCTGTTGTGATGTCCTCATCACATGCCATCGCCGAAGCCTGCCTTAGGCTGTGCAAGGATAAGTGGTTGGAGTTGGTCTGCCAAGAGGTTGCCGTTGCTAATGCGGAACGGGACTTGGCAGTAAGGGAAGAGGAGGTCCTCCGGAGCCTCGGCGTGCTTGAGGAGAGGCGCCAAGCCGTGCAGGACTCGGAGCTCGCCATCAAATGCCGGGAGGGTGACTTGGATCATCATGCTCGAGAGCTCGCTGTTTGGGAGGAGCGACACGAAGAGGTACAGAAGGCCTCCAGGCCTTCGGTGCTGCCAAGGAAGAAGGGATCCGTGACTTCCTAGACCGTGCCAGGGCGGAGTTGGGACCCCTCGTACTTGATCCTGTGCCGCGCGGGGAGCTGTCTCATGGGGTGATCGAGCTGCTCCCAGCTTTGGACTCCTTCTGCTCGACGTTGGGGTCGGTGAACATCGTTCTTGTGAGGCAGTAGGAGGTCGAAGGAAGGGAGCTGGCGGAGCAAGTGGCCTCCCATATCTTGGTGTGCTTCTGGAGCTGGTACCCAATGATCCTGCTGGAGTCGGTAGATAAATGCCCCTTTGATGAGTGAGAGGAGGAGGTTAGGGCCAAAGTCCAGGACCTTTCCAAGCAGGTGGCCTCTTCGTTCGAGCGGAGTTGAGACCGACGGCCCACAGGTGGAGCACCCTGTAACCGGGGATGGCCTCTTTACAAATAACTGTTAATGAATATGAATTCATGTTTTGCTTATTGGCTTGTCTTGTGCTTCTCAATTTATCACTCCGAGTCCTTAGTTGCATAAGGGCTTGAAGAATTTTGCCGAGTACATTAGTTTTTGTGGAACCAATGATCACATAGTTGATATGGCCAACCTGTCGTCATTTGACATCCTGCCTATGGAATCCCCTTAGAGGCCCCCTAGTAGATGTAGCCAGGTGGCTGGGCACACTTACCACTTGATCGTAGGATGTGTTTGACGGGCCCCCAGCTAAGCAGGGGAGTTTTGAGTGGATGGCCTCAGTGTGGCTCCTTCAGGGGCGCCGAGCTTTGTCTGAGTAGAGACATCGGCAGTAGGCCCCCTTGATGATGCCAGAGATGGCTGTTCCAACGTTGCCCACCAGCATTCCAGAGTCATTGATGGCAGGCCTCCTAGGTGGTGCCGGAGCTGGCTGCTCTGGCGTCGCCCACCATCATCGCAGAGTCGTCGACGGCAAGCCCCCTGTGTGGTGCCAGAGCTAGCTTCTCCAGCATCACCCACCATCATTGTAGAGACGTCGATGGCAAGCCCCCTAGGTGGTGCCAGAGCTGTGTTCTCTGGCGTCGCCCAGCATCATCCAGAAACATCGACAACAAGCCCCTTGGATTGTGCCAGAGCTGGCTTCTTCAGCGTCGCCCACCTTCATTGTAGAGACATCAACAACAGACCCCCTGGTTGGTGCCAGAGCTGGCTGCTCCGGCGTCGCCGACCATCATCGCAAAGACATCAACGACAGGCCCCCTTGGTGGTGCCGGAACTGTAAGCTCTGGCGTTGCCCACCATCGTTGTAGAAACGTCAACAGCAGGCCCCTTGGATGGTGCCGGAGTGTAACATCCTCATTTTCATGCATAATGAATTACATACATCCTCATACATATTTAACATTAAGCCATGTAAAAAAGAAACAAGATTAAAATGAATTTAAGCTTAATCTCAAAGTTTCAGTCTATCAGAGTGCAGACTTGTCTGGTCTAACACCGGGCTAGTCCGGTTTACCTTTTCAAAGTGCGGACTAGTCCTTTATCACCACGGACTAGTCCTATCAGCCTCACTGGACCAAAACGGACTAGTACTTTATGACACCAGACTAGTCCGGTCAGCGTTTCCGAAAAACTTCACACTTGTCCAAAAACACCTATTTTAGTCTGGTCCAACCCCGGACTTCTCCGATATCAACACCAGACTAGTCCGAAGTCCCTTACTGTACAAGAACGGACTTGTCCAGTCCCAAATGTGAACAAGTCCGACCTTCGGAAACCAAATCGGGTAATTGCCTATTTGGGCCCAAGATCTTCGTGATCAATCCTAGAGGGGCCCAAGTTGACCCCACCTTGGCCCTTACATGTTTCCCCACCAAATTCCACCTGGAATCCACCCCAAAAACCTTAATCCTCCACCTCTATATAAACAACCCAATACCCCACACCTCTCCACCCCAATTGAAAACCCTTGCCGCCACTTTCACATTTTGCCATCATCAAGATCAAATCCTGAGGCAAGGAGGAGGGGAGAAACACGAAGAAGGACCAGTCAAGATCAATATTCATCGATTCCTCAACAATTGATGTTCTTCATTCAAGTTCTTCATCAATTCATCTCCATCAAGCCCTAGTTGCCAAGATCCAAAGTCTCACGTCAAAACTTTGATCTTTGGATCTCAAAACACGTGGTACACCCTCTACATCCAAGTTTCTATGTAAATTCAACCCCAATTCTCGCAGATCAAGAAAACCCTAATTTGCAATTGTGTCCAGGGCAGACTAGTCTGACACTGAAAACGGACTAGTCTGGCCTCTGAATCTGAATTGTGCTGAATTGATTCCAATTTGACTCGAATCAACTCCAAACCTATCCAAACTTGTTAGAAACTATTGTAACTACTTAGTAAACCTTATTAGCATCTCATTAACATGTTTTACCTCACAATTACATTAATCATGCATATCATGGCATATTGAGTACTATATGAGCATTATTTGATTGAATTGTGTGTTTGCATGTTTGTCGCTCAAAATAGAAGGAATTGCCGTTGAGCGTGCTCTCGAGGACCTACAGAACCAGAACTACGAAGCTTTCGATCCAAACCAAGCTCAAGATCAAGGAAAGTGTCCGTTACCATATTGATCCTGTTTTAAAGGTTTTGTTTGCAAAATTGCATGCTTGTGTCAATATGATGGGAAAACCCAATAGTAGGAGTTTACTAGTTTTGTATGACCACCCTTGTCGCTTGAACACTATGTAGAGAGTTGGGAAGGGTATTTTACACTTTTGCATCGCTATACTCAAATTGGGTTTGGGAAACACTCATACTACTTAATTACGAACTATTGAACATGTGAATGATGAGAATTGGTAATAATGACCCTTTAGCAACATGGTGCCTAGGGATCTAAGCAAGGTGGTTGTGTGGAATGGGTTGGATGTTTTGATGGTTTTGCTTACTTTAGATCTAAGGATCGGTTCGTGGAGAGATCATCAAGGATTTACAGTGCCACCACAAGGGCAAGTATGGGTGCAGCTTAGCTGACTAATTAGTGAATTGCCAGTATTGTTTGGACCATTAAGAATGCTCGGGGAAGGGGTAGTCTAATTGGGTTTGTAGAGATTGGTGGGAGTACCCTGGGATTCGAATGGCTCAAGAGGAGGCTCTTGGTTGGATGTGCTCAGTTGGAGACATCACTACCGGCGAAACCTTAGTGGGGTCTAAATAAGCTAGTAATCACTTTGTAAAGGCTATTTTGTGATCTCTTGTCCACACACCTAAGGAAGTGTGAGACGACATAATTGAGATTCCATAGTCATCGAAAGGTGATGAAATCATGAACTCTGGGTAAGGTGGTACAACCTCTGCAAAGTGTGTCTAAAACTATCATGATAGCCGTGCTACCGGTCAATAGCAATCTGGACCCTCACATGATTAGAATTTGAACTTTAACTTGGTATAATGGCTGGAATTGAATTGGGAATCGGTATTCGTTAATTAATCGGCTTTTGTACATGGAACTGATGAAATTGAGATAAATGAGCAATTATGAGTAGATTATGGATTATTGTTGGTGAAATTGGTTATTGATGTTATATGGGTTGTTTGGGAAGGACCTCACTTAATAATGATATAATTGCATTGTGAACTGTTTTGAATGTACTTTTATGCAATCAGCCTATTTTATTGTCGTCCTTTGTTAAAGCTACATGTCATACTTTCCCACACTTACTGAGTACAACATGTGCTCACCCTTGCTATTCCCCCACCAAATCCAGACACAGGTGACCAGGTGGAGTACCAGAAGGTCTTTGAGGAGTTTTAGGCATGTGTTTTGCCATCAAACCTGCCTGTGGAGTTGAAGTCATTAGAGTTTTGTTTTTCCGTTGCAGTTTCATTAGAGCTTATATTCAAGACTATTGGGTTTGTAATAAGGTACTATTATTAGCATTATTATTTGAGATACGGTTTTTAATATGTTTATCAATTGTGAATCACTTGTGTATGTGTGTTAAACATCCTGGGCACACATATGCATTATGCTTGGTTCATTTTTGGAAACGGGTGTTACAAATTGGTATCAGAGCCGTGTTTGACTGTAGGACGCATGCCTAGTTAGAGTGGACACCACAAATCCTTAGGACCTCTTTCCTATTTAAAATTAGCCAGTTTTGCACTATTTTGTCTTCCACTAGCTATATAAAGTGGGGAAAAACTTCATTTTTGCTGTGCTGCAATTTTTTCTGTTTTTGCATCTTTGAGCAAATGCACATCCTCTCATCTAAATTTATGGCTGCTGCAATTTCAGAACTGATATTTGTGTTTTCCTCTATTTTTCTCATGTTTTCTTGTAGATGGCTCACACCAAAATGACAGCCCGCAAGAGTGCTCGTTTGCCACCCCTTGAAAGCAAGCTTAGGCCTCGCAAGGAGCCGAGGATGGAACCAGCCCAAGAGGAAGAAGAAGTGAATTCTCCCACAAAGGAAGTCGATCCTGAATATTCCAACACGATGCAGGAAGACCACGAGATGGTGGAATCTTATGAAAGTGAGCAAGAGGAGGACCCTGAAATGGTAGAATGCTATGATAGCGAAGAAGAGGAGGATGATACACATGAGGGAAATGAAGATGAAGCCCAAAATGAGGAGGAACCGCAAGAGGAGGTACCTGCATCACAACCTAGTGAAGCCAGGAAAGAGGACAAATGCATAGTTTATCGTGAAGCCCAAAAATTCCGTTCTGATGGCATTGATGAAGGATTTGCATCTAGGCAATTGAAGGAGTTTCTTGATCTATACAAGATGCACCTGGAGTACTATGTCAAGAGGATTCCCCACCATGGACATGAAGAATGGAGGACTCAAGTTACTGTTCTTGCCAGAGACGAGGTGGTCACCCGACACTTTGCATCCACATGGAGAAGCACCAGGGAGCAAGCTATTGATGATGTCACTTGGGATGCACTTAATAGATTGTGCCAAATCTATCGGGAGCAGATTGGAGGTACTAGCTTTGCGCTGCACCCACAACACAAGAAGGGGACAAAGGAGATCTTAAGGCCTCAGGATGGAGCTCAAGTCAGTTCTCGCGCTATTGACAGATCTCAGGAAGTATTGGTGAATTTGGGAAATCCCTATGTTGATGCTATGGAGGAGATCAGTTACCTCCACAATAAGCTGTTATCCACGGAGAAGCAAGAGGAAGCTCGTGCCACCGTGGAGATCAATGGCGTAGCAACCTCTCCAGCACCTACATGGACGACCAACTCACCCTGGCGCACACCCATGTATGCCTCACCACCATCATCGCCTTCGCCGCCTCACGGCCAGGATAACCATGACTCACATAATTAAGTCTAGGTCTCCTATTTAGAAGATAGAAAAGCGCTTAGACCGTCTTAGTCATGTTTAGTGTTGTGTGCTAAATTTTCTTGATGTGCTTGTGCTTGTGTGCTTTGTGCGAGTTGTGGGACGGTTAGCGTTTTGTCCACATCCGCACGTAGTAGAGGGTCGTGGGATCTTTGTCCACATTCTCTAATAGGGTTATTAATATTAATAAAGGAGTTGTTTAGTTACACATACCTTGATGCATATAGTTGGGGTGTTTCCTTTCAAATTCTAAATTCTTCCGTATCTACTATTCTTTCACCAACAGATGTCGAGGACTCGTAACCAGAGGAATGCCAATGGTGAGGAGGAGAGCAATGAAGCACCTCAGAACAACCAGGGACCTGCCCAGAGAGCTATGAACCTTAAGCATCTATTGGCTATGCAGAACCAGCTCATGCAGACCATGATACAGACAATGGGACAGCTGCAAGCTGGCAACAACACCAACCCCACATGCCTCTACCACCACCACCCCCTTATGGAAATACTTAAATGGAAGATGGACACAACTCAAAGATTCCTTATTTTGGATGAAGCTACAAGGAAGATGAGAAAACATATAGTAGGACCAAAAGTAAGTCTCATTTAAAGGGGGGGGGGGTGTAGAATTCGTTGCCAACCTTATAGTCCTTAATTTGCAAGGCTTGGACATCATACATGGAATGGATTGGCTAAGGAAGCATAAAAAAGTAATTCAATCTGCTACTCAGACAGTTCAATTGACAAATGAAGAAGGAGTCAACGTATAGTTCAAGGCAGTTCAGCCAACGACCGAGAAGGCAAAGGTAAATCATGCAGAAGGAGTGACCTTGGAGGAGATTCCAATTGTTCAAGAATACCCAGAAGTGTTTCCTGAGGAATTGCCAGGAATGCCACCTGATCGTGACATCGAGTTCATCATTGATTTAATATACGGAACTACACCTATAGCAAAGAGGCCATATAGGATGCCTCCTAAGGAATTAGAAGAGCTCAAGAAGCAAATTCAAGAGAAGTTAGAAAAGGGTTTTATACGCCCAAACTCATCGCCATGGGGAGTCCCAGTGCTTTTCATAGATAAGAAGGATGGATCCCAAAGACTCCTTTCCTCGGTGCATATTATCATTTAGAAAGAAACGTTGCGATTCCGTTGCGTCTTAGCCATTCAACTGATGTGCGGAGAATCGAGTCTATTTAGGAAGAATTGCAGCAATTCTTCAATCCTAGTGTGTAGATTACCGATCTCTCAACGAGGTGACGATCAAGAATAAGTACACGCTGCCCTGCATTGAAGATCTGTTTGACCAGATGAAGGGAGCCAGAATATTCTCTAAGATTGATCTTCGGTCCCGGATATTTCCAAATGAAGATTAGACCATCAGATATACCCAAAATAGCTTTTAGGACATGGTATGGATCCTACGAGTACACAGTCATGTCATTTCGATTGACTAATGCACCTGCATACTTCATGTATCTTATGAAACAAGTTTTCATGGAATATTTCGATAAATTCGTGGTAGTGTTCATTGATGACATCATGATCTACTCGAAGAGTGAAGAGGAGCACAAAGAGAGAGTTGTATGCCAAGTTCAACAAATGCCAATTCTGGTTGAGGGAGATATCATTCCCGGGCCATACCATATCTGTAGGAGGAGTGTGAGTCGACCCAGGGAAGGTTAGAGATGTGCTAAAGTGGGAACCGCCGCAGAATGTTATGGAAATAAGGAGTTTTTCTTGGAATGGCTGGATACTACCGTCGGTTCATCAAGGACTTTTCCAAGATACCAAAGCCCATGACTGAGATGTTGATGAAGGAGAAGCCTTTCAAGTGGACTCAAGCTTGTCAAGACAGTTTCGAGGAGCTAAAGAAGAGGTTAACCACAATACCTGTGTTGGTATTGCCATATTTGAGCAAGAGCTTCGACATTTATTGTGATGCTTCAAGACAAGGACTTGGATGTGTGCTCATGCAAGGACAAGTGGTAGCCTATGCATCGAGAAAATTGAAGAAACATGAGAAAAATTATCCTACACATAATCTCGAACTCACCGCCGTAGTGCATGCATTAAAGATTTGGAGACATTACGTCCTTGGTCATAGGTGTGAGATTTATACGGACCACAGGAGTCTCAAGTACATCTTCACACAAACAAATCTGAATTTAAGACAACAAAGATGGTTGGAGCTCATCAAGGATTGTGATGTGGGAATCAATTATCATCCAGGGAAGGCTAATGTAGTGGCTGATGCTTTGAGTCAGAAGGGAGTAAATCACCAGCTCACAGTTCGAGAATTGCCATCTGAGCTATGTAAGGAGTTTGAACAGTTGAATCTCGGATTTTAATGATATGGGAATAATGGAGTTAAATCTAACTTTGGAGCAAGAAATTGATAAGGTCAGACCAAGGATGAGGAAATTCTGGAAATCAGAGAAAGGGCCCAAGAGGGGAGAGAATTTAGATTTGATGAGGATGAACATGGTACCCTGTGGCTTGGAAAAAGGATTGTCGTGCCCGAAAATAAGCGTCTTTGGGAATTGATATTAAAGGAGGCACATGACTCGCTTTACTCTATCCATCCCGATTGTACGAAGATATACAAGGACCTAAAGACGTGCTACTGGTGGGATGACATGAAAAGGGACATAGCAGAATATGTTGCATTGTGTGATGTATGTCAACGAGTCAAAGCTGAACATCAAAGACCAGCTGGGTTATTATAACCATTTAAGATTCCAGAATGGAAGTGGGAAGAGGTTGGTATGGATTTCATAGTTGGGTTGCCTCGCACTTCAGCTGGATATGATTTGATATGGGTTATTGTGGATCGGTCGACCAAATAAGTGCATTTCATTCCTGTCAAGACTACTTATAATGGAGAAAAGCTAGCAAAACTGTATATGGGAAGAATAGTGTGTTTACACGGAGTGCCCAAGAAAATAGTGTCCGGTAGATGTTCTCAGTTTACCTCGAGGTCTGGCAGAAGCTGCACGAATCGATGGGAACTCAGTTGAACCTTCAGTTCTGCATATCACCCTCAAACCGATGAACATATTGAAAGGACAAATAAGATTTTGGAAGACATTCTAAGAGCTTGTGCACTAAAGTATGGAGGAAGCTAGGACAAAAGTCTGCCATATGCTGAATTTTCCTACAATAACAGCTTCAAGCTAGACTAAAAAGGTCACCATAACTAGCATTGCAGGGTACAAGGTGTAGAACACCCTCGCTTTGCAACGAGATAGGGGAAACCCAAGTATTTGGACCTGATGTGATCCAAGATGCCGAAAAACAAGTGCAGACCATCCGCGAGAACTTAAGGGCTGCTCAGTCAAGACAAAAGGGTTACGCGGATAATAGATGAAGAAGCTTGTCTTTTGAGGTGGGAGACTTCGTAAACCTCAAAGTGTCACCTATGCGAGGTCATAAGAGGTTTAACGTCAAAGGCAAGCTGGCACCTCGCTATATTGGACCATTCAAGATTCTGGAAAAACGGGGAGAAGTAGCCTATAAATTCGAGATGCTAGCACATCTTTCCAAGTTTCATGATGTGTTTCATGTTTCTCAATTCAAGAAGTGCTTGAGGGTTCCGGAGGAGCAAGTACCGATGGAATAATTGGAGCTTGAGGAAGATTTGACCTATGTTGAGCAACCTATCAAAATTTTCGACACCAAGGAGAGAGTCACAAGGAACAAGGTGATTCGATGGTGCAAAGTGCAATGGAAGCATCATACAGAATCAAAAGTGTAGGATCAAAGAGCACGTGAAAGGCTACTAGAGGGGGGTGAATGGTAGATTTAAAATCTTACGCAGCGGAAAAAATTAAATTCCAACCCCTTCGGCAGACAAACGATCTGTTAAAGAAATCGTGTGTGAGACTAATCTAAATGTGTTTCATCATGACAAAAGTGATATATATATATAATAGTGATTCAATTCATGAAGAAAACACAAGAAGAATCACTCAAATTCGTCGAGAGAAACTCAAGGTATGATCGAAAGATCAAACAAGGGTTAATCTGTCCTACCCGAGAAAAACAGTTCTGAAATGCTGCAAAGAAACTCGTGTAGATAAGAAACCACAAATCCAATGACCGAGAAATTTTTAAAGATGATAGATAATCAAGTTGTGACGACAAACCAAAAAGAATCACGTCAATTGGATCTGTAAAACTCGAGTTATGATAAAACCACCGACGAAAGGTAGTGCTGTCCAGAAACTCGACGTGTAAAACTGGTCTGGAACAAGTCGGACGAACAAGGCACAAAAGTTCATTCAAACTATGAATTTTATTCAATATAACACAAGTTGAACAGCCCCAAAGTCGTGCACCATGATCTCTGGGCTCCCTTGCTTATATAACCAGCCCTTAGGCCAACCCAATCTCAACTAGGACTCCAATCCTACTCCGATCACGAATCGGAACTTTCCATAACTGCTTAGGACTCTTCTATACATAGATAGAAGCAATCATAAGACTTCCAAAGACCTTAGGAACGTATCCCAAATTCCTAAAACAACTCAAATTCGTGACCCACATGAAATCCTATCATAACCAACTCGATACTTTCCATACCAAGCCATAACCAACTCCGCCGCGGCCAAAGTCATCAACCGATACGATCCGATCCCTCCAACCAGATCTTTCCATACATAAACCATCATCGTAACCATGTTTCCACTTCATGCACCGCATGCATACGTGCAAACACCTTCTGTCGATGTCCAGTAACCTTCATATGCACTGTCCTTGATTCAATCATCCTGCGCGACCTCCTGACCCGCTCAACCAAAATTCCTACTGAATTTGGTTTTCCAGTAACATGTCGGACCTAGACAAAGTAAGTCGGACCTATTGTCGGACCTTGCAGAAGCTCAGAGCTAGATTCGGACCTTGCTAAAAAGATGTTACGGCAACATTCAAAACTTTTATTGTCAAACTCAATGTATTCAGCACACATAGGTCTCACAATCTCCCCCTTGATGAATGCATTGGCAACACCATTTAAAATCCGAATATTGGCATATTCACATTAAAAGTTTTGAAAACAGTCCCCCCCCTTTGTAAAACAGAAATAAAATGAGAAAAAGAAATTCTTCCCCTGAGAAGAATCGTGCCAAAAACAATTGTGAATATGTGCAATGTGTAATCAATGTCTCCCCCTTTCACACTTATCTTTAAAAATGTTAAAAATTCACATATTATCTCTCCCCATGCACATATTATCTCTCTCCCTTTGACAATGTATTCAGCAAAGTTCAAGAGAGAACTTTTTAATTGTTATGAGCACATTATAACATATACATATAGAACAAGGCTCATCCAAGTCATACTATAATAACAATGACATACATAAAGTAGTGTAAGCCATGCTAGAGATCAAGTGTAATTTTCAATTTAAGCAAGTCATGATTTCACAAACTTAACTATTTCAATACCTGAAAGCATGACACTTGTTGCTGCATTTTATTTTTTTTCAAAGCACAAATTTAGATCATATGATATTTGCAAGAGATTATATGCGCATCTGCCTTATTCTAACCAACCAAGCCAAGCCTATGTCATTTGTCAATCAGAAGCTTAAGGACATGATTTTAGTCATACACAACTTCTTCCAAGTTCATATCTAAGTGCAATGATAAGCCATCTCAAAAGAAGAAGTGCGATACATGCATATTCTCTTGATCTTTTCTCAATTTATATTTGTTTATAAAATCTCAACATGTGAATAGTTGATTGATTAATTTTTCATTACTAAAAGCACTTTGTGAGCATGCAACAAGTTCAAAACAGCAAGAAAGTTCGACCATGACCAGACTTAGTGTAAGTAATTATTACAATTACTAGACATGGCAAAAAATACAAAATGTATAACACGAGTAATGTAGTAAGAACTTTTAGCATGTAAAAGGAATCACAAAGTCATATATGTATGAAATATTATGCTCATATTATTTTAAGTTTAGATTCACACATAGACTTTCCAAGTTTGAAAACTCCCCCTCAATTTAAGCCATGTGGATGCATAACCTCTATTTCACTACGAATGAAACAAAAACGAGTGAAATCTAAAGCTTTTGTAAAAATGTCAGCCAATTGTTGTTCGGTATCTACATGGTTTGCTTGATTTGCAGCCCCAAAAAGTACGTGAGTTCTCCCATCATACTCATCTCAAGTTCTGAACTCATCATAGCTGAAAACTTGGACACAATATCATGAGAAACACAACCAAAGTTAATATCATCCACATACACTTGAACGAATAATGAGTCATTGCCATGCTTAAGCACAAAAAGAGTTTTATCAACCTTGCCCATGGTAAACCCCTTTTCAAGTAAGAATGTTTTTAACCTATCATACCATGCTCTAGGGGCTTGTTTGAGACCGTACAAGGCTTTGGACAGTTTGTAAACATGATTAGAAAAATCTGGATTTTCAAAACCAGGTGGTTGTTTGACATAAACCTCCTCATCTATGTAGCCATTAAGAAAAGCACTTTTAACATCCATTTGATATAGCTTAAAACCTTTAGATGCAGCAAAAGCTAACAAAATTCTTATGGCTTGTAATCTAGCAACAGGAGCAAAAGTTTCATCAAAATCTAGACCTTCAACTTGAGTGAAACCTTGTGCAACAAACCTAGCCTTATTCCTAACCACAACCCCATCCTCACTTTGTTTATTTTTAAACACCCATTTGGTTCCAATTAAAGTGTGACCTTGAGGTGGAGGTACAAGTTTCCAAACATTATTTCTTTCAAAATTTTCCAACTCTTCTTGCATGGCAATAATCCAAGATTCATTAGTGAGTGCGTGTGAGATATCTTTGGGTTCAAAAGAAGCAACAAAAGCGGAATGAGCATGAGAGTTTGGATCGCAAAACCTGGACCGTGTGACTCGTTCCTGCAAGCTTCCAATTATCTGTTGTGGGGATGATCTTTGTAAAACCGTAGGGGAACAGATGTATTACAAGCTTCTTCTTCATTTAGTTTATCGCAAATTGATGGTCTTGTGGCTTGTGGATGATCAGGACCAACATAGGTGATAGTCGGAGCTTGTTCAATGTCCGGAGCTGGACACGTGTCAACTTCGGATCTACCAGGTAGTATCACCGGCTCTTCTTCATCTTCGAAAATACCCTCCCCCTGAGGATATGGATCTGGTCCTGCAATACCGAAGCTAGTACCTGGGCTAGCTTCATCAAAAGACACTTCACAAGTCTCCACAATTTTGTTATTGTCAAGTAAAAGCACACGATAGCCTCTAGTATGAGATGGATAACCAAGAAACATGCCATCAATAGATCTAGGTTCAAATTTATCAAGATTACAATGTTTCTTAACAAAGCATTTGCAACCAAAAACCTGAAAGTGTGTGACACTAGGCCTATGCCCAAACCGGAGCTCATATGGTATTTTACCTAGCTTAGCGCGCAGAAAACAAGATTTGAGACATAACAAGCGGTTGCAATCGCATCAGCTCAAAATTTCCTAGGAGTTTGATATTCATCAAGCATAGTCCTAGCCATCTCAACTAAGGTTCTCTTTTTTCTTTCTACAACACCGTTTTGTTGAGGTACATATGGCGAAGAAAATTGATGATCTATTCCATTTTCAGCACAAAAGTGATCAAAAGATTGATTTTTAAATTCAGTTCCGTTATCACTTCTAATTGCTTTTAAAGATCCTGTGTGATCAATTGATAATCGAAGAAATAAAGTTTTAAAGTGACTAAAAGCTTCATTCTTATATGCCATAAAGTAAAACCAAGAGTATCTAGAATAATAATGAACAATCACAAGAACATACCATTTACCTCCGGAGGATTGAACACGTGAAGGTCCTACGGTGTCAAGGTGCAAAAGTTGACCCAGTTCAGTTGTCATGATCATTATGAGAGGAGTATGTGAACCTGTAACCATCTTAGCATGTCTACAAGAAGAGCACACAATTTCTTTGTCCCCTTTAAGCTTAGGCAACCCACGTATGCGATCAAGAGCACTAAGACGCGTTAGGTGATCAAAGCCTACGTGACCAAGTCTACGATGCCAAAAATATAAGTCTTTGAAATCATTAGCAACTAGACACCTATGCTTAGAGGAAGACATGTCAAAATCAGCTTTAAAAACTCTTCCAAAATGAGACATGTTAAACAAAAGCTCACTATTTGAATCTACAACTTTGCAGCAATTTTTAGTGAAAGTTATTTCCAAATTCTCATCAAGCAATTGAGAAATAGAAAGCAAGTTGTACTTCAAATTTTTAACAAGTGCCACATCTTTTAGAGTGTAGTGATCATTTACTCTACCTCAACCTTTAGCATTAATAGGAGTTGAAGAATTATCGGCAAAAGTAACATTCTTTACACGTGACACAAAAGAGAGGGAGGAGAACCATTCTCTGTTACCAGTGATGTGGCGTGAGCATCCTGAATCCACAATCCATATGTTCTCCTTCCTCAAGCATGAATCCTACATAGAAGCACAATATGTCGATGACTCAATACTGGGGTTAGTCAAAAGGCATTTAGATATCCAGTACCGAGTCACATGACGTGCAGCAGGAAAAACACGCGAAAGCTAAGATAAAACAGCAGGTTTATGAGTCAAAGGTGGAGGTTTTCTATTCTTAACAATTGATTTAGAAGTTGTTACTTGTTTAGAGTGAAAACCAGTAGCTCCGGAGGTAAAAGCAGAAGGTCCGGAGGCAAAAATTGATGCTCCGAAGGGAACAACAGAAGGTCCGGGAGCTCTCGGAGCTATTGGAATTACCGGAACTGCCTTTGTAGAATTCTTGCCAAAAGGTCCGGAAGCTACCTTTTCAAATTTCTGACTCATTAAAGCAGGTTGCATGTTTCCAATTTTAGGTTTAGCATGAAAGTTATGAGATCTAGCAGACATTTTATCCTTTTTAATTTGTTTAGCTAGTCTATAACAAAAATCTATGATATGAGCATCTTTATCACAATAAGTCCAATGAAATTTAATTTTGTAATCATGTCTACATGAGCACCCATCATTAGAAACAAAATTAGAAATCACTCCTGCAGATTTGAAAACCACTTCTTTTTGTTTAGGAACTATTCGAATCAAACCACTTCCTAATGACTATACAATTTTAGGTGGATGTGTCTTAGCATGAGCATGAGAATCAAAACCTAAACCAGTTTTATCATTGCAAGACTTGGAAGAATTCAGCAGCAAGTTTAGGTTCTTACTCCCATTACAAAGCCGATCTAATGTCCGATGTATGTTATCAAGTTTATTGGACAGATCAAGGCAATTTTCACATGAAGATTTTCCTTTTAATTTGCAATTGGAATAATATTTAACTTCACGAGAACGTAAAACATTGTTCAATATAGAAATTTCATTCATAGCATCTTGCAGTTTCTTATCAAGATCATCACAACTAGAACAATGCAAATTAACTGTAGAACAAGAAACATCTTTTAAATTTTTATTATTAAAATCAGAAAACTTTTTGTTCTTTTTAATTTCTTCATCAAGTCTATATAGAGTTGAGGAGTGTGCACTTCTTAATGTAGACAATTGTTCATAGATTAAGTCACATGAAGGACATGCATCATCACTAGGAATCAAAGATTTTAAACGATTGATTTCAGATTCTAGTGATTCAATTTTAGGAGCATTATCTCTAAGCTTTTTGTCCTTTTTCTTGACAATAACAGTTGCACGAGAAATAGCATCACACATTTCATTACAGGTAGAACATACCTCATCATTGTCACTATTGTGTTCTGCATCCTCCTGACTTGATCTTGATATTGTTCTGCCCGTCATGAAGCATAAGTTGGCTAGATTGTCATCATCTTCATCACTTTCAAAGTCTACATCACTTGAACTGAGTTCTTGAAGTGCGGTGATGAAGCTGTTAATCATCTTGCGTCCTATGGTACCCTTCTTTTTCTTGTTGGGGATTCCAGAGGTGGTCTTGACCTTGTTTTGTTTTTCTTCACGGGTAGTAGGACCTGAAAGGTTAGGGCATTCTCTACGAAAGTGTTCTGTCTTACCACATTCAAAACAGTGTTGAGGTCCGGAGCTTCCCCTCCTTCTAGTTCTCACATTTTGCAATGATTTTGAGAATCTAGTGGAGATGAGTGCTAACTCCTCTTCTGGAAATTCATCGATCTGCTCCAGGGTTAGTGAGGACAACAAAACAAGAGTATTGCAAGATGATGATTGGCCGGAGCTAGGCATATCACGTTGTGAGACAAATGCAATAGACTTATTTGGGTTCTTACATGATAAGATGTCAATTTCATGAGTTTTTAGTTCAGAATAAAGCACATCTAATGTAAGGGAACTCATGACAGTTGATTCACGAATAGATGTTACTTTCATCTCCCAAATTGACATGTCTAATGCACTAAGAAGTTGCCTAGCATTCTCAGCATCAGAAAAATTAACATTGACACTATGCAAGCTGCTGAGAATTTTATTAAAGCGAGCAAAAAGATCATCAATAGACTCACCGGGTTGCATCTCGAAGCGCATGTATTCTTTCTTGAACATATCTTGCCTTACCTCCTTGATCGTGTTGGATCCTTCGTGGTAGTCACAAAGTGCTTTCCACACATCGTATGCAGATCGAAGGTGTGCAACACAGTCGAAGTCGCTTTGAGTTAATCCTTGTATGATCAAGTTCCGGGCTTTGTTGTTGTTGTCGACGTCCTGTAGGTTCGTAGACATAACTTGATCCTTTGAAGGCACATCGTAAGGCTTGTACACCTTCTCCCATATTGCGAAGCCTTGCGCCTGGATGAAAGCCTCCATGCGTGCCTTCCAAACCTGAAAATCAATACCAGCAAACACACAAGGTTTGGCAGAGTATTTCTCCATGATGATTAGTCAAAACCGTGCAAATACCAATGATTGGAGCACTGTGGCTCTGATACCAATTGTAGGATCGAAAAGCACGTGAAAAGCTACCAGAGGGGGGTGAATGGTAGATTTAAAATCTTACGCAGCAGAAACAATTAAATCCTAACCCCTTCGGCAGACAAACAATCTATTAAAGAAATCGTGTGTGAGACTAATCCAAATGTGTTTCATCATGAAAAAAAGTGATATATATAAGAGTGGATCAAGTCACGAAGAAAACACAAGAAGAATCACTCAAATCCGTTGAGAGAAACTCAAGTTATGATCGAAAGATCAAACAAGGGTTAATCTGTCCTACCCGAGAAAAACAGTTCTGAAATGCTGCAAAGAAACTCGTGTAGATAAGAAATCACAAATCCAATGACCGTGAAATTTTTAAAGATGATAGATAATCAAGTTTTGACGACAAACCAAAAAGAATCACGTCAATTGGATCTGTAAAACTCGAGTTATGATAAAACCACCGATGAAAGGTAGTGCTGTCCAGAAACTCGACGAGTAAAACTGGTCTGGAACAAGTCGGACGAACAAGGCACAAAAATTCATTCAAACTATGAATTTTATTCAATAGAACACAAGAGGAACAGCCCCAAAGTTGTGCACCACGAGCTCCGGGCTCCCTTGCTTATATAACCAGCCCTTAGGCCAACCCAATCTCAACTAGGACTCCAATCCTACCCCGATCACGAATTGGAAGTTTCCATAACTGCTTAGGACTCTTCTATACGCAGATAGAAGCAATCTTAAGACTTCCAAACATCTTAGGAATGTATCCCACATTCCTAAAACAACTCAAATTCGTGACCCACACGAAATCCTATCATAACCAACTTGATACTTTCCATACCGAGCCATAACCGACTCCGCCGCAGCCAAAGTCATCAACCGATACGATCCGATCCTTCCAACCAGATCTTTCCATCAATAAACCATCTTCGGAACCATGTTTCCACGTCATACACCGCATGCATACATGCAAACACCTTCCTTCAACGTCCAGTAACCTTCATATGCACTGCCCTTGATTCAATCATCTTGCGCGACCTCCTGACCCGCTCAACCACAATTCCTCCTGAATTTGGTTGTTGGAACCTCATCTCCTCCCTGAGACTAGTCCAAAGGATCCTGTCACTAGCCATGACTTGAACTCAAGCAACACCTGTACATGAATAAACAACCAATCCATACGAGCCCAAGTCCGCGACTTGACTCAAGTCAGTTCCGAACACAACACCTTACATGAGCACCTCACATAAGCATGTTGCAAAGCATATCAAAATGATATCAGCCATATCAACCAAGACACACCAAAAACTTAGCAAATGAATACTAAGCAATCTTTCTAAGAATACAGAGCAAGTTTGAAACATTGCAAGGTAAAAGCAGGAACATTGCAATCAAGCTCCGAACCTTGCCAAAGCTAACCGGAGCTTGAGCTAGATCTTAAGAAAGCTAGTACAACCTAGCACCGGAGCTTACCAAAGCTAGTACAACCTAGCGCCGGAGCTAACCAAAACTAGTAGGAACTAGTCATCCCAAAAGTCGGAGCTAGAAAAACATGTCGGAGCTAACCAACATAAGTCGGACCTAGCAGAACATATCGGAGCTTAACAAAGACATGTCGGAGCTATCAAAGACATGTCAGAGCTATCAAGGACATGCCAGAGCTAAAGACAAAGCTCACCGGAGCTACCCAAAAACATGTGGGACCTAGACAAAGTAAGTCGGACCTATTCTCGGACCTTGCAGAAGTTCAGAGCTAGATTCGTACCTTGCTAAAAAGATGTTATGGCAGCATTCAAAACTTTTATTGTCAAAGCCAATGTATTCAGCACACATAGGTCTTACAAAAAGCAACTTGGGAGCGAGAGGATGATCTCAAGAAAGAATTCCCCTATCCCTTTCCTCTCGCATTGAATCTCGAGGGCGAGATTCATTTTAAGCGGGGTAGGTTTGTAACACCCTCATTTTCATGCATAATGCACTGCATACATCCTCATACATGTTTAACATTAAGATAAAAAGGAACAAGATTAAAATGAATTTAGGCTTAATCTGGAAGTTTCAGTCTGTCAGAGTGCGGACTTGTCTCGTCTAACATCGAACTAGTCCGGTTTTCCCTTTCAAAGTGCAGACTAGTCCTCTATCACCATGAACTAGTCCTATCAGCCTTACTGGACCAAAACGGACTAGTCCTTTATGACACCGGACTAGTCTGGTCAGCCTTTTTGAAACACTTCAAACTTGTTCGAAAACACTTGTTTTTGTCCGCTCCAAACCCGGACTTGTCCGGTATCAACACCAAACTAGTTCAAAGTCCCTTACTATACGAGAAAGGACTTGTCTGGTCCCAAATGCGGACTAGCACGACCTTCGGAAACCAACTCAGATTCTTTTAGTTCTCCACGATTTGTTTTTGGGTAATTGCCTAATTTTGGCCCAAGAACTTCGTGCTCAACCCCAAAGGGGCCCAAGTGGACCCCACCTTGGCCCTTACATGTTTCCCCACCGAATTCCACTTGGAATCCACCCAAAAAACCTTAATCCTCCACCTCTATATAAACAACCCAATACCCCACACCTCTCCACCCCAATTGAAAACCCTTGCCGCCACTTTCGCATTGTGCCGTCGTCAAGATCAAGTCCAGAAGCAAGGAGGAGGGGAGAAACACGCAGAAGGACCAGTCAAGATCAATCTTCATTGATTCCTTGACAATTGGTGTTCTTCATTCAAGTTCTTCATCAACTCATCTCCATCAAGTCCTAGTTGCCAAGATCCAAAGTCTCATGTAAAAACTTTGATCTTTGGATCTCTAAACACGTGGTACACCCTCTATATCCAAGTTTCTATGTAAATTCAACCCCAATTCTCGTAGAGCAAGAAAACCCTAATTTGCAATTCTGTCCAGGGCAGTCTAGTCCGACCCTAAACGAACTAGTCCGGCCTCTGAATCTGAACTGTGCTGAATTGATTCCAAATTGACTCGAATCAACTCCAAACCCATACAAACTTGTTAGAAACTGTTGTAACTAGTTAATAAACCTTATTAGCATCTCATTAACAAGTTTTAACTCACAATTGCATTAATCATGCATATCATGGCATATTGAGTACTATATGAGCATTATTTGATTGTTGTGTGTTTTGCATGTTTGTCGCTCGAAATAGAAGGAATTGCCATTGATAGTGCTCTCGAGGACCTATAGAACCAGAACTACGAAGCTTTTGATCCAAACCAAGCTCAAGAGCAAGGCAAGTGTCCTTGACCATATTGATCCTGTTTTAAAGGTTTTGTTGGCAAAATTGCATGCTTCTGTCAATATGATGGGAAAAACCAATTGTAAGAGTTTACTAGTTTTGTATGACCATCCTTGTCGCTTGAACACTATTTAGAGAGTCAGAAAGGGTATTTTACACGTTTGCATCGCTATACTCAAATTGGGTTTGGGAAACACTCATACTACTTAATTATGAACTATTGAACATGTGAATGATGAGAATTGGTAATAATGACCCTTTAGCAATATGGTACCTCGGGACATAAGCAAGGTGGTTATGTGGAATGGGTTGGACTATTTCGGTGGTTTTGGTTGCTTTAAATCTAAGGACCAGTTTGTGGAGCGACCATCCAGGATTTATAGTGCCACCACAACGCCAAATATGGGTGCGTCTTAGCTGACTAATTAGTGAATTGCCAATACTGTTTGGACCATTAAGAATGCTCGGGGAAGGGGTAGCCTGATTGGGTTTGTAGAGATTGGTGGGACTATCTTGGTATCCGAATGGCTCAAGAGGGGACCCTTGGTTGGATGTGCTCAGTTGGAGACATCACTACCGGTGAAACCTCAGTGGGGTCTAAATAGGCTAGTAATCACTTTGTAAAGGCTATTTTGTGATCTATTGGCCACACACCTAAGGAAGTGTGAGACGACATAATTGAGATTCCATAGTCATCGAAAGATGATGAAATCACAAACTTGTGGGTAAAGTGGTACAACATCTGCAGAGTGTGTCTAAAACTATCATGATAGCCGTGCTACTGGTCAATAGCAACTTGGACCCTCACATGATTAAAATTTGGACCTTAACTTGGTATAATGGCTGGAATTGAATTGGGAATCGGTATTGGTTAATTAATTATATTTGGTACATGGAATTGATGAAATTGAGATAAATGAGCAATTATGAGTTGATTATGGATTATTATTGGTGAAATTGGTTATTTAAGTTGAATTGATGTTATATGGGTTGTTTGGGAAGGACCTCACTTAATAATGATATAATTGCATTTTGAACTATTTTGAATGTATTTTTAGGCAATTAGCCTATTTTATTGTCGTCCTTTGTTAAAGCTACATGTCATACTTTCCCACACTTGCTGAGTATGACATGTGATCACACTTGCTATTCCCCCACCAAATCCAGACGCAGGCTACCAGGTGGAGTACCAGGAGGTCTTTGAGGTGTTCTAGGCATGTGTTTTGCCTTCAAACCTGCCAGTGGAGTTGAAGTCATTAGAGTTTAGTTTTTTGCTTCGGGTTCATTAGAGCTTGTATTCGAGACTATTGGGTTTGTAATAAGGTACTATCATTAGCATTATTATTCGAGACACGGTTTTAATCTATTTATCAATTGTAAATCACTTGTGTATGTGTTTATACATCCTAGGCACACATATGCATTACACTTGATTCATTTTCGGAATCGGGTGTCACAGGGAGCTGGCTGCTTCGACATCGCCCAACATCGTCGCAGAGACATCGACGGCAGGCCCCCTAGGTGGTGCTAGAGCTGGATGCTTTGGCGTCGCCCACCATCATGACGGAGTCGTCGACAGCAGGCCCCTTGCTGGTAGGAAACCATAGAAACCTTGTTATCAATAAAAGCGGGATGAGGGAGCGTACTAAAAAATCAGCACTTGTTGCCATTATGTAGAATAGCGTCAACGGCAAGCCCCCTAGGAGGTGCCGGAGCTAGCAAGATGTAGGAACGTTGACGATAGGCCCCCTGGGTGATGTGTACCTCACCGATGTTGCTGCTGGTTGTTCTTGAATCGACCTGCTTTGTATGTCCTGCACACATAACAGGGGGGGCATAATTTTGCTCGTTGGTCATCTTTCCCTACTCTTTAGTTTTGTTATGTCTTACAGTCCTAGGCTGGTACGTGGGGCATGGGTAATTTAGTGCTTCAGTGTCCGAGATTCGGCTCCCACCTAAATCAGGGTGTGAGCCTCCTAGCCCTCAGTACTTAGTCGCAACACTGGGATGCTAAGTGCTCATGCTTAGTGTACAAGACCAAGCTAAGAAGGCTACATACCCTAGACCTCCAGCCTGGCGTAGGCCTTTCGTGGGGGACCATCTGGCGCCACAGATGCCCAAGAGACCAGTCACGAGATTCCCAAAACACTTTGCAGGTACCTCAAACAAGTCCGCCTTCCGCAGGGTTGCATAACTCTGCTAATTGAGATATAGAGAAAAATTCACCAGGTATATGAAGATAATATACGAAAAACGAGAATAGCTTGATGATCACAAAATTAACGGATAATTAAGTGAACATAAGAGAAAGCACAGGGTAAGATAATGATTATTTCAAATTAGCATTCATAGGAGGAAACTGGCTTTACAATAATGCAACAACCCACTCCGGTTGGCAAGGGAGGCAAAGTGTTCATACTTAGGGTACAAGACCAAGCAAAATGGTTGAACACTCTGGACCTGTCCCCTCTGGAGCTTGGTCGTCCTAAGTTCCATTCCTTGGCACCATGACACCCTACACTGTCCTACTATTATGCTTAGGGAAAGAACTTATGGAGGTGCTCTATGTTCCAAGGGTTGGGGAGGGGCTCTCCTTCTTCCGTGGCTAGGCGGACGCACCTGGGGCAAGATACATGTGTCACTCGGAAGGGGCCCTGCCAGTTGGGGGAGAGTTTGTGTGCCTCTTCTTGGGAAAGTATTCGCTGCAGCACCACATCGCCCGATTGGAGCTCTCTACTCCGCATGAACCGTTCCTGGTTGCGCCGGAGCACCTACCGGTACCGTGCATTTTGGATGTTAGCATGCCACCTTGCTTCATTGATGAGGTCGATATCTTCACGTCAGAGCTGGTCCTGCGCGGCTTTGTCGAATGTCCGAACTCAGAGGGATCCCACTGTGATCACTTGGGGGAGGACGGCCTCGGCCCCATACACCAGGAAGAAAGGCGTTTCTCCCGTGGCCCGGCTAGGCGACGTCTGGCTGGCCCACAGTTCACATGGGAGTTCGTCAACCCACTAGGCACCATGCTTATACAAGCAATCATACGTCTGTGTCTTGAGGCCCCGTAGGATCTCAACATTGGCCCTTTCAACCTGACCATTGCTCTTTTGGTGAGCCACAGATGCGTACATGTGACACTCGGTTCCAAAAATGAACCAAGTGAACGCATATGTGTGCCCAGGATGTTATACACACATACACGAGTGCATTCACAAAAAGATATACACAAAATTACCACAAGACAAGATTAATTTACCACTTTTATTACATAATTCATAATATACTCGAATACAAGCTCTAATGAATATTAATGACAAGTTCGAACTAATGCAGTGGAAATAAACTAATTAAGCAACTAAGCAAACTAAGCATAATGGAATAGCGCAACTCCAATCAACACCACAGGCAAAGCTGACAGCAGACACAGCCTAGAACTTCTCATTATCATCATTATACTCCCAAATCTGACTTGTAACTGTTGGTGGGGGAATTGCAATGGTGATTACATGTCGTACTCAGCAAGTGTGGAAAGTACGAGATGTAGCTGATACAAATGATGAATATAATAAAGACTAAGTGTTGAAAAAGTACATTAAAACATTTGAAAAGCAATATATTGTATGTATGTGAAGTAAACCCATCATAAACCATGTAGTTATCATAACACCAGTCCATAATTCATTACCATCATCCATATACATTGCCATAAACTAATACCATCCCAATCTGACTCCCCTTCCCCGGTGCGCCAAATGATCCATGAAATACTAGCAATACCCTAATTAATCAGCTACGCCGCACCCATACTTGGCCTCGTGGTGGCACTTTTGTCCTGGCTTATTCTCGCATGAACCGGTCCTTAGATCTAAAGCAAGCAACCACCATGTCTTCCAACCCATCCACATACCAGACTTGCTTAAATCACTCATTACCATATCATATTAGCCAGTTCATGTTAACCATAATCTCATTAATGCATAATTAAATAGTATAGTTGTTTTCCCATCCCAATTAATTAAGCAAAGCAAAGGTAAAAATCCCTTCCCGACTCTCTACCATGTATTCCAGGTGACAAGGGTGGTTAAAAAAAGCTAGTAAACTTCCTATCATAGGATTTCCAATCAAATTGACACAAGCATGCAATTTTGCAAACAAAACATTTATTTTAAAAACAGGATCAATATGTTTAAGGAAACTTGCCTTGCTCTTGGGCTTGGTTTGGGTCAAAGTCTTCAAATTCCTGGTACTGGAGGTCGTCTGTGGCACCCTCTAGCGCAAATCCGTCTAATCCATGCAATGAACATACAAGACAAGAATTACAATCAATAAGTGCACATATATTACTCATTATGTCATGATATGCATGATTAATGCAACTGCGGAGCAAAACTAATTAATGAGTTATTATTAATGTTCAGTAATAATTTACAACGGTTATTAACATGTTTATAGGTTTGGAGTTGATTCAAAAGAATTTAGAATTAATTCAGCAAAAACAAACAACAAAACCGGATAAGTCCGCTGCAGGGCCGGACTAGTCCACCCTTCGCAGAACTAGCAAATTAGGATTTTCTAGATCAACGTGAATTTGAAGAATTGTGGTTGAATTCACGTGAGAAAGAGGAAGTAGAAGGTATACCAGGTGTTTAGAACTCCAATGAATCAAGGGTTTTGGAGGCAACACTTGGATCTTGATAATCTTGGGTTGATGAAGAAAACTTGACGGTGGATTGTTGATGAAGAACAAAACCTTGATGGGGATCTTGATCACTTGATCCTCTTTCATGTCCTCCTCCTCTTCTTCTTGTTCGGGATCTCCTTCTCCCTCCTTGGTGGCGGCTATCCACGAACTAGGGTTTGGTGGTCTTTCAATTGAGGCAAAAGGATGTAAAGTTGAGGAGTGGGGTTGTTTATATAGAGGTGGAGGGCTAGGGTTTCAATGGATTCGAGTTTGGGGTGGGTGGAGGTCAGTGTGGGGTCCCACATGGGCTCCAAAAAGGGTTAGACACGACATCCTTAGGCCCACTTAAGGTAAAACCCAAAAACACGTCGTGGAACAAAAGATCAAATCAGAATTGTGATGACCGGACAAGTACACACTAGGCCGGACTAGTAAGAAGTTAGTTAGAGAGAAATCGGATAAGTCCGGACTATATCGGACAAGTCCGAACTTAGTTAGAGGAAAAACAGACAAGTCTGACCAAAACCAGACAAGTCCATTTTTTGTGAGAGGGGAACACGTACAAGTTCGGACAAGTCTAGGGACTTGGCAAAATTTTCAAGGATTTGGGACACTGGACTAGTCCGCAATGGATTGGACAAGTCCAAAAATGTACAAAGATGAAACCGGAATAGTCCGCACAAAAATGAGCATGTCCGAGCGAGGTCAGAGACAAATCTGACTAGTCCGCACAAAAAACGGACTAGTCCGCACTTCAGAGAACTTTTGAGTGCGGTTTTTCTTTAAATTCATTTTAAACTTATTTCTTTTTACGTGGATTAATGTTAAACATGTATATGAACTTATGCACTGCATGATGCATGAAAATAAGGGTGTTAGAAACCTACTCCCCTTAAAATGAATCTCGCCCCCGAGATTCGACGCGGAAGAGAAGAGATAGGGAAATTCTTCTTGAGATTATCTTCCAGCTCCCAAGTTGCCTCTGATTTTGTGTGATGCTTCCACTGAACTTTACACCATTGAATAATCTTGTTTCTTGTGACCCTCTCTTTGCTTTCCAAGATCTTGACCGGTTGCTCAGCATAAGTCAAATCTGCCACTAATTCAAATTCTTCCATTTGCACTTGTTCTTCCGGCACCCTTAAACACTTCTTGAGCTGGGAAACATGAAACACATCATGTACATCTGAAAGATAAGTTGGCATCTCCAACTTATATGCCACTTCTCCTCTTTTGTCCACAATATTGAATGGCCCAATGTATCTAGGTGCTAGCTTGCCCCTTATGTTAACCTTTTATGACCTCTCATTGGTGACACCTTGAGGTAAACAAAATCTCCTACTACAAAGGCTAGTTTCTTTCTCCTATTTTCCGCATAGCCTTTTTGCCTTGATTGAGCAACCCTCAAGTTTTCACGAAAAATCTGGACTTGTTTCTCATCTTCTTGCAACATATCAGGTCCATAAATACTTGATTTCCTCCTGTCTCATTTCAGAACAAAGGTGTCCTACACTTCCTTCCATATAGTGCTTCATATGGTGACATCTTCAAACTTGCTTGGTAACTATTGTTATATGAGAATTCCATATATGGCAAGCTTTTGTCCCAACTCCTCCAAAATCAGATTTGTCCTCTCAGTTTGTCCATCCGTTTGAGGGTGATATGCTGAACTAAAATTCAACCTTATCCCCATAGCGTCATGTAGTTTCTCCCAGAACCTCAAGGTAAATTGAGAACCTCGCTCCGAGACTATTTTCTTTGGGGCTCCATTTCGGCATACAATATACTCCATGTACAATTCTGCTAGCTTCGCGGTGGTATATGTGGTCTTGACAGGAATGAAATGAGCCAATTTGGTCAATCGATCCACAACAACCCATATTGAATCATAACAGGACTGGGTACGCAGTAAACCAACTATAAAGTCCATGCTGATTTCTTCCCACTTCCATTCCGGAATCTTAGGCTGCAATAATCCAGCTGGCCTTTGATGTTCAGCTTTGACACGTTGGCACACATCACACAAAGCTACATATTAAGCTATGTCCTTTTTCATGCTAGCCCACCAATAACATGTCTTCAAGCCTTTGTACATCTTTGCACAACCAGGATGAATTGAGTATGGCGAGTCATGTGTCTCCTTTAATATTGTCTCCCGAATATGCTTCACATTAGGCACAGTAATCCTTTTTCCAAGCCATAGAGTACCATGATCATCCTCATCTAACCTGAATTCTCTTCCCTCTAGGGTCCTTTCCGATTTCCTCATCCTTTGTTTGTGCTTCTCGAATTTCTTGCTCCAATGTCAGATTTAACTCCAATATCCCCATCTCGTTCACAAATCTGAGATTCAACCGTTCAAACTCCTTGCATAGATCGGATGGCAGCCCTCGAACCGTGAGCTGGTGACTTACTCCTTTCTGACTCAAAGCATCGTCCACTACATTAGACTTCTCTGGATGATAGTTGATTCCCACATCATAATCCTTCATGAGTTCCAACCATCTTCATTGCCTCATATTTAGGTCCGTTTGCATGAATATGTATTTTAAACTCTTGTGATCCGTATATATCTCACACCTATGTCCAAGGATACAGTGTCTCCAAATCTTCAAGGCATGTACCACAGCTGCAAGTTCCAAATCATGCATTGGATAATCTTGCTCATGTTTCTTCAATTGTCTCGATGCATAGGCTACCACTTGTCCTTCTTGCATGAGCACACATCCAAGTCCCTGTCTCAATGCATCACAATTAATATCAAAACTCTTGCTCACATCCAGCAATATCAAGACTGGGGCTGTAGTTAACATCTTCTTCAACTCCTCGAAACTGTCTTGACAAGCTTGAGTCCATTGGAAAGCTTTCCCCTTCATTAACAATTCCGTCATTGGCTTGGCTATCTTGGAAAAGTCCTTGATGAACCTACGGTAATATCCAACCACTCCGAGAAAACTCCTAATTTCCTTTACATCTTGCAGTGGCTCCCATTTTAACATATCTCTCACTTTTCTTGGGTCAACCAATACTCCTACTCCGAAGATGATATGGCCCAAAAATGATACCTCCTTCAACCAAAACTAGCACTTGTTGAACTTGGCATACAGCTGATGCTCCCTCAATTTCTGCAACGTGAGCCTCAAGTGCTCCTCATGTTCCTTCTCATCCTTCGAGTAGATCATAATATCATCAATGAATACCACAACAAACTTGTCCAGGTACTCCATGAAGACCTTATTCATGAGGTACATAAAATAGGCAGGTGCATTGGTCAATCCAAAGGACATCACAGATGTACTCATAAGATCTATAACGTGTCCTGAAAGCTATTTTGGGTATATCCGACGATCTTATCTTCATTTGAAAGTATCCCGATCTCAAATCAATCTTGGAGAAAACTCAAGCACCCTTTATCTGGTCGAACAAATCCTCTATGTGAGGTAAGGTATACTTGTTCTTAATGGTCATCTCATTGAAAGCTCTGTAATCCGCACATATCCTTTGGGATCTTTCCTTCTTGTCCACAATCAGCACGGGCGCTCCCCAAGGTGAAGAGCTCGGATGAATAAAACCCTTCTCTAGTTGCTCTTGAATTTGCTTCTTGAGCTCCGCTCACTCCTTAGGAGGCATCCTATATAGCCTCTTAGCTATAGGTGCAGTTCTAGGTATTAATTCAATAACAAACTCAATGTCTCGATCAGGTGGAATACCTGGCAACTCATTCGGAAACATATCCAGAGACTCAGGCACCACCGGAATCTCCTCAATTGCGGCGCCGTCCATGTGATTCAACTCCACTTGTTTCAGTGCAATTTGAGATGCTTTAAACTCTATACTGATCCCTTCCTCATTGGTCAACTTCACCGTCTTTGTGGCACACTCAATGACTCCATTGTGCTTACTCAACCAGTCCACACCAAGTATAATGTCCAATCCTTGGGAATCCAAAACAATGAGGTTGGCAAAGAAGTCTATTCCCTTATTCTAAGACTTACTTTTGGACATATTATATTTGTCCTCATCTCTCCTCCAGGAGACTTAACCAACAAGGTAAACTTCATATGAGAGATAGGTAAACTATACTTGGCAACATACTCGATGCAATGAATGAATGCGATGCTCCAGAATCAAATAACATAGTCATCGGGTTAGAGTTTGTGAGAAACATGCCAATTACCATGTCATCCGCTTGTTGAGCTTCCTACGTAGAGACATGGTTCACATTGCCATGAGAAAAATTCTGCTGTCCACGATTCCCTTGTGGTACTCCTCCATTCGGTCTTGGATTCTGTCTTGGAGCATTGCTTCCTTGATCAAGTCCTGACTTGGGACATTGATGTGCAAAATGTCATACTTCTCCACATGTATAGCACTTACTAACTACACCGGAATTATTGGGATAAACTTGATTCTGAACATTTGCACCAGGAAAGTTAGCATGAGGTGCATAAGGCATTGGAGGCTGAAAGTCTCCTAAAGGGGGGTGAATAGGCAATAAGATTTGAAATAGCTTAATAAAACGAGATTAAAACGCTGAGGCCAGACTTGTCTGGACAGGGCTGGACTAGTCCGCTTAGCACAGGGTGAAAACCTAAAAACTTGAGTTCTACAAGTTATCTGCGGAATTTAAGTTCACCCTGGATGTAAGAAATGTATGATAACTTAGTACAACTAAGATTCAGAAGTTGAAGCACTTAGATCACAAGATTTCAACAAAGATCAAAGTGAATATCAATATGAACAATAAGAACCCTAATATCAATTCTAGTGATTATCAAACGTAAAGAGACAAGAGAGACACAATTTATCCCGTGGTTCAACTTCACGAAGAAGCCTACATCCACGTTGAGAAGACCACACAAGGACCGGGTCTCACTTGACCCTTCTCTCACCAAGCCACCACAAAGGTCGTCTTGGATTCCACTATATCAAGGGTAATCACAAAGTTTGATTGGGGCTGCTCACAAGTTGAGGCTCCCACAAATCAACACAATAAGGAGCACACGAATCTCAACTCACACAAGCCACAAAACACAACACAATGTGCAAGAGATCAAATCGAGAGCCAAAGCGCGATGATCTTCCTTTACTCTCCTCCCCAAACCCTAATCTCTTCAAGATTTGGTCTTAGAGGGCTAGTAGGACGAGTAGAGGGCTATGGAAGGCTCTGGTTACTTGTGGTGGCACTAGGGTTCTTCACTTCTTCAAATGAGGCCGGGGGTCCTCCTTTTATAGGGGTCCCGAGCCATTCTGCTGATCTCAGCAGAAGGGCGGACTAGTCCGACCACTGGCCCCGGACTAGTCCGTCCCAATGGGTCAGGTCCCGACAACTGCCGCACTACGCGACTAACGTCACGCTACCTGTCAAATTTCCAAATTCAAACGATCACTAAGCAACAGACTAGTCCGGTCCAAAACGAACTGGTCCGAAGTAGGATAGAAAGGTTTAGTCCGTTCCAAAATGGACTCAACTGGGTAGGCCTGGGTAGGTCTGAAGTAGGATTTGTTTTTCATAACATGTATTTATATGAATGACTCCCCATCAATGTGTGCATCATGAGTAAGAGTAATTGAGAGAGTTCTCATACATATACATGTTATGGTGGGGTGCCTAAGTGATGTGCTCATAAATTGTGATGAGGCAACAAATATGCAGATAAACATGTAATTGAGACAATACATCACAGCTTAGACATAACACAATCACAATTTAAGTCTTACAACAACTTAAAATGGAAGTTTTAAAACATAAGTCCAGTCACAATTTAAGTCTTACAACAACTTAAAATGAAAGTTTTAAAACATAAGTCCAATAGTGGATCATCCTCTCCCTCATAGTATCAATCTCTTTTCCCTCAAGACTAGCTAGGTACCCCCTTCCAATCTCTCCCCCTTTGGCATCAATACACCAAAAAGGAAAAGAAGGAATGAAGATACCTAAGACCTATTCTTCATCATCATCATCGTCGTCGTCTCTTCCTTGGTGCCCACTATCGCTCTCCGTGGCCTCCGGATCAATATGAGCATCATCATCGGATGGGGCCACGATAGAAGTACCAGCTTCACCAAATTGGTCTAGCTCCTCGGCGGTGAACTTCGGGAATGGAGTTGTCTCCCCATCACTCTCCTCGGTGGGAGACATGGGAATGTCCAGCTTATCGCACATCACCTTGAGATACTTCTCTTGGTGACGCTCCATGCGATATTGTCGAATTTTCGTCTTCTGGCAAGAGGAGAAAAGGGCTTTGAAACACTTGAAGAATCCACTCCCGCATTGTGATGACGGCGGAGGTGGAGGAGGAGATGGCACAAAGTGGGAAGAAGAAGCGCGAGGATCCGCATTCTTCCTCCTAGGGGCAGAAGGCTCTGGAGGAGGGAGTTGAGGTCGAAGTCTCCGGTGAGTGATGTCTTTCTTGATGGTGAGTCCTGACACCTTCTTGATCATGTACATAATGTAAGGAGCATATCCACATGATCAGTTTGGAGTATGCGAGATGTTGAAGATGTCGTCTAAGATGTAGTCAACCACATTGAAGCTGACATCTCCATCAATTAGCACCATCAAGTGCCTCAAGTTTCCTTGGATAATCCCTGCATCTCCATCCTTGGAGGCAATGGTGTTCCGGAGCACCCTGTTGAGCACACTGTAGAAGGGCTTGATTTTCCTTATGTGCCCGGCCTCAAAAGGTACATGACTGGGATACATGTACTCCAGGGTGTCGCGATCAATTGGCCTTAAGTTGGAGATAATGATTTCATTCTCAAATTGATCCTCCAAGTGAAGAAACTGAGCAAACTCCTAGAAGGGTGTGGAGTATTGCTCTCTGTGGGTCATCCAGGTGATCCTCCTGTCCCCATCGGTGTGGAAGTAGATAGTGGAGTAGAATTGAGTAATTACTTCCACATTCCAATTATACTAAAAAGCCATGAATTTCTTCAGTCCATGCCGCTCTACGGTCTCAATCACAACATTGAAGGCCACATGATCCTTCTGGGTCATGTGGTCCCAGTTGATCCACTGAGCATTGGTGACTGGGTTTGCTTGGACATATAGACCGTCCTGTAGTATTCACAGTGGAAGTCACACCAGATATGGGGATCCACTGTGCTCCTGTCCCTTTGATAGACATTGATCTTCCTTAGCTTTCTAGGCTTCTCAGCCCCTTTGCCTTTGAAGATGTTGGCATCAAAGGCAGCTGGCCGGTTTGGGTTCCGTGCCGGAGATGACATCCTCAAGGGGCCTATGGGCTGAGAGGATCCCTTCTTAGCCTTGCTTGCAGGCTTCTTGGCAACAATGACCCTCTTCTTAGGGGCAGTATCGGCTGGGGCCTTTCCCTTATCCTTGGAGGTCCTCGCCTCCTGGGCTCTAGCTTGCTCCCCCAAAGTGACAAGCCTCTTCTTCTTCGGGGCTGCCTCGACTGCGGCGGAGTTGTGAGCCTCCGTTTGAGTCTTATTTGCTTTCCGAGATTCAAAGAAGGCTGCAACCATTTCCTGCTCCTCACATTTCCGGCGGTAAAGAGCTTGCGTTCCCGCCTCGGCCTCAGAGTCGGAGAGGGGAACATAGTCGGAATCCGACATAGTTGCCTATAAGTGATGAAAAGGAGTGCGTATGAGTCCAAGGAAGTCAAGAGATAGTGGTAGAATTCACAAAATCAATCAAATTTAGGGTTTTCACTGTGTAACACGGACTTGTCCGCCCAGGGGCCAGACTAGTCCGTACCTAGCCGGACTTGTCCGTCCTGAAGCCGGACTAGTCCGGTTCACACAGAAAGAACCCTAATCTAGATAAATTTTGTGAAAACTATGGATCCTACCACCAAAATTGAGGTACATGATCACAATGATGTGGACAACAACTTTCGTGAGGAACTTTCTATCAATAGACTTAAAAGAATTGAATTTTGAAGGATTTGAGATTAGGTCAAGAATACCATTTCAAATCTTCGATCCAACGAAATGTGGGTGAAGAATTGGCTTCCGATGCTTGGGGAAGAGTTCCCACACACCTTAGGGCTTCAATCCACCGATTGGAATCAAGATTTTGTGGTTGGAACTGAAAATCGCCGATTTGGGGGCGGTTTTCATTCGTTGGAAGAGAGAGAGGGTGCTTGAGTGTAGTGGAGAGGTCAGGGGCTTTTGGTGAGGTTAATTCTCCAAGGGCCGAACTTGTCCGGCCTACGGACTAGGTCTGGACTACTCTTAACCACCGGACTAGTCCGGTCCTAAGGCTGAAAACTTCTATATATTGAGTTTTCAGAGGAGATTTGATCCATTTGGACTAAGTTTTCACAAAAGATCTTTGTAAACATGATCAGTAAGCAATCAACAATCAAATTATGACCATGATTCACAATGATTCAATAATTTTAAAATAATTTGTAGAAAATTGAGGAGGATGAATTTTTTGCAAGCATGTGTGAATTTTGAATATGACAATCAGATGTGCAAGACTCAAGCCACATTTCGAGAATCTAAGATATTGAGCTCACTCCTAAGTTCACAAATTCTTTTCCCATCTAAGGGTTTGGTAAATATATCAACCAATTGTTTTTCGGTTCTCACATGTGAAATTGCAATGTCTCCTTTGAGGGAGTGATCTCTAAAGAAATGGTGTCGAATATCGATGTGTTTGTTCCCTGAGTGTTCAACTGGATTGTGGGCTATTTTGATGGCACTCTCATTGTCACATAGGAGGGGAATATGGTGCAAGTTTATGCCATAGTCCCTAAGAGTTTGTCGCATCCAAAGAAGTTGTGCACAACAACTTCTGGCGGTGTCATACTCTGCTTTGGCTGTGGAAAGAGCAATGGACTTTTGTTTCTTTAAGGACCAAGACACTAGAGATCCACCAAGGAATTGGCAAGATCCAGATGTACTCTTCCTATCAACTTTGCACCCCGCATAGTGCACATTGGAATATCCAATGAGGTTAAACTTAGAGCCTTTGGGGTACCAAAGTCCTAGGCTTGATGTGTGAACTAAATATCTAAGAATTCTCTTAACAGCGGTCAAATGACACACTTTTGGAGCGGCTTGAAATCTATCACACATGCACACAATAAGCATGGTATCGGGCGAAGATTCGCATAAGTAAAGAAATGAACCTATCATAGAACGATATACCTTTTGGTCCACACATGGGCCATCTTCATTAAGATTGAGATGCCCATTGGTTGCCATAGGAGTCTTGATGGCTTTGGCCTTGTTCATGTCAAACTTCTTGAATATGTCTTGTGTGTACTTAGTTTGACTAATGAATGTGTCTTCCTTGAGTTGCTTCACTTGAAAACCTAGGAAGAACTTCAACTCCCCCATCATGGACATCTCAAATCTTTCAGTCATTATCTTGGAAAACTCATCACAAAAGTTTTGTTAGTAGAACCAAACATAATGTCATTGACATATATTTGGCAAACAAACAAATAATCATTAAAGTGCTTGGTGAATATAGTGTAATTCATCTTCCCAATTTTGACACCATTTTGAGTTAGAAAATCTCTAAGGCACTCATACCAAGCTCTAGGAGCTTGTTTGAGTCCATAGAGAGCCTTAGGGAATTTGCACACATGGTTTGGGAATTCTTCATGTTCAAAGCCCGGGGGTTGGTCCACATACACCTCTTCCTTGATTGGACCATTGAGGAACACACTCTTGACGTCCATTTGGTATAGCCTAAAATCATGGTGAGTAGCAAAGGCAAGTAATATACGAATTGATTCAAGCCTAGCTACGGGAGCAAAGGTTTCTTCAAAATCCAAACCTTCGACTAGTGAATATCCCTTGGCCACAAGTCGTGCCTTGTTCCTTGTAACCACCCTGTGCTCATCTTGCTTGTTGCGGAACACCCACTTGGTGCCTACAACATTCGCATTAGGCCTTTTCACGAGCTCCCATACTTGATTTCTTTCGAAGTTGTTGAGCTCTTCTTGCATGGCCATCACCCAATCCGGATCTCGAAGTGCTTTTTCAACCCTATGAGGCTCCAAAGAAGAAGCAAAGGAGTAATGTTCGCAAAAGTTTGCAACATGAGATAGAGTAGTTACCCCCTTGGAGATGTCTCCAAGTATATTGTCAACGAGATGGTCCTGTTGAACGCTTTGGTGTACTCTTGGGTGAGGTGCATGAGGTCTTGAGTCTTCATTTTCATCTTCCTCATCTTCATTGTCTCCCCCTTGATCGTTGCCTCCATTTTCATCTTCTTGGAGCTCATCTTGGGGAACTTGATCTTGATCAAGTGTAGGATGGTCACTTGAGTGTTGAGGTTGTTCTTGTGGTCGTATGTCTCCATGTGCCATCCTTCCTATCATGACTTGTGGAGCTTCTTCTTGATCTAACACATGACAATCAACTTGCTCCACTTGGGAGCCATTAGTCTCATCGAACACTACGTCACATGCTACTTCAACGATTTCGGAGGATTTGTGAAAGACACAATAGGCGTAAGTGTTTGAGTCATAACCAAGCAAGAAACCTTCATCGGACTTAGAAGCGAACTTCAAAGTCCTATGCTTCTTGTTAAGAATATAGCACTTGCTCCCAAAAACACGAAAGTAAGAAATGTTGGGCTTGTTACAGATTAGGAGCTCATAAGACGTCTTCTTAAGTATGCGGTGAAGATACAACTGGTTTATGGCATAGCAAGCGGTGTTGACGGCTTCCGCCCAAAACAGGTCCGGCGTCTTGTACTCATCAATCATGGTTCTTGACATATAAATTAAAGTCCTATTCTTCCTCTCGGCCACCCCATTTTGTTGAGGGGAGTAGGGGGTCCAGAACTCATGCTTGATGCCTTCTTCATCCAAAAAATTTCAACTTGAGTATTCTTGAATTTGGTGTCGTTGTCACTCCTTATGGTCTTGATACTTAAGGAGAACTCATTTTGAGCTCTCTTCAAGTATCTCTTGAGGACACCTTGAGTCTCACTCTTATCATGCAAAAAGAATACCCAAGTGAAACGTGAAAAATCATCAACAATAACAAGACCATATTTGTTACCGCCAATACTTATGTAGGCGATTGGATGAAATAGATCCATGTGTAGAAGTTCCAATGGTCTTGATGTTGTCATAATTTTGTTGGATGGATGTGGTGCTCCAACTTGCTTTCCGGCTTGACATGCTCTACATGGCCTATCCCTTTGAATCAAAACATTCTTTAAACCACGAATGTGCTCGCCCTTAAGGAGTTTTTGCAAATTCCTCATCCCAACATGTGCTAGTCTTCTATGCAAAGTCATCCCATGTTGGTTTTTGCAATTAAGCATGTATCAAGTTGGGCTTTATCCGCGGAGAAATCCACAAGATAGAGCTTTCCCTTGAGTACTCCCTTAAAAGCAATTGAGTCATTGCTTCTCCTTGTGACGGTCACACCCTCATTAGTGAATAGACAATTATAACCTTTGTCACATAGTTGTGATATGGACAAGAGGTTATAATCTAGTGAATCAACATGTAAAACACTTGAAAGAGTATGATTAGGGGATATAGCAATTTTACCACTACCAATGATTTTTCTTTGGCTATTGTCCATAAAGTATATTCCTTCACTTGGATCTTCATTTAGCTCATACTCCACAAACATCTTTCTCTCTCCGATCATATGATTTGTGCACCCGCTATCAAGAACCCAATTGGTATCACCGGAGGAGTATGCCTACAAGAAAGATTTAAGCCTTGGCTTTAGGTACTCAAGCAGTGTTGGGCCCTTTGATGTTAGTCAAGAGGCACTTGGGCACCCATACACAAGGTTTAGGGCTCTTGTGGTGTGGCCCAACATACCTAGCATAGGCTTTACCAAACTTGTTTCTTAACAACACATATGAGGCATCAAAATCATGAAACAAAGGATGAGGTTCTTTCATAGGCATTTTGGGTGATGTAGCAATGTTCTTTCCATTGTTGTTGTATGAGCCTCCTTTGACAAAAACAATCAAGTCTTTGCCATTCTTTGGAGTTTTAGCATTTTGCCGCACCCCCCTAGAATAACTAATACCATCCTTGACAAGGGATGTCTTGTGTTGGTATATGCACTACGTGCATATGCCATCTTCTCCTTGTCAAAAATGCCACCCTTTGGTGCTTGATTGGTTTGTGCCAACTTAAGCTCGTATTTAAGCTTTATGATCAAGTTTGAGCATTTATAAGTTTAAGATGCTTCGAATTTGATACTGGTGGAAGATGGACTTGTAGAGGAAGAAGGTGCATTGACCTTGATAGACTTCACTTGTGTCTCAAGGATCTTGTTAGATTGTGTCAAACTAACAAGTTCATCCTTGAGCACAATTGTAGTGTTCTCAAGGTTTGAGCTAGTTTCCTTGCTCAAAGCGAGTTCACGCTCAAGTGCATTGCTTCTTTCTCTTTCAAGCTCCAAGAGCTCCTCAACTTCTTGACATCTCTCCTTTTGTTGGATGAGCATGTCCTCTTGACAGTTGATGAGCTCTTCCTTCTCAAATATTTCCTCCGTCAAAAATATCAACCTTTTCAAAGTATTTTACTCATGTCCTTAAGCATATGTTCATTTTTACTACTACTATCAAAATCATCATGAGAAGAAATTGAAGAAGAGGATTTAGATTTAACCTTCTTTCTTCCCTCCTTGGCCATGAGACAAGTTGGCCTTGAAGTCTCCAAGTTGGGGAAGAGCTTGTTCCCCGTAGTTGCCTTCTTCATAGTGTGAGACCTATATGTGCTGAATACATTGGCTTGTAGTGAATACACTTGGCTTTGATGATAAAAGTTTTTAATATCACCAAAACACCTTTTTATCAAGGTCCGACTCTAGCTCCGAGCTATAGCAAGGTCCGACTTGTTTTGGGTAGCTCCGGCTACGTTCGATGCTAGGTCCGACTAGCTTTGGTCAGCTCCGGTGAAGTTTTGTCTTTAGCTCCGGCATGTCTTTGATAGCTCCGACGTGTTTTTTCTAAGCTCCGAGTTGATTTTTCTAGCTCCGGTTTTTGGGTTTACTAGTTCCGACTAGTTCTGGTTAGCTCCGGCACTAGGTCCTGCTAGTTTTGCAAGCTCCGGCGGGAGCTTGGTTGTACTAGTTTTTGTAATCTCCGGTGCTAGGTTCTACTAGCTTTTGTTAGCTCCAGCTCAAGGTCTGGAACTTGACCGTAGTGCTTCTGCTTTTCATTTGCAATGTTTCATACTTGCTTTACATTGTTGGAAAGATTGCTTAGTATTCATTTGCTAAGTTTTTTGTGCGTTTTGGTTGATATGGATAATATAGTGTTTTGATATGCTTTGCAACATGCTTATGTGAGGTGCTCACGTAAGGTGTTGTGTTCGGAACTAACTTGAGTCAAGTTCAGGACTTGGGCTCGTATGGATTGGTTGTTTATTCATGTGCAGGTGTTGCTTGAGTTCAAGACATGGCTGGTGACGGGATCCATTGGACTAGTCTCTGGGAGGAGATGAGGTTCCAACAACCAAATTCAGGAGGAATTGTGGTTGAGCTGATCAGGAGGTTGCGCAACATGATTGAATCAAGAACAATGCATATGAAGGTATCATGGATGTCATTGGAAGATGTTTGCATGTGTGCAAGGAGTGCATGGACGTGGCTGCATGGTTCCGAGGCGTGATGAAGTGATGTGGACGTAAAGAATTGGTCGGAAAGGTCCAACCGACTAGGTTATGGACTCAGGCTGCGACTGAGTCGGGTTTGACTCAAATATGGAAAGATTTGAGTTGGTTATGATAGGATTTCGTGTGGGTCACAAATTTGAGTTGTTTAGGAATGTGGGATACATTCCTAAGGTGTTTGGAAGTCTTAAGATTGCTTCTATCTGCATATAGAAGAATCTTGAGCAGTTATGTAAAGTTACGATTCGTGATCTGAGTAGGATTGGAGTCCTAGTTGATATTGGGTTGGCCTAAGGGCTGGTTATATAAGCAAGGGAGCCCAGAGCTCGTGGTGCACGACTTTGGGGCTGTTACTCTTGTGTTCTATTGAATAAAATTCGTAGTTTGCCGGAACTTTTGTGCCTTGTTCGTCCGACTTATTCCAGACAAGTTTTACTCGTCGAGTTTCTGGACAGCACTACCTTTCATCGGTGGTTTTATCATAACTCGAGTTTTACAGATCCAATTGACGTGATTCTTTTTGGGTTGTCTTCAAAACTTGATTTTCTATCATCTGCCAAAATTTCACGGTCATTGGATTTGTGGTCTATGATCTATACGAGTTTCTTTGCGGTGTTCCAGAACTGTTTTTTTTCTCGGGTAGGGCAGATTGACCATTGTTTGATCTTTCGATCATAACATGAGTTTTTCTTGACGGATTTGAGTGATTCTTTTTGTGTTGTCTTCGTGACTTGATTCTCTCTGATATCCGTCACTTTTGTCATGGTGAAACACGTTTAGATTAGTCTCACACACGATTTATTTAACAGATCGTTTTTCTGCCGAAAGGGTTTGGGGTTTAATTGTTTCCGCTGCGTAAGATTTTTAAATCTACCATTCACCCCCTTTTCACGTGCTCTTCGATCCTACAATTGGTATCAGAGCCACGGTGCTCTAATCTTTGAGATTTGCGCGTGTTTTTGACTAATAATCATGGAGAAGTACTCTACCAAACCTTGTGTGTTCGCTGGTATTGATTTTCAGGTTTGGAAGGCACGCATAGAGGCTTTCATCCAGGCACAAGGCTTTGCAATATGGGAGAAGGTATACAAGCCTTACGAAGTGCCATCAAACGATCAAGTTACAGCTACAAATCTGAGAGATGTCGACAACAACAACAAGGCTCAGAACTTGATCATACAAGGATTAACACAAAGCGACTTCGACCGTGTTGCACACCTCCGATCTGCATACGATGTGTGGAAAGAACTTTGTGACTACCAAAAAGGATCCAACACGATCAAAGAGGTAAGGCAAGACCTGTTCAAGAAAGAATACATGCGCTTCGAGATGCAACCCGGTGAGTTTATTGATGACCTTTTTGCTCGCTTTAATAAGATTCTCAGCAACTTGCGTAGTGTCAATGTTAATTTTTCAGATGCTGAAAATGCTAGGCAATTGCTAAGTGCATTAGATATGTCAATTTGGGAGATGAAAGTCACATCTATTCGTGAATCTACTGTCATGAGTTCACTTACTTTAGATGTGCTATATTCCAAGTTAAAAACTTATGAAATTGACATCCTAGCACGTAAGAACCCAAATAAGTCTATTGCATTTGTTTCACAATGTGATATGTCTAGCTCCGGCCAATTATCATCTTGCAATACTCTTGCTTTGTTATCCTCACTAACCCTGGAGCAGATCGAAGAATTTCCAGAAGAGGAGTTGGCACTCATCTCTACTAGATTCTCAAAAGCATTACAAAATGTGAGCTAGAAGGAGAGGAAGCTCCGGACCTCAACGCTGTTTTGAATGTGGTAAAACAGGACACTTTTGTACAGAATGCCCTAACCTTTCAGGTCCGACCACCCGGCAAGAAAAACAAAGCAAGGTCCGGACCTCCTCTGGAAATTCCAACAAGAAGAAGAAAGGTACCATAGGACGCAAGATGATCAACAGTTTCATCACCGCGCTTCAAGAGTTCAGTTCAAGTGACGTGGACATTGGAAGTGATGAATATGAAGATGATTTGGCAAACTTGTGCTTTATAGCGGGCAAGTCAAGATCAAGTATGGAGGAGGCAGAACACAACAGCGACAATGAAGAGGTATGTCCTACTTGTGAAGAAATGTGTGATGCTATTTCTCGTGCCACTGTTATTGTTAAGAAAAAGGACAAAAAGCTTAGGGATAGTGCTGCTAAAATTGAATCACTAGAATCTGAAATCAACCGTTTAAAAACTTTGATTCCTAGTGATGATGCATGTCCCTCATGTGATTTAATATATGAACAATTGTCCTCATTAAGAAGTGCGCACACCTCCACACTTGAAAACTTGAGTTAGAAATTGAAAAGAACAAAGAGCTTGCTGCACTTAATGATAAAAACTTGAAAGATGTTTCTTGTTCTACAATTGATTTGCATTGTTCTACTTGTGATGATCTTGATAAGAAACTACAGGATGCTATGAATGAAATTTCTATACTGAACAATGCTTTACGTTTTCATGAAGTTAAATTTTGTTCCAATTGCAAACTAAAAGGAAAAACTTCATGTGAAAATTGCCTTGATCTGTCCAATAAACTTGATGACATGCATAGGACATTAGATCGGTTTTGTAATGGGAATAAGAACTTAAACTTACTGCTGAATTCTTCCAAGTCTTGAAATGATAAAACTGGTTTAGGTTTTGATTCTCATGCTCATGCTAAGGCACATCCACCTAAAATTGTAAAGTCATTAGGAAGTGGTTTGATTCAAACAGTTCATAAACAAAATGGAGTAGTTTTCAAATCTGCAGGAGTGTTGCCTCATTCGGTTTCAAATAAAAATATTGCTTGCACATCTAGACATGAACACAAAGTTAAATTTCATTGTACCTTCTGTGGTAGAGATGGTCATGTCATAGATTTTTGTTATAGACTAGCTAAACAACAGAAAAGGGAAAGAGTGATTGCTAGATCTCATAACTCTCATGCAAAATTTGCTGCACACATTGAACCGAATGTACAACCTGCTGTTTTGAGTCAAAAACATTCAAAGTTTACCTCCGGACCTTCTGTTTTTGCCTTCGGAGCTACTGATTTTTTTGCTACACAAGTAACACCTTATAGTTCAGTAGTCAATAATAAAAAATCTCAAACTTTGACTCATAAACCTGCTGTTTTGTCTCAGGTTTCGCGTGTTTTTCCTGCTGCACGTCGCGTGACTCAGTACTGGATTCCTAAATGCCTTTTGACTAACCCCAGTACTGAGTCAACGACATATTGTGCTTTTATGTAGGTTACACGTTTGAGGAAGGAGAACATTTGGATTGTGGATTCAGGTTGCTCACACCACATGACCGGTAACAAAGATTGGTCCTCCTCCCTCTCTTTTGTGTCACGTGTAGAGAATGTTACTTTTGCCGATAATTCTTCAACTCCTATAATTGCTAAGAGTTCGGTTAGAGTAAATGATCACTACACTCTGAAGGATGTGGCACTTGTCAAAAATTTGAAATATAACTTGCTTTCTGTTGCACAATTGCTAGATGAAAATCTAGAAATTATTTTCAATAAAAACTGCTGCAAAGTTGTAGGTTCAAATAGTGAGCTTATTTTTAACATGTCTCGGTTTGGAAGAGTTTTTAAAGCTGATTTTGATATGTCTTCCTCTAAGCATAGGTGTCTAGTTGCTAATGATTCAAAGGACTTATATTTTTGGCATCGTAGACTTGGTCACATAGGCTTTGATCACCTAACGCGTGTTAGTGCTCTTGATCGCATACGTGGGCTGCCTAAGCTTAAAGGGGACAAATAAATTATGTGCTCTTCTTGTAGACATTCTAAGATGGTTGCAGGTTCACATACTCCTCTCACAATGATCATGACAACTAAACCATGTCAACTTTTGCATCTTGACACCGTAGGACCTTCACGTGTTCAATCCTTCGGAGGTAAATGGTATGTTCTTGTTATTGTTGATGATTATTCTAGATACTCTTGGGTTTACTTTATGGCATCTAAGAATGAAGTTTTTAGTCACTTTAGAACTTTATTTCTTAGATTATCAATTGATTACCTAGGATCTTTAAAAGCAATTAGAAGTGATAATGGAACTGAATTTAAAACTCAATCTTTTGATCAATTTTGTCCTGAAAATAGAATAGATCATCAATTCTCTTCGCCATATGTACCTCAACAAAACGGTGTTGTAGAAAGAAAGAACAGAACCTTAGTTGAGATGGCTAGGACTATGCTTGATGAATATCAAACTCCTAGGATATTTTGGGCTGATGCGTTAGCAACCGCTTGTTATGTGTCAAATCGTGTTTTCTTGCGTGCTAAGCTAGGTAAAACACCATATGAGCTTCGGTTTGGACATAGGCCTAGTGTTACACACTTTCGGGTCTTTGGTTGCACATGATTTGTTAAGAAACATGGTAATCTTGATAAATTTGAACCTAGATCCATTGATGGCATGTTTCTTGGTTATCCATCTCATACTAGAGGCTACCGTGTGCTTTTACTTTACACTAACAAAATTGTGGAGACTTGTGAAGTGTCTTTTGATGAAGCTAGCGCAGGTACTAGCTCTGGTGTTGCAGGACTAGATCTGTATCCTCAGGGGGAGGGTATTTTCGAAGATGAAGAAGAGCCGGTGATACTGCCTGGTAGTTCCGAAGTTGACACGTGTCCAGCTCTGGACATTGATCAAGCTCCGGCTATCACCTATGCTGGTCCTGATCGTCCACAAGTCACAAGCTCATCAATCTACGATGAACCTAATGAAGAAGAAGCTTGTGAGACATGTTTTCCCCTACGTTTTTACAAAGATCATCCCCCACAACAGATGATTGGAAGCTTGCACGAACGAGTCACACGGTCCAGGTTTTGCGATCCAAACTTTCATGCTCATTCTGCTTTTGTTGCTTCTTTTGAACCCAAAGATATATCACACGCACTCACTAATGAATCTTGGATTATTGCCATGCAAGAAGAGTTAGAAATTTTTGAAATAAATAATGTTTGGAAACTTGTACCTCCACCTCTAGGTCACACTTTAATTGAAACTAAATGGGTATATAAAAATAAACAAAGTGAGGATGGGGTTGTGATTAGGAATAAGGCTAGGTTGGTTGCTCAAGGTTTCACTCAAGTTGAAGGTCTAGATTTTGATGAAACTTTTGCTCCTGTCGCTATATTAGAAGCCATAAGAATTTTGTTAGCTTTTGCAACATCTAAAGGTTTTAAGCTATATCAAATGGATGTTAAAAGTGCTTTTCTTAATGGCTACATAGATGAGGAGGTTTATATCAAACAACCACCGGGTTTTGAAAATCCAGATTTTCCTAATCATGTTTACAAACTGTCCAAAGCCTTATATGGTCTCAAACAAGCCCCTAGAGCATGGTATGATAGGTTAAAAACATTCTTACTTGAAAAGGGGTTTACCATGAGCAAGGTTGATAAAACTCTTTTTGTGCTTAAACATGGCAATGACTCATTATTCGTTCAAGTGTATGTGGATGATATTATCTTTGGTTGTGCTTCTCATGATCTTGTGTCCAAGTTTTCAGCAATGATGAGTTCCGAATTTGAAATGAGTATGATGGGTGAACTCACTTACATTTTGGGGCTGCAAATCAAGCAAACCAAGGAGGGTACCTTTGTGCATCAAACGAAGTATACCAAAGACCTCCTAAGGCGTTTCAACATGGACAAAAGCAAGCCTCTTCTGACACCAATGGGAACAGCAACAACACTTGAACTTGATGAAGATGGTGAACCCGTGGATCAAAAAGAATATAGAAGCATGATCGGATCACTTTTGTACCTCACGGCATCAAGACCGGACATACAATTCAGCGTATGTCTTTGTGCATGGTTTAAAGCTTCCCCACGTGCTTCACATCGTCAAGGCATCAAAAGGATTCTCAGGTACTTAAATGGAACCCAAGAATTTGGAATTTTTCTTCCTTCTTCCTCAACCTTACTTTGAAAGCTTTTTCGGATGCTAATTTTGGGGGTTGTAGGATAGATAGGAAAAGTACTTTCGGTGCTTGTCATTTTCTTGGTAATTCTCTTGTTGCTTGGTCCTCTAGAAAACAAAATTCAGTTGCACAATCCACAGCCGAATCTGAATATGTAGCTGCTGCTAGTGCTTGCTCACAAATTCTTTGGATTGTTCAAACACTTAAGGACTATGGGGTTGATCTAGATAGTGTTCCACTGTTTTGTGATAACACTAGTGCCATTTGCATTGCTAAAAACCCCGTGCAACATTCTAGAACTAAGCACATTGACATTAGGTATCACTTTCTCCGAGATAATGTTGAAAAAGGAAACATTGTGCTTCACCATGTAGATACCGAACAACAATTGGCTGACATTTTTACAAAACCTTTGGATTTCACTCGTTTTTGTTACATTCGTAGTGAAATAGGGGTTATGCATCCTCATGGCTTAAATTGAGGGGGAGTTTCTGAAACTTGGGAAGTCTATGTGTGAATCTGAAATTAAAATAATATGAGCATAGTATTTCATTCATATATGACTTTGTGATTCCTTTTACATGCTGAAAGTTCTTACTACATTACTTGTGTTATACATTTTGTAGTTTTCGCCATGTCTAGTAATTGGAATAATTACTTACACTAAAGCTGGTCATGGTCGAACTTTCTTGCTGTTTTGAACTTGTTACATGTTCACAAGTGCTTTTAATCATTAAGAATTCATTAAGTAATCAACTCACATGTTGAGTTTTTATGAACAAATATAAATTGAGAAAAGATCAAGAGAATATGCATGCATCGCACTTCTTCTTTTGAGATGGCTTATCATTGCACTTAGATATGAACTTGGAAGAAGTTGTGTATGACTAAAACCATGTCCTTAAGCTTCTGATTGTCAAATGACATAGGCTTGGCTTGGTTGGTTAGAATAAGGCAGATGCGCATATAATCTCTTACAAATATCATATGATCTAAATTTATGCTTTGAAAAATAATAAAATGCAGCAACTAGTGTCATGATTTCAGGTTTTGAAATAGTTAAGTTTGTGAGATCATGACCTGCTAAAATTGAAAATTACACTTGATCTCTAGCATGGCTTACACTACTTTATGTATCTCATTGATGTGATAGTGTAAGTTACTTGATAGTATGACATGGATGAGCTTTGTTTATATGTATATGTTATAATATGCTCATAACAACTAAAGGGGGAGAGATAATTTGTTTATATCTCATGACTTGCTGAATACATTGTCAAAGGGGGAGAGATAAGCATGAAGAGAGGGAGAATATGTGCATAAGGAGAGATAATAAAGGGGGAGAGATAATATGGGATAATTTTTCTTCTCATTTATTTTTGATTTACAAAGGGGGAGAAATTGCCTTCAAAACTTTTATGTGAATAAGCTAATGTTCAGATTTTAAATGGTGTTGCCAATGCATTCATCAAGGGGGAGATTGTGAGACCTATATGTGCTGAATACATTGGCTTGTAGTGAATACACTTGGCTTTGATGATAAAAGTTTTCAATATCACCAAAACACCTTTTTATCAAGGTCCGGCTCTAGCTCCGAGCTATAGCAAGGTCCGACCATAGGTCCGACTTGTTTTTGGTAGCTCCGGCTACGTTCGATGCTAGGTCCGACTAGCTTTGGTCAGCTCCGGTGAAGTTTTGACTTTAGCTCCACCATGTCTTTGATAGCACTGACGTGTTTTTGCTAAGCTCCGAGTTGATTTTTCTAGCTCCGGTTTTTGGGTTTACTAGTTCCGACTAGTTCTGGTTAGCTCCAGCACTAGGTCCTGTTAGTTTTGTAAGCTCCAGCGGGAGCTTGGTTGTACTAGTTTTGGTAAGCTCCGGTGCTAGGTTCTACTAGCTTTTGTTAGCTCCGGCTCAAGGTCCGGGTTGCTCTGGCAAGGTCCGGAACTTGACCGTAGTGCTTCTGCTTTTCATTTGCAATGTTTCATACTTGCTTTACATTGTTGGAAAGATTTCTTAGTACTAATTTGCTATGTTTTTGGTGCGTTTTGGTTGATATGGATAATATAGTGTTTTGATATGCTTTGCCACATGCTTATGTGAGGTGCTCACGTAAGGTGTTGTGTTCGGAACTAACTTGAGTCAAGTTGAGGACTTGGGCTCGTATGGATTGGTTGTTTATTCATGTGCAGGTGTTGCTTGAGTTCAATACATGGCTGGTGACGGGATCCATTGGACTAGTCTCAGGGAGGAGATGAGGTTCCAACAACCAAATTCAGGAGGAATTGTGGTTGAGCTGATTAGGAGGTTGCACAGCATGATTGAATCAAGAACAATGCATATGAAGGTATCGTGGATGTCATTGGAAGATGTTTGCATGTGTGCAAGGAGTGCATGGACGTGGCTGCATGGTTCCGAGGCGTGATGAAGTGATGTGGACGTAAAGAATTGGTCGGAAAGGTCCAACCGACTAGGTTATGGACTCAGGCTGCGACTGAGTCAGGTTTGACTCAAATATGGAAAGATTTGAGTTGGTTATGATAGGATTTCGTGTGGGTCACGAATTTGAGTTGTTTAGGAATGTGGGATACGTTCCTAAGGTGTTTGGAAGTCTTAAGATTGCTTCTATCTGCGTATAGAAGAATCTTGAGCAGTTATGGAAAGTTACGATTCGTGATCTGAGTAGGATTGGAGTCCTAGTTGATATTGGGTTGGCCTAAGGGCTGGTTATATAAGCAAGGGAGCCCAGAGCTCGCGGTGCACTACTTTGGGGCTGTTCCTCTTGTGTTCTATTGAATAAAATTCGTAGTTTGAAGGAACTTTTGTGCCTTGTTCGTCCGACTTGTTCTAGACAAGTTTTACTCGTCGAGTTTCTGGACAGCACTACCTTTCGTCGGTGGTTTTATCATAACTCGAGTTTTACAGATCCAATTGACGTGATTCTTTTTGAGTTTTCTTCAAAACTTTATTGTCTATCATCTATCAAAATTTCACGGTCATTGGATTTGTGGTCTATGATCTACACAAGTTTCTTTGCAGCATTCCAGAACTGTTTTTTTTCTCGGGTAGGGCAGATTGACCATTGTTTGATCTTTCGATCATAACTTGAGTTTTTCTTGACGGATTTGAGTGATTCTTTTTGTGTTGTCTTCGTGACTTGATTCTCTCTGATATCTGTCACTTTTGTCACGGTGAAACACGTTTAGATTAGTCTCACACACGATTTCTTTAACAGATCGTTTTTCTGCCAAAAGGGTTTGGGGTTTAATTGTTTCCGCTGCGTAAGATATTTAAATCTACCATTCACCCCCCCTCTGGTAGATTTTCACGTGCTCTTCGATCCTACACATAGCAATGGTTGCTATCTTCTCTTCTTCATCGGAGGAGGATTCCTCATTTGAATCCCACTCCTTTCCAAGATGGGTATGTCTGGATTGCTTCTTCTTCTTCTTGAAGTACTTCTTCTCTTTGGACTTGCCCTCCTTCTTCTTATTTTCTTCATGTGGGCAATCCACAACGAAGTGACCATACTTGCCACATTTGTAACAAGCCCTTTTTGATCTTGTCTTGGGATTGTCTTTTCTCTTGCTTTCATGATGGTAGCTCCCCCTCCTTCTTCTAAACATTCTCTTAAAGTTGTTGATGAAGAGAGCCTCTTCCTCATTAGTATCGAGACTCTCTTCATCACTCTCTTCCTTTTCTTGTGATATTGATGATGTTTCCTTGAATGCAACATCCCTTTTCTTGGAGGAGGAAAGCTTTTGTTGATCATTGTAGAACATAGCTTCTTGCTCTATCATCTCATGGTTGATGATCCTACCTAGCACTTCTTTGAGAGTCATCTTGTAAAATCCCGGGCTCTCACGAATTAGTGAGCAAAGAGTGACGTTTCGAGGCATGAATGCTCGAATCATACTCTTTACCACCTCGTGGTCGGTTCACCGGGTGCTTCCATATGACCGACTCTTGCTGATGAGAGTCTTGAGGAGGTCGTACATGTATTGGGGGGACTCACCATCCATGATGGTAAACCTCCCAAGATCTCCTTCGATCATCTCGATCTTCGCCTCCCTAATGCCGTAGTTGCCATCATGCGCCGTCTTGAGGGTATCCCATACCTCCCTGGCAAACTCCAACCCTTCTATGCGGTTGTTGACGGATGTTATATTCCAATTCCATCCATCAATTTAACTCAATTATGTGAAGGATCTGTCATTTCTTGCACACATCACCTTTCTATCTAACCCAATTCCACTTTGACTTGGAGAAATATGTGTATGCAGCATTTTATGCAAGAAATGAGGAAATGTAGAGGGACCAATCCTATAAAATATCATCCCAGCCAATCAGGCGACAACACGTGGCATCTCATGGATCAAATGGCCCACAAACAGAAGTATCCGAGGAGATCCAATGGTGTATCACCCATATACATCAATGGGACCCACCTGGCAGCCACCTAGAGAAAGCACACGAGAAACGGTGCAGTGACCAGGTCGGCCGAACCAGGGGTCAGCTGACCTGGTCTTCGCACCAAACTCGGTCAGCCTCCACGTGTTGGCTCCTCCTGGCTCCTTGGAGACAATGGTGACTGATTCGCGCTCTTGTGGTGGCGAGAACCGACCTCAACACTAGTATAAATAGGACCCCCTACCCCTCACTTCAACACACACCACTTGGGCATCATTCTATTGTATACACTATCTTCCATTGTCCTTAGAGGAGTTAGGATGTAGAGAGAAGAGCCTCTAGTCCCATGTCCTAATTGGGAAAGGAGTAGATGGAGTATTTCTTCCCAATTCCACATTGGGAAAGGTATGGCTTATGTATTCCTTCTTGTATTTGTGACTTTGTGCTCAATAAAGATATGATCTTTAGTCTTCTTTTATACGTATACTTGGACAAAGCGTTTCTTGTTTGATTGTGGAGTTCATATATGTTGAAGGTATAGTCTTTATGATTTCACTCTCATGATCACATCTTATGGTCATAAACACTGTAGACCCCCACTATAGTCTATGTAGTTATGATATGATTATGTTCATATGAATGACTTATGCTATGCTTCAACATTGGTTCAATGATGTTTAGGTTAGTCATTGCCTTAGGATGGCTTGTGCCATGGCTCCTAAGGTATTTGCTTAGTATGCTAGCATGGTGCTAGGGTATTTAAGTAGCGTTGAATTTCTCGTAGACCCACAGATTGAAGAGGTAGGCAGTAAGTGGTGACAACCCTATCTGTCCTTTGTAATCCTCCACGTTCAGCTATGGCACAGGCTATTGCCGGGAGTCGCCCTAGTATTGCTAGGGGTAAGCCCGTGCCCCATGTGTTGAATAGCGTTGCATAGGAATTCATCATTGACATGACCATTAGTATCTACATTAGGCTATGTATATGTATTAGAAGCATTGTAGGATCAACTCTCTAACTCTCAATCCAATCTCCCTCTATGACCCATTTTACCCTTTAGAATAGATTGCCTAGGTATGTGTCACACTACCCCTACTATCAACTGACCCCTGTCCGGATAATGGATTAGTATCCCATAGCTTGACCATAAGAGTAGTATATACTTTACTCCATTTCTTTCCTTTGGGATAAATACGATACCCTTGGGAATACTCATGGGTGAAATGCTACAACGGTATCTTCCGTGCGCTTGCAGATCTCATCTCTTTACCGAAGATGATCTATGGTGTTAAGAAATACCAACAAGCATTTATGGCGCTGTTGCCAGGGACGATTTGTTAGTATATCTTAGGAGCCGTCAACAAGCATTTGTGGCGCCGTTGTCGAGGAAGGCAAAGGAAGTGAAGGATAGCTATCACTTGTGATTAAGCTATAGGTACTAATAGTTATTAGACAGGATTACCCTTGTTTGTTTTCTACTTTGTGTGTAAACAGGGTTGTGTTGGCCAACCCATTGTATGGGATGGCCAACGCGGACGCAAGTGCTAAACTGCAAGATGATTTAAGGCGTACCTCAACAAATGTCTGCTAGGCAACACCATTGCCTTTTTGCGGGAGAATTTCAGCTTTCAGTAGGAGCCAAAGTCATCCATACCCAAGCTTGGGGAAGGCTCCAAGAAGTTCTTCTTGGTTTGCCTCCACCATGGGGTGGATAGTTGGCTCTTCATCAAACACTTGTGTCATGGGTTGGCTCCACCAATCCATGACCACATTCATGCTGGAGCTAAAGGAGTCCTATTCTCATTCATCATGGATGAGAAGAAGGTCTCAACTCAAGGGGTGGATTGAAGAATGCTCAAGTTCCCATAGCTTGTCATGCACACCACTTCACAAGGTGGATATGCTAGTTATGGAACTACACCTCCCATTGAAGTGGCATGAATATACAAGTCGTTAGAGATTTGTTTGGATATTCCAAGTCGTGGATATTCACATGATTTGTGAAAATCCATGTCATCATGGGACGCGTGGGAATTATTTCCCTAAGACCCATGAGGACCTTTTTCAAACAACAACTCCAATGGCTACCATTCACAAGGAGGTCAAGGGTGGAATTAACATCACCCTTGTATTCGAGGAGGCTATGGCTTTCCAAGGGATTTAAGTTCAACTAGCCTACCTTGAAGTATCATGGCCAAGCAGAAATCAAGACAACATTCACATGAAGATCTTGGCCAAGGACAAGAATGTAAGGAGCATTCAAAGTCCAAGATATCCCACATCACTGGTTGGGATTCCCACACTTCGACCAAACCCATTCAACCTAGGGCAGGTGACATTGTGGATGAAGCGTTTCTTGTTTGATTGTTGAGTCCACATGTCATCATGCCCAAGGAAGCCTTTGATCCATGATCAAGGTATGAGTTGATTCAATGGAATATCAATATGGTCAGAGTGGCACCCTTGAGAAGGACAAAGCCTTACCATGCTCATGAAGGAATACATTCAAGAGGAAGAACCCATCGCTACAACAACACGTCTATATCAAGACAACGGGGAGAGGCTAGGGCCACCATGTGGCCCACGTGTCCAAATGACAGCCAAATGAGTTTGGCATGTCAAAACAAAAGAAATCTTCCACATCTTTAACTTCGGGATTGGACAACAAATCATCACGCTGAACAGAACGGAGGTAAGTCCTACTCATCGGACTTCAAAAATTCGGTGAGTCCTTGCCAATAGGTTAATTGGTAGTTATCTCATATTTATTTTCCAAATTGCATCAACCCTTGCATTTGCATGTTTGAAATTCCACACTTGCATGTTGGAATGTAAAATTTCCAACCATCATGAAACTAAAAGTTTGAATTAGGGGAGAAATTTAATTGGATATGAACTACGTGCATGACCACTTGAATTTATCTTCCTAGTTCAAACCAAAAAGATTTTCTTTGACCCTCATTGCATTTACAAGTTATTTCAAGCTGGAAAGAAAATTTGAAAAGTGGGTTCAATTTGCTTTTAGCTAACGTAACCCGTTTTCGAGTTGTTTTGTGTGTTCTTGATTAAAGTGCAGCTTGGTCAAAATTGTGAAGAGGTGGTATGGCGAGAAAGTGGAAGGTTTCATGAAGCTCAAATCACCATTGGGAGGATTTGAGAACACTTCTCTATTTCAAAGTCATTTTGAGTTTGAGGAAGAGAAATGGTCAAGAGGATGACCCAATGGAGGAGCCAGAACCAAATCCATCGCCAAATCCAACCTCAACTTGGCATTTGACATCAATCATCAAGCCTACACCAAAAATCAAGGTTGTGAGTTTCTCACACAAAGACCTTCGTCACCAACTAATCTCCAAATGAGGTATGAGTTTAGAATTTTCCATTGTTTGGTTTGCCATAGAATTGAATGTATTTGCTTGCATTTGTGAGGAAGGTTGACACTTCCTCATCATTCAATTCTCAAGCATCCTCACAAGAGTAAGCGTGGGTATTGACTTTTGGATCTCTAAAAGGAAATCCCACCTTACTTGAAAAAATATCAAACAAGTACTTAGAATCCTTGAAGTATTGTTTTGTAAACTTAGTCATTTTTGTTGAGGTTTAGAAAATAAAACTTTTGGGCATAACTTAATTGGTGAATTGGCATATAGGAACTTGGGCATAGTGACAGCCATAATTTTTAATTGAGCTTCATGCATTGATGGTGTCAGTAGATTTCAAACTCCTAAGAATAAGTGATATCCTTGCTCTGAAATTGAATTGCATTTTTAGGAGGAGTCACTAAATTTCAAATTCCTAGTGAAGTTCTGGAGGATAAAATTGAGAATCTTGTTTGTCATGGTCTAAATGATAAAATTTGCTCCTGAAAGCTAAGATGGTTAGAGACTTTAAAAGGCGTAGGGATCCATCTAGTGTATTTCTATCACATGCATTGCTATGAGTTGGAGCTTTAGAAAATATGCAGCATGAATTATCCATAAAGCTCCACTCTTATCAATGAATAACACATTGATCATGGATACACTTTACATTGGAACCAATGCATCTTTGATTTTGTTCTTCCCCGTATATACAAATGAAAGTTCGGTTACCTAACTTGAACGTTCATTTGCACAAGTATCGGGAGCTAACCATCCCTCTCTATTCAAGAGAGGAAGTTTGTAGGAGTAATATTACTATGCAGACATTCAAGTAGCTGATTGTTGGGATCCCTAGAGGATCCCATTTCAACATCTCTTGGCCAAGGAGTAAATGAGGATGGTTGATACCTATTGGAAATTATGCCCGAAGGTCAATCATAACTATACGAGGCTAGAGATTTGAAATGGGAACCCTCCATGAGATCCCAATGGGCTGCCACGAATGGGTGAGAGCATTATGCTCTCAACTATTCTAAGCACTCATTCAAGCTCAAGGGATTTGCCACCATCATTGGGTACAAGTTGTTCCTATGTGGCTAAGAGTTATGATGTACCATGACCAAGGAATGACAAGATCACACCCAATTTATATTGGGTGCAAGTTGTTCCTATGTGGCTGGAAGGTATGTCATGCCTTAGCCAAGGAACAACAGATCACACTCAACCCATGTTGAGTGCATGTCATTCCTTTGTGGTTCTAGGTATGTTGTACCTTACCCAAGTAACAACTGATCATACCCAATGCATGTTGGGCACATGTCACTCCCTTATGGCAAAAAGATATTGTCGGTACCCTGGGTACCATATACCCCTTGGGATTGCAAAGATCTCAAGGGAATATCATCTACTCGATCTGAAGACCTTCAGAGGCCCACATGTCAGACATAATCGGACCCGCTTCCCCAACTTGGTTAGTCCTAGGGTCGCCACATGTACTATCAAACCGGAGCCACCGCCCACAAGGGGGAAGCTCCGGGCTATGTACCATAGCGGCACCTCCGGACCTAACCCCAGACCGAGGGAAGCTCCGGAACTGACACGTGTTGGGTAGCACCGGAACTATCTGTTCCCCACAGTATGCTCCAGAGCTGCCACGTGTCCAACCGTCGAACCTTCAGCCTGTAACCTCCGAAAGACTCCACAACGGCTCCAGATCTTTAAAGGGAATCAAGGACTTCAAGACCCGATTAAGTGTCATTAATGCTATATTAATGACACACGATCGGTCGACCTTAATTACCAGTAACGGTGCTAATGTCGGGCCAGGCTAACTTGTAACGGCCTGTCCTTGTACTATAAAAGGACAGGCCGACGATACATGGGACACATGGGGACTTGACGCGCTCACTCTACACTCTAAACTCACTTTGAGCTCATACAACCAATACAACACCAACACATCCCGTGGAGTAGGGTATTACACTCAGGCGGCTCGAACCACGTAAATCTTCGTGTCTATTGCGTCGTTTGACATATCACCTTCTTGAATCTCCACGCGCCCACACTGAACCTCAAACTCCTCTAACACTCTAGTAGTGTCGGGAGATCTGACAGATCAAAACCACCGATAGTTGGCGCGCCAGGAAGGGGGCGCCTGAGACTTCAAGAATGGTGGACTCAGTGGACTCAGCTGCTGGATCATCCAACGGTCATCCCGCTGTTCAAGCTGTTGGGGGCAATCCCTCCAATATGCAGCCACTAGCAGGAGCCCCAGTTCCAGCAGGAGTCACGTTACCACCACCGCCGCCTCCAGTAGCAAATCAAGCTGGGAAGCGCGATGGTGCACCAGCGTCAATCACTGCGTCGGCAAATCATGACAACCCGAAACACACGCTCCATGCAGCACGTGCTCTTCTTCAGCGCCAACCACCTCCGGACGCATCCCGGAATGCAATGGAGAAGTGGAGGGCCGATGTGGAACACTTGGTTGCAGCAGCAGCCGACCGCATCAGCAACCAGGGTCCTCCTCCTTCAGGACGGGCCCTGTCGCAGTGACGGACCTTGTCTGGCAGACTTGGTCCGCACGTTTCCAACAACAGGAGACGTGCTGCGTCGGAGCAAGTGACGTCGTTGCCCTCCGGGGCATGGCGCACTCACACGGTGTCAAGGCTTTCAACTCATGACCTCCGGGCGGAGCTTGATCGCCGGTACCGTCAACAAGACAGCCGAGTCCATATTGAGCGTGCTCGTGAAAGACGAGAAGCTCAGGACATTCCTGCTCCTGAAGGAGTAGGAGGAGGCTGTTCGGCCCTGGCCATGCATCTGCGTATGGTCAGGTGGCCACAGAAATTCCGGCCTCACCTGCCGGAGAAGTTTGACGGGACCGTTAATCCCATTGAATTTCTTCAAATTTACTCCACTGCTATCCTAGCAGCTGGAGGAAATGAGGCCGTAAAGGCCAATTATTTTCTAGTGGCTTTAACTGGGACCGCCCGGTCCTGGTTTATGAGCCTTCCACCCAACTCCATCAACAGTTGGGAGGAGTTGTGCCGGCAGTTCACCGCTGACTTTGGGAGTTCAAACACCTGACCAGGCACTGAACTGGACCTTTTTGCAGTCGTGCAAAAAGGGGGAGAATCCCTACGATCATTCATCCAGAGATTCTCTCAGGTATGAAACACTATCCCTTCTATCTCTAGCGCTTCTGTCATTGTGGCATTTATACAGGGTGTACGGGATAAGAAGATGTTGGAGAAACTGGCGATCAAGGAGATCACAAGTGTCACGGAACTCTTCAGCTTGGCTGACAAATGTGCTAGAGCTGCGGAGGGCCGTGAAATGCACTCCAAACCACCTTCGGAGGATCACAAAAAATCCTCCAAAGGCGAAGCCACTACCTCCGGGAGTGGCAAGAAGAAGAAAAAGACCAATGGCAAGAAGAAGCCGTCGGACGGCGCATCTAATGCTGCAGCTGCTGTAGCTCCCGGTGGCCGGGGGCCAAGCCTCGAGAAGCGACCTCGACCATCTTCAGAAGACGGTAGCAAACCCAAGGTGTGGTGTCCAATTCACGAAAAGGACAACCACAGTTTGGAAGACTGCCGAGAGGTCCAAAATCTTGTCGAGCGCTACAACAAGCGCCGAGAAGAAGCTTCTTTCCGACAGAGGGAAGGAAAGCAAAAAGTTGACGAAGCTCCGGCTGAAGAGGAGTTAGGTTTTCAGGATCCAAAAAAGGTCCTGAAGGCCGTCTACACCTCCGTCGACGACGGTTCTGACGTCTCTGACAACGAGCGTCGGAAGACCATGAACACCATTTTTGGTGGATCATGGGACATCATCTCCCGTCGCATCCTCAAGACAATGCGCCGAGACATGGCCGCTGTAGCTCCTACAGCCAGGACGGAGATTCATCGGAAGTGGATGGACACGACCATCACTTTTGATGCTTCGGACTACCCTCGAAGCATGGTTGGAGCAGGCCAGTTGCCTTTGATGGTATCTCCTACCATCAATAACATCCAGCTCCATCATGTTATGGTAAACGGAGGTTCAGGGCTCAACCTCATAAGCTTTGAAGCTTTTACCAAGCTTCAGCTCCGACTTTCGGATCTATATCCCTCCCGACCTTTCTCTGGAGTAGGTCCAGGAGCCATTACCCCACTTGGTGCTATCACTCTCCCCGTTACCTTTGGGACCCGGGAGAAGTATCGCACTGAAAAGTTGCTCAGATCAACTTACCTTTCAACGCCATCTTGGGCAGGCCTGCTTTGTACGAATTCATGGCAGCTGCTCATTATGGCTACTTGGTGTTAAAAATGCCAACACCAGTAGGCGTTCTCCGGATCCGTGGAGATCGTACTTCTAGAGTAACTGCTCTGGAAGAACTTCATGCGCTTACTACGGCGCAAGAGGAGGACTCCAGGCAGGAACAAGCTCCAAAAACCCCGAGCATTCGTCAGCAAGGCTCGACTTCTGCACCTCGTGTGCAGCCAAGCGGCGACACCGACATTCCCGTCAAAGTCGTCCAAATCGGTTCCGATGCCACTCAGACCACCCGTATATCGGGAGGACTGAATGACAAATAGGAACTCGCGCTCATCACTTTACTCCGGGCTAATGTCGACGTGTTTGCTGGCAACTATCACAAATGCCTGGGATCCCCAAGGAAGTGATTGAGCACAATCTGAAGATCTACCCTGACGCCCGGCCCGTGCACCAGAAGCCTCGGAATCAATCCGTGGAGCAACAGAACTTCATTCGACAAGAAGTGAAGAAGTTGCTCGAAGCTAGATTCATCCGAGAAGTCTTCCATCCAAAATGGCTGGCAAACCCAGTCGTCGTGCCCAAGGCCAGCGGGAAGCTTCGGGTGTGTATCGACTACACAACATTAAATAAGGCATGCCCGAAAGATCCATTCCCACTACCTAGAATAGATAAGATAGTGGATTCCACCTCCAGGTGTGAATTACTGTGTTTCCTAGATGCATATTCTGGGTATCATCAAATCAGAATGTCTAGGGAAGATGAGGAGCATACCTCTTTTATCACAGTAGATGGATTGTACTGTTATACAGCCATGCCATTTGGTCTCAAGAATGCAGCTTCAACCTTTGTACGAGCTATGTACAGAACTTTTGAAGAACTCATTAGAGACATAGTGGAAGTGTACGTCGATGACATCGTGGTCAAGGTCAAGAACAAGGAGTCACTCCTTGACACCTTACAAGCTGTCTTCGACAAGTTGCGGGTCACGCACACAAAGCTAAACCTAGACAAGTGTGTCTTCGGGGTTAGCTCCAGAAAACTTCTTGGTTTCCTGGTAATTCACCGGGGCATAGAAGCTAATCCGGTGAAGATCAAAGCCATTGAAGACATGCGGCCACTAGCACGCATCAAGGATGTCCAAAAGCTTATTGGATGTCTAGCAGCCCTTAGCCGGTTCATTTCAAGACTGGCGGAACGGGCACTTCCCTTCTTCAAGTTATTGATGAAGTCCGGACCATTCCAATGGTCTGAAGAAGCAGAAAAGGCGTTCTAGGAGCTAAAACAGTTCCTCACCACCCTACCAACTCTGGTAGCTCCGAACCCTGGTGAGCCTTTGCTGCTTTACATTTCAGCAACTGACGAAGTCGTTAGTATGGTCCTGGTTGCGAAGAGATTAGAACTATCCCATGCTCAGGAATCCAGACCCCTCTGAGAGGGTCCGGAGGTTCCTGAAAGTGAGTCTGGGTCCCAGCTCCCAGACTTGAGTTCACAAAAAGTTACTTTAGAAGACTCAGACCCCTCCAGGAGGGTCCAGGTCGTTTCTGGAGAAGCTCCGGGTCCCTCCAGCCAGGACCCGGAGGTCCCCGAAGAAGGTTCAGATCCCTGAGGGAGGATCTGGGTCGGTGAAGAGGAAGCTCCGGGCCCCTCCGGGAGGGTCCGAACCATCTAGCGCCCAGTGTACTTCATCAGTGAAGTACTGTATGACGCCAAGACTCGATACCTAGAGGTGCATAAGCTGCTCTATGCAGTTCTCATTGCCTCCAGGAAGCTTCACCATTACTTCCAAGCTCACAAGATTTCAGTGGTGACCTCTTACCCACTTCGAGCAATTTTGCATAATCCCAATTCAACTGGGAATATTGCAAAGTGGGCAGCGGAATTGGCTGAATTCAATCTCGAATTCATTTCAAGACAAGCAATCAAGAGTCAAGCATTCGCGAATTTGGTGGCGGAATGGACTACCTCTCCATCAAACCCTGGGGGCCCCAGTGCAAAAGCCGGAACACAAGGCTCCAGTCTTCACTGAGCCTCACTGGACCCTCTACTTTGACGGCTCCATGCAAAAGCAGGGGGCCGGAGCTGGAATCCATTTCCTCGCACCAACCGGAGAGAAGGTAAAATACATGGTACACCTTGACTTCAAGGCGACCAACAACATGGCGGAATACGAAGCACACATCTACGGACTAAGGGTGGCACTATCATACGGTGTCAAGCAACTGCTGGTCAAGGGAGGTTCACAGCTCATCATTAAGCTAGTGAAGGGTGAATGCTCCTGCAACAATCTCTAGCTAGCTGCTTACCTCCTTGAAGTCCAGAGGCTTCAACAGGACTTCGAAGTCCTAGATCTCCACCATGTCCGGCGTGCCCTCAATGCTGAAGCTGACGAACTCTCGACGAAAGCGTCAACCGGAGCTCCGGCTCCTGACGGAACTTTTGTTCGGAGGTTGTCAAAACCCACAGCTCAGCCTGTCGAACTGAGCAAAGGGGGCGAGATCAGCATCCCGAAGCTGACAGTCCCGATGGCCCTGTTACCATGTCAGCCATCAAGGGTCGTAGGTGTTGTCAGAAGCTCCGAGCAACCCAACACGCAAGACTCAACTGCTCAAGTTAGCTCTGATGCATGGATCTCAGAGATCCGGAGCTACTTGAAAGACAACATTCTTCCTGACGATGATGTATCCGCTGACCGGATAGTCAGATTGGCTAAAAGATACACATTGGTAGAAGGGGATCTCTATCGGCGCGGTGCCAACGGCGTCCTAATGCGGTGCATCACAAGGAAAGAAGGCTACGAGCTCCTCGCAGAAATCCATGGAGGCGAGTGTGGGAACCACGCGTCTTCCCGCACGCTGGTCGGTAAAGCCTTCCGGCATGGCTTCTACTAGCCTACAGCACTCCAGGATGCAACTGAACTGGTGAAGAAATGCCAAGCATGCCAATTTCATGCAAAGCAAATTCACACACCGGCTCAGCCTCTACAAATGATACCTCCTACATGGCCCTTCGCCGTGTGGGGGATGGACATCTTGGGACCTTTCCCAAGAGCCATCGGAGGTTACAAGTTCCTGTGTGTGGCCATTGACAAGTTCACCAAGTGGTCGGAAGCGACACCAGTTGTGACAATAAACAAGCAATCTGCTATCAACTTTTTGCAGTCCATCGTATGCAGATTTGGAGTCCCAAACAAAATCATTACTGATAATGGGACCCAATTCACAAGCTCAGCATTTCAAGGATATTGCGAAGACCTCGACATTCAAGTTTGCTACGCCTCCGTAGCTCACCCGGCAAGCAATGGCCAGGCCGAGAGAGCAAATGCTGAAATCCTGAAAGGACTCAAAACGCGCACCTATGAGCGCTTGAAAAAACATGGAGCCAACTAGATTGAAGAGCTTCCGCCCACTCTATGGGCCAACAGGACAACTCCAAACCGGTCAACTGGAGAGACACCTTTCTTCCTGGTGTACGGAGCTGAAGCAATCCTTCCTCCGGAAATCACCTTGGGGTCACTCCGGGTCCGGACCTTCGACGAAGCCACGCAGGACCAGCTCCGGCGTGAAGACCTAGACCTCCTCGAGGAGGGAAGGTGCCAAGCAGCTGTTCGGAATGCCCGATACCGCCAAGCCTTTCGGTGCTATCATCAGCGGCATGTACACAACCGGCAGCTCGAGGAAGGCGATCTGGTGCTACGGAGAATACAATCCAGAGAAGGGTTAAACAAACTCTCCCCCAACTGGGAAGGACCCTTCCGAGTGATTAAAGTATCCCGTCCCGAAAGCGTTCGCTTGGCAACCGAGGATGGGACACCTCTCCCAAATCCTTGGAACATTGAGCACCTCCGTAAGTTCTACACCTAATATCATGGAGGTGAGTCTGTAGTAACTTGAGGTGTATGTTATAGAGTCATTGTATAGAGTCGGGCAGTTCCTCCGGGAGAACCGCCGGATCTTTCCCGGAAGGTTCGCAAAGTTCATGCAACGCTTGTCACAGTCTCAGGACTAAAAGTGTGGCTAGCTACCCTGGGTCAAACGAGAAATGAAACACGCTTAGCCTGGTTCCGTACCCTAAGAGTGTACTTGTTTCCCTTGTACCCCGGACCAATAATGAAAGACATCTTCATGTGAAACAGACTCCACGTGCATTTACTTTGTACAGGCTCAACATTTTTTATTTTTCTCTTTCTTGTCTATAACAATGATAGGCAATTTTAAGAAATTTTAGTTCGACTGGTTCATATATGATTCGAGCTGTATTGTCGATTCTTCTGGATTCAAATATTGTTCATGGCCGACTCGCCTGAATGCCGCCAAGCCAATCTAGGGCCGGAGTGTTCTATCGACTTAGCCTGGTCAAGCACCCTAAGTATGCCACTCTACCTACACCCCGGCAGGCCGAAGTAAGGCGGGTCCAAGTACAATTGGATCCAAAAGAAAGAAGGCAATGCGTTCGATCGCATTCAGAACCGTGTTTGACCTAAAATTTTCTTGAGAATCGTAAGCCACGACAAAGTTATAGGCAAGGAGCGAATTTTACTATTTTTCTTGGCTTCAGTGTGCAGGAAAAATAAAGAATCCATGTTGATGGAGAAAAGCCGGAGCTGACAAAGCTCCGACTCCCCCTAGGTGGCTTATAATCGATGTTGAACATTGAAAACGAGCATCACCAGAGCAACCAAGCTCCGGTAAAGCTAGGGGGCCATCCGTCGACGTAGAATAAAAGATGGTGAGAAGATTCCACAAACAGAGTCTGATGCCGACAAACTACGCGTTGGCAAAGGTCACTGCCGGAGCTACGAAGCTCCGACACCCCGGAGGTCTAACTATCGATGCTCTACACGTTGATAAGAACTACTGCCGGAGCTACTAAGCTCCGACAATCTCAGGGGGCCTTCACTATCGAAGACTTCGGACCTAAATTCTACAAGTTCGAAGCAAACGAGTGTTCAACAAAACACAATATCCTCTTGGTACATGTTCACAATCAAATTGTGTACATCTACCAAGGGGCCAAGTGAAGACAAAAGTGTTGAAGACAAAAAATGAAATTCGCAAAAATTTGGATTTCATTCATCTGGAGACAAGGGATTACAAAATTGGGGGAGAAAAAGAGAGAATACAAGTGGGAGCTACAGAGATGGTCCTAGACCCTATGGAAGAACTGGGCGACCTTCTGAGCAACCTCCGACACGTTGGCTCGGGTGGCTTCACCTTCTCCTTCAACGGGACCTTCAAGCACCGGGTCCAGAGGGAATTGGGGATCCAGGCTGGTGTAGCACGTCAGCACATACTCTGCGACGTTCTTCGCCAGGGATTGCCCCTCAACCTCCAATTTGTCCTGGATGACATCGCCCACCTTGGAGAGTTTGCTACCTGCCGAGCTCAATGCCTGCAACGCCAGGTCCGGCTCCGGCTCCGGATCATCCGGACGCGCTGGACTGAAGCCCATCGGTGTCAGCGCGTCGTTGGCTTTGCTCAGGAACTCCCAAACCTGTAGGGAGTCCGCAGCCCTCAAGCCCTTCAATTCTTCCAAGGATCTTTTGGCTACCGCCAGTTCAGAATTCTCGCGAGCGAGGCGCTCAACCTCTTTGGCATTTTGCTGAATCATTTCAGCAACCTGCTTCTCGAGTTTTCCGAGCTCCTCCTCCCGGAGATAGATCTTGTTCCGGTGGTCAACCAGGTCCTTCTCCCTACCCCTCACTTTCTTCTCCCTGGCAGCGATGGCACACTCTTGCTCGTAGAGTTCCTGCCCCCGCACCCAGGCCTTCTCCTCCTCCTCAGTGCAGCGCTCTTCCAATTTCTTGGCGCGCTCCTCGAGGCCCTTGTCAGCCAGATCCACCTTTTCGGTGAGCTCCTCCTCCCTCTTCAGGACGTCATCCCGCAGCTCTAGGAGTTTTTGCTCTTCATCTTCGATCCTCTTCTCCCTCTCCTCAAGTGCCTCCCGGTGCTTGATGAGAGTAGTGTTAATGGCTCCTGGCGCTTGATCAGCCGCACTATTAGCTGCCTTGGTCTGCTCATAAATGGCCCGGGATTGAGCATCGAGGGCGCGAGTCAAGCTCTCCCTGTCATCCAATAATTTGCCCCAGTATTCCAGGTGGACCTTCTCCTGCTTGATCCATTTTTTGTCATCTGCCAGCCTCGACTGCGCCAGCTTGGTCTCGAAGTAGAGCCGATTACGCCACCTCCTAAGGGTTTGGTGCTCCTCTTCAAGAGCCTTGCTGTCATGGAAGAATGCCAGTTGAACTTGACGCAGGCTGGAGCAGGCGTTGTCAATAGACAATGACAACGGAATAGGATCCGGACCTGCTGGGGTCTCCTTCGCTGGTTCCAGCGGGTTTTCAGTTACCAAAATTGGGTCCCACTCCACAAGAGTGGTCCCCTGAGCCTCCACGGCACTAGGGCTTTCTTCCGGGATGGCCTCAGTCGCCATCAAGGAGGGTCCCGCTGATGAAGTTCCGACCTCCAGAAGTGGTTCCGAAGGACCAGCCGCTAGATCTTCGTTCGCCCCCTCGGGCAGGGGGCCAGCGACTTCATCAGGGCACTCCGGTCCAGCCACGGATACCTCCGGCCTCGTCACTCCCGGAGCAGGGGCTGCTTCTGGCTCCGGCCTGGGCACCTCCTCTACTGGGGGCTCGAGCGCTGACGCCTTCGCAACGACCGGCTCGTGCGCTGGAAGATCTTCAACACTAGCCGGCCCTGCGGCAGGAGCTTCAACGGCAACAGGCTCGGGAGCCAGAAGGTCTTCAACATCAACCGGCCCTGCGGCCGGAGCTCCAGCAACAACCGGCTCTGCAGTCGGTGCTTCAGAGGTAGCCAGCCTAACCGCCGGGACTTCCTCAACATCCGGCGCGCACGCCGGGACTTCAATTACCTCTGGCTCAACCGCCGGGGCTTCAACAATTTTCGGCTCTAGGGCAGGAATTACTGCTTCCTCCGGCTCAACGGCCGAAGCTTCCATCATCTCTACACCAGGACCCAGAGCTTCAACCTCCGGGGCAGGTACCGCTGGCGCATCTTCTCTCCCGCGGTCCGGCGCTACCATGGGAGTCTATGGGGATGAGTCAAGGTCCATGACCACGACAGCTGGCGCCGGATCTGTCGCAGCTTCAGCCACCACTTGGGGCGGCGCCGGGACAGGAGCAGAAGCTTCCGCCCTCATAGCTTCAGCTGCTGTGGCTGAGGGTGGAGCCTCACTCCTCTTCTTGGGAACGCTGCAGATGATGGATGAAGAAACTTAAAAAATAGTTACTACAACAAAACAACTGTCTGAGGTAAAGACTAAAAATTACATCGGGAGGCTTCCGCACAAGCTTGCGCGGAACCTCTTTCCCGGGCGTTCTGGGCTAACCATAGCCGCCGCCGGCGTGGAAGCTCCGGAAGGCCCCCCGGAACTCATTGCAGCCACGGGCATTTCCCTAGTCGAGGCCCCCCTCGATCGGGAAGGACCTTCGGACCTAGAGGCCTCAACCGGCCCTGGTGCTGGAGTCGCATGCCTGGAGCTAGCACCCCGGGAGGACGCCGCTGCGGGTACAGTCGCCGTAGTTGTAGAAGACCTCCCCCTCCGGGGAGGAGCTGATGCAGAGGTTGTAGGCCTGACAGACCTTCCGTCGACATGTTGCAGCTTCCTCTTCCGGCTCAAGGGTTCATCTGCCAGCTCCTTTCCCTTGCCAAAAACTTCGATCGTTGGCTTCGGGGCAGGGTCGGAGCCACCTTCAGAAGCCCCATGGATCACCACCCTGGAGGTCAATCTTCTCTCGAGCTCCCTGCTGAACTCTACTTCTACGTTCAGAGGGAGAAAAGCTGATGGTGGAGTCAAGTCGTCACCCGCGACGTCGATGCCGTGCTGGAACTTCTTGAGATGAAACTCCAAGGTTGCCCCCGCCATGTTGGACTTCAGCCCGGTCTCGACCCGGTCGTCGTCCATCACACTATTGAGGGCCCAAGCGAGTTTTTATCTCCTCTTCAGCGGTGCCCACCTGTTGACCAGGAAGTTGCAAAACACCGCCTGAGGAGTTAATCCTCCCTCCACGCACTGGCGGATCCTAGTCAGAGCAGGGTTGAAGGCATCCGAAAGCACCAGAGCTTCACTCCAGACTGTAATGTCGATGTTGGGGAGGCCTTCGGGCAGCTCCAGCTTCTCGTGCTCCTCCACCCGGATGACTCTCCAGTCCTTCTTCCAATCATCCCACTTCCCGGAGGGAAACGACCGGATGTACTTGAATGGGCACTTCTTGCGCTTCACGAAGTAGTAGAAGCCAATGTACTCATTGCTCCTACCGGTGGTATGGACGGTGAAGAAGGTCCGGAAGAGTTCAATGCAGGGGGGATGCCCACCCACATCTCACAGATGTGGACGAAGACGGACACAAGAAGAATGGAGTGGGGGCCAAGGTGGTACAGCTGCAGACCATAGAAGTCTAGCAGCATCAAGAAAAATGAGGAAAAAGGTGGGATCAACCCCACCATGGTGTACGAAGAGAAGTCCACCATTTCGCCGGCGTGCTCCTTCTCGAACGGGAGCTCTCCCCCGGCGCAGACCAGGCGGTTGAGTAAGTCCGGGGACCATCCCATGAGGGCCCGGACCTTCTTCAGGTCACCTTCGATCTTCAAACGACTCTCGCGAAGACCCAACTCCATCGCGGCATAGCAAGGCAAGAGAGGAAAAGCGAGCACAAGTTGGGAGTTTGAGCGCAAGATCAGATGAGAGGCGTAAAGAACCCCAGACAGTGCGCGCTTTCCTTCTTAAGTAAGCCCTCGCAACGCTTGGATGGAAACCACAAGGAAGTCGAAGATACTACTCAAAAATTCCACCCAGCCGATGACAAGAGGGCCCGAGACCACCCGGACGATCAAGTCGAGGTTCTTACCCAGGCAAACGGTTGTCATCATGAGGCGGGAAGACCGAAGGCGGTGGCCTGACAAGGCGCGCGGAACCGATACGATTTTTGTATTGGGAACTGGCGACCTTCAATTGCGTGAGATCCGCACGCCAAAGATCTCATTTGCCGCACATGGGATATGCCACACGGCGAGGATTTAACTCCAAACCATCATCAATGGCACATCCGAAGACCTTTGAAGACTAAGTTCAAAAGTCAAAGGATGGACCCACCTCCGGCGGAATGACTTCACCCAAGGAGTCTTCCCCAGAGGTGGGCCCAGGGGGCCACTGTCAGTACCCTGGGTACCATATACCCCTTGGGATTGCAAAGATCTCAAGGGAATATCATCTACTCGATCAAAAGACCTTCGAAGGCCCACATGTCAGACATAACCGGACCCGCTTCTCCAACTTGGTTAGTCCCAGGGTCGCCACATGTACTATCAAACCGGAGCCACCGCCCACAAGGGGGAAGCTCCGGGCTATGTACCATACCGGCACCTCCGGACCTAACCCCAGACCGAGGGAAGCTCCAGAACTGACACGTGTTGGGTAGCACCGGACCTATCTGTTCCCCACAGTATGCTCCAGAGCTGCCACGTGTCCAACCGTCAGACCTTCAGTCTCTAACCTCCGGAAGACTCCACAACGGTTGTGGATCTTTAAAGGGAATCAAGGACTTCAAGACCCGATTAAGTGTCATTAATGCTATATTAATGACACACGATCGGTCGACCTTAATTACCAGTAACGGTGCTATCAAAGCCCGTAACTCGGTTATTAAGGGTAATTAAGTGCTTCAAATGTGTATCAATATTAGTAACCGCCAGGGCCACATGTCAGTCCAGGCTAACTTGTAATGGTCTGCCCTTGTACTATAAAAGGACAGGCCGACGATACATGGGACACATGGGGACTCGACGCGCTCACTCTACACTCTGAACTCACTTTGAGCTCATACAACCAATACAACACCAACACATCCCCGTGGAGTAGGGTATTACGCTCAGGCGGCCCGAACCACGTAAATCTTCTTGTCTCTTGCATTGACATATCACCTTCTTGAATCTCCGCGCGCCCACACCGAACCTCAAACTCCTCTAACACTCTAGTAGTGTCGAGAGATCTACCGGATCAAAACCACCGACAGATATGATACACCTTAGCCAAAGAATGATGAAACATACTCAATGTATGTTGAGTGCACGTCATTCCTTTGGATCTAAAGGTTATCATTATACTAGCCAAGGAATGACAAATCACACCCAACACATGGAGACCCTGATGTGCGGACGATCAACATCGAAAACACTCTATTCGACCACACTCATGGTGTCCATGGGAGGCAACAAAACAATCAACACTCAACCCTCCATTGTTAAAGCCATGCTGCAACAAGGATAGGCCAACTCATGGCCTACCTCCATTTTTAGGGTTTCAACCCCTATCATAGACCTTGATCAAGAATAAGCTTGGGGGAAGACCCCCCCCCCCCCCCCCCTTGAGGTAACTTGTATCACACCCACTACATTTTTATTTCAAATCATCCATTGCATATTTATTTTCCATCCATCCATCATCCACCTTGCATTTTAAAAAATATATATAAAATAGTTTAGATTTGCTTTCATCAAATAAAGATGTGCGGTAAGAATGATTTAGAATTCACATAGATGAAATGATGAATAGTTGCTCTGTTTTATTTTCCTAAGTCTCTAGTTTACAACTTGCTACTCTCCGAATATTGCTTTCATTGGTTTGAATCACTTTTACCTTAATTTGGATGTTGGGGGTAGCAAAAGCTTAATCTAATTCTAGGTTGTTGCAAGACTAGATTGGTAATAGGGCTGCTAGTCCTAGTTTGAAAGTGAAACATAGATTTCCGGAGAAATTCTGAAAAGATTTATGGTTCCCTCAATTGATTGGAAATACCTACCAAAGCCATATGATGTCCATACATAGACAAAACCTTATGCATATGCTATTTGCTTTCACATTGAGCCTAGTCAAACTAGTATAGACCTATGTGAGAAATCATTCAACTCCTTTTGAATTCAATACTTCACTTGCACATGCTATACTTCTACACTAGAAGTAAGCAAAACTCCATCATATCCACCATACCCCAACAAAAAGAGAAACTCCATGTTATTCATGTTGAGTACTCTCTTCAAAATTCATTGCAAAGAAAGGGAGTAGAAGACATGGCTACAAAAAAAAGAGCATGCTTACATCATAAGCATGAAAAAAAAAGAGAGAAAAGAAAAGTAGCCATGTTTCATCCCTGCAAAAGAAAGAGAGATTACACCAAACAGGAGTTATCTCAAGTATCCACATCCACTTCCACTCCATCACACATGCACTAGTCTTGAATCAAAAAGTTTTGATATGAATTCTCCTAAGGCTTACTCTTTTGACTTAGCAATATATGTGATGCAAATATGCCTACTTACTTTCCTTACCAAGCTCCACATACAAGCCATATTCAATGAGTAGGAATAGTAGAGGCACAATGCTTTCGTGAGAAAATATTTCCAGTATCCACAAAGGAGTGACTGAGAGAATCAAATTGAGGTACTTAATATATAAATTAAATTCTCCGGGATTTAAGTGGAACTTGATTTCTAGGCTATGTTTGCTCCATTTGCTATTCTACCTTTCAACTACTCATGAATATAAAAAAGCATAAGCCCCATGATAACTTAAGAAAGGTAGGGTACCATAGCCAATTTCTGCAATACTAGGTAGAGTATCTTGTTGTGCATTAGATACTTTTTAAAATAAGACATTGTAGCAACTCCTGATGATCAACCTAAAGTCTTGACTTTACTCGGGACGAGCAAAGGATAAGCTTGGGGGAGTTTGTTGACGGCTGTTATATACCAATTCCATCCGTCAATTTAACTCAATTATGTGAAGGATCTTGTCATTTATTGCACACATCACCTTTCTATCTAATCCAATTCCACTTGGACTTGGAGAAATATGTGTATGCAGCATTTTATGCAGGAAATGAGGAAATGTAGAGGGACTAATCCTAAAAAATATCATCCCAGCCAATCAGGTGATGACACGTGGCATCCCATGGATCAAATGGCCCACAAACAGAAGTATCTGAGGAGATCCAACGGTGTATCACCCATATACATCAATGGGATCCACCTGGCAGCCACCTGTAGAAAGCACACGAGAAACGGTGCAGTGACCAGGTCGGCCGAACCAGGGGGTCGGCCGACCTGGTCTTTGCACCAAACTCGGTCATCCTCCACGTGTTGGCTCCTCCCGGCTCTCTAGAGTCAATGGTGATTGATTCGCTCGCTTTTGGTGGCGAGAACCGACCTCAACACTAGTATAAATAGGACCCCCTACCCCTCACTTCAACACACACCACTTGGGCATCATTCTATTGTATACACTATCTTCCATAGTCTCTAGAGGAGTTAGGATGTAGAGAGGAGAGCCTCTAGTCCCAAGTCCAAATTGGGAAAGGAGTAGATGGAGTCTTTCTTCCTAATTCCACATTGGGAAAGGTATGGCTTATGTATTCCTTCTTGTATTTTTGACTTCGTGCTCAATAAAGATATTATCTTTAGTCTTCTTTTATACGTATACTTGGACAAAGCGTTTCTTGTTTGATTGTGGAGTTCATGTATGTGGAAGGTATAGTCTTTATGATTTCACTCTCATGATCACATCTTATGGTCATAAACACTGTAGACCCCCACTATAGTCTATGTAATTATGATATGATCATGTTAATATGAATGACTTATGCTATGCTTCAACATTGGTTCAACGATGTTTAGGTTAGTCATTGCCTTAGGATGGCTTGTGCCATGGCTCCTAAGGTATTTGCTTAGTATGCTAGAATGTTGCTAGGGTATTTAAGTAGCGTTTGATGTCTCGTAGACCCACGGATTGAAGAGGTAGGCAGTAGGTGGTGACAACCCTATCTGTCCTTTGTAATCCTCTATGTTCGGCTATGCCACAGGCTCTTGGCGGGAGTCGCCCTAGTATTGCTAGGGGCAAGCCCATGCCCGATGTGTTGAATAGCATTGCATAGGAATTCATTGTTGACATGACCATTAGTATCTACCTTAGGCTATGTATATGTATTAGAAGCATTGTAGGAGCAACTCTCTAACTCTCAATCCAATCTCCCTCTAGGACCCATTTTAACCTTTAGAATAGATTGCCTAGGTATGTGTCACACTACCCCTATTATCAACTGACCCCTGTCCAAATAATGGATTAGTATCCCATAGCTTGACCATAAGAGTAGTATATACTTTACTCCATTGCCTTCCTTTGGGATAAATACGATACCCTTGGGAATACTCATGGGTGAAATGCTACAACGGTATCTTCCGTGCGCTTGCGGATCTCATCTCCTTACCGGAGATGATCTGTGGTGTTAAGAAATACCAACAAGCATTTCTGGCGCCGTTGCCGGGGATGATTTGTTAGTATATCTTAGGAGCTGTCAACGTCAGTTGAACTCCTCTTGAGTCAAAGAAGAGGTAAGTTGCTCATAATTGTAAGGATACCGGGAGTAGTCTTGTGAGCTACTCCCATTGTCGACATTGGTCAAGGCAATTTGCTTGATCTCCTTCTTGGGCACATTGAGATTCTCATGAAGCCGCGCCTTGAGCATATGAACTTCTTCGTCGTCATTTGAATCATCTTGAAAAATTTTGACGTTCTTCGTTTTGGTGTCATCAACGACCACCGGAATCTCGTTGTCACCCTTTTCGACCATTTCTTCTCCGAGTTGTTAGACTCTTTGTGGAGAACCTTGCACTGATACCAATTGAAAGTCACCTAGAGGGGGGTGAATAGGCAATAAGACATGAAATAGCTTAATCGAACAGGATTAAAACGCTGAGGCCGAACTTGTCTAGACAGGGCCGGACTAGTCCGCTCAGCACAGGGTGAAAACCTAAAAACTTGAGTTCTACAAGTTATTTGCGGAATTTAAGTTCACTCTAGATGTAAGCAATGTATGATAACTTAGTACAACTAAGATTCAGAAGTTGAAGCACTCAGATCACAAGATTTTAACAAAGATCAAAGTGAAGATCAATATGAACAATAAGAACCCTAATAGCAATTCTAGTGATTATCAAATGTAAAGAGACAAGAGAGACACAATTTATCTCGTGGTTCAACTTCACGAAGAAGCCTACATCCACGTTGAGAAGTCCACACAAGGACCGGGTCTCACTTGACCCTTATCTCACCAAGCCACCACAAAGGTCGGCTTGGATTCCACTATATCAAGGGTAATCACAAAGTTTGATTGGGGCTGCTCACAAGTTGAGGCTCCCACAAATGAATACAATGAGGAGCACACGAAGCTGAACTCAAACAATCCACAAAACACAACACAATGTGCAAGAGATCAAACCGAGAGCCAAAGCGTGATGATCTTCCTTTACTCTCCTCCCCAAACCCTAATCTCTTCAAGATTTGGTCTTAGAGGGATAGTAGGATGAGTAGAGGGCTATGGAAGGATCTGGTTCACTTGTGGCGGCGCTAGGGTTCTTCACTTCTTCAAATGAGGTCGGGGATCTGAATGTGGGCCTAGAGGGGGGGTGAATAGGCCTTTTTGAATTTTGTCAGATCCTACAACACTCAACAACAAGTTCAATACCAGAGATATCGGAGTAGTCCAGTAATGTGCGGACTAGTCCGGTGTTCACGTACTGTGTTGTTTAAGCTTGATCGATTAGGTTGATTCTTTTATGTATGCAGCGGAAATATAGAATCAAATAAAGGTTCCAATGTTATATATTAGATTATATCACAGTTAATTCTTATGATTGACAATTCAACATAAGATGAGCAATGATTGTTGAAACCCTAGATTATATTGATGAATGAGAATGATGAACACCAAAAGCAAAACACAAGGATTTATCCCGTGGTTCGGCTACCACAAAAGGCAACCTACATCCACGTTGAGGAGTCCACAAAAGGATCGGGTCTTCTCCAACCCTGCCCTCGTCGGATCGCCACGAAGGCCAATCCTCTTCCACTAATCACAAAGGGGTGAATAACCGAATTCAAGGGGCTTTCTCACACGTTGAGAGCTCCCTTAGATTACAACAGAAAATACCACCAAGAACACACTCAAAAATTACAAATGAATCGCAGGAGTGTGTTAGAGAATCAAACCAAGAGCTCAATGTGGTGTTGCAAGTGTCTCTCCAATGATCTAGAGTGAATCCTCAATGGATTGATCGTTGTTGCACTTAATGTCGTGGAGAGATGTAGTTTTTGAGGCTCTTGGTTGGTGTGAGGCGCTAGGGTTCTAGTGATGTCATAATTGGGTCGTGCACCTCTATTTATATGGGGTTTCTAAAAGTGACCGTTAGGGTTCAGAAAGTTCGGACTAGTCCGTGGTGGTCACCGGACTAGTCCGATGTGCTGTGTGTAGCAAACCCTAAGTACCCCGAAATATCGGACTAGTCCGGCTAGGAACAGACTTGTCCGATTTCACTACTGGAAATCTTCGGACTAGTCCGATAGTCATCGGACTTTTCCGGACATGTGAGACCCTAAGTGTATAGGATGACAAGTCCGCACTGGGGGACTTGTCCGATTCAGATCATAGGGTATTTCGGACTAGTCCGTGTAGACATCGGACTTGTCCGATTTGGATCAGAAGGAATATTGGACTAGTCCGGTTGTGATCAGACTTGTCCGATTTTTTTTGACTTGTGAAGTGTTTTGAGGACTAGTCCGCACTGGGGAGGACTAGTCCGATTCTAGTCAGAAAGGATATCGGACTAGTCTGATGTTTATCGGACTTGTCCGATCTCGTGCAGAAAGGATATCGGACTAGTCCGGTTGTGATCGAACTAGTCCGGTCCTGTGTAACTTTGTGCAATGTGTCTGTTTAATTGTGATTGAGCTCTTGGGGTGTGTTTCCTTAACACACTCCATACACAATAATCTACTACTCTTCTTCCTCGAGCTCATTTCCACTTTGCTTCTCATTCTACCTTCTTTTTGGCACTTTGCTCATTTTCCTATTAAAATCCTGCACTCATCTCAACAAGGAGGTTAGGATCTCAACTGCTTGTCATAAATCATCCAAAACCCACAAGGGAGTCCTAGATGCACTTTCAATTTCCCCCTTTTTGGTGATTGATGACAACCAATTGAGATTTCACAAAATATGATAAAGATTGAGATTTTCATAAAGCATGCACATATGGGTCCAAAATACATCAAGCAGTGAGAGTATAATCCATATGTGCATTCTTTATGGTGGGATGCATAACTAAGTACACTGGAACATAAAGAATGACATAATCGACTTTAATCAACCAATAGCAAGAATATGTGTCATTTTAGAACAAAATCTCAGTTTTCATAAACACTACTCAAAGGATCAAATCATTGCATCACAAAACCATAATTAACATAAGATCATTGTTAAAACATTACAAGCCACAAAAGAGTTAAGAAAACATAAAGAGAGCTCTCTCCTCGCACCTTACAGCTAAAGCTAAGACTCCCCCTCAATCTCTCCCCCTTTGGCATCAAGAAACCAAAAAGAAGGAGTGGAGGGTCCTAATGTCTTCACTCTTCACTGTCGGTCCTCTCATCGTCGTCTTCGTCTTCTTCATCTTCAGCTTGATGAAGAGGAGAAGGATGAGGGGCGAAGACGCTCGAGCCCCCAATGCCAAAGTAAGCAAGCTCGGATGGGGTTAAGGGCCCGAGCTCTGTGTAGTCCGGGTCGGAGTCCTCAGAAATCACTAGAGATCCAATGGGGTCGATCTCCAGCTTCTGGCAAATTTGCTTCACATTTGCCTTGATGTACCTCATGTCCTCCTTTCTTTTCATGTTGAGCTTGTGGACCTTCACTTCGACCTTCTTGCAGGAGGTGAAGATGGCAGCCAGATATTTGAGGATTCCACTAGCTGATCCTCTTTGAGGGGCTGCCCTTGAAGTTGGAGCAGCTCTGACATCTTCTCTTGTTCTTGCCGGTGCCTCGAGACTGGAGGCCGGCGAGGGAGCAACCTGCACACTCGACCTTTGAGGCATTTGAGACCTCAAGAGAAGATGCTCCACATCTTTCACAAACTTAATGCCGGTGACTTTTTCAATCACAAACATTAAGTAAGCAGCGTATTCGCAAGATCTGTTGGGAGTGCAGGATATGTTCACCATATCATTCCAAGTGTACTCCACCACATCAAATGGGCGGTCCTTGATTATGACTCTCATCAGAGTTCGGAGGTATCCTTGCACACTCCCAGCATCTCCATCCTTGGGAGCAATTGTCTTCCTTAACACTCTGTTCAACACCACAAAGAATGGCTTCATGTTTTTGGTGGAAGGAGGGTTGCACTTTGAGTTTGGCTCATATAGGAACTTCATCCTATCCTTGTCAATGACACCAATGTTGTGTATGACCAAGCAATCAGATCTTGTGGTGTCAAGATGAAGTAGGTTAGCGAAATCTTCTTGAGTAATGCTGTACTTGGATCCATGCGTCATCCAAGTGACACTCTCCTCATCCTTACTAGAGAAGTGACAGGTCGCAAAGAACTGCGCAATCACTTCATCATTCCAGTTATTTCTGAAAGCAAATAGATCTCTTAGTCCACGCTTCTCAATGGCTCTCACCACATCAGTGAACGGTGAGCAGCCCTTCTTCTCAAAATGTGCCCAGTCAATCCACTGACCGCGCACAACTGGTGTCTTCATTGGGAGATACACCGATCTGTAGAAGTCAGCATGGAAGTTGCACCAGAATCATCCATCAGCCGCTTGCTTCGATCAGCCATACCAATCGATTCTTCTGGACTTGGCCGCCGAGTCACTGCCATTCCCGTTGAACTTCTCTTCATTTGGGTCTCGGACCCCTTCCCTTGGAGCATGAAGTTTCAACGGGCCAACCGGACCCGTAGCAATCCCCTTTCCCTTGCCCTTTGCTTGGCGAGGGCCACTCGATGATGGAGCTGCCTTAGAGACTAGCTTCTTAGCTAGCATCTTCCTCTGAGCCTGTGGAGGAGACTGGGCTAGCTCGGACGGTCTTTCTTGGCGCTTCTTGCCAAGACCCGTCGAGGTCCGAGGTGCCACCTCATGGTCCATCTTGGCCTCAAAATCGGAGACATCATTGTCGAAGCTCGACATGACCTGAGAATGAGTGGTATGAATGATAATGACTGACACAAGGCATAGGTGTGAACAAACAGCAAGGAATTGCATTAAGGAATTGAAGAATTAGGTTTTGAGTTCAGAAACATCGGACTTGTCCGGTGTACAGGCACGGACTAGTCCGGGGGGACCGGACTTGTCCGTGCATGGACCGGACTAGTCCGGTATTCAAACTCAAAAGCCTAAGAAATTGGACAAATGTTGATTCTTAATGCACAATTAGCTTAGCAAGAACGTAATACAGCAAGGAGGCATGTATATATTGAAAGATGCTAGGCTGTTCGATCTACAATGAAGAAAATTGAGATTTCTAGGGTTTGGGTGAAAATTACCAAAGAATTCGATTGAAACTTGGAGATGAGGGGTGTCGAAGGCCGGACAAGTCTGCTAGCTTCAATCCTCAAGTGGACAAACTTGATTTCTGCCCAAAAGCGAAGCTTTTTGGTGGTGGACACGAAAAAGCGGACAAGTCCGGATGTGACCGGACTAGTCCGAACTCATCGAGAGAGCAATATCGGACTAGTCTGTGGTCTGTCGGACTAGTCCGGCCTAACCGGCACTCTGCGGACTAGTCTGCATGAGTGGACTAGTCCGGGTAACCACGGACTAGTCCATGGTCACTAGGAAAGAATTGCATAGCCCATTCATATATATTTGAAGGTTCATAATCAGAGAATAGAGGGGCAAATCAAGTCAAATAGTCTTCATGAATATGATCAGTAAGCATACAACAATCAAGCAATGATCATAATTCACCAAGATCTAGTAATTGACATAGTTTTTCGAAGAAAAATGAGAGAGGTGATTTTCACACTCCAAAACAACATATTTGAAGAATTCATACAGGTATGCACATTTCAAGCCACACTCCGAGCATCAAGGATATTTAGTTCATTTTGGAGTTCGCAAAAGCGTTTTTCATCAAATGGCTTGGTGAATATGTCGGCTAATTGCTTCTGAGTGTTGACATGTGAAATGGCTATGTCTCCTTTTGTGACGCCCGGTTCCGAAAAATGAACCAAGCTAACGCATATGTGTGCCCAGGATGTTCATCACACATACGCGAGTGCAATCACAAACGATATACAGAAAATTACCACAAGACAGGATTAATTAACCAAATTTTATTAAACAACCATATTATCTTCGAATACAAGCTCTAATGAATATTTATGACAAGTTCAACTAATGCAGTGGAAATAAACTAATTAAGCAAACTAAACAGCTAGGCAGCATGAGCAATAGGGCATAGCGCAGCTCCAATAACACCACTGGCAAAGCTGACAGTAGACACGACCTAGAACTCCGCATTATCACCATTAAACTCCCAATCCTGACCTGCAACTGTTGGGGGGGGGATTGCAAGAGTGAGTACATGTCGTACTCAGCAAGTGTGGAAAGTATGACACGTGGCTTATTCAAACGTCGACAATAATAATGGTAAAGTGTTGAAAAGTACATTAAAACATTTGAAAAGCAATATATTATATTTATATGAATCAAACCCACCATAATCATAAGTAATATCATAAAACCAATCCACAATTCACCATCCTCAACAATAATTCCAGATTTCACCATTTGCCAATAACCATATTCAATACCAGAAATAAATCCATAACCATTACCCAACCATAACCATCCCAAATACCATCCCAATACCGAGTACCCTCTAATCATGGAAGTTGTCCAGGTGCTCATAACCGAGAGCACGGCTATCATGATAGTTTTATTTAACTCTGCAGAGTTTGTACCTCTTTACCCACGTGTTTGTGATTTCATCACCCGTCGGCGACTAAAGAACCTCCCTTATGCCAATTACACTTCCTTTGGTGTATGGCCAAGAGATCACAAAATAGCCTTTACAAAGGGATTACTAGCCTATTTAGACCCCACTGAGGTTTCACCGGTGGCGATGTCTCCCTTAGAGCACATCTTCAACCAAGGGCCCCCTCTTGAGCCATTCGGATCCCAGGATAGTCCCACCAATCATCAACAAACCCAATCCAACTACCCCTTCCCCGATCATCCATAATGGTCCAAATAGCACTGGCAAAGCCCTAATTAATCAGCTACGCCGCACCCATACTTGGCCTCGTGGTGGCACTGTAGTCCTGGCTTATTCTCGCATGAACCGGTCTTTAGATCTAAAGCAAGCAAACCACCATGACATCCAACCCATCCACATACCAGGCTTGCTTAGATCACCCATTACCATGTCACATTAACCATTTCATGTTTACCATAATCTCATCCATGCATAATTAAATTGAGTGGTATAGTTGTTTTCCATCCCAGTTGATTAAGCGAAGCAAAAGATAAAGAGCCCTTCCCGACTCTCTACCATATATTCCAGGTGACAAGGGTGGTTTAGCAAATATAGTAAACTTCCTACCATAGGATTCCCATCAATTTGACACAAGCATGCAATTTTGCAAACAAAACATTTATTTTAAAATAGGATCAATATGCTTCAAGAACACTTGCCTTGCTCTTGCTGTTGATTAGGATCAAAGCCTTCAAACTCTTGGTGCTAAAGATCCTCTGTGGCACTCTCTAGCGCAAATCCGTCTAATCCACACAATAAACATACAAGACAAGAAACACAATCAAAGAGTGCACAAGTATTACTCAATATGACATGACATGCATGATTGATGCAAATGCAAAGTAGAACTTGTTACTAGATTGCTTTTAATGATCACTAACTAGTTCTAATAGCTTTTAACAAGTTTATACAGGTTTGGATTCGATTAGATCAATTTTTAGAATTAATTCAACCCAATTTAACCAGAAAGATCGGACTAGTCCGCTAGGGACCGGACAAGTCCGCCCTCTGCGAGAGCAGAAGATTAGGGTTTTCTAGATCGACGTAAATCTGGAGATTAGGGGTTGAATTCTCGTAAGGAAAAGAGAATAGAAGGTATACCAGGTGTTTAGAACTCCAATGAATCAAGAAACTTGGAGGTAGCACTTGGATCTTGGTGATCTAGGGTTGGTGATGAACTTTGAGATAAATTGGTGATGAAGAACGAAAGCTTGGTGGAGATCTTGATCCTCCTTCGTTTCCTCCTCTTCTTCTTGCTTGAGATCTTCTCCTCCCTCCTTGATGGTGGCTCCTCACGAACTAGGGTTTGGGTGGGTGGAAAAGTGGCAAATAGATGTCAATCCAAGGGGTGGGGCTGTTTATATAGAGGTGGAGGCTAGGGTTAGATGGATTTCAAGTTTGGGAGGAGTAGAGGCCGGTTTAGAGTCCCACACGGGCTCTAAAAGAGTTAGGCACGACGCCCCTAAGCCCCTTTAACGTGAAACCCAAGAAACAAGTCGTAAAACAAAAGATCAACTCGGAGTCGCGAAATATCGGACAAGTCCGGAAAGGACCGGACTAGTCCGAAGTCGTCCAGAGAGAAAATCGGACAAGTCTGGCCTAAAATCGGACAAGTCCGACTTTAAACAGAGAGGAAAACGGACAAGTCCACACAAAATTGGACAAGTCTGAAAGTTTCCAGGGGCCAAAATCAGACTAATCCGCAGCAAAAACGGACAAGTCCGTTTTTAGTCAGAGAGAAATCGGACTAGTCCTCAGCAAAATCGGACTAGTCCGCACTTTCCTGCGTTTTAAGTGCAGTTTTGTTCCAAATCAATTTTAATTGCTCCAAATCAATTTTAAACTTGTTGCTCTTTATGTGGGTTAATGTCAAACATGTATATGAGTGTATGCAGGGCATGATGCATGAAAATGAGGGTGTTACAAACCTACCCCCCTTAAGATGAATCTCGCCCTCGAGATTCGACGCGGAAGAGAAGACATAGGGAAATTCCTTCTTGAGATCATCCTCCAATTCCCACGTCGCTTCTTTTTCTGTGTGGTGTTTCCATTGAACCTTACACCATCGAATCACCTTGTTCCTTGTGACCCTGTCCTTAGTTTCCAAGATTTTGACTGGTTGCTCGGCATAAGTCAAATCTTCCTCTAATTCCAATCCTTCCATTGGCATTTCTTCTTCCGGTACTCTTAAGCACTTCTTGAGCTGGGAAACATGAAAGACATCATGTACGCCTGAATGATGAGCTGGCATCTCCAACTTATACGCTACTTCTCCTCTTTTGTCCAAAATCTTGAATGGTACAATATAACGAGGTGCGAGCTTGCCCCTTATGTTAAACCTCTCATGACCCCTCATTGGTGACAGCTTGAGGTAAACAAAATCTCCCACTTCAAAGGCTAGTTTCCTTCTTCTATTGTCCGCATAGCCTTTTTGCCTTGATTGGGCAGCCCTCAAGTTTTCACGAATTATTTGGACTTGCTTTTCGGCTTCTTGCAACACATCTGGTCCAAATACTTGAGTTTCTCCTGCCTCATTCCAGAATAAAGGTGTCCTACACTTCCTTCCATAAAGCGCTTCATACGGTGACATTTCCAAGCTTGCTTGGTAACTATTGTTGTATGAAAATTCTGCGTATGGCAAGCTTTTGTCCCAACTCTTCCCATGCTTCAAAGAACAAGCTCTTAACATGTCCTCCAAAATCTGATTGGTCCTCTCGGTTTGTCCATCCGTTTGAGGATGATATGCTGAACTAAAATTCAACCTCGTTCCCAAAGCTTCATGCAATTTTTGCCAAAATCTGGAGGTAAATTGAGAACCTCTATTCGAGACTATCTTCTTCGGGACTCCATGTTGACGCACAATATGCTCCATGTATATTTTGGCCAATCGTGCAGCTGTATATTTGGTCTTCACAGGGACAAAATGAGCTGACTTGGTTAAGCGATCCACAATTACCCAAATTGAGTCATACCTGAACTAAGTACGTGGTAAACCAACTATGAAGTCCATTCCAATTTCTTCCCACTTCCATTCTGGAATCTTCAACGGTTGCAATAATCCGGCTGGACTTTGATGTTCCACCTTGACTCGTTGGCACATATCACAAAATCCTACGTATTCAGCTATGTCCTTCTTCATGCTATCCCACCAATAGCAAGTCTTCAAGTCTTTGTACATCTTTGTACAACCAGGGTGAATTGAGTAAGGCGAGTCATGTGGCTCCTTTAATATGGTCTCCCGAATATGCTTTACATTAGGCACAACGATCCTCTTTCCAAGCCATAAGGTACCATGTTCGTCTTCATCAAATCTGAATTCTCTGCCTTCCTCGATCCTTTCCTTGATTTCCTTGATCTCCTCATCTGCGGTTTGTGCCTCTCGAATTTCTTGCTCCAAGGTTGGGTTTAAATCCATCATCTCCATCTCATTTACAAACCCGAGGTTCAACCGTTCAAACTCCTTGCATAACTTGGATGGTAACTCTCGAACTGTGAGTTGGTGACTTACTCCTTTTCTACTCAAAGCATCGGCCACTACATTGGCTTTTCCCGGATGATAGTTGATCCCCAAATCATAATCTTTGATGAGCTCCAACCATCTTCATTGCCTCAAGTTCAGATCTTTTTGTGTGAAAATATACTTCAAACTCTTATGATCCGTATAAATTTCACACCTATGTCCAAGAATATAGTGTCTCAAAATCTTCAATGCATGTACCACGGCCGCGAGTTCCAAATCGTGCGTGGGGTAATTCTGCTCATGTTTCTTCAATTGTCTTGATGCATAGGCGACCACTTGACCTTCTTGCATCAATACACATCCAAGTCCTTGCCTCAATGCATCACAATAAATGTCAAAACTCTTGCTCACATCCGGCAGTACCAAAACTGGGGCTGTTGTCAACCTCTTCTTTAACTCCTCAAAACTATTCTGACAAGCTTCCGTCCATTGGAACGCCTTTCCCTTCATTAGCAACTCTGTCATAGGCTTGGCTATCTTGGAAAAGTCCTTGATGAATCTACGGTAATATCCAGCCATCCCAAGAAAACTCCTTATTTCCTTGACATTTTGCGGTGGTTCCCACTTGAACACGTCTCTCACTTTTCCGGGGTCAACCGATACTCCTCCTCCTGAAATTATATGACCCAAAAACGACACCTCTCTCAACCAAAACTGACACTTGTTGAACTTGGCATACAATCGATGCTCCCTCAATTTCTGCAACGTAAGACTCAAGTGTTCCTCATGTTCTTTCTCATCCTTCGAGTAGATCATAATGTCATCCATAAACACCACAACGAATCTATCCAAGTACTCCATGAAGACCTTATTCATGAGATACATAAAGTAGGCAGGCGCATTTGTCAATCCAAAAGACATCACGGTGTACTCATAAGATCCATACCATGTTCTAAAAGCTGTCTTGGGTATGTCCGATGGTCTAATCTTCATTTGAAAATATCCCGACCTCAAGTCAATCTTAGAGAAGACACAAGCACCCTTCATCTGATCAAACAAGTCTTCTATGCATGGCAAGGTGTACTTGTTCTTGATTGTTACCTCGTTGAGAGCTCGGTAATCCATGCACATCCTTTGGGATCCATCCTTCTTGTCCACGAACAGCACGGGCGCTCCCCAAGGTGAAGAGCTAGGTCAAATAAAACCCTTCTCTAGTTGCTCTTGAATTTGCTTCTTGAGCTCCGCTAATTCCATAGGAGGCATCCTATACGGCCTCTTAGCTATAGGTGCAGTTCCAGGTATTAAATCAATAACAAACTCAATGTCTCGATCGAGTGGCATACCTGTCAACTTGTCTGGAAAAACATCCAAAAATTCACACACCACCGGAATCTCATCAGTTGCGGCACCGTCCATATGATTCAACTCCAATTGCTTCGGTGCGGTTTGAGATGCTTCAAATTCTACGGTGATCCCTTCTTCATTGGTCAACTTCACCGTCTTCGTGGCACACTCAATAACTCCATTGTTCTTCCTCAACCAGTCCATACCAAGTATAATGTCCAATCCTTGAGAATCCAAAACAATGAGGTTGGCGGAGAAGTCTACCCCCTTATTCTAAGGCTTACTTTTGGACATACTATATTTGTCCTCATCTCTCCTCCAGGAGACTTAACCAATAGAGTAAACTTCATATGAGAGATAGGCAAACTATACTTGGCAACATACTTTGATGCAATGAAGGAATGTGATGCTCCAGAATCAAATAACATAGTCGCGGGGTTGGAGTTGGCGAGAAACATACCAATGACCACGTCATCCGCTTGTTGAGCATCCTCCATTGAGACATGGTTCACGTTGCCACGAGAAAAATTCTGCTGTCCACGGTTCCTTGTGGTTGTCCTCCATTGGGTCTTGGGTTTTGCCTCAGCGCATTGCTCTCTTGACCAAGGCCTGACTTAGGACATTGATGCACAAAGTGTCCAACTTGTCCACAAGTATAGCACTTCTTAACTCCACCAGAATTATTGGGACGAGCTTGGTTCTGAACATTGGCACCAGGAAAATTAGCGCGAGGTGCATAAGGCATTGGAGGCCTAGGTGCTTGCATGATAGGGCGCTGCTGCACAAACTGAGTTGGGCGTGGTGCATAACCAGGGTGCTGAGCAGGAATAGAAGGGTTGAAGTAAGGCGCATTGGGCGGCGCAAAGCGAGGGCGCACATTACTTCCTTGTTGCTGTCCTTGATATGGCGCCTTCCTCTTGATTTCTTGCTCCATCTCACGGATCTTGTTCTCAACCACAATTGCTTTGTCAACAAGCTTCTGAAAATTGGCATAATCGCAGTTGAGTAGTTGCACTTGGATTTCATTGTTCAAGCCTCTCATGAACAAGTATTGCTTCTGGCTGTCCCGACTAACATCCTCAGGCGCATACCTTGAGAGTTGAGTGAACTTATTGAGATATTCACTCACGCTTGATCTTCCTTGCCTTAAATTCTCAAATTCTTGCCTCTTCAAGATCATAACACCCTCGGGCACATAATGAGAACGAAAATTCTTCTTGAATTCGGCCCAAGTAATTCTCTCTTGGTTCTCTTGAGCATTGCAATAAGCATCTCACCAATCCGCAGCTGCTCCAACGAGTTGATGAGAAGCAAATAGCACCTTCTCCCGGTCACTGCATTGGACAATAGCAAGTTTCTTCTCCACGGACTTGAGCCAATCATCCGCATCCATAGGGTCGGCAGCTTGAGCAAAGGTCGGCGGCCTAGTCCTCATAAACTCTCCCAATCGGTTATAAGGAGGCGGGGGTGGCGGTGGAGGCATGTGGGGCTGATTGTTGATATTGCCAGCCTGCAGCTGTCCCATAGTCTGTATCATGGTCTGCATGAGCTGGTTTTGCATAGCCAAAAGTTGCTCAATGTTGATAGCTCCATGAGCAGGTCCTTGCCAATTGTTGTTCCGAGGTACTCCATTGTTCTCCTCCTCATCATTTCCATCCCTCTGGTTACGAGTCCTCACCATCTGAAGAAAAGAAATAGGTAAGAATTAGAGAACGTCCCCAACTATATGCATCAAGGGATATGAAACTAAACAGCTAGCTACACTAGCCTAGGTGGACATGGCAATGCTAAGGCATCCCAAAATCCTCTATTAAGCACACAAGCAAACAATATATATAGGAAACAACACACCAAGCAAAAACACATCAATTCCTAAGTGCTCCTATGTGCTCTAAAGTGTCCATTCTATCTAGGCTGCATCCTACGGTCAACCTGTGGCTCTGATACCAATCTGTGACGCCTAGTTCAAAAAATTGAACCAAGCTAACGCATATGTGTGCCCAGGATGTTCATCACACATACACGAGTGCAATCACAAATGATATACAGAAAATTAACACAAGCCAAGATTAATTAACCAAATTTTATTAAACAACCATATTATCCTCGAATACAAGCTCTAATGAATATTTATGACAAGTTCAACTAATGCAGCGGAAATAAACTAATTAAGCAAACTAAACAGCTAGGCAGCATGAGCAATAGGGCATAGCGCATCTCCAATAACGCCACAGGCAAAGCTGACGGTAGACACGGCCTAGAACTCCGCATTATCACCATTAAACTCCCAATCCTGACCTGCAACTTTTGGGGGGGGGGGTTGCAAGAGTGAGTACATGTCGTACTCAGCAAGTGTGGAAAGTATGACATGTGGCTTATTCAAACGTCAACAATAATAATGGTAAAGTGCTGAAAAGTACATTAAAACATTTGAAAAGCAATATATTATATTTATATGAATCAAACCCATCATAATCATAAGTAATATCATAAAACCAGTCCACAATTCACCATCCTCATCAATAATTACAGATTTCACCATTTGCCAATAACCATATTCAATACCAGAAATAAATCCATACCCAACCATAACCATCCCAAATACCATCCCAATACCGAGTACCCTCTAATCATGGAAGTTGTCCAGGTGCTCATAATCGGGAGCACGGCTATCATGATAGTTTTATTTAACTCTGCAGAGTTTGTACCTCTTTACCCACGTGTTTGTGATTTCATCACCCGTCGGCGACTAAAGGACCTCCCTTATGCCAATTACACTTCCTTTGGTGTATGGCCAAGAGATCACAAAATAGCCTTTACAAAGGGATTACTAGCCTATTTAGACCCCACTGAGGTTTCACCGATGGCGATGTCTCCCTCAGAGCACATCTTCAACCAGGGCCCCCTCTTGAGCCATTCGGATCCCAGGGTAGTCCCACCAATCATCAACAAACCCAATTCGACTACCCCTTCCCCGAGCATCCATAATGGTCCAAATAGCACTGGCAAATCCCTAATTAATCAGCTGCGCCGCACCCATACTTGGCCTCGTGGTGGCACTGTAGTCCTGGCTTATTCTCGCATGAACCGGTCCTTAGATCTAAAGCAAGAAAACCACCATGACATCCAACCCATCCACATACCAGGCTTGCTTAGATCACCCATTACCATGTCACATTAACCAGTTCATGTTTACCATAATCTCATCCATGCATAATTAAATTGAGTGGTATAGTTGTTTTCCATCCCAGTTGATTAAGCGAAGCAAAAGGTAAAAAGCCCTTCCCGACTCTCTACCATATATTCCAGGTGACAAGGGTGGTTTAGCAAATCTAGTAAACTTCCTACCATAGGATTCCCATCAATTTGATACAAGCATGCAATTTTGCAAACAAAACATTTATTTTAAAATAGGATCAATATGCTTCAGGAACACTTGCCTTGCTCTTGCTGTTGATTAGGATTAAAGCCTTCAAACTCTTGGTACTGAAGATCCTCTGCGGCACTGTCTAGCGCAAATCCGTCTAATCCACACAATAAACATACAAGACAAGAAACACAATCAAAGAGTGCACAAGTATTACTCAATATGACATGACATGCATGATTGATGCAAATGCAAAGTAGAACTTGTTACTAGATTGCTTTTAATGATCACTAACTAGTTCTAATAGCTTTTAACAAGTTTATACAGGTTTGGATTTGATAAGATCAATTTTTAGAATTAATTCAACCCAATTTAACCAGAAAGATCGGACTAGTCCGCTAGGGACCGGACAAGTCCGCCCTCTGCGAGAGCAGAAGATTAGGGTTTTCTAGATCGACATAAATATGGAGATTAGGGGTTGAATTCTCATAAGGAAAAGAGAATAGAAGGTATAATAGGTGTTTAAAACTCCAATGAATCAAGAAACTTGGAGGTAGCACTTGGATCTTGGTGATCTAGGGTTGGTGATGAACTTTGAGATAAATTGGTGACGAAGAACGAAAGCTTGGTGGAGATCTTGATCCTCCTTCGTTTCCTCCTCTTCTTCTTGCTTGAGATCTTCTCCTCCCTCCTTGATGGTGGCTCCCCACGAACTAGGGTTTGGGTGGGTGGAAAAGTGGCAAATAGATGTCAATCCAAGGGGTGGGGCTGTTTATATAGAGGTGGAGGCTAGGGTTAGATGGATTTCGAGTTTGGGAGGAGTAGAGGCCGGTTTAGAGTCCCACACGGGCTCTAAAAGAGTTAGGCATGATGCCCCTAGGCCCACTTAACGTGAAACCCAAGAAACAAGTCGTAAAACAAAAGATCAACTCGGAGTCGCGAATATCGAACAAGTCCGGAAAGGACCGGACTAGTCCGAAGTCGTCCAGAGAGAAAATCGAACAAGTCTGGCCGAAAATCGGACAAGTCCGACTTTAGACAGAGAGGAAAACGGACAAGTACGCACAAAATCAGACAAGTCCGAAAGTTTCCATGGGCCAAAATCGGACTAATCCGCAGCAAAAACGGACAAGTCCATTTTTATTCAGAGAGAAATCGGACTAGTCCTCAGCAAAATCAGACTAGTCCGCACTTTCCTGCGTTTTAAGTGCGGTTTCATTCCAAATCAATTTTAATTGCTCCAAATCAATTTTAAACTTGTTCCTCTTTATGTGGGTTAATGTTAAACATGTATATGAGTGTATGCATGGCATGATGCATGAAAATGAGGGTGTTACACCTTTCATGGCATGATCTCTCAAAAAGTGGTGTCTTATGTCTATGTGTTTAGTTCTGGAGTGCTCAACTGGGTTGTGGGCAATTTTAATGGCACTCTCATTGTCACAAAGGAGTGGAATATGGTTCATATTGTAACCATAGTCCTTTAGAGTTTGTCGCAGCCAGAGGAGTTGAGCACAACAAATCCCGGCTGCAACATACTCCGCCTCGGCTGTGGATAAGGCAATGGAATTTTGTTTCTTGGAGGACCAAGAAACTAAGGATCTCCCTAGGAATTGGCATGTACCGGAAGTGCTTTTTCTATCTACTTTGCACCCAGCGTAATCCACATCGGAGTAACCAATGAGATTAAATTTTGAGCCTTTTGGGTACCAAAGGCCAAGGTTGGGTGTATGAACTAAATATCTCAAGATCCTTTTTACGGCTGTCAAGTGACATTCCTTAGGATTGGCTTGAAATCTTGCACACAGACATACACTCAACATAATATCTGGCCTAGATGCACATAAATAGAGTATAGATCCAATCATGGAGCGATATACCTTTTGGTCGACGCTAGGTCCATCTTCATTGAGGTCTAGGTGGCCATTTGTTGCCATGGGGGTTTTTATGGGCTTCGCCTTGTCCATGCCAAACATCTTGAGTATGTCCTGCGTGTACTTGGTTTGGCTTAGGAACGTTCCTTCCTTCTGCTGTCGTACTTGGAATCCTAAGAAGTACTTTAACTCTCCCATCATTGACATTTGAAACCTTCCTGTCATGATTTTACTAAATTCTTCACAAAAAGATTGGTTAGTTGACCCCAAGATTATATTGTCAACATAAATTTGACAAATAAAAAGATTATCATCAAAATTCTTTGTAAACAGTGTATAATCTACTTTGCCAATCTTAAAACCATTTTCAATTAAGAAATCTCTAAGACACTCATACCAGGCTCTAGGAGCTTGTTTGAGGCCGTAGAGAGCCTTACGCAATTTAAACACGTGGTCGGGGAACTCTTCGTCTTCAAACCCGGGTGGTATCTCCACGTACACCTCTTCCTTGATTGGTCCGTTGAGGAAGGCACTTTTCACATCCATTTGATACAGCTTGAAATCATGGTGAGTAGCATATGCAAGTAATATTCTAATAGATTCAAGCCTAGCTACTAGAGCAAAGTCTCATCAAAATCCAAACCTTCGACTTGTGAATAAACTTTGGCCACAAGTCATGCCTTGTTCCTTGTCACCACCCCGTGTTCATCTTGTTTGTTGCGGAAGACCCATTTGGTGCTGATGATGTTTGTATTGGGTCTTGCCACAAGTTCCCATACTTCGTTCTGCTTGAAGTTGTTCAATTCTTCTTGCATTGCCACCACCCAGTCCGGATCTTTCAATGCATCTTCAATCCTGCGTGGTTCCAAAAAGGATACAAACGAATAGTGTTCACAAAAGTTAGCTAAGCGAGATCTAGTGGTTACTCCCTTTTGGATGTCGCCGATGATGTTGTCGATTGAGTGATCCCTTCGGACGCATTGGTGTACTCTTGGGTGTGGCACTTGAGGAGTTGTATCTTCATGATTATTTGCTTCTCCCCCTAAGTTCTTGCCTTTGTTGACTTGTTGATCATCTTGGGATCTTTGTGGTTGATCTTGTGTTGAAGCTCCCTCTTGATCATTGATCTCCTCCTGTGGTTCATCTTCCTCATGTACGTGTGGAGGTGGCTCTTGTGGTCGAACCTCACCTAGAGCCATTATCTTCAATGCTTGACAGGGAGCTTCTTCTTTACCTAGTTCACATGGATCAACTTGCTCCTTTTGGGAGCCATTAGTCTCATCGAACACTACATCATGTGCTATTTCAATGAGTCCGGAGGCCTTGTTGAAAACACGATAGGCGTAAGTGTTCGAATCATAACCAAGAAAGAAACCTTCATCGGACTTCGAAGCAAACTTTGAAGTCCTAGGCTTCTTGTTCAAGATATAACATGGAGAACTGAAAACTCAAAAATATGAGATATTTGGTTTGTTACCGGTGAGTAGCTCATAGGATGTCTTCTTGAGTAGTCGATGAAGATAAAGTCGATTTACGGCGTGGCAAGAGGTGTTAATCGCTTCCGCCCAAAATCGATCCGAGGTCTTGTACTCATCGAGCATTGTTCTTGCCATCTCTATGAGTGTTCGGTTCTTTCTTTCGGCAACTCCATTTTGTTGTGGCGAGTATGGCGCTGAAAATTCGTGCTTGATACCCTCTTCATCAAGGTACTCCTCCACTTGTGTGTTCTTGAACTCCATGCCGTTTTCGCTTCGAATACTATTGATTGTCAATGAGAATTCGTTTTGAGCTCGCTTGAAGAACTTCTTGAGTGTTACTTGTGTTTTTGACTTATCGTGCAAAAAGAAAACCCAAGTGAAGCGAGAAAAGTCATCAATAATACTAAACCATATTTGTTACTGCTGATGCTTATGTAAGCAATTGGACCAAATAAGTCCATGTGAAGTAGTTCGAGCGGTCTTGTTGTAGTCATGATGTTCTTTGCAGGATGAGGTGCTCCAACTTGCTTCCCGGCTTGGCACGCGCTACAAGGACTGTCTTTCTCAAAAACAACATCTTTCAAACCACGGATGTGATCGCCCTTGAGGAGTTTTTGAAGATTCCTCATACCAACATGCGCTAGCCGTCTATGCCACAGCCAACCCATGTTGGTCTTTGCAATCAAGCATGTGTCAAGTTCGGTTTTATCCTTGTTGAAGTCAACGAGGTAAAGCTTTCCCTTCAACATACCCTTGAATGCAATGGAACCATCACTCCTCCTAGAGACGGTCACACCCTCATTAGTGAACAAGCAATTATAACCTTTGTCACATAGCTGAGATATGGACAGCAGGTTATAATCTAAAGATTCAACATGTAAAACATGAGAAAGTGTGTGTGTAGAAGATATTACAATTTTATCGGTACCGGGCACCCTTCCTTGACTATTATCTCCAAAGTAGATGCCTTCGTTTGGGTCCTCTTTCTCTTCATATTTCACGAACATTATTCTTTCTCCGGTCATGTGGTTGGTGCAGCCATTGTCTAGCACCCATTTGGATCCACCGGAGGAATAGGCCCGCAAAAACAAATTATGCTTTGGTTTTATGTACCCAAGCTTGCTTGGGTCCTCGGAGGTTAATTACAATACATTTGGGCACCCACACATGAGATTTGGTGTTCCCATGGCATGGCCCAACATAATTAGCATAAACCTTGCCAAAATTATTTCTCATTAACACATAGGAGGCATCAAAGTTTCTAAAGAGTAATCGTTGTTGTTTGTATACAGGGCTAGTCTGGGAGGCCGGACTTGTCCGGACACTTAACAGACTAGTCCGGTATTCGTGTGAGTTCAAGTTTTTACCCCTCGACTTACCAGTTTGAGAGGGTCTTCCCTTCACAAAGGAAATCTTCCCCTTGTTATTCTTATGACTTCCAGCATGCTTCTTTTCACCATAAGAGTAACCAATGCCATATTTGACATTTGGAGGTCTTTGGACCAAGTATGCACTACGTGCATAGTTGATCTTCTCCTTGTCAAATATGCCACATTGGGTAGGATGTTTATCCTTGGTAGAGGTTGACTTCTCCTTCAAACTGGTGTCAATCTTACTACATGTGCACATATGAGCAAAATCAGTTTTAGTGGGTTGAAAAGGTGAACTTGAAGGGAGGAAGGTTCACTCAGCTTGAGTAACTCAACTTGCACTTCAAGGATCTTGTTAACCTTGATCAGGTCAGCAAGTTGGTCCTTGATTGCAACATTTGAGTCAGTTAACTCCAAGCAAGCTTTCTTGCTTGAAGCTATCTCAAGCTCTAGTGAATTGTTTTTCTCCTTTTCAAGTTCTAAAAGTTTGTCAAGTTTGCCATACTCCTCCTTTTGGGAGATAATCATGTCCTATTGACGATGAATCAACCTCTCCTTCTCAACAAGTTGATCAAGTAAAAATTTCATTTTTGTTGCAGCTTTCCTATCTAGTCCACTAAGCATATCTTCATCATCTCTAATTATTTCATCATCACTAGAGTAGGAATACATGGAAGGGGTTTTGATGATTACCTTGCGTTTACCTTCCTTTCCCATAAGGCACGTGCCATTTCCCTTCCTTGCGCCGAGTGTGGGGAAGAGTGTAGATTTCTTAGACGCACTCTCGATGGCTATGCTAGCCATCTCTTCTTCTTCGGATGATGAGGACTCATCGGTTGAGTCCCACTCCTTCCCAATGTGCGCTTGTTCGGCTTGTTTCTTCTTCTTGAAGAATTTTTTAGGTTGAGTCTTGGCTTCTTTTGTCTTCTTCTTTTTCTCCTCATATGGGCAATCAACTATAAAGTGGTTATACTCACCACAATTATAGCGTGCCCGCCTCAACTTCGGCTTCGTTCTTTCCTTGTACTTTCCTTCACTTGATTTTGTCCCTTGTCTTCTCTTCATTATTCTCTTGAACTTTTTTATGAATAATATCATGTCCTCTTCATGTAGCTCACTGCTCTCGTCATCACTGTCTTCCTCTAGTTGTGCTTCTCTTGCCTCTTTGGATAGAGGCTTGAGGGTGGACTTTAAAGCAACCCCTTTCTTCTTGGCCGAGGTGAGGTCGGCAATTTCCTTGACGTGCTTTGCTTGTTTTTCCATCATCTCAAAGTTGATGATTTTTCCAAGCAATTCATCCGGAGTCATCCTTTTGTATCCGGGACTTTCTCTAATCATGGAGCATAGCGTGACATTGCGAGGCATAAAAGCTCTAAGGATGAGCTTTACCACCTCGTGGTCATTCCACTTCTTGCTCCCATATGATCAAACTTTGTTGACGAGTGTCTTCAATCTATTGTACATATCTTGGGGTGACTCGTCTTCCTTAATTGCGAATGTTCCTAGTTCGCCTTCGATCATCTCAATATTTGCTTCACGCACATGTCGATCACCTTCATGTGCAGTTTGCAGTGTATCCCAAATCTCCTTAGCAATTTCAAGTCCACCCACCTTGGTGAACTCGTCCCGACTGAGTGAGGACGTGATTACAGCCGCGGCTTGAGCATTTCTATGAATGGCCTGCTCTTGGCTTGGGGTGAGCTCTTCGTCGTCGTCCGAAATGTATATCCCCGTGCATACAATATGCCATAGACTTGGATTGAGAGAAATCAAATGCATTTTCATATTCTGCCTCCACATTGAGTAATCACTTCCATCGAAGTGTGGGGCTTTTCCAAGTGGGATGGATAAGTAATGATTGTTATTGGAATTTAGACGATCAAAGATAAAAGGATTTTGGGAGTAGTTAGTGTGACTACTCCCCTTCTTCTTCGCTTCAACTTTCACTTTCCCTTTGGAAAGTGCCTTCTTTCTAAGGAGCGCCTTTAGTTCCAGTGTCTCCTCATTGTCATCCTTGAAGTCTTGAATGGCTTCGAGGTACTTTTCCACTTTTTGAGTCTTGTCATTGTTAACCTCTTCTTGGTTGTTGATTTTGTGGATGTCCTTCATCTCCGACATGATCTCTTCGAGTGATTAGACTCTTTCTTGAAGAACCTAGCTCTGATACCAATTGAATGTGCGCCTAGAGGGGGGTGAATAGGCCTTTTCGAATTTTGTCGGATCCTGCAACACTCAACAACAAGTTCAATACGAGAGATATCGGACTAGTCCGGTAATGTGCGGACTAGTCCGGTGTTCACGAACTGAGTTGTTTAAGCTTGATCGATTAGGTTGATTCTTTTATGTATGCAGCGGAAATATAGAATCAAATAAAGGTTCCAATGTTATATATTAGATTATATCACAGTTAATTCTTATGATTGACAATTCAACGTAAGATGAGCAATGATTGTTGAAACCCTAGATTATATTGATGAATGAGAATGATGAACACCAAAAGAAAAACACAAGGATTTATCCCGTGGTTCGGCTACCACAAAAGGCAACCTACATCCAGATTGAGGAGTCCACAAAAGGACCGGGTCATCTCCAACCCTACCCTCGTCGGATCGCCACGAAGGCCAATCCTCTTCCACTAATCACAAAGGGGTGAATAACCGAATTCAAGGGGCTTTCTCACACGTTGAGAGCTCCCTTGGATTACAACAGAAAATACCACCAAGAACACACTCAAAATTACAAATGAATCGCAGGAGTGTGTTAGAGAATCAAACCAAGAGCTGAACATGGTGTTGCAAGTGTCTCTCCAATGATCTAGAGTGAATCCTCAGAGGATTGATCGTTGTTGCACTTAATTTCGTGGAGAGATGTAGTTTTTGAGGCTCTTGGGTGGTGTGACGGTGCTAGGGTTCTAGTGATGTTATAATTGGGTCGTGCACCTCTATTTACATGGGGTTTCTAAAAGTGACCGTTAGGGTTCAGAAAGTTCGGACTAGTCCGTGGTGGTCACCGGACTAGTCCGGTGTGCTGTGTGTAGCAAACCCTAAGTACCCCGAAATATCGGACTAGTCTGGCTAGGAACGGACTTGTCCGATTTCACTACTGGAAATCTTTTGACTAGTCCGATAGTCATCGGACTTGTCCGGACATGTGAGACCCTAAGTGTATAGGATGACAAGTCCGCACTAGGGGACTTGTCCGATTCAGATCAGAGGGTATTTTGTACTAGTCCGTGTAGACATCGGACTTGTCCGATTTGGATCAGAAGGAATATTGGACTAGTCCGGTTGTGATCGGACTTGTCCAATTTTGTGTGACTTGTGAAGTGTTTTGAGGACTAGTCCGCACTGGGGAGGACTAGTCCGATTCTAGTCAAAAAGGATATCGGACTAGTTCGATGTTTATCGAACTTGTCCGATCTCGTGCAGAAAGGATATCGGACTAGTCCGGTTGTGATTGGACTAGTCCAGTCCTGTGTAACTATGTGCAATGTGTGTGTTTAATTGTGATTGAGCTCTTGGGGTGTGTTTCCTTAACACACTCCATACACAATAATCTACTACTCTTCTTCCTCGAGCTCATTTCCACTTTGCTTCTCATTCTTCCTTCTTTTTGGCACTTTCCTCATTTTCCTATTAAAATTCTGCACTCATCTCAACAAGGAGGTTAGGATCTCAATTGCTTGTCATAAATCATCCAAAACCCACAAGGGAGTCCTAGATGCACTTTCAAGATCCCCCTTTTATAGGGGTCCTGAGCCCATTCTGCTGTCTCAGCAGAAGGGAGGACTAGTCCGACCACTGGCCTCAGACTAGTCCGGCCCAATGGGACCACTGACCTCTTGTCAGGTCCCTACAACTGCCGCACTGCGCGATTATCGTCATGCTACCTGCCAAATTTCCAAATTCAAACGATCACTAAGCAATGGACTAGTCTGGTCTAAAGTAGGACAAAAAGGTTTAGTCCGTCCCAAAATGGACTCAACTGGGTAGGCCCATACTAGTCCGGCCCTCTAGGGTTTCTCTCGGTTTATCTGACTAAGTCTCAAACGGACTAGTTCGTACCACCACGGACAAGTCCAAACTTCTCCAGAGAGCTTTGGTCCGTTCCAAAATGGGCAAGTCCAGTCTTCAGGGACTTAGCTCCAAATTCACTAAGAATCACTTTAGAGACGTTTGGTACGTCTCAAAACAGACTGGTCTGCCTGGCCGGACTAGTCCGACCTCCTAGGGTCTTTTCTCATTTTTGCCTTCTCACTTAGGTGTTTCTCTCAACCACCACTTTGAGCCCTCTAGAATGATCTCAATGCACATGATACATCAACCCTCTCACATGACACGGCCCATAAAATCTCAACACCATAGAAACCCTAATTTCTACGCTTGAGTCTTTGACGCCCATTTTATCCTTTTCCTTTTTGAGGGGTTTCATCTCATTTCAATCATTGTACCTGTGCTTAAGATGAACTTAGATCATTAGCCTCTTAATTGTCGTCATCAATCATCCAAAACCCACGGGGATGCCTAGATGCGCTTTCAGAGGCCTAGGTGCTTGCATGACAGGGTGTTGCTGCACAAAGTGAGCTAGACGCGGTGCATAACTAGGACACTGTAGACGAGCAGAAGAGCTGTAATAAGGCGCATTAGGTGGTGAAAAGCGAGGGTGCACATTACTTCCTTGTTGCTGTCCCTGATATGGCGCCTTCCTCTTATTGTCTTGCTCCATCTCACGAACTTTATTCTCCACAACGATTGCTTTGTCCACTAGCTTTTGGAAGTTGGCATAACCACAGTTCAGAATTGTACTTAGATTTCATTGTTCAAGCCCCTCGTGAACAAGTACTACTTCCGACAGTCCCAGCTCACGTCCTCAGGAGCATACCTTGAGAGTTGAGTGAACTTATTGAGATATTCACTCACGCTTGATCTTCGTTGCCTCAAATTTTCAAATTCTTGCCTCTTCAAGATCATAACACCCTCCATCACATTGTGAGAATGGAAGCTCTCCTTGAATTCGTCCCAAGTAATCCTCTCATGGTTCTCATGGGCGTTGCACAAAGAGTCCCACCAATCGGCACCTGCTCCAACAAGTCAATGGGAAACAAATAGCACCTTCTCCCTTCCACTACATTGGACTATTCCAAGTTTCTTCTCCACGGACTTGAGCCAATCATCGGCATCCATAAGGTCGGCAGCTTAAGCAAAGGTCAACAGTCTGGTCCCCATGAACTCTCCCAATCGGTTATGAGGAAGTGGGGGTGGCGATGGAGGCATGTGAGGCTGATTGTTGTTATTACCAGCCTGCAGCTGTCCCATAGTCTGTATCATGGTCTGCATGAGCTAGTTTTGCATAGCCAATAGCTGCTCAAGGTTGAAAGCTCCTTGGACAGGTCCTTGTCCATTGTTGTTCTGAGGTGCTCCATTGTTCTCCTCCTCATCATTGCCATTCCTCTGCTTGCGAGTTCTCACCATCTGAAGAAAAGCAAGAGATAAGAATTTAGAAAACGTCTCCAACTATATGCATCAAGGTATATGAAACTAAGCAACTAACTATACTAGCCTATGTGGACATGGAAATGCTAAAGCATCCCAAAATTCTCTACTAAGCACACAAGCAAACTATATATAGCAAATAGCACACCAGGCAGAAACACATTGATTCCTTAGTGCTCCTATGTGCTCTAAGGTGTCCATTCTATCAAGGGTGCGTACTATGGTCAACCTGTGTCTCTGATACCAATTTGTGACACCCGGTTCCCAAAATGAATCAAGTGAACGCATATGTGTGCCCAAGATGTTCAACGCACATACACAAGTGCATTCACAAAAGGATATATAGAAAATTACCACAAGACAAGATTAATTAACAACTTTTATTACACAATTCATAATATCCTCGGATACAAGCTCTAATGAATATTAATGACAAGTTTGAACTAATGCAGTGTAAATAAACTAATTAAGCAACTAATCATAAGGGAATAGCGCAACTCCAATCAACACAACAGGCAAAGCTGACGGCAGACATGACCTTGAACTCCGCATTATCATTGTTATACTCCCAAATCTGACCTGCAACTGTTGGTGGGTGAATTGCAAGGGTGAGTACATGTCGTACTCAACAAGTGTGGAAAGTATGACACGTAGCTAATATAAATGATGAATATAATAAAGACTAAGTGCTGAAAAGTAAATTAAAACATTTGAAAAGCAATATATTGTATGTATGTGAAGTAAACCCATCATAAACCATGTAGTTACCATAATACCAGTCCATAATTCATTACCATCATCCATATCCATTGCCATAAACTATAATACCATCCCAAAACCAGTACCAAACCATAACATTCCCAAAAACCATCCCAATACCAAGTTCCCAATAATCATGGAAGTTGTCTAGATGCTCTTAACCGGGAGCACGGCTATCATGATAGTTTCAACACACTCTACAGAGTTTGTACTGCTTTACCCACGTGTTTGTGATTTCATTACTCGTCGGCAACTAAAGGAAACCTCTATTATGCCAAATCACTACCATAGGTGTATGGCCAAGAGATCACAAAATAGCCTTTACAAAGGGACTACTAGCATGTACGGACACACTGAGGTTTCTCCGGTGGCGATGTCTCCAACTTAGCACATCTTCAACCAAGGGCCCCCTCTTCTGCCATTCGGATCCCAGGGATTCTCGCCTTAAATCCAAACCCAATCTGACTCCCCTTCTTCGGTGCACCAAATGATCCATGCAATACTAGCAATACCCTAATTAATCAGCTACGTTGCACCCATACTTGGCCTTGTGGTGGCACTGTTGTCCTGGTTTATTCTCGCATGAACCGATCCTTAGATCTAAAGCAAGCAACCACCATGTCTTCCAACCCATCCACATACCAGGCTTGCTTATATCACCCATTACCATATCATATTATCCACAATCTCATTAATGCATAATTAAATAGTATAGTTGTTTTCCCATCCCAATTAATTAAGCGAAGCAAAGGTAAAAAGCCCTTCTCGCCTCTCTACCATGTATTCCTGGTGACAAGGGTGGTTAAACAAAGCTAGTAAACTTCCTATCATAGGATTTCCCATCAAATTGACACAAGCATGCAGTTTTGCAAACGAAATATTTATTTTAAAAATAGGATCAATATGTTCAAGGACACTTGCCTTGCTCTTGGGCATGGTTTGGGTCAAAGTCTTCGAGTTCCTGGTACTGGAGGTCTTCTGCCGCACCCTCTAGTGCAAATCTGTCTAATCCGCGCAACGAACATACAAGACAAGAATTGCAATCAATAAGTGCACATATATTACTCAGTATGTCATGATATGCATGATTAATGCATTTGTAAAGAAAAACTAATTAATGAGTTATTATTAATGTTCACTAATCATTTACAATGGTTATTAACAAGTTTATAAAGGTTTGAAGTTGATTCAAAACAATTTCGAATTAATTCAGCAGAAAACAGATAGCAAGACCGGACAAGTCCGTGGTAGGGCTGGACTAGTCCGCCCTCCCAGAACCAGCGAATTAGTAGATCGATGTGAATTTGGAGAATTGGGTTTCAATTCACGTGAGAAATATGAAGTAGAAGGTATACCAGATGTTTAGAACTCCAATGAATCAAGGGTTTCGGAGGCAACACTTGGATGTTGATGATCTAGGTTTGATGAAGAAAACTTGACGGTGGATTGTTGATGAAGAACGAAAACTTGATGGGGGATTTGATCACTTGATCCTCTTTCGTGTCCCCCTCTTCTTCTTCTTGCTCTTGATCTCCTTCTCCCTCCTTGGTGGCGGCTATCCATGAACTAGGGTTTGGTGGTCTTTCAATTGAGGCAAAAGGATGTAAAGTTAAGGGGTGGGGTTGTTTATATAGAGATGGAGGGCTATGGTTTCAATGGATTCTAGTTTGGTGTAGGTGGACACCGGTGTGGGGTCCTACATAGGCTCCAAAAACGGTGAGACACAACGTCCTTAGGCCCACTTAAGGTAAAACCAAAAAACACGTCGTGGAACAAAAGATCAATTCGGAATCGCGATCACCGGACAAGTCCGCACTAGGCCGGACTAGTCCTAAGTTAGTCAGATAGAAATCAGATAAGTCTGGACTATATCGGACAGGTCCGAACTTAGTCAGAGGAAAAACAGAAAAGTCTGGCCAAAATCGAACAAGTCCGATTTTAGTCAGAGGGGAACATAGACAAGTTTGCTAGACATCGAACAAGTCTAGGGACTTGGCAAAATTTTCAAGGATTTGGGACACCGTGCTAGTTCGCAATGAACCGGACAAGTCCAAAAATGTACAGAGATGAAACTGGAATAGTTCGCATGAAACAGACATGTGTGACAGAGGTCAAAGAGAAATCGGACTAATCAGCACCAAAAATGGACTAGTCCGCACTTCTCAGAACTTTTGAGTGTGGTTTTGCTTTAAATTCATTTTAAACTTATTTCTTTTTACATGGATTAATGTTAAACATGTATATTAACTTATGCACTGTATGCTGCATGAAAAGGAGGGTGTTTGTAGGATCGAAGAGCGCGTGAAAAGCTACCAGAGGGGGTGAATGGTAGATTTAAAAATCTTACGCAGCGGAAACAATTAAACCCCAAACCCTTTCGGCAGAAAAACGATCTGTTAAAGAAATCGTGTGTGACACTAATCTAAACGTGTTTCACCGTGACAAAAGTGATAGATATCATAGAGAATCAAGTCATGAAGACAACACAAAAAGAATCACTCAAATCCGTCGAGAAAAAAACTCAAGTTATGATCGAAAGATCAAACAATGGTCAATCTGCCCTACCCGAGAAAAAACAGTTCCGGAATGCTGCAAAGAAACTCGTGTAGATCATAGAATACAAATCCAATGACCGTGAAATTTTGACAGATGATAGAAAATCAAGTTGTCAAGACAACCCAAAAAGAATCACGTAAATTGGATCTGTAAAACTCGAGTTATGATAAAACCACCGACAAAAGGTAGTGCTGTCCAGAACTTCGACGAGTAAAACTTGTCTAGAACAAGTCGGACGAACAAGGCACAAAAGTTTCTTCAAAATACGAATTTTATTCAATAGAACACAAGAGGAACAGCCCCAAAGTCATTCACCACGAGCTCTGGGCTGCCTTGCTTATATAACCAGCCCTTAGGCCAACCCAATATCAACTGGGACTCCAATCCTACTCAAATCATGAATCGTAACTTCCCATAACTGCTCAAGATTCTTCTATACGCAGATAGAAGGCATCTTAAGACTTCCAAACACCTTAGGAACGTATCCCACATTCCTAAACAACTCAAATTCGTGACCCACACAAAATCCTCTCATAACCAACTCAAATCTTTCCATATTTGAGTCAAACCCGACTCAGCCGCAGCCTGAGTCCATAACCTAGTCGGTTGGACCTTTCCGACCAATTCTTTACGTCCACATCTCTTCATCACGTCCCGGAACCATGTAGCCACGTCCATGCACTCCTTGCACACGTGCAAACATCTTTTAATGACGTCCACGATACCTTCATATGCATTGTTCTTGATTCAATCATGCTGCGCAACCTCCTGATCAGCTCAACCACAATTCCTCCTGAATTTGGTTGTTGGAACCTCATCTCCTCCCTGAGACTAGTCCAATGGATCCTGTCACCAGCCATGTCTTAAACTCAAGAAACACCTGCATATGAATAAACAACCAATCCATACGACCCCAAGTCCTCGACTTGACTCAAGTTAGTTCTGAACACAACACCCTACGTGAGAACCTCACATAAGCATGTTGCAAAATCACAGTAACACGATATCATCCATATCAACCAAAATGCACCAAAAACTTAGCAAATGAACACTAAGCAATCTTTCCAACAATGTAAAGAAAGTACAAAACATTGCAAATGAAAAGCAGAAGCACTACGGTCAAGTTCCGAACCTTGCCAGAGCAACCCGGACCTTGAGCCGGAGCTAACAAAAGCTAGTAGAACCTAGCGCCGGAGCTTACCAAAACTAGTACAATGAAGCACCTGCCGGAGCTTACCAAAACTAATAGATCCTAGCACCGGAGCTTGCCAAAAACTAGTACAAAACTAGTCAACCCAAAATCGGAGCTAGACAAAGTACGTCGGAGCTTAGCAAAAGCATGCCGGAGCTATCAAATATATGCCGGAGCTAACAAAGACATGCTGAAGCTAAAGATAAAGCTCACCGGAGCTGACCAAAGCTAGTCGGACCTAGCATCGAACGTAACCGGAGCTACCTAAACCAAGTCAGACCTATGGTCGGACCTTGCTATAGCTCGGAGCTAGAGTCGAACCTTGATAAAAAGGTGTTTTTGTGAAATTCAAAACTTTTATCATCAAAGCCAAGTGTATTCACTACAAGCCAATGTATTCAGCACACATAGGTCTTAAAATCTCCCCCTTGATGAATGCATTGGCAACACCATTTAAAATCCGAACATTGGCTTATTCACATAAAAGTTTTGAAGACAATTTCTCCCCCTTTGTAAATCAAAAGTAAATGAGAAGAAAAAATAAGAAAAATTATCCCATATTATCTCTCCCTCTTTATTATCTCTCCTTATGCACATATTCTCTCTCTCTTCATGCTTATCTCCCCCCCTTTGACAATGTATTCAACAAGTCATGAGATATAAACAAATTATCTCTCCCCTTTTAGTTGTTATGAGCATATTATAACATATACATATAAACAAAGCTCATCCAAGTCATACTATCAAGTACCTTACATTATCACATCAATGAGATACATAAAGTAGTGTAAGCCATGCTAGAGATCAAATGTAATTTTCAATTTAATCAAGTCATGATCTCACAAACTTAACTATTTCAAAACCTGAAAACATGACACTAGTTGCTGCATTTTATTATTTTTCAAAGCATAAATTTGGATCATATGATATTTGCAAGAGATTATATGCGCATCTGCCTTATTCTAACCAACCAAGCCAAGCCTATGTCATTTGACAATCAGAAGCTTAAGGACATGGTTTTAGTCATACACAACTTCTTCCAAGTTCATATCTAAGTGCAATGATAAGCCATCTCAAAAGAAGAAGTGTGATGCATGCATATTCTCTTGATCTTTTCTCAATTTATATTTGTTCATAAAAACTCAACATGTGAGTTGATTACTTGATGAATTCTTAATGATTAAAAGCACTTGTGAACATGTAACAAGTTCAAAACAGCAAGAAAGTTCGACCATGACCAGTTTTAGTGTAAGTAATTATTCCAATTACTAGACATGGCAAAAACTACAAAATGTATAACACGAGTAATGTAGCAAGAACTTTCATCATGTAAAAGGAATCACAAAGTCATATATGTATGAAATACTATGCTCATATTATTCTAATTTCAGATTGACACATAGACTTCCCAAGTTTCAAAAACTCCCCCTCAATTTAAGCCATGAGGATGCATAACCCCTATTTCACTATGAATGTAACAAAAACGAGTAAAATCCAATGGTTTTGTAAAAATGTCGGTCAATTGTTGTTCGGTATCTACATGGTGAAGCACAATGTTTCCTTTTTCAACATTATCACGAAGAAAGTGATACCTAATGTCAATGTGCTTAGTTCTAGAATGTTTCACGGGGTTTTTAGCAATGCAAATGGCACTAGTGTTATCACAGAATAGTGGAACACTATCTAGATCAACCCCATAGTCCTTAAGTGTTTGAACAATCCAAATAATTTGTGAGCAAGCACTAGCAGCAGCTACATATTCAGATTCGGATGTGGATTGTGCAACTGAATTTTGTTTTCTAGAGGACCAAGCAACAAGAGAATTACCATGAAAATGACAAGCACCGGAAGTACTTTTCCTATCAATCCTACAACCCCCGAAATCAGCATCCGAAAAAGCTTTCAAAGTAACGGTTGAGGAAGAAGGAAGAAAAATGCCAAATTTTTGGGTTCCATGTAAGTACCTTAGAATCCTTTTAACGGCTTGACGATGTGAAACACGTGGGGAAGCTTGAAACCGTGCACAAAGACATACGCTGAATTGTATGTCCGGTCTTGATGTCGTGAGGTACAAAAGTGATCCGATCATGCTTCTATATTCTTTTTGATCAACGGGTTCACCATATTCATCAAGTTCAAGTGTTGTTGTTGTTCCCATTGGTGTCCGAAGAGGCTTGCTTTTGTCCATTTTGAAGCGTCTTAGGAGGTCTTTGGTATACTTCGTTTAATGCACAAAGGTACCCTCCTTGGTTTGCTTGATTTGCAGCCCCAAAAAGTAAGTGAGTTCACCCATCATACTCATTTCAAATTCGGAACTCATCATTGCTGAAAACTTGGACACAAGATCATGAGAAACACAACCAAAGATAATATCATCCACATACACTTGAACGAATAATGAGTCATTGCCATGTTTAAGCACAAAAAGAGTTTTATCAACCTTGCCCATGGTAAACCCCTTGTCAAGTAAGAATGTTTTTAACCTATCATACCATGCTCTAGGGGCTTGTTTGAGACCGTATAAGGCTTTGGACATTTTGTAAACATGATTAGGAAAATCTGGATTTTCAAAACCCGGTGGTTGTTTGACATAAACCTCCTCATCTATGTAGCCATTAAGAAAAGCACTTTTAACATCCATTTGATATAGCTTAAAACCCTTAGATTCTGCAAAAGCTAACAAAATTCTTATGGCTTCTAGTCTAGCGACAGGAGCAAAAGTTTCATCAAAATCTAGACCTTCAACTTGAGTGAAACCTTGAGCGACCAACCTAGCCTTATTCCTAACCACAACCCCATCCTCCTTTGTTTATTTTTAAATACCCATTTAGTTCCAATTAAAGTGTGACCTTGAGGTGGAGGTACAAGTTTCCAAACATTATTTCTTTCAAAATTTTCTAACTCTTCTTGCATGGCAATAATCCAAGATTCATTGGTGAGTGCGTGTGATATATCTTTGGGTTCAAAAGAAGCAAAAAAATCAGAATGAGCATGAGAGTTTGGATCGCAAAACCTGGACCGTGTGACTCGTTCGTGCAAGCTTCCAATCATCTGTTGTGGGGGATGATCTTTGTAAAAACGTAGGGGAACAGATGTCTCACAAGCTTCTTCTTCATTAGGTTCATCGTAGATTGATGAGCTTGTGACTTGTGGATGATCAGGACCAGCATAGGTGTAGACGGAGCTTGTTCAATGTTCGGAGCTGGACACGTGTCAACTTCGGAACTACTAGGTAGTATCACTGGCTCTTCTTTATCTTTGAAAATACCCTCCCCCTGAGGATACGGATCTGGTCCTGCAACACCGGAGCTAGTACCTGGGCTAGCTTCATCAAAAGACACTTCACAAGTCTCCACAATTTTGTTAGTGTCAAGTAAAAGCACACGATGGTCTCTAGTATGAGATGGATAACCAAGAAACATGCCATCAAAGGATCTAGGTTCAAATTTATCAAGATTACCATGTTTCTTAACAAAGCATTTGCAACCAAAGACCCGAAAGTGTGTAACACTAGGCCTATGTCCAAACCGGAGCTCATATGGTGTTTTACCTAGCTTAGCACGCAAGAAAACACGATTTGAGACATAACAAGCGGTTGCTAACGCATCAGCCCAAAATTTCCTAGGAGTTTGATATTCATCAAGCATAGTCCTAGCCATCTCAACTAATGTTCTATTCTTTCTTTCTACAACACCGTTTTGTTGAGGTACATATGGTGAAGAGAATTGATGATCTATTCTATTTTCAGCACAAAGGTGATCAAAAGATTGATTTTTAAATTCAGTTCCATTATCACTTCTAATTGCTTTTAATGATCCTGGGTGATCAATTGATAATCTAAGAAATAAAGTTCTAAAGTGACTAAAAACTTCATTCTTAGACGCCATAATGTAAACCCAAGAGTATCTAGAATAATCATCAACAATCACAAGAACATACCATTTACCTCCGAAGGATTGAACACGTGAAGGTCCTACGGTGTCAAGATGCAAAAGTTGACATGGTTCAGTTATCGTGATCATTGTGAGAGGAGTATGTGAACCTGCAACCATCTTAGCATGTCTACAAGAAGAGCATACAATTTCTTTGTCCCCTTTAAGCTTAGGCAGCCCACGTATGCGATCAAGAGCACTAACACACGTTAGGTGATCAAAGCCTATGTGACCAAGTCTACGATGCCAAAAATATAAGTCCTTTGAATCATTAGCAACTAGACACCAATGCTTAGAGGAAGACATATCAAAATCAGCTTTAAAAACTCTTCCAAACCGAGACATGTTAAAAATAAGCTCACTATTTGAACCTACAACTTTGCAGCAGTTTTTGTTGAAAATAATTTCTAGATTTTCATCTAGCAATTGTGCAACAGAAAGCAAGTTATATTTCAAATTTTTGACAAGTGACACATCCTTCAAAGTGTAGTGATCATTTACTCTAACCGAACCCTTAGCAATTATAGGAGTTGAAGAATTATCGGCAAAAGTAACATTCTCTACACGTGACACAAAAGAGAGGGAGGAGAACCAATCTTTGTTACCGGTCATGTGGCCTGAGCAACCTGAATCCACAATCCAAATGTTCTCCTTCCTCAAATGTGTAACCTACATAGAAGCACAATACGTCGATGACTCAATACTGGGGTTAGTCAAAAGGCATTTAGGAATCCAGTACTGAGTCACGCGACGTGCAGCGGGAAAAACACGCGAAAGCTGAGACAAAACAGCAGGTATATGAGTCAAAGTTTGAGATTTTTTATTCTTGACTACTGACCTATAAGGTGTTACTTGTGTAGAACAAAAATCAGTAGCTCCGGAGGCAAAAACAGAAGGTTCGGAGGTAAACTCTGAATGTTTTTGACTCGAAACAGCAGGTTGTACATTCGGTTCAATGTGTGCAGCAAATTTTGCATGAAAGTTATCAGATCTAGCAACCATTCTTTCCCTTTTCAATTTTTTAGCTAGTCTATAACAAAAATCTATGACATGACCATCTCTACCACAGAATGTACAATGAAATTTAACTTTGTGTTCATGTCTAGATGAGCAAGCAATATTTTTATTTGAAACCGAATGAGGCAACACTCCTGCAGATTTGAAAACCACTCCTTTTTGTTTAGGAACTGTTTGAATCAAACCACTTCCTAATGATTTTACAATTTTAGGTGGATGTGCCTTAGCATGAGCATGAGAATCAAAACCTAAACCAGTTTTATCATTGCAATACTTCGAATAATTCAGCAGTAAGTTTAGGTTCTTATTCCCATTACAAAACCGATCTAATGTCCTATGCATGTCATTAAGTTTATTGGACAGATCAAGACAATTTTCACATGAAGTTTTTCCTTTTAGTTTGCAATTTGAACAAAATTTAACTTCATGAGAATGTAAAGCATTATTCAATATAGAAATTTCATTCATAGCATCCTGTAGTTTCTTATCAAGATCATCACAAGTAGAACAATGCAAATCAATTGTAGAACAGCTAGCATCTTTCAAGTTTTTATTATTAAGTGTAGCAAGCTCTTTGTTCTTTTCAATTTCTAACTCAAGTTTATCAAGTTTGGAGGTGTGCACACTTCTTAATGAGGACAATTGTTCATATATTAAATCACATGAGGAACATGCATCATCACTAGGAATCAAAGTTTTTAAACGGTTAATTTCAGATTCTAGTGATTCAATTTTAGCAGAACTATCCCTAAGCTTTTTGTCCTTTTTCTTAACAATAATAGTGGCACGAGAAATAGCATCACACATTTCTTCGCAAGTAGGACATACCTCTTCATTGTCGCTGTTGTGTTCTGCCTCCTCCATACTTGATCTTGACTTGCCCGCCATGAAGCACAAGTTTGCCAAATCATCTTCATCTTCATCACTTTCAAAGTCTACATCACTTGAACTAAGTTCTTGAAGTGCGGTGATGAAGCTGTTAATCATCTTGCGTCCTATGGTACCCTTCTTTTTCTTCGTATCTTTTGTAGAGGAGTGCTTCGTTCTTGTTTTCTTTTCATCCCGGGAAGTAGGACCTGAAAGGTTAGGGCAATTTGAACGAAAATGTCCTGTCTTACCACATTCGAAGCATCGTTGAGGTTCGGAGCTTCCTCTCCTTCTAGTTCTCACATTTTGTAATGCTTTTGAGAACCTCGTAGAGAGAAGTGCAAGCTCCTCCTCTGGAAACTCCTCAATCTGTTCAAGGGTTAGAGAGGACAACAAAGCAAGTGTACTACAAGATGAAGATTGGCCGGAGCTAGGCATATCACGTTGAGAAACAAAAGCAATAGACTTGTTGGGGTTCTTACGTGATATTATATCAATTTCATGAGTTTTTAGCTTGGAATATAGCACATCTAAAGTAAGTGTACTCATGACAGTAGATTCACGAATAGATGTAACTTTCATCTCCCAAATTGACATGTCTAATGCACTTAACAATTGCCTAGTATTTTCAGCATCTGAAAAATTAACATTGACGCTTTGCAAGTTGCTGAGAATTTTATTAAAGCGAGCAAAGAGATCATCAATTGACTCACCGGGTTGCATCTCGAAGCGCATGTATTCTTTCTTGAACATGTCTTGCCTTACCTCTTTGATCGTGTTGGATCCTTCGTGGTAGTCACAAAGTGCTTTCCACACATCGTATGCAGATCGGAGGTGTGCAACACGGTCGAAGTCGCCTTGTGTTAATCCTTGTATGATCAAGTTCCGAGCCTTGTTGTTGTTGTCGACATCTCTCAGATTTGTAGCTGTAACTTGATCGTTTGATAGCACTTCGTAAGGCTTGTAAACCTTCTACCATATTGCAAAGCCTTGTGCCTGGATGAAAGCCTCCATGCGTGCCTTCCAAACCTGAAAATAAATACCAGCAAACACACAAGGTTTGGCGGAGTACTTCTCCATGATGATTAGTCAAAAACACGCGCAAATCACAAAGATTAGAGCACCATGGCTCTGATACCAATTGTAGGATCGAAGAGCGCGTGAAAAGCTACCATAGGGGGGGTGAATGGTAGATTTAAAAATCTTACGCAGCGGAAACAATTAAACCCCAAACCCTTTCGGCAGAAAAACAATCTGTTAAAGAAATCGTGTGTGAGACTAATATAAACGTGTTTCACCGTGAAAAAAGTGATAGATATCAGAGAGAATCAAGTCACGAAGACAACACAAAAAGAATCACTCAAATCCATCGAGAAAAAAACTCAAGTTATGATCGAAAGATCAAACAATGGTCAATCTGCCCTACCCGAGAAAAAACAGTTCCGGAACGCTGCAAAGAAACTCGTGTAGATCATAGACCACAAATCCAATGACCGTGAAATTTTGACAGATGATAGAAAATCAAGTTGTGAAGACAACCCAAACAGAATCACGTCAATTGGATCTGTAAAACTCGAGTTATGATAAAACCACCGATGAAAGGTAGTGCTGTCCAGAACTTCGACGAGTAAAACTTGTCTAGAACTTGTCCAGAACTTCGACGAGTAAAACTTCGACGAGTTCCTTCAAACTACGAATTTTTTTCAATAGAACACAAGAGGAACAGCCCCAAAGTCGTTCACCACGATCTCTGGGCTGCCTTGCTTATATAACCAGCCCTTAGGCCAACCCAATATCAACTAGGACTCCAATCCTACTCAGATCATGAATCGTAACTTTCCATAACTGCTCAAGATTCTTCTATACGCAGATAGAAGCAATCTTAAGACTTCCAAACACCTTAGGAACGTATCCCACATTCCTAAACAACTCAAATTCGTGACCCACACGAAATCCTATCATAACCAACTCAAATCTTTCCATATTTGAGTCAAACCCGACTCAGCCGCAGCCTGAGTCCATAACCTAGTCGGTTGGACCTTTCCGACCAATTCTTTACGTCCACATCTCTTCATCACGTTCCGGAACCATGTAGCCACGTCCATGCACTCCTTGCACACGTGCAAACATCTTCCAATGACGTCCACGATACCTTCATATGCATTGTTCTTGATTCAATCATGCTGCGCAACCTCCTGATCAGCTCAACCACAATTCCTCCTGAATTTGGTTGTTAGAACCTCATCTCCTCCCTGAGACTAGTCCAATGGATCCCGTCACCAGCCATGTCTTGAACTCAAGCAACACCTGCACATGAATAAACAACCAATCCATACGAGCCCAAGTCCTCGACTTGACTCAAGTTAGTTCCGAACACAACACCCTACGTGAGAACCTCACATAAGCATGTTGCAAAACCACAGTAACACAATATCATCCATATCAACTAAAACGCACCAAAAACTTAGCAAATGAATACTAAGCAATCTTTACAACAATGTAAAGCAAGTACGAAACATTGCAAATGAAAAGCAGAAGCACTACGGTCAAGTTCCGAACCTTGCCAGAGCAACCCGGACCTTGAGCCGGAGCTAAGAAAAGCTAGTAGAACCTAGCGCCGGAGCTTACCAAAACTAGTACAATGAAGCACCTGCCGGAGCTTACCAAAACTAGTAGATCCTATCACCAGAGCTTACCAAAAACTAGTACAAAACTAGTCAACCCAAAACCAGAGCTAGACAAAGTACGTCGGAGCTTAGAAAAAGCATGCCGGAGCTATCAAATATATGCCGGAGCTAACAAAGACATGCCGGAGTGAAAGATAAAGCTCACCGGAGCTGACCAAAGCTAGTCAGACCTAGCATCGAACGTAACCGGAGCTACCCAAACCAAGTCGGACCTATGGTCGGACCTTGCTATAGCTCGGAGCTAGAGTCGGACCTTGATAAAAAGGTGTTTTGGTGAAATTCAAAACTTTTATCATCAAAGCCAAGTGTATTCACTACAAGCCAATGTATTCAGCACACATAGGTCTTACAGTGTTACAGTAACAAATTTTGACGCCGAGGTCTTCGCAGTAGTCTTGGAACGCTGCGCTGGTGAACTAGGTTCCGTTGACAATGATGATCCTGCTCGGGACCCCGAACCCGAAGACGATCGACTTGATGAACTTGACTGCGGACTCCTTGTTGATGTTGATCATTGGGGCTGCCTCTGGCCACTTGGTCCACTTGTCTACAATGAATTAGAGGAACCGGTACCCTCGGGAAGGTTCACAGGATATCCAACCCCCATACCGCGAAAGGCCAAGAGGGTGGGATCATCTACAGTGTTTGCACCAGAGTGTGAATCTTCCTGGCGTGGACTTGGCACGCCTTGCACCTTTTCACTAGCTTGACGGTGTCTTGGTGTGCCGTTTTCTAGTAGAAGCCATGTCGGAAGGCTTTACTAACAATGTGTGGGAAGCAGCGTGATTCCCGCACTCTCCATCATGGATCTCTACGAGCAAGTCGCAACCCTCCTCCCGAGTTATGCACCATAAGAGGACGTTGTTGGCGCCATGCTGGCAGTGGTCTCCTTCTACCAGCGTGTAGCATTTTAAAATCCACACGATCCGCTCAACGCATATGTGTTCCTCCGGAAAGATGTTGTCCTTCAGGTAGTCCCGGATCTCCCTGATCCATGCATTAGGACTCTCCTGAGCTCTCACACCTTGGGAGCTGGGTGAATTAGGGTCCTTGGTGGTGCACAGGAACCTCGATGGGCCCCACAGTTGTAGGGGTACCGAGATCAGTAGCTCCGAGGTGTCAGGCTCGCCTTCTTTGTTAGGAAGTGCAGGCCTAGTGGATGGTTACACTAATCTCCTACTGAAGACACCTTCAGTACCTGGGGCCTCGGTGGACGCCATTGTTGACAAGGTGTCAGCGATGGAGTTGTTGAAGCGCGACACATGGAAGAGGTCCAAAGCCTCGAAACCAACTTGCAGGTTCTTGACGTGCAGCAGGTACGCCGCGAGCTGGGGGTCATTGCAGTAGCATTCTCCTCGGACCTGCTTCATGATCAGCTGGGAGTCTCCCTTGACCAGCATGTGCTAGACATCGAGACCTTGCACAGTTGGCAGTCCGAAGATGAGGGCTTCATACTCCGCCATGTTGTTGGTCGCCTTGAAGTCAAGGCGCACCGCGTGCTTGGTTGCAAGGTGAGCAGTACACTGGCTCTGGCCCCTTGCTTTCGTGATGAGCCGTCGAAGAAGAGTGTCTAGTGGGGTCCGATGAGCACCGGTGCCCTGGGCTTTGGTTCTCTAACTTTACAGGCCCCCTGGGTTGCTTGGTGAGGGAGTCCACTTAGCAACAAAATTTGCTAGTGTTTGGCTCTTGACTGCATGCCGCGACAGGAAGTCGAGCATGAACTTCGCCAATTCTGCCGCCCATTTGGCGATGTTGCCTGTCGCAATGGGGCTGCAGAGCACTGCCTCCAGTGGGAATGAGGTTGTGACACCCAATTCCGAAAATGAACCAAGTGAACGCATATGTGTGCCCAGAACGTTCAACACAGATACACGAGTGCATTCACAAAAGAGTATACAAAAAACTACCACAGAACAAGATTAATTAACCAAATTTTAGTACACAAACCATATTATCCTCGAATACAAGCTCTAATGAATATTAATAACAAGTCCAACTAATGCAGTGGAAATAAACTTAAATAAGCAAACTAAACAGCTAGGCAACATAAGCAATAGGGTATAGCGCAGCTCCATGCAACTCCACAGGCAAAGCTGACGGTAGACACGACCTAGAACTCCGCATTATTAACGTAATACTCCCAATCCCGACCTGCAACTGTTGGGGGTATTGCAAGAGTGAGTACATGTCGTACTCAGCAAATGTGGAAAGTATGACATGTAGCTGATACAAATGACGAAATGTAATAAAGGCTAAGTGCTGAAAAGTACATTAAAACATTTGAAAAGCAATGTAGTATACGTATGTGAAGTATTCCCATCATAAACCATAACTAATAACATAGCACCAATTCATATTCCATATCCATCACCATCATACCATTAACCATATTCAATGTCATAGTTTAATCCATAACCAGCCATAACCATTACCAAATCATAACCATCCCAAACACCATCCCAATACCAAGTTCCCTCTAATCATGGAAATTGTCCAGGTGCTCATAACCGGGAGCACGGCTATCATGATAGCTTTATTTGACTCTTCAGAGTTTGTACCACTTTACCCACGTGTTTGTGATTTCATCACCCGTCGGCGACTAAAGAACCTCCCTTATGCCAATTACACTTCCTTTGGTGTATGGCCAATAGATCACAAAATTTCATTTACAAAGGGATTACTAGCCTATTTAGACCCCACTAAGGTTTCACAGGTGGCGATGTCTCCCACGGAGCACATATTCAACCAAGGGCCCCCTCTTGAGCCATTCGGATCTTAGGGTAGTCCCACCAATCATCAACAAACCTAACCCGACTACACCTTCCTCGAGCATCCTTAATGTTCCAAATAGCACTGGCAAAGCCCTAATTAATCAGCTACGCCGCACCCATACTTGGCCTTGTGGTGGCACTGTAATCCTGGCTTATTCTAGCATGAACCGGTCCTTAGATCTAAAGCAAGCAAACCACCATAACATCCAACCCAATCCACCAGCCACGCTTGCTTAGATCACCCGTCTTTTTAACCAGTTCATGATAATCATGATATCATTAATGCATAATTAAATAATATAGTGGTTTCCCATCCTAATTGATTAAGAGAAGCAAAAAGGTAAAAATCCCATCCCGACTCTCTACCATAAATTCCAGGTGACAAGGGTGGTTTAACAAATCTAGTAAACTTCCTACCATAGGATTCCCATCAAATTGACACAAGCATGCAGTTTGCAAACAAAACATTTATTTTAGGGACATGATTAATATGCTTCAAGGACACTTGCTCTGTTCTTGTGATTGCTTCGAGTCAAAGCCTTCAAACCCTTGGTGTTGTAGATCCTCCGCGGCACTCTGTAGCACAAATCCGTCTAATCCTCACAATAAACATACAAGACAAGAAACACAATCAAAGAGTGCACAAATATTACCCAATATGACATGACATGCATGATTAATGCAAACGCAAGGGAGAACTTGTTAATAGATTACTTTTAATGATCACTAACTAGTTCTAATAGATTTCAACAAGTTTATACAGGTTTGGCTGTGATTAGATCTAATTTTAGAATTAATTCAACAGAATTTAGTCAGCAAAATCGGACTAGTCTGCAGAAGGCCGGACTAGCCCGCACTTCGCAGAACTAGCGAACTAGGGTTTTCTAGATCGACGTGAATTCGGAGATTAGGGGTCAAATTCACGTAAGGAAAAGATAATAGAAGGTATACCAGATGTTTAGAACTACAATGAATCAAGAAACTTGGAGGTAACACTTGGATCTTGATGATCTAGGGTTGGGGGATGAACTTGGAGATGAATTGGTGATGAAGAACGAAACTTGATGGAGATTGTGATCCTCTTTCATTTCCTCCTCTTCTTCTCCTTGCTTGGGATCTCCTCTTCCCTCCTTGGTGGTGGCTCCCCACGAACTATGGTTTGGGAGGGGTGGAAAACTGGCAAATAGATGTCAAGCCAAGGGGTAGGGTTGTTTATATAGAGGTTGAGGCTAGGGTTAGACGGATTTCGAGTTTGGGATGAGTAGAGGCCAGTTTAGAGTCCCACATGGGCTCTAAAGGAGCTAGGCACGATGTCCCTAGGCCCACTTAACGTGAAACCCAAGAAACAAGTCATAAAACAAAGGATAAATTCGGAGTTGCGAAATATCGGACAAGTCCGACAAGGACCGGACTAGTCCGAAGTTAGTCAGAAAGAAATCGGACAAGTCTGGCCAAAAATCGGACAAGTCCGACTTTAGTCAGAGAGGAAAACAGACAAGTCCGCTGGAACACCGGACTAGTCCAGACAAGTCCAGGGACTTAGCAAATTTTCAAGGATTCTTGGAAAATCAGACTAGTCCGCACAAAATCAGACAAGTCCGAAAGTGTCCAGAGGCAAAATCAACCTAGTCCGCAGTAAAAATGGACAAGTCTGATTTTAGTCAGAGAGAAATCGGACAAGTCCTCACCAAAACCGGACTAGTCCACACTTTTCAGCATTTTATGTGCGGTTTTGCTCCAAATCAATTTTAAACTCATTCCTCTTGATGTGGATTAGTGTTAAACATGTATATGAAAGTAGGGCATGATGCATGAAAATGGTGTTACAAACCTACCCCCCTTAAAATGAATCTCACCCTCGAGATTCGACGCGGAAGAGAAGAGATAGGGAAATTCCTTCTTGATATCATCCTCCAATTCCCACGTCGCTTCTTTTTCTGTGTGGTGCTTCCATTGAACTTTAAACCATCTAATAACCTTGTTCCTTGTGACTCTCTCCTTGGCTTCATAAATTTTGGTCGATTGTTCAGCATAAGTCAAATCTGCCTCTAATTCCAATTCTTCCATCGACACTTGTTCTTCCGGTACTCTTAAGCACTTCTTGAGCTGGGAAACATGAAACACATCATGGACATCTGAAAGATGAGTTGGCATCTCCAACTTATATGCTACTTCTCCTCTTTTGTCCAAAATGTTGAATGGTCCAATGTATCGAGGTGCTAGCTTGCCTTTATGTTAAACTTCTTATGACCTCTCATTGGTAACACCTTGAGGTAAACAAAATCTCCCACTTCAAAGGTTAATTTCCTACTCCTATTGTCCGCATAGCCTTTTTGTCTTGATTGAGCAGCCCTCAAATTTTCACAAATAACCTGGATTTGTTTTTCATCTTCTTGCAACACATCGGGTCCAAATACTTGATTCTCCCTTGTCTCATTCCAGAACAAGGGCGTCCTGCACCTCCTTCCGTACAGTGCCTCATATGGTGACATCTTCAAACTAGCTTGGTAACTATTGTTCTATAAGGATTCTGCATATGGCAAGCTCTTGTCCCAACCTTTCCCATGTCCTCCAAAATTTGATTGGTCCTCTCGGTTTGTCCATCCGTTTGAGGGTGGTATGCTGAACTAAAATTGAACCTTGTTCCTAATGCTTTATGCAACTTTTGCCAAAACCTGGAGGTAAATTGAGAACCTCTATCCGAGACTATCTTCTTAGGGACTCAATATCGACACACAATATGCTCCATGTATATTTCGGCCAATTGTGCAGATGTATACTTGGTCTTGATAGGAACAAAATGAGCTGACTTGGTCAATCGATCCACGATTACCCAAATCGAGTCATACCTGGGCTGAGTACGCGGTAAACCAACTATGAAGTCCATACCGATTTCTTCCCACTTCCATTCCGGAATCTTCAATGGTTGCAATAACCCAGCTGGCCTTTGATGTTCCGCCTTGACTCGTTGACACACATCACACAACGCTACATATTCAGCTATGTCCTTTTTCATGCTATCCCACCAATAGCACGTCTTCAAGTCTTTGTACATCTTTGTACAACTAGGACGAATTGAGTATGGTGAGTTATGTGCCTCTTTTAATATCGTCTCGTGAATATGCTTTACATTAGGCACGACTATCCTTTTTCCCAGCCATAAGGTACCATGTTCATCCTCATCAAATCTGAATTATCTCCCCTCTTGGGTCCTTTCCTTGATTTCCCGAATTTCCTCATCCTTGGTCTGTGCCACACGAATTTCTTGCTCCAAGGTTAAGTTTAGCTCCATCATCTCCATCTCATTTACAAATCCAAGGTTCAACCGTTCAAACTCCTTAAATAAGTTGGATGGTAACTCTCGAACTGTGAGTTGATGACTTACTTCTTTTCTACTCAATGCATCAGCCACTACATTGGATTTTCCTGGATGATAGTTGATCCCCAAATCATAATCTTTGATGAGCTCCAACCATCTCCGTTGCCTCAAATTCAGATCCGTTTGTGTGAAAATATACTTCAAACTCTTATGATCCGTATAAATTTCACACCTATGTCCAAGAATATAGTGTCTCCAAATCTTCAATGCATGTACCACAACTGCTAGTTCAAGATCATGTGTAGGATAATTCTTCTCATGTTTCTTAAATTGTTTCGATGCATAGGCAACCACTTGACCTTCTTGCATCAATACACATCCAAGTCCTTGTATCGATGTGTCGCAATAAATATCAAAACTCTTGCTTACATCCGACAATACCAAAATTGGGGCTGTTGTCAACCTCTTTTTCAACTCCTCAAAACTGTTTTCACAAGCTTGAGGGCATTGGAAAGCCTTTCCCTTCATTCGCAATTCTGTCATTGGCTTGGCTATCTTGGAAAAGTCCTTGATGAATCGACGGTAATATCCAGCCATTCCAAGAAAACTCCTTATTTCCTTTACATTTTGCGGGGGTTCCCATTTCAACACGTCCCTCACCTTTCCTGGGTCAACCGATACTCCTCCTTCTGAGATTATATGACCCAAGAACGACACCTCTTTCAACCAAAACTGACACTTGTTGAACTTGGCATACAATTGATGCTCCCTCAATTTCTGCAACGTAAGCCTCAAGTGTTCCTCATGTTCCTTCTCATCCTTCGAGTAGATCATAATATCATCAATAAACACCACAACAAACTTATCCAAGTACTCCATGAAGACCTTATTCATGAGGTACATAAAGTAGGCAGGCACATTTGTCAATCCAAAAGACATCACGGTGTACTCATAAGATCCATACCACGTCCTAAAAGTTGTATTGGGTATGTCCGATGGTCTAATCTTCATTTGAAAGTATCCCGATCTCAAATCAATCTTAGAGAAGATACAAGCACCCTTCATCTGATCAAACAAGTCTTCTATGTGTGGCAAGGTGTACTTGTTCTTGATTGTTACCTCGTTGGGAGCTCGGTAATCCACACACATCCTTTGGGTTCCATCCTTCTTGTCCACAAATAGCACAAGCGCTCCCCAAGGTGAAGAACTAGGGCGAATAAAACCTTTCTCTAGTTGCTCTTGAATTTGTTTCTTGAGCTCCGCTAATTCCATAGGAGGCATCCTATACGGCCTCTTAGCAATAGGTTTAGTTACAAGTATTAAATCAATAACAAACTTAATGTCTCGATCAGGTGGCATACCTGACAACTTGTCCGGAAAAACATCCCAAAATTCACAGACCACCAGAATCTCCTCAATTGTGACACCGTCCATATGATTCAGCTCCAATTGCTTTGGTGTGGTTTGAGATGCTTCAAATTCTACAGTGATCCCTTCTTCATTGGTCAACTTCACCGTCTTCGTGGCACACTCAATAACTCCATTTTGCTTCCTCAACCAGTCCATACCAAGTATAATGTCCAATCCTTGAGAATCCAAAACAATGAGGTTGGCAGAGAAGTCTACCCCCCTTATTCTAAGGCTTACATTTGGACATACTATATTTGTCCTCATCTCTCCTCCAGGACACTTAACCAATAGATTAAACTTCATATGAGAGATAGGCAAACTATACTTGGCGACATTCTTCGATGCAATGAATGAGTGCGATGCTCCAGAATCAAACAACATAGTCGCGGGGTTGGAGTTTGCGAGAAACATATCAATGACCACGCCATCCGCTTGTTGAGCATCGTCCGTAGAGACATGGTTCACGTTGCCACGAGCAAAACTCTGCTGTTCGTGGTTCCATTGTGGCTGTCCTCCATTGAGTCTTGGGTTTTGCCTCGGCGCATTGCTTCCTTGACCAAGGCCTGACTTAGGACATTGATGCGCAAAGTGTCCAGCTTCTCCACAAGTATAGCACTTCTTAACTCTACCAGAATTATTGGGACGAGCTTGGTTTTGAACATTTGCACCAGGAAAATTAGCACGAGGTGCAAAAGGCATTGGAGGCCTAGGTGCTTGCATGACAGGGCGCTGCTGCACAAATTGAGCTGGGTGCGGTGCAAATCCAGGGCGTTGAGCAGGCGTAGAAGAGCTGAAGTAAGGTGCATTTGGTGATGCAAAGCGAGGGCGCACATTACTTCCTTGATGCTGTCCTTGATATGGTGCCTTCCTCTTGTTATCTAGGTCCATCTCATTGACCTTGTTCTCCACCACAATTCATTTGTCTACTAGCTTCCGAAAGTTGGCATAATCACAGTTGAGCAATTGTACTTGGATTTCATTGTTCAAGCCCCTCATGAACAGGTACTGCTTCCGACTGTCCCGGCTCACATCCTCAGGTGCATACCTTGAGAGTTGAGTGAACTTATTGAGATATTCACTCACGCTTGATCTTCCTTGCCTTAAATTCTCAAATTCTTGCATCTTCAAAATCATAACACCTTCTGGCACATAATGGGAATGGAAACTCTCCTTAAATTCCGCCCAGGTAATTCTCTCTTGGTTCTCATGAGCATTGCATAAGGAGTCCCACCAATCGGCAGCTGCTTCAACTAGTTGATGATATGCAAATAGAACCTTCTCCAGGTCACTACATTGGACAATAGCAAGATTCTTCTCCACGGACTTGAGCCAATCATCCGCATCCATAGGGTCAATAGCTTGAGCAAAGGTTGGCGGCCTAGTCCTCATAAACTCTCCCAACCGGTTACGAGGAGGTGGGGGTGGCGGTGGAGGCATGTGGGGCTGATTGTTGATGTTGCCAACCTGCAGCTGTCCCATAGTATGTATCATGGTCTGCATGAGCTGGTTCTTCATAGCCAGTAGCTGCTCAATATTGATAGCTCCATGAGCAGGTCCTTTTCCATTGTTGTTTTGAGTTACTTCATAGTTATCCTCCTCATCATTGTCATCCCTCTGGTTGCGAGTGCTCACCATCTAAAGAAAAGCAATAGGAAAGAATTAGAAAACGTCCCCAACTATATGCATCAAGGGACATAAAACTAGACAACTAACTAGCCTACATGGATATGGTAATGCTAAATCATCCCAAAATCCTCTATTAAGCACACAAGCAAACAATATATAGCAAATAGCACACCAACTAAAACACATTGATTCCTGAGTGTTTCTATATGCTCTAAAGTGTCCATTATATCTAGGCTACATCCTACGGTCAACCTGGCTCTGATACCAATTTGTGACACCCGGTTCCGAAAATGATCCAAGTGAACGCATATGTGTGCCCAGGACATTCAACACACATACACGAGTGCATTCACAAAAGAGTATATGTAAAATTACCACAGAACAAGATTAAATAACCAAATTTTATTACACAAACCATATTATCCTCGATTACAAGCTCTAATGAATATTAATGACAAGTCCAACTAATGCAGTGGAAATAAACTTAAATAAGCAAACTAAACAGCTAGGCAGCATAAGCAATAGGGTATAGCGCAGCTCCATGCAACTCCACAGGCAAAGGTGACGGTAGACACGGCCTAGAACTCCGCATTATTAACGTAATACTCCCCATCCTGACCAGCAACTGTTGGGGGGTTGCAAGAGTGAGTACATGTCGTACTCAGCAAGTGTGGAAAGTATGACATGTAGCTGATACAAATGACGAAATGTAATAAGGGATAAGTGCTGAAAAGTACATTAAAACATTTGAAAAGCAATGTATTATACGTATGTGAAGTATTCCCATCATAAACCATAATTAATAACATAGCACCAATTCATATTCCATATCCATCACCATCATACCATTAACCATATTCAATGTCATAGTTTAATCTATAACCAGCCATAACCATTACCAAACCATAACCATCCCAATACCAAGTTCCCTCTACTCATGGAAGTTGTCCAGGTGCTCATAACCGGGAGCACGGCTATCATGATAGTTTTATTTGACTCTGTAGAGTTTGTTCCACTTTACCCACGTGTTTGTGATTTTATCACCCGTCGGCGACTAAAGAACCTCCCTTATGCCAATTACACTTCCTTTGGTGTATGACCAAGAGATCACAAAATAGCCTTTACAAAGGGATTACTAGCCTATTTAGACCCCACTGAGATTTCACCGGTGACGATGTCTCCCAGAGAGCACATCTTCAACCAAGGGCCCCCTCTTGAGCCATTCGGATCCCATGGTAGTCCCACCAATCATCAACAAACCCAATCCGACTACCGCTTCCCTGAACATCCTTAATGGTCAAAATAGCACTGGCAAAGCCCTAATTAATCAGCTACGCCGCACCCATACTTGGCCTTGTGGTGGCACTGTAATCCTGGCTTATTCTTGCATGAACCAGTCCTTAGATCTAAAGCAAGCAAGCCACCATAACATCCAACCCAATCCACCAGCCACACTTGCTTAGATCACCCATATTTTTAACCAGTTCATGATAATCAATATATCATCAATGCATAATTAAATAATATAGTGGTTTCCCATCCCAATTGATTAAGCGAAGCAAAAAGGTAAAAATCCCATCCCGACTCTCTACCATAAATTCCAGGTGACAAGGGTGGTTTAACAAATCTAGAAAACTTCCTACCATAGGATTCCCATCAAATTGACACAAGCATGCAGTTTGCAAACAAAACATTTATTTTAGAGACAGGATCAATATGCTTCAAGGACACTTGCCTTGCTCTTGGGATTGGTTCGGGTCAAAGCCTTCAAACTCTTAGTGCTGTAGATCCTCCACGGCACTCTCTAGCGCAAATCCGTCTAATCCATACAATAAACATACAAGACAAGAAACACAATCAAAGAGTGCACAAATATTACCCAATATGACAAGACATGCATGATTAATGCAAATGCAAGGTAGAATTTGTTAATAGATTTCTTTTAATGATCACTAACTAGTTCTAATAGATTTTAACAAGTTTATACAGGTTTGGATGTGATTAGATCTAATTTTAGAATTAATTCAGCAGAATTTAGTTAGCAAAATTGGACTAGTCTGCAGAAGGCTGGACTAGTCCGCACTTCGCATAACTAGCGAACTGGGGTTTTCTAGATTGACGTAAATTTGGAGTTTAGGGGTCAAATTCACGTAAGGAAAAGAGAATATAAGGTATACCAGGTTTTTAGAACTCCAATGAATCAAGAAACTCGGAGCTAACACTTGGATCTTGATGATCTAGGGTTGGGGGATGAACTTGGAGATGAATTGGTGATGAAGAACAAAACTTGATGGAGATCTTGATCCTCTTTCATTTCCTCCTCTTCTTCTCCTTGCTTGGGATCTCCTCCTCACTCCTTGGTGGTGGCTCCCCACGAACTAGGGTTTGGGTGGGGTGGAAAAGTGGCAAATAGATGTCAATCCAAGGGGTGGGGTTGTTTATATAGAGGTGGAGTCTAGGGTTAGATGGATTTCGAGTTTGGGATGAGTAGATGCCAGTTTAGAGTCCCACATGGGCTCTAAAAGAGTTAGGCACGACGTCCCTAGGCCCACTTAACGTGAAACCCAAGAAACAAGTCATAAAACAAAGGATAAATTTAGAGTCGCGAAATATCAGACAAGTCCGACAAGGACCGGACTAGTCCGAAGTTAGTCAGGAAGAAATCATACAAGTGTGGCCAAAAATCGGACAAGTCCGACTTTAGTCAGAGAGGAAAACGGACAAGTCCGCTGGGACACCGGACTAGTCCGGACGAGTCCAGGGACTTAGCAAATTTTCAAGGATTCTAGGAAAATTGGACTAGTCCGCACAAAATTGGAAAAGTCCGAAAGTGTCCAGAGGTAAAATCGGACTAGTCCACACTTTTCAGCATTTTAAGTGCGGTTTTGTTCCAAATCAATTTTAAACTCATTCCTCTTGATGTGGATTAATGTTAAACATGTATATGAATGTAAGTAGGGCATGATGCATGAAAATGAGGGTGTTACAGAGGTCACCACTGAAACTCTGTGTGCCTGAAAGTAATAGTGAAGCTTCCTCGACGCTATTAGCACTGCATACAATAACTTGTGTACCTTAAGGTACCTTGTTTTTGATTCATGTAGGACTTCGCTGATGAAGTAGACTGGGCATTGGATGGTCCAAACCCTCCTCAGGGAAACGGGTGCATCCTCTTCCATCTTCTTTTGTCCAAGAGACTCCGTGTTCCATGAACCCGAGGCATTCTCTGGGTCTAGGACCCAGAGCATTCTTGATCTCCGGGTCCCCCTGGGAGGACCCAGATACCCTCTGGGGGTTGGTACCCAGAGGCAACTTGGTCATCGAGGCCCCATGCAGTTTCCAAGCCCTATGGCTCAGAACCAGCAGTAGGGGCCCTGCCCGTCTCTTGAGGTTGCTGGGTACCAGGTCATTCCGCCACCAAGACCATGCTTACCACTTATGTCATGGCGGCGATGTAGAGGTACAAAGGCTCTCTGGGCTCCAGGGCCACCATGATGGGTAGCGACATAAGTTGTTGCTTTAGCTCTCAAAACACCTTCTTTGCCTCCTCAGTTCAGACGACCGGTCCAGACTAGCGCAACAGCTTGAAGAACGGGATGACCCGTTCAACCAGTATAGAGATAAACCGGCTGAGCGCTAGCAAGCAACCTGCAAGCTTCTGCACGTCCTTCATGCAAGCTGGAGGTCGCATCAGCTCCACCGCCTTGATCTTCTCTAGGCTGTCCTCAATTCCTCGGTGTGCTACCAAGAAACAAAGGAGCTTCCCAGCATTGACTCCGAACACACACTTGCCTGGGTTAAGCTTTGTGCGTGTTATCTGTAATCTGTCAAAGACTAGGGCGAGGTTTTCTAACAAATATGTAGTGTTTGGATTTTGACAACAATATCATCGACGTACACCTCAACAAGGTCGCGAATGAGATCCCCAAATGTTTTATGCATGGCACGTACAAAGGTAGGGAGGGCATTCTGAAGACCGTAAGGCATGGAGACATAGCAGTAAAGGTCGTCTATGGTTATAAATGCAGTATGCTCCTCATCCTCTCTAGACATGGGGATTTTGTGGAACCCTGAGTAGGCATCTTGAAAGCAAAGTAGATCGCATCCCGAGGTTGATCTACGATTTGATCTATCCTAGGGATGGGGAAAGGATCTTAGGACATGCCTTATTAAGGTTGGTGTAGTCGATGCACATCTGAAGCTTCCCGCCAGCTTTGGAGACGTCGTCAAGATTAGCCAGCCACCTGGGATGATGGACTTCCCGAATGAAGGCAGCATCGAGCAACTTCTTGATCACTTCATGGATGAAGTTCTACCGCTCGATGGATCGCTTTCGTGACCTCTGTTGTGTCAGTCGGGCATCGGGGTAGATCTTCAGGTGGTACTCGATCACTTCCATGGGGATGCTGAGCATCTGTGACGGATGCCAGACAAACATGTTGATATTAGCTCTTAGGAAAGCGATAAGCGCTGATTCCTGTGCACTTTCTAGACTCCCCGCAATGCGTTTAGTCTCGACAGCATCTAAGCCGATATTGATAGTCTTGATGGGTACGTCGTTGTTGTCGGAGGGCTGCACACATGGTGCAATAGTGCAGTCGCGCTCGTGCAAGCTCGGCGAAGGCTGACTAGGTCCAGCATCGCTCAGGGCAGGTCCTGGGGTTGCTGTTGATGCTTAGAGCTCCTCCAAAGCACACACCACTGCAACGCGATCTCCGCAGATCTTGAGGACGCTGGAGGGAGTCAACATCTTCGTAGTGGACTACAACCATGAATCGGTACAGGGCTGGCCTACCAACGATGGCATTGTAGGGGCGGCTAACCTCCGCGACGTTCAATAGGATATTCTCTGTCCTGAAGTTCTCAGGTGTCCCGAGGGTCACCCGAAGGTGGATGCTGCCATACAGGATAATCTTCCCTGACCCTACCCCAGAGAATGGTCTCGATAGGGCGAGCTTGGACACAGGGATCTTCAGCTTGTTGAAGGCCGCATAGCAAATGAGGTCGAGGCTGGCCCCACCATCTATCAGGACATGGTAGAACCTGATGTTGGGGATGGTGGGGGCGATGAGGAGGGCAGAAGCCTAGCTCCCGCCATGTTCTCGAGGTAGTCATAGGCGTCGAAGCTGATCAGCGTCTCCATCCATCTGTGATGCGGCACCAGGGCGTTAGTAGGATCTAGCGATACTACCGCTCGGTGCAGAGTCTTGACCGCATTTCGGGACGCTGGTTCCCTAGATCTCCCAAAGATGACGTGGATTGTTTATGACACACGTGGTCGCCATTGAGGTCGAGGTTCTCAGCCTCGTGGACTCTTTCAACGGCCCGTCAGGCTTTTGAACTCCATCTCCACATCTTTGCTGAATTGCTGGTCGAACTTTTGCGGCTTCATCTTGTCGCTGCTCGCAAGCTTGATACTTACCATTGCAATGAAAGCACAGCCACGTTTTTGAGGGAAAAAGCCCCTACCTGGCACACCAACTGTCGAAGTGTTATTGTGACACTTCCCCTGGATCTGCTTATGGAGCAGCCAGTAGAGGTTCTTTGATCGGCAGAGCTTAGTCCTCTATCTAGGTATTGCACGTATCAGATTGTGAGGCTATGGTTTTTATGTGGTTTGGGCCTCAAGAGCGTAATACCCTACTCTACAGTGAGGTTGTATTGTTGGTGTGTGTGTGTGTGTGATTGTGTAGATTGGGGATCCTTTGTAATGGTGGCGGTCTGGTCCTTTTTTAGATAAGGCCAGACGCCTTACAAGTGGGGTCCGGGGCTCGACAGGTGGACCCGATGCAATCTTATCCTAAAGATCTATGGCTTCGTGCATAATATTCCTCCGACTGTGGCTTGAAGACTCATCGTCTTACCGCCTCAATCGCTAGTGGCCCATGCGTAGTCGTTGATGGTGTCAGGGGGTGTCCCGTCTGCCTGTCTTATTGCCATAAGCTACTCACATGGCAGAGCGGGGTAGGCCTGCAACGTCTTCACTGTGATGTGACTGGTTGCTGCGGTCTCTGACCGTTGGCATGCTCCGCGTTACCCGTAGGAGGTGGGTGACTGTGTTCAATGCTTGATTTAGATGGGGTGCATCATCTCTTAACTCTCGCACCCCACCGCCTAGGGTGAGTTGTGGGATACGTGGCAACTTCGGCGCTGGCCTTTGCCAGGGAGGCCAGGCATGGTTCTTCGAGTCACGTGGCAGCTTTGAAGCCCTTCGACACACGTGGCAGCTCCGGAGCCCTTCTCCACGGGAGGCGTCCGACCTGGCTTCAAGCCACGTGGTTGCGCTGGAGCTCACCCCTATAGTAGGAGGAGGTCCCGCCCAAACACGTGGCATGTTGGGAGCTCATCTCGGCGGAGGAGTCGGTCCCATCTTTGAGGTCCATGTGGTAGTGCCGGATCCTGCACTTGAGGAAGGTTGGGGTCTGGCACCTTCTGGACACGTGGCGCCACTAAACGTACCTAGGTACTTTCAGCCTGTGTGCGAGGGTACCCCGTATGTGGGGTACTGACAAGTTCAATCCAGCTTTCATCCGTGAAGCGAGAAATGTTCACATCGGTTGGCGCTAGATGGATTCTCGCCGTTTAGCACAAACTCCACACCATACTCTTGGTGGCATGTCTTTGTCATTCTATACAACCTATTATTGGCTTTTTGCATGAAGTATGAGTTCATGTTTCTTAGCCTCATTGTACCTGGTCCGAATCATCCTGGGTCACGTCTCAACGTGATGTTGAAACCGTTGATCGAAGAATTGAAAATGTTGTTGACAAGAATCAAAGTGTACGACTGTTACAAGAAGCCGTAATTCAACCTTTGAGGCGCTTATTTGTGGTCCTTCCATGATATTTTGGCATACAACATGTTTTCTAGATGGAACACACATGGTCGTTCGACGTGTTTGATATGTGCTTCGAACACTGGTTGCTTTTGACTTACTCATGGCGGCAAGATATCTTACTTTGATTGTCGCGGACGTTGATTGCCTTCGAATCACGTTTTTAGGCAACAGAGGAATATCTTTAGAAAGTACACTGTTGTCACTAACGAACCACTGAAATGTCTTAAAGGGTCAGAAATATCTGATATGTTGCACAAATTGGTGCCAGACGAAGGTCATCCTAGATATTACATAGATTACAGAGATGAACACAATTGGACTCACATATATGGACTTTAGGAGCTACCGTATGTGAATTTATTGATTCTAAGGCACAACCTTGATTTCATGCATCAAGAGCGTAACATGGGCGAATGTACCATAAGCACATGCGTGGACATGACGGGCAAAACGAAAGACAATTTAAAGGCTGGAAAGGATCTCGCTGAGCATTGTAATCATCTAAATCTTGAGCTTTCTGAAAGTGGTGGTAAACCAAGCGCTTCTTTATGTCTTCGACCTGAAGAAAAGAAAGGAGTTCTCGAATGGTTGTACAGTTTGAAATTCTCAGATGGTTACGCAACGAGTCTGAGACAAGCTGTGAATGTGAAAACAGGAAAGCTCATTGGGTTGAAGAGTCATGATTATCACATATTCATGGAAAGACTTCTGCCTGTTATGTTTTGAGGCTACTTTGATGATGCAGCGTGGAAGGTGTTAGCCGAGCTTAGCCACTTCTATAGAATACTCTGTGCTAAAGAAATCACGACAGAGATGATGAGTAAGTTGGAGAAGGAGATATTGATACTTCTGTGTAAGATGAAATTTTGTTTCCTTCAGGGTTCTTCAATCCAATGCAGCATCTCCTAATCCATCTTCCAATTGAAGCAAAAGTGGGCGGTCCTGTGGTTAGTAAGATATAGGTGGATGTAGGTGGATGTATCATATTGAAAGAGCACTAATATATCTGAAACCAATGGTTAGTAACAGAGCAAGGGTTGAAGGGTGCATCACTGAAGCTTTTACTCTTAAGGAAGTAGGATACTTCTCAAGTGTTTACTTTACAGAGGAACACTGTCGGTACCCTGCAGACGGGGTACCCTCGCACAGAGGATGTAGACACCAAGGCATGTCCGGTGGCAACACGTGTTCCGAAGGTGCCAAGACCTCGGCCTTCCCTGAAGATCGAGCTCCAGCACTGCCATGTGAGCCTTGAAGATGGGACTTGACTCCTCCGATAAAACGGGCTTCTGAGATGACACATATTGGAACGGGACCTCACCGAACCTCGGAGGAGGGCCCCGGTGCTGCCACGTGACTCGGAGCGTCGGGCCAGGCACCCCCGCGGGGAATGGCCTGGAGCTGCCATGTCCCGTGGAGAGCCCCGGAGCTGCCACGTGTCACAAAGGATAGAGGTTGGCCTCCCCAGCAGGGATCAGCTCCGACGCTACCACGTGTATCGCAACCTTCCCTGGACGGTAAGATGTGCGGGTTAAGGGATGGTGCGCCCTGCCCAAGTCAAGCATTAAGACGCACACCCACCTCCGGTGCACAACGCGAAGCACACCGACTGTTAGAGACCGCTATGACCAATCGCATCACAGTGAAGGCACTGCAGGCCTATCCCACTTGGCCAAGTGGGTAGCTTGCGACAACAAGACAGGCTGACGGAACACCTTCTGCCATAGTTAGCGAACAACATGTGGGCTATTGACGAGAGAGGCGACAAGACATGGAGTCTTTAGTGCCACGATCAGAGAAAGCTTACCTGAGAAGCCTTAGATCTTTAGTATAAGATCGCCCTGGGACCACCTGTTGAGCCCCGGACCTCACTTGTAAGGTGTCCGGCCTTGTCTATAAAAGGACCGGACCGCCACCATTACAAAAGTACCCAACATCAAATACCCGATAGACACACACACATTCACACTCACTAGAAATACAATTCACCGTGGAGTAGAGTGTTATGCTCCTTGCGGCCCGAACCATAGAAAAACCACCGTCTCATACTCTCTCATACGCGCGTAAACTAGATTGGGGCCTAAGCCCCGCCAAACAAGAACCTCCGCGGGATTCTCCTTAGCAGATCCAGGGGAAGTGTTACATTAACACTTTGACATTTGGCGCGCCAGGTAGGGGCTTTTTCCCTCAAAAAAGTGGTAGCGCTTTCACCACCATGGTGTTCATCAAGCCTGCGAGTAGCGGCAAGATCAAGCCACAAGAGGTCGACTAGCAGGTCAACAAAGACACGGAGATGGAGTTCCAAAGGTCGGAATGCGATGTGGAAACGGTTCACCAGGATGTGATCTTCGACCTCAACAGCGACCACGAGCGCCGCAAAGCACTCCACGTCATCTATGGAGGATCTTGGGAATCCGCATCCAGGAATGCAGTCAAGACCCTGCGTTGGGCAATGGCTTCAACAACCTCTACCCATTCCCCGACGCCACATCATATATGTATGGAGATGCTCATAAGATTCAATGCCTTCAATTGCCCCGAGAACATGGCAGGAGCCGGGCAACTGCCCCTCTTCATCGCCCCCACCATCGCCAATGTGAGGTTCTACCATGTCCTGGTAGATGGTGGAGCCGGCCTCAAACTCATCAACCGTACGGCCTTCAACAAGCTGAAGATTCCCGTGTCCAGGCTCGCCCTATTGAGACCATTCTCGGGGGTAGGACCGAGGAATATTGTCCCGTACGGCAGCATCCACCTCCGGGTGACCCTCGAGAAACTCGAGAACTTCAGGACGGAGAATATCCTATTCGATGTTAGGGAGGCTAGCCTCCCCTACCACACCATTATTAGCAAGCCAACCTTGTACTGGTTCATGGTTGTAGCCCACTACGGCTACCTCGTCCTCAAGATGACAAATCCCTCCTACGTCCTCAAGATCTGCAGAGATCGCACTGCAGCAGTGATAGCTTTATAGAAGCTCCAAGCGCTGGCAACGGACCCAGCACCTGCCCTGAGCGATGCTGGATCAAGTCAGCCCTCGCCAGACTCACGCGCGTGTAGTCACGCCACTGCATCACGAGTGCAGCCCTCCGACAACAACGATGTGCCCATTAAGACAATCCAGATTGGCTCTGATGCTCCTCAGACCACCCATATCGCGGGGAGTTTGGGCAGCAAGCAGGAATTGGTGTTCTCCGCTTTCCTATGAGCTAACGTCGACGTCTTCGCCTGGCAACCGTCTCAGCTGCCAGGCAACCCCAGGGAAGTGATCGAGCATCGTTTGAAGATCTACCCTAACGCATTGCTACAACAACAGAGGTTTCATAAGCAGTCCATCGAGTAGCAGAACTTCATTCGTGAAGAGATCAAGAAGCTACTCGATGCTGACTTCATACGGGAGGTCCACCATCCCAGATGGCTGGCCAATCCTGTTGTTGTCCCCAAGGCTGGCGGTAAGCTTCGGATGTGCGTCGACTACACCAACCTCAACAAGGCATGTCCTAAAGATCCTTTCCCTCTCCCTAGAATAGATCAAATCATAAATTCAACCTCGAGATGAGATATGTTATGCTTTGTAGATGTCTACTCGGGGTTTCAGCAAATCCCAATGTCTAGATAGGATGAACAACATACCGCATTTATAACCGTAAACGGCCTTTACTACTATGTCTCCATGCCTTACAGTCTTATAAATGCCCACCCCACCTTTGTACGTGTCATGCATAAAACATTTGGGGACCTCATTCAGGACCTAGTAGAGGTCTATATAGATGATATTGTAGTAAAATCCAGACACATACTGTGACACCCTATTCCGAAAATGAACCAAGTGCAGTATATGTGTGCCCAGGACGTTCAATACACATACACAAGTGCATCACAAACGATATACAGATAATTACCACAGCTCAAATTATTAAATAAGGACTTTTATTACACAATTCATTATGTCCTCGAATACAAGCTCTAATGAATATTAATGACAAGTTTGAACTAATGCAGCGGAAATAAACTAATTAAGCAACTATGCAGCTAAGCAAATAACCATAAGGGATAACGCAGCTCCAATCGACACCACAGGCAAAGCTGACGGTGGATACGACCTAGAAATCCGCATTATCATCGTTATACTCCCAAATCTGACCTGCAACTGTTGGTGGGGGAATTGCAAGGGTGAGTACATGTTGTACTCAGTAAGTGTGGAAAGTATGACATGTAGCTGATACAAATGACGAATATATTAAAGGCTAAGTGCTGAAAAGTACATTAAAATATTTGAAAAGCAATATATCATATGTATGTGAAGTAAACCCTTCATAAACCATGTAGATATCATAATACCAGTCCATATTTCATTACCATCATCAATGCACCAGATTTCTCATTACCATTAACCATATCCAATGTCATAATTCAATCCATAACCATAATACCATCCCATAACCAGTACCAAACCATCCCAAATCCCATGTTTCCCTCTAATCATGTGAGGGTCTAGGTTGCTCATAACCAGGAGCACAACTATCATGATAGTTTTTAAGAGACTCTGTAGAGGTTGTACTGCTTTACCCATGTGTTTGTGATTTCATCACCTTTCAGTGACTAAGGAATCTCAATTATGCCGTCTCACACTTCCGTTGGTGTGTGACCAAGAGATCAAAAAATAGCAGTTATAAAGGGACTACTAGCATGTACGGACCCACTGAGGTTTAACGGTGGCGAGGTCTCCCACTGAGCACATATTCAACCAAGGTCCCCCTCTTGTGCCGTTTGGATCCCGGGGAGTCCCGCCAACCATATCCAAACCCATTCCGACTCCCCTGCCTCGGTGCACCAAATGATCCGCGCAGTATTAGCATTACCCTAATTAATTAGCTACACCGCACCCATACTTGGCCTCATGGTGGCACTGTAAATCCTGGATGGTCGCTCCACGAACCGGTCCTTAGATCTAAGGCAAGAAAACCACCATAACATCCAACCCATCCACATACCAGGCTTGCTTAGATCACCATTACCATATCATATTATCCAGTTCATATTAATCATAATCTCATAAATGCATAATTGGATGGTATAGTTGTTTTCCCATCCCAATTATCTAAGTGAAGAAAAAGTAAAAAGCCCTCCCCAGTCTCAAACATGTATTCCAGGTGACAAGGGTGGTTAAACAAAGCTAGTAAACTTCCTATTATAGGTTCCCATCAAATTGACACAAGCATGTAGTTTTGCAACCAAAACAATTATTTTAAAAACAGGATCAATATGTTCAAGGACACTTTCCTTGATCTTGGGATTGGTTTGGGTCAAAGTCTTCAAACTCCTGGTGCTAGAGGTCCTCCGTAGCACCCTCTAGCGCAAATCTGTCTAAACCGCACAATGAACATACAAGAAAAGAATCATGATAAATAGATGCTCATATGTTACTCAATATGACATGACATGCATGATTAATGCAAAAGCCAAGTAAAACTAGTTAATGAGTTTATTTTAATGTTTACTAATCAATTACAATAGTCATTAATAAGTCTACACAGGTTTGGAGTTGATTCGATCCCATTCAGATTTAATTCAGCAGGAAATAGTCAGCAAAATCGGACTAGTCCGCTTGGGACCGGACTAGTCCGCCCTTCGCAGGAATAGCAAACTAGGGTTTTCTAGATCGACGTGAATTTGGAGAAACGGGGTTGAATTCACATGAGAAAGAGGAAGCAGAAGGTATACCAGGTGTTTAGAACTCCAATGAATCAAGAGGTTTGGGGGCAACACTTGGATTTTGACGATCTAGGGTTGATGAAAAATCTTGAAGGTGAATTTGTGACGAAGGACGAAACTTGATAGACATCTTGATCCTCTTTCTTTTCCTCCTCTTGTTCTTCTTGCTCGGGATCTCCTTCCCCTCCTTGGTGGCGGCTCCCACGAACTAGGGTTTGGTGGTCTTTCAATTGAGGCAAAAGAGGCAAAAGGGTGGGGTGTTGGGTTGTTTATATAGAGGTGGAGGGCTAGGGTTTGATGGAATTCGAGTTTGGGGTGGGTGGAGGCCGGTGTGGGGTCCCACATGGGATCCAAAAAGAGTTAGACACAACATCCTTAGGCCCACTTAATGTAAAACCCAAAAACAAGTCATGGAACATAAGATCAACTCGGAATCACGATTTACCAGACAAGTCCACAAAAGGTCGGACTAGTCCGAAGTTAGTCAGAGAGATATCGGACAAGTCCGGACTATATCGGATAAGTCTGAACTTGGTTAGAGAAAAATCAAACAAGTCTGACCAAAACCGGACAAGTCCGATTTTAGTCAGAGGGAAAACAGACAAGTCCGCTGGAATACTAGACACGTCCGGACAAGTCCAGGGACTTAGCAAAATTCCCACGGAATTGGAATACCGGACTAGTCCGCATATGAGCGGACAAGTCCAAAACTGTCCAGAGAGGAAAATAGACTAGTTCATAGCAAAAATAGACAAGTCCGATGGAGGTCAGAGAGAAATCGGACTAGCCCGCATCGAAAACGGACTAGTCCGCACTTCCCAGGATTCTTAAGTGCGGTTTTGCACTAAAATCATTTTAAACTTATTCCTTTCTATGTGGATTAATATTAGACATGTATATGAACTTATGCAATGAATGATGGATGAAAATGAGGGTGTTACAAACCTACCCCCCTTAAAATGAATCTCGCCCTCGAGATTCGACGCAGAAGAGAAGAGATAGGGAAAATCCTTTTTGAGGTCATCTTGTAGCTCCCAAGTCGCCTTGATTCTGTGTGATGGTTCCATTGAACTTTACACCATCTAATAATCTTGTTTCTTGTGACTCTCTCCTTGGTTTCTAAGATTTTGACCGGTTGCTCAGCATAAGTCAAATCTGCCTCTAGTTCCAACTCTTCCATTAGCACTTGTTCTTCCGGCACTCTCAAGCACTTCTTGAGCTGGGAAACATGAAACACATCATGTACATCTGAAAGATGAGTTCGCATCTCCAACTTATATGCTACTTCTCCTCTTTTGTCCAAAATCTTCAATGCTCCAATATAGCGAGGTGCTAGCTTGCCTCTTATGTTAAACCTCTTATGGCCTCGCATGGTTGACACCTTGAGGTAAACAAAACCCCCTACTTCAAAGGATAGTTCCCTTCTCCTATTGTCCGCATAGCCCTTTTGTCTGGATTGGGCAACCCTCAAATTTTCGCGAATAATCTGTACTTGTTTCTCAGCTCCTTGCAGCATGTCAGTTCCAAACACTTGATTTTCTCCTGTCTCACTCCATAACAAGGGTGTCCTACACTTCCTTCCATATAGTGCTTCATATGGTGACATCGTCAAACTTGCTTGGTAACTATTGTTGTATGAAAATTATGCATATGGAAAGCTCTTGTCCCAACTTCTCCCATTCTTCAAAGCACAAGCTCTTAACATGTCCTCCAAAATCTGATTGGTCCTCTCAGTTTGTCCATCCGTTTCAGGGTGATATGCTGAACTGAAATTCAACCTTGTACCCAATGCTTCATGCAACTTTTGCCAAAACCTGGAGGTAAATTGAGAACCTGTATCCCACACTATCTCTTTGGAACTCCATGCAAACATACTATTCTTCCCATATTCAGTTTCGTTAATTTCTCTCCATTAAAGGTGGTCTCAGCGGGAATAAAGTGAGATGACTTAGTTAACCGATCCATGATTCCCCAAATCGAGTCATAACCAGACTGGGTTCGCGACAATCCAACTATAAAGTCCATGCTGATTTCTTCCCACTTCCATTTCGGAATCTGCAATGGCTGCAATAACCCAACTGGCCTTGGATGTTCCGCCTTCACTCGTTGGCACACATCACACAACGCTACATATTTAGCTATGTCCTTTTTAATGGTAGCCCACCAATAACATGTCTTCAAGTCCTTGTACATCTTTGTACAACCGGGATGAATTGAGTATGGCGAGTCATGAGCCTCCCTTAATATGGTTTCCCGAATATGCTTTACATTAGGCACGACAATCCTCTTTCCAAGCCATAAAGTACCATGGTCATCCTCATCAAACTTGAATTATCTGCATTCTTTGGTCCTTTCCTTGATTTTTTGAATTTCTTCATCCTTTGTCTGACCCTCTCGAATTTCCTGCTCCATGGTCGGATTTAACTCCATTATCCCCATCTCATTCACAAATCCGAGATTCAATCATTCAAACTCCTTACATAACTTGGATGGAAGCTCTCGAATTGTGAGCTGATGACTTACTCCTTTTCGACTCAAAGCATCGGCCACAGCATAAGTCTTCCCTGGATGATAGTTGACCCCCACGTCATAATCTTTGATGAGCTCCACCCATCTTCGTTGCCTCAAATTCAGATCTGTTTGCGTGAATATGTACTTGAGACTCTTATGGTCCGTATAAATTTCACACCTATGACCAAGGATATAGTGCCTCCAAATCTTTAATGCATGTGCCACGGCTGCAAGTTCCAAATCAAGCGTAGGATAGTTCTTCTCATGTTTCTTCAACTGCCTAGATGCATAAGCTACCACTTGTGCTTCTTGCATTAATACGCATCCAAGTCCTTGCCTTGAAGCATCACAATAAATATCAAAACTCTTGCTCACGTCCGGCAATACCAAAATTGGGGTTGTGGTTAGCATCTTCTTCAACTCCTCAAAACTGTCTTAACAAGCTTGAGTCTATTGGAAAGCTTTCCCCTTCATTAGCAATTCCATCATTGGCTTGGCTATCTTGGAAAAGTCCTTGATGAACCTACGGTAATATCCAACCATCCCAATGAAACTCCTAATCTCCTTTACCTTTTGTGATGGCTCCCACTTCCACACGTCCCTCACCTTTCCAGGGTCAACCAATACTCCTCCTTCTGAGATGATATGCCCCAAAATGACACTTCCCTTAACCAAAACTGACACTTGTTGAATTTGGTGTGATGCTCCCTCAATTTCCGAAAGGTAAGCCTCAAGTGTTCCTCATGCTCCTTCTCATCATTCGAGTAGATCATAATGTCATCTATAAACACCACAACAAACTTGTCCAAGTACTCCATGAAGACCTTATTCATGAGGTACATAAAATAGGCAGGTGCATTGGTCAACCCAAAGGACATCACGGTGTACTAATAAGATCCATACCGTGTCCTAAAAGCTATCTTGGGTATGTACGATGGTCTAATCTTCATTTGAAAGTATCCCAACCTCAAATCAATCTTGGAGAAAACACAAGCACCCTTCATCTGAGCAAACAAGTCTTCTATGCGTGGTAAGGTGTACTTGTTCTTGATTGTCACCTCGTTAAGAGCTCGGTACTCCACACACGTCCTTTGTGATCCATCCTTCTTGTCCACAAACAGCACGGGCGCTCCCCAAGGTGAAGATCTTGTGCGAATAAAACCTTTCTCTAGTTGCTCTTGAATTTGCTTGTTGAGCTCTGCTAACTCCTTAGGAGGCATCCTATATGGCCTCTTAGCTATAGGTGCAGTTCAAGGTATTAATTCAATAACAAACTCTATGTCTTGATCAGGTGGCATACCTGGCAACTCCTCCGGGAACACGTCCAAAAATTCATGTACCACTGGAATCTCCTCAATTGCGACACTGTCCATGTGATTCAGCTCCAATTGATTCGGTGCATGTTGAGATTCTTCAAATTCTATGGTGATCCCTTCCTCATTGTTCAACTTCACCGTCTTCGTGGCACATTAAATGACTCCATTGTGCTTCCTCAACAAGTCCATACCAAGTATAATGTCCAATCCTTGAGAATCCAACAGAATGAGGTTCACAAAGAAGTCTACCCCCCTTATTCTAAGACTTACTTTTGGACAAACTATATTTGTCCTCATCTCTCCTCTGGGAGATTTAACCAGTAGAGTAAACTTCGTATGAGAGATAGGAAAACCATACTTGGCAACATATTTCAATGCAATGAATGAATGTGATGCTCCAGAATCAAATAACATAGTCGCTGGGTTGGAGTTTGCGAGAAACATACCAATCACCACGTCATCCGCTTGTTGCGCTTCCTCTGTAGAGACATGGTTCACATTACCACAAGCAAAATTATGCTGTCTATGGTTCCTTTGCGGTTTTCCTCCATTTGGTCTTGGGTTTTGTCTTGGAGCTTTGTTTCCTTAACCAAGGTCTGACTTAGGGCATTGATGTGCAAAATGTTCTGCTTCTCCACATGTATAGCACTTCCTTGCTGCACTAGAATTATTAGGATGAACTGGATTTTACACATTTGCACAAGGAAAATTGGCACGAGGTGCAAAAGGCATTGGAGCCCTAGGTGCTTGCATGACAGGCCGTTGTTGCATAAACTGAGCTGGGCGCGGTGCATAACTAGGGTGTTGTACTGGAGCAGAAGAGTTGTAATAAGGCACATTAGGTGATGCAAAGCGAGGGCGCACATTACTTCCTTGCTGCTGTCCTTGATATGGTGCCTTCCTCTTGTTATCTAGGTCCATCTCATTGACCTTGTTCTCCACCACAATTCATTTGTCTACTAGCTTCTGAAAGTTGGCATAATCACAGTTGAGCAATTGTACTTGGATTTCATTGTTCAAGCCCCTCATGAACAGGTACTGCTTCCGACTATCCCGGCTCACATCCTCAAGCGCATACCTTGAGAGTTGAGTGAACTTATTGAGATATTCACCCACGCTCGATCTTCCTTGCCTCAAATTTTCAAACTCTTGCCTCTTCAAGATCATAACACCTTCCGACACATAATAAGAACGGAAGCTCTCCTTGAATTCATCCCAAGTGATTCTCTTCTGATTTTCATGGGAATTGAACAAAGAATCCCACCAATCCGCAACCGCTCCAAGTAGTTGATGGGAAGCAAATAGCACCTTCTCCCGGTCACTGCATTGAACTATGGCTAGCTTCTTCTCCACAGACTTGAGCCAATCATCGGTGTCCATAGGTTCGGCAGCTCGAGCAAAGGTCGGTGGCCTAGTCCTCATAAACTCTCCCAACTGGTTATGAGGCGGTGGGGGTGGCAGTGGAGTCATGTGGGGCTGATTGTTGTTGTTGCCAGCCTGTAGCTATCCCATAGTCTGTATCATGGTCTGCATGAGCTGGTTTTGCATAGCCAATAATTGCTCAAGGTTGATAGCTCCTTGGGCAAGTCCTTGTCCATTGTTGTTCTGAGGTGCTCCATTATTATCCTCCTCATCATGGCCATCCCTCTGGTTGCAAGTCCTCATCATCTGAAGAAAAGCAATAGGTAAGAATTTAGAAAACGTCCCCAACTATACGCATCAAGGGATATGAAACTAAGCAACTACCTATACTAGCTTATATGGACATGGCAATGCTAAAGCATCCCAAAATCCTCTATTAAGCACACAAGCAAACAATATATAAAAACAACACACCAAGCAGAAACACATTGATTCCTGAGTGCTCCTATGTGCTCCAAGGTGTCCAATCTATCTAGGCTGTGTCCTACGGTCAACCTGTGGCTCTAATACCACTTTGTGACACCCGATTCTGAAAATGAACCAAGTGTAGTATATGTGTGCCCAGGACTGTAGGATCGAAGAACACGTGAAAAGCTACCAGAGGGGGGTGAATGGTAGATTTAAAAATCTTACGCAGTGGAAACAATTAAATCCCAACCCCTTCGGCAGAAAAACAATCTGTTAGAGAAATCGTGTGTGAAACTAATCTAAACGTGTTTCACTGTGACAAAAGTGATATATATCAGAGAGAATCAAGTCATGAAGAAAACACAAGAAGAATCACTCAAATCCGTCGAGAGTAACTCAAGTTATGATCGAAAGATCAAACAAAGATCAATCTGTCCTACCCGAGAAAAACAGTTCTGCAACGCTGCAAAGAAACTCGTCTAGATCAGAAACCACAAATACAATGACCACGAAATTTTGACAGATGATAGATAATCAAGTTCTGAAGACAACCTAAAAGGAATCACGTCAATTGGATCTGTAAAACTCGAGTTATGATAAAGCCACCAACAAAAGGTAGTGCTGTCCAGAAACTCGACGAGTAAAACTTGTTTGGAACAAGTTGGACGAACAAGGCACAAAAGTTCCTTCAAAATACAAATTTTATTCAATAGAACATCAGAGGAACAGCCCCAAAGTCGTGCACCACGAGCTCTGGCCTCCCTTGCTTATATAACCAGCACTTAGGCCAACCCAATCTCAACTAGGACTCCAATCCTACTCCGATCACGAATCGAAACTTTCCATAACTGCTTAGGACTCTTCTATACGCAGATAGAAGCAATATTAAGACTTCCAAACACCTTAGGAATTTATCCCACATTCCTAAACAACTCAAATTCGTTACCCACACGAAATCATATCATAACCAACTCGATACACTGCTACAATAAGCCTCATCACAGGCGGCTCCAAACCTATTATCACAGACGGCTTTTAAAACCGCCTGAAACGAAGAGTCTGTGATAATCCGCAATTTCACAGGCGGAGAAGTGAAACCGCCTGTGAAGACTAATTATCATAGGCGGTTCTTCACTAAGGATAGCCGCCTGTGAAGACCGATTATCATAGGCGGTTCTTTACTTAGGCTAGCCGTCTGTGAAAATACTTTATCACAGACGGGTCGTGCAGCATATATAACCGTCTGTGATAAACGTCTTATCACAGACGGTTATTGAAGAATAACTAACCGCCTATGATAAGAAGTCTTCACAGCCGGGTATTGAAGCATAACTAACCGCCAATGATAATTTGTCTTCACAGACGGATTTTGAAGCATAACTAACCGCCTATGATAATGAGTCTTCACAGTCGGGTATTGAAGCATAACTAACCGCCTATGATAATGTGTATTCACAGGCGGATTTTGAAGCATAACTAACCGCCTATGATAATATGTCTTCACAGGCGGGTTTTGAAGCATAACTAACCGTCAATGATAATGTGTCTTTACAGACGGTTATTGAAGCATAACTAACCCGTCTATGATAATGGTGTTATCACAGACGGAGTTTACCTATATCAGCCGTCTGTGAAGACCCTTTAACGCGGCCGGTTTCTATCATAACAGACACCGCCTGTGAAAATTAGGTTATCACAGATGTTTCTTTACTTGTATCTAGCCGCCTGTGATAATTGTTTTTCACAGTCATGCAGTACTACTGCTGTTATTTCTAATTTCCAGGTCAATTCAATATAATCACAGAACAAAAAACAACAATCATCACAGAACAAAAGACAACAATATTATCATCACAGAAGTCAATTTCACTAAAACAATATACATACACACAAGTTACAGATACAATTTCATCTCAAAGTTTACAAGTTTTCACTAAAAACTGTTTAGATTGGTATAGTCGGAAAGTTCTGGCACATCAGCTGCTGAACCTCTCTTATCAAAGAACTTCCCCATTTTGTGCAAAATTTCGCGACGAATGAACTGACAGAGTTCAGAAGCAATCCTGTCGGCTCCTCCATCAGGAATACTTCTACAAACCGGCCATTCTTCGTTCAGATTCTTCTTGTGCTGCAATATAACACATAACAAGGTTTAGAATGTGTTGGTTTGAACAATCTCAAAGTATAGATCAAAGTGAGAGTATACAAGAATTTAGTAGGTATTTTTGGAGCAGTTGTACTATGAGCAATTGAATTTTGAAGTTGGAATCAAAATATGAAAATAATGTTTCTGGTAATATTGAACAGCAGAGAATATAAGCATTAAACTATGCTAGTTACAATGAAAATGAAACACAAAAGTAAGAAAATAAGGTATCGACATTAAGGATAACTTACATCCTCACGATTGACTCTATATACGGCGGCGGTCCAAAGATGCTCGCATACATAATACCCGCATAAGACACTCCCAGCAGGCTGCTTCGGACAAGCATAATACGTTTTAATGTCCAATGCATTCATATTAGGAGGTCTCTGACCGCCAAGCTGTTCCGCGTAAAACCGCCAAGCGCTGTAATACAAGAAATGTCATATAAAACTTGTCAACACATTCTAAATGTGCGTAAATTAAAATTATTGAATAAACGTACTTTTTCAAAATGGAAAGGAAATCTTTGTAACGATCTGGTGGGTAATCGGCCGAGTCCAAGACTGTTGCCATTCCCTGCGTTGGCTTGATGAAGATCATTATGTAGTGATTACTGCAAACATACAAACACACGTGTTAACAATTACCAATAATTGCTATTTCAATGCCATGTGTCAAACTTACTCGAAGTGGTACGGAGCCTTTACGAGGTCCTGGCCGTCTCTGACAAAGTTAAACATCGCATGTCCTATGTAAGCTGCAACTTCTGCCTTTCTATCCTTCTTAAGTTTTGCAATTGCTCTTTCAAAATCTTTTTTTTTCATGTGTTTGTACTGGCTTGATTCTCGATTCGCCTGGACGTCGAATAGCGACTTTGCAATCCTAGTAGGGTCAAGGATACCTGTCTTGTGCGCCAACTTTTCATTATCCATGTATTGCATCCTATAGAAGAAGTCCAGAATTGTTATAATCTCATGAAATGCGTATGCGTGTAGTAAGAAAAGAAAATACAAAATATTAGAGCACTTACAAGCACCAGACGAGCAGCAGGTTGATTTCGAGCATGCCCCGATGGAAAAGGGAAAGCAGCTCGTCAAATAAAATGACTCGTTTATCTACTCCAGTGCTCCAGAATGCTTCTTTTGGAATACGAAATGTGACGCAATTAAGACCATATTTTGTGCTGGCAGTGATGTACCACTCATGCATTCTTCTGAGCGCGACGGGTTGTTTGCTAAGTTGTACGGATGTCATTAACGGCTTCCCATTCTCAAATTTAGGAGGAACATCCTCAAGCTTGTATATTGGAACTCCTGCTTTAACTAAAGCCGTCCGCCGATTATACATGACACCGTCTTCTTCCCACTCCTCGATATCTTCTAATGCTGGCTCATGAGAAGAACGAGATGCACTCGATTTTCTAATATTTTCCTTCATAGCTTCCAAATACTTTGTCACTTCTGATGAAGGTTTCTTATTTCCGTATGAGCTAACTTTGACAGGCACTGATGATCGAGGAGTAGTCGTCGGAAGTTGGACACTGGCTTGTTGTTGAACCTGTTGTTCAACTGATTGCTCTTTACTCCCAGCAGCTGGCTCTAGTACTACTTCAAGCTGTTGCTCAACTAGTTGCTCTTTACTAGGAACAGCTTATTCTGGTACTGCTTGAAGTTGTTGTCCAACTTGTTGCTCTTGGATATCATCATCCTTGCTCAGACATAGGGGGAGTGGATCTTCCCGGACTGGGAGTGGATCTTCATGCACTTTCGCCTTAGAAGATGGGGTTGCAGTATTTGGAGATGCGACGGGGCTAGAAATTGGCTCATCGTCCAACACGATATCGCGTCGGTGCCAAAGGATTAATTGGTTGACAGCCTGCCCCAGAGTCGCGATCCCCTTAGGTGTGACGTGGTCTATTTCATAATCTTCATAATCATTATCAATGATCAAGAACTTGCACCACAGAATAATACAACAGAAGTGGACTCCCGTTGAAGTCACGATCAGGCTTTGCCATAGCAGTGGCAACCTGTTTGGTTTTGTTCCCTGCTCTGCCTATCGGGACAAGAAGACGACAAGATTTGTCGTTAGCAATATCATCGACAGGGAACTTATGGGCTGACCCTGAGCCTGGCACGGAACCAACGCTGCTAGGGTAGGCAGTTGGAGATACTAATTGCTCCTTTTGCACCGGAACCATCATTGTACTCGGTGCCACTAATTGTCCTGATTGTCTAAGTTGTTCCATTATTTCTTGCATATTTTCTTTGACCTTTTGAGCAATTGTTTCATCAAGTGTTTTCTTAAACTTCTCACGTCTTCTATATGTGTCTTTATCTTTAGGGAAACCATTTAGCCAAGACATTTGAGAAGAGACCGCTCGAACCCGTCCGCTGTGTTCAGGGTTTCCCAAGATAGCGGTAAGTTGGTCATTCTCCCTCTTCGGCTTGAAGAGACCCTTCTGTTGCTTTTCAATTACTTCTTTCATTTTATCCTCTACTTCATTCAGAGAGTCGGGCTTTTCAAGTTTGCCCTCGCTGGTCAAACCTGACCGAGCAAAGACCCAGCGTTGAGTTCGCTCATCGCACCCTTCTAATGGGTGAGGATTGCCCTTACTAAGAATTTCGTCTATTATCTTATTCCATTTCTGGACTTTGGGGCCATATCCGGCAGACCCCAAGCGATGATGGTATTTGTTCTTTTTTGACAGCTCTGACCTAGTTGCACTTAGAGCTTTAGCATCAGGTGTGCTCTTTTGACGAACAAACTCTTGCCACTGAGCTTGTGTAATTTTTCCCATCTTCCTCGGGCTAGGGACCTTATTGGCCTTAACATAAGCATTCATTTCACTCTTCCAGCATCGAAACTTCTTGCCGCAAGAGACCAATGTTGCTTTCTTTACAGCTTCTTATGTGCCTTTCGGGAACTTGAATTGTTTCTTTATCTTTTCCCACAACTCATTCTTGGTCTGCTCGGGTAATTTCCTCCAATTCTCGGTTGTGATCGGCACAACCTCCCTAACAAGAAAACCGCATGCATTACGGTACTTGGTAACTGAATCCAGTGGTTCTTGGGGAAGCCCACCTGGACCGACCCTTGTTATGTACATGATGCGGTCCAATAGACCCTTATTGGGACCTCGTTGCCCTCGTTTCCGCTTGAGTGAAGCTGAGGATTCATCCATTGGTGAACCTTCTGCGGTTTTAGGAGCCGATGTCACCTCATTGTCTTCGAGATTAATCTAGGTAGAAAAAAATTATAAGACTTAGTATACTTGACAACCAACATTAACTTGAACTGCTGAAGTTAAGATTCGTGATCCATACCTCGTCGGCAGGATCATATTCCGGGTCTAGATCCACTGAAGTCTTTTTAATTTTTATATTCGGAAAAGGATCCGAAGGACTGTGATAGGAGCCTGAACTGCTGGAGTCAGTAAACTCCATATTGTCTTCTTTGTTGTTACAATCAGGACCAGTCTTCTTAGGGCTTTCCATGCTAGATCTAATAAGACAAAAAATCTAATAAATGGCATAACTAAATTTGGTCATATTTAAAACAAATTTTCTCAATTTTGGCTCAATTAAGTAAATTTAGCCAAAACACATTTTTGAAGTTATATAGGTCTAACTAAATTCTTGTATCATAGAGATCGGCATCATATGCTCAGACTCCATCGCCACACCTAGTGTTACCTAGATATGGGCGTGAGGATGCTCCTGGCATCACAAATGAGTTGGCCAGCAACTTTTGTTTGGCTTCAGAGCTAAATATAGCATAACTTTGGTAGCTCAGATTAGGTACAATTGCTCAAATGAAGCTGATGGAGCCACAAGTGCAGACATCTTTGGTAGAACAGATTAGCTACAATTGCTCAAATGAAACTTAGAGAAATAAAAGCAAACTTAGCCAAACTTAGTCTAGCATAGCTAACTCTAAGCAAAAGTAGCCAAATATAGCTAAATATAGCATAACTTAGTCAAAATTAGTCAAGTATAACTATATCTAATGTAACTTAGCCAAAATTAGCCAAATTTGGTCAACTTAACCAAATATAGCTAAATCTTGCCCCTAATAGAGAATTATGTGGCATATGCAAGGCCGATGACAGAAATAGGGAATATACTGCTGTTACTAGAGTCTAGAATCATGTTTACCACTAATGTGTCAGAACAGTTTCAGACACACAGAACCAACTACCAATTTATCGTGATATAACCATCCACATAAATCTTGCCCCACCGAACCCTAACCAAAGATGCCACCGAACTTGACAGTTTTTCGAATTCCACCGAACCCTAACCAAGGATGCCTACCATTATCTAATTCCTGAACCCTAACCAAGGATATGCAAGGCGGCAGCGAGGGCGGGGAGGGAGGCGGCACGGCGAAGGAGGATGGAAGGTCGAAGGGTTTAGGGTTTACCTTGAAGCTCGGCGGCGATGGAAATGGCTTCGCTCGGCGTACCTGGAAGTGAGGAGGGTGAAGCTCGGCGGCGACGGCGAAGCTCGGCGACGACGGCGAAGCTCGGCGACGGCGAAGCTCGGCGGCGTACCTGGAAGTGACGAGGGGGAACACTTGGCGGCAAACGAAATTTTGGCAGCCTAACGGCGTCTAAGTGTTTCACCCGGGTTAGGTTTTTCCAATGCTGCCGAGGGGTATATATAGACTCACATTTTCTCAGGCGGATTTTAAGTACCGACCGTCAGGGAAGACTGTTACCTCAGTCGGATTTTACTTACCAACCGCCTGAGAAGATACAATTATCTCAGGCGATTGGTTAGTAACACCCGCCTGAGTTAAACATGGGCCTGTGAAGATATTTACTTCTTCTTAATTTGATGAACGCCTACATAAAGACCCCTCACCAACCGGGATGAGGATCCCCTGACTTAATCAGCGGTCACTGACATGTGGACCCAGTCCCACACGTCAGTGACCATGTCACGCGTGCGCGACCTTTCTTTTCCACTCCGCGCGGCCTTAAATACGCGCTATCGCTCACAAGCGCATCGCTCACTTTGAATCCTCTTGTTTTCTTCGTCTTCCTCCGCTCCGACGACCCAACACCACTATGGTCGACCTTCCGCCGCCAAGCCCTCCGAGGGAGCCACCTTGCAAGAAACAATGTTGCAGCTCCCCCGAGAAGATCAACACCGAGCAGCGCCTCCTCATGGCGCGAGAGGCATACAACAATACGTCTCGCGCCATGAGTGCCTTGGGGCTGGGTACCCTTCCAGAGTATACTGGAATGGGTACCTTGGGCCACTACCTCTACGCCCTCGTGGGGGTGGCTGATCGTCTCGACATTCTGTTCGCGACGATGGCCCAGGTTCTTGGCCCCGAGGGCCGTAGAACGCTGGTGGAGGCGACGGCTAGCAACCTCGGGGTTGCACCGCCGGTGCAGCCGGTGCAGCCGGTGCAGCCGGTGCAGCCGGCCCTGTCTCCTGTTGCACCGGTGCCGGACTCGCCGCCGGAGGACGAGGAGGAGGAGAAGGAAGAGGAGTAGGAGTAGGATTTAATTAGTTTTTCTTTTTGTTGTTTTTAGTTGCTTCTGTTTTGTAAATATTGTTAATGAATGAAATCTATCTTTTTTCATCTATGTGATTGAATATTACTTGTGTATCTTTTGTGTTCTTGTGTGTTCTTGTGTAAATATTGTGCATCTTGTGTGTTCTTTTGTGAGATGTGCATATTGTTAATGAATGAGTATCTTGTGTGTTCTTCAACTGTGTGAATGATTGAATATTGTTAATGAATGTAGTGTGTTCATCGTTAATTAAAATTTCACGTCTGAGAAGAAATTAATTTGATATTTACCAAAACATTACAATGTCAGCTATACAAGTTTTAAAAATATTTTGTTCAGGTGGTAGATGTTAATTTTATACAAATGTAGAAGAAAGAATCATCGAATTTGGACACAATTTGCAGAATCTAAACATGTTTGAGTATTTATATTGGAATCTAAATAAAAAAGAAGCAAGGGATAAGGAAACTGAAGAACAGTATCGGACATTATCTCAGGCGGTTGTTAAGCAATAACCGCCTGTGAAGATATTTACTTCTTCTTATTTAATATTCTTGATTAAATGTGGTCCTTTAAAAAGGCAAAAATCCACTTTCTTGTAATATTATTGATAAGTAAAGGTTACCATTAAATTTCACTTCATAAATCCTTTTAAATTTGTCAGAACATAAAAAACATACAACAAATGCTATTTTTCATTTTTCTATCTTGATGAATATAATGCTTTTTTCATTTATTTTTCAGTGGACATTTTTAATCATCATACCAACATCTACGAATTTTTTCATATTTTTTTAAATTTTTTGGAATCAATGTGTGTTCATAATTTGATGAATGCCTCATATGAATATGAGCATTTAGTTAGAATGGTGGATAATTTGAAGTTTGACATGTTGGAATGCTTTTAAAAAAATTAAAAAAATTCATACATGTATAAATTATACAAATATGTTCATACCAACAATTTTGAGTGAAGGAACTTTTTTTTATGAGATACACAAATGTGAATAATATGTGAGTAGAAATTAATTTGATATTTACCAAAACATTACAATGTCAGCTATACAAGTTTTAAAAATATTTTGTTCAGGTGGTAGATGTTAATTTTATACAAATGTAGAAGAAAGAATCATCGAATTTGGACACAATTTGCAGAATCTAAACATGTTTGAGTATTTATATTGGAATCTAAATAAAAAAGAAGCAAGGGATAAGGAAACTGAAGAACAGTATCGGGCATTATCTTAGGCGGTTGTTAAGCAATACCCGCCTGTGAAGATATTTACTTCTTCTTAATTAATATTCTTGATTAAATGTGGTCCTTTAAAAAGGCAAAAATCCACTTTCTTGTAATATTATTGATAAGTAAAGGTTACCATTAAATTTCACTTCATAAATCCTTTGAAATTGGTCAGAACATAAAAAACATACAACAAATGCTATTTATCATTTTTCTATCTTGATGAATGTAATGCTTTTTTCATTTATTTTTTCAGTGGACATTTTTAATCATCATACCAACATCTACGAATTTTTTCATATTTTTTTAAATTTTTTGGAATCAATGTGTGTTCATAATTTGATGAATGCCTCATATGAATATGAGCATTTAGTTAGAATGGTGGATAATTTGAAGTTTGACATGTTGGAATGCTTTTAAAAAAATTAAAAAAATTCATACATGTATAAATTATACAAATATGTTCATACCAACAATTTTGAGTGAAGGAACTTTTTTTTATGAGATACACAAATGTGAATAATATGTGAGTAGAAATTAATTTGATATTTACCAAAACATTACAATGTCAGCTATACAAGTTTTAAAAATATTTTGTTCAGGTGGTAGATGTTAATTTTATACAAATGTAGAAGAAAGAATCATCGAATTTGAACATAATTTGCAGAATCTAAACATGTTTGAGTATTTATATTGGAATCTAAATAAAAAAGAAGCAAGGGATAAGGAAACTGAAGAACAGTATCGGGCATTATCTTAGGCGGTTGTTAAGAAATACCCGCCTGTGAAGATATTTACTTCTTCTTAATTAATATTCTTGATTAAATGTGGTCCTTTAAAAAGGCAAAAATCCACTTTCTTGTAATATTATTGATAAGTAAAGGTTACCATTAAATTTCACTTCATAAATCCTTTGAAATTGGTCAGAACATAAAAAACATACAACAAATGCTATTTTTCATTTTTCTATCTTGATGAATATAGTGCTTTTTTAATTTATTTTTTCAGTGGACATTTTTAATCATCATACCAACATCTACGAATTTTTTCATATTTTTTTAAATTTTTTGGAATCAATGTGTGTTCATAATTTGATGAATGCCTCATATGAATATGAGCATTTAGTTAGAATGGTGGATAATTTGAAGTTTGACATGTTGGCATGCTTTTAAAAAAATTAAAAAAATTCATACATGTATAAATTATACAAATATGTTCATACCAACAATTTTGAGTGAAGGAACCTTTTTTTTATGAGATACACAAATGTGAATAATATGTGAGTAGAAATTAATTTGATATTTACCAAAACATTACAATGTCAGCTATACAAGTTTTAAAAATATTTTGTTCAGGTGGTAGATGTTAATTTTATACAAATGTAGAAGAAAGAATCATCGAATTTGGACACAATTTGCAGAATCTAAACATGTTTGAGTATTTATATTGGAATCTAAATAAAAAAGAAGCAAGGGATAAGGAAACTGAAGAACAGTATCGGGCATTATCACAGGCGGTTGTTAAGCAATACCCGCCTGTGAAGATATTTACTTCTTCTTAATTAATATTCTTGATTAAATGTGGTCCTTTAAAAAGGCAAAAATCCACTTTCTTGTAATATTATTGATAAGTAAAGGTTACCATTAAATTTCACTTCATAAATCCTTTGAAATTGGTCAGAACATAAAAAACATACAACAAATGCTATTTTTCATTTTTCTATCTTGATGAATATAGTGCTTTTTTCATATTTACTTCTTTTTAATTAATATAACCCATAGTGTACAACACGTTATGGGAGAACAGGTCATACTCGCGCTCAATCCTACAGTTCTCAGTACAGAAGACGGTCTCGGACCACCCTCGCCTGCCGCAGCGGGCAGGCCCCTGGTTCCCCCCTGTTGGGCAGCGGCAAACGCCATCGTCAATGTCGGGCAGCGCCACCGGCGGCGGTCCGGGAGGAGGCCTACGCAGTAACCTCCAGCTCACGCAAACGTCGAGCCTCTGCATGGCTTGATTCCGACACCGGCAACACTCCTTGTTGGTCCTCTTCATCGCGACGGACCCGACCGTGTTGTCGCCGACGTGGGCCTCGCCTTCGACCTGCCGGATATACTCGAGGGCGTCGCGGTCCCCGCGGTCGGTGTCGTAGCAGAGCATGACGAGGACGTAGGCCGCCACCCCGCGATCAGGACCGCAATATCGTGCGGCAAGGGGAACTCCATGGGCTTATCTCAGGCGGTTGGTAAGTAACAACCGTCCCCGAGATAAATATATTCTCAGGCGGTTGGTAGTAAGTACCAACCGCCTGAGAAGATGTTAATTAACTGACGCGCCGCACGAGGTCTGCGGAGAAGTTAAGAAGCCGTGGTGCAGGGGACGCGTGCGACGGAAGGATCTCTGAAGATCGTCTTCCACAGTGGTTTAATTGTGCGCCGCACGAGGTCTGCAAAGAGTTCAATGCGCAATGAACAAAATATTTTGTTCAGTTGGTAGATGTTAATTTAATACAAATGTAGAAGAAAGAATCATCGAATTTGAACACAATTTGCAGAATGTAAACATGTTTCAGTATTTATATTGGAATCTAAATAAAAAAGAAGCAAGGGATAAGGAAACTGCAGAACAGTATCGGGCATTATCCCAGGCGGTTGTTAAGTTATACCTGCCTTAGATAAACATATTTGTAGACGGTTGTTAAGTACCAACCGTCTGTAAAGATCTTTACTTCTTTTTTCTCAGGAGGTTTATAAGTAATACCCGCCTGAGATAATCATTTTTGAAACTACAATATGTTAATTAACGGCCTGAGAAGTGTTAATTAACTGACGCGCCGCACGAGGTCTGCGGAGAAGTTGAGAAGCCGTGGTGCAGGGACGCGTGCAAGGATCTCTCAAGATCGTCTTCCACAGTGGTTTAATTGTGCGCCGCACGAGGTCTGCAAAGAGTTCAATGCGCGGGAAACGAACCGCTCCCTCGTCTACTCCGCACAGACCTATATAAGGCGCGTCGTCGGTTATGGACAAGCACAAAACTTTTCTCCACTCCTTTCTTCTTCTTCCATCGTTCCACCTCTCCTAGCCCGCCGCCGATTAACCACCACAGCCATGGCCAACCTTCCGCCACCTAGCCCGCCGAGGCAGCCACCCTGCAAGCGGATACGCTGCAGCTCCCCCGAGAGGGTGAATGACGACCAGCGCGTTCCACCGCCGGTGCAGCCGGAGCCACCGGTACAGCCGGAGCAATCGGCTCAGCCGGAGAAGCCGACCCTCTCTCCTGCTGCATCGTCGCCGGAGGAGGAGGAGGACGACTTCGACGACGACGACGATGATGACGATGATGACGACGAGTCGTCCTCCGACAACGGCGACGACGAGTCGTCCTCCGACGACGGCGACGACGAGTCGTCCACCGACGACGGCGACGACGAGTCGTCCACTGACGACGGCGACGACGACGACGGCGACCACCACCATGGTGACGACTACGACGACGAGTCGGAGGAGGACCGCTTGGCTTGGTTTGAGAAGCTGGCGGAGAGGATGGAGGAGGTGGGGCCGTAGTGTAGTTTTAGGATTTCAATCAAGTGTTCTTGTACATTTTTCTTGTGTTTTGTACATATTTCAATCAAGTGTCAATGAATACTGGTGGATAATTTGAAGTTTGACATGTTGGAGTGCTTTTTAAAAAATTAAAAAAATTCATACATGTATAAATTATGCAAATATGTTCGTACCAACAATTTTGAGTAAAAGATCTTTTTTTATGAGATACACAAATGTGAATAATATGTGAGTAGAAATTAATTTGATATTTACCAAAACATTTCAACGTCAGCTATACAAGTTTTAAAAATATTTTGTTCAGTTGGCATTATCTTAGACGGTTGTTAAGTAATACCCGCCTGAGATAAAAATCTTCCTTGGCGGTTATTAAGTACCAACAGCCTGTGAAGATATTTACTTCTTAATTAATAAACATCATCTCAGGCGGTTGGTAAGTAAAACCCGTCTGCGATAAAGTTAAAAACCGCCTGTGAAAAACCTACGTCTATATAAGGACCCCTCACCGCAGTCAAAACGCAACCCTGGAGAATTTATATCGACGCCGCCAGGCTGTTGAAATTTCCCCTGCGCCGCGCCGCCGCTCCGCCGCCCAGCCCATACTGCCGCGCCGCCGCTCAACCCCGCACCGCCACTTCTCCACCCAGCCGGCCCACCGTGCTGACGCCTCCCCACCGTGCTGACGCCTCTGCAAGGTAAATGTAGTTTCCTTACTTTTTCTTTGTATATTTTCATTAGCTGATAAGCTGTTAGTTTTGTGTGTTCTGGTATATGGATTCTGTCCTTTTGCATGTGTAAGGACTGTATGGATTGTGTTCTGGTATATTGATGTATGGACTATATGGATTGTTTCCTTTTTGTACCTATTATGTGACATGAATATGATGTTTAATTAACAGATGCTATTGTAATATATATAAGATGCATCTGGGCCTTGTTTCCCGATATAACGGACTGGATCCCACCCAGACCTAGCCCATGCTGTTGGGCCTGTTTCCCCCTTTGACTCCGTCCGCCTCAAGACGTCGCCCGTCTCCTACATTAGTCGCCCTAATCATACTTGTTATGTCTCTGTAAATTCATTTTATAGAAGACCTTTAGAGAATATTTGTGGCCAAATTTTGTAAATCTGACAAAAAATTCTATTATTGAAGCATGGACCGTCGAGCGTGGATGTATAACATGCCAAGACCCGATCCTATGTACATTCGTAATGTTGCAAATTTTATTGAAGCATCCAAGAGACATGCGAAGTTGCAAAAGATAGATGACATATTATGTCCATGTATCGACTGCGAAAATAAGATTGCTTGGACGGATACTATAGTAATCCAATCTCATTTGGTGAAAAGAGGTTTCAAAAATAACTACACAATATGGACAGAGCATAGTGAGTTAGATACACATGATGTGGATAAAGATGATGAGAGAGGCTCAGATGATGATAATGTTCATATCGATGATGGTAGTGACAATCAAGCTGGTGATGATGATGATGAGTTCGATTGTGAGGAGATGTTGCGTCACATTGAACCATATGTACTGACTTCTATGGGAGCAAGCAAAGGTTTAAGTAAAATGGAGACATTGCAGAATGCGGCCACAGAGCTTTTATATGATGAATCAAACGGTTGTGATAAAGAGTTTACTACATTGCGTGCAGTCTTAGAACTACTAAAGTTGAAAGCTACGCACGGATGGTCCGATTGTAGTTTCTCTGATCTTTTGAATCTTCTGGCAGAAATTCTTCCAAATCCAAATAAACTGCCTAGAAGCACTTATAAAGCGAAGAAACTTCTTTGCCCGATGGCACTAGGTGTGACAAAAATACACGCTTGTGTGAACCATTGTATTCTGTATCGCAAAGAGCATGAGCTCGCAACTAGATGCCCCATTTGTGGTGTCAGTAGATATAAGAAGGACTACAATCACTAGTATGTTACCAACATGAAAAAGACTCAGAAGAATAAGAAGTTTATTATTGGTCCTGAAGGTGACGATGACGATACTTCTGGCGATGCAGACGGGAAGAATAAGAGAAAAATTCCTGCATTGGTGATGTGGTACCTTCCGGTAATTGATCGCTTGAAGCGTTTGTTCTCAAACCCTAGGGAGGCTGAACTTATGCGTTGGCATTCCGAGGAATGCAAGAAGAATGAAAAACATATACGACACCCTGGTGATGCAACGCAGTGGAAAAATTTTGATATTCAGTATCCAGAATTTGCGAAGGAAATCAGAAATGTGAGGTTTGCCTTGGGTACAGATGGAATGAATCCGTTTGGTGAAAAAAGGAGCATACACAGCACATTCCCCGTGGTCTTAACTATGTACAACCTACCGACGTGGTTGTGTCACAAAAGGAAATATATCTTATTATCTGTTCTTATCCAAGGTCCAAAACAACCCGGCATCGAAATTGATGTGTTCTTGGAACCTTTAATGGAAGATATGGCAAAATTGTGGAATGAAGGGGTACGTACATGGGATGAGTACAAGCGGGAGTATTTCACGCTAAGAGCAATGATATTCGTTACCGTGCATGATTATCCCGGACTGTTTACATTATCGGGACAAATGAAAGGGAAGAAAGGTTGCGTTAGGTGCGTGGATAGAACTGGATATCTATACCTCACTTCATCCAGAAAGACGGTGTACATGAGACATCGACGGTTCTTGACAGATACACATAAGTATAGGAAGATGAAAGAACAATTTGATAACAAAATCGAAAAAGATACTGCATCGAAACCTTACAGTGGAAAACTTGTGTTTGAAATGGTCAAGAACATTCATATTGCTTTCGGTAAGGGAAAAAAGAGTAAAGGAATTAAGAGAAAGAAAAGTACATCTTCGGATGATACAACTGACATGGCTTTCAAGAAACAATCAATTTTTTTCAAGTATCTTCCGTATTGGAAGAATCTGGAATGTTGCCATAGTATTGATTTGATGCACGTTACAAAGAATGTATTTGACAGCATCATTGGGACCTTGCTGGACATGCCGAGGAAGACAAAGGATGGATTAAATTCACGTATGGACCTAGTAAATCTTGATTTGAGACCAGAGCTTCATCCAGTAGAAAAGGCGAACGGGAAGCATTACCTTCCCCCAGCCAGCTACAACTTGACGCTAGAAGAGAAAAAAGCAATTTGCGAATGCTTGCGTGGGATCAAAGTGCCCACAAGTTTCTCATCCAATATCCGCAAACTAGTCTCGATGAAAGACTTGTCTTTATTCGGTTATAATTCTCACGACTATCACATGATGATGACAGTTTTCCTTGCCATTGCAATAAGAGTAATCAAACCTGAGCATATAAAAGTTGTCATCACACGTTTGTGTTACTTCTTCAATGCAGTATCGCAAAAGGTGATAGCACGTGAAGATTTAGACTATCTGAAAACATACATCGTCGAGACAATTTGCAAGCTTGAGATGTGTTTCCCACCATCCTTTTTTGATATGCAAGTACACCTAATCATACATCATGTTGATCAGATAAAAGCATTGGGGCCACTATATTTACATCATATGTTTTCGTTGGAGAGATATTTAGGAGTATTAAAAGGTTATGTGCGGAACCGTGCTCACCCAGAGGGTTCAATTATGGAAGGATACACCACTGAAGAAGTGATTGAGGGTTGCGCTGATTACATCAAAGATGGAAAATCGATAGGTGTGCCTATACCGGTACATGAGGGTAGACTACGTGGGAGAGGCAAAGTGGGTAAGAAAACTTTTATTGTTCAAGATTACAAGAATGTACACCGTGCATATTTTGGTGTACTACAACAGCTCGCAATAGCTGAGCCGTACATCGAGGAACACCAAATTGAGCTTCGTGATAAAAACCAAGACCGCAAAGAGGACTGGATCATGAAAGAGCACAGAAGATGTTTCACTGAATGGTTAATGGACAAAAATATATCATACGGAAACACTATAGAAGAGGCAACAATGAAAAAGTTAGCTTGTGGCCCATCTGCTTTGGTAACATCATGGCAAGCATATGACATCAATGGTTACACATTTTACACTAAAGAAAAAGACGGTAAGAGTGTTGCACAAAATAGTGGTGTTCGTATTGAGGCTTATGATTCACAAGGGCAGAAGACCACATACTTCGGGTTCATAGAGGAAATATGGGAACTCGATTATGGCGAAAGAATGGTAATGCCCGTATTTAAGTGCCAATGGGTCAAACATCCTGATGGTTTGAAAGTGGACAATTACGGACTGACACTGGTAGACTTGAATAAAGTGGGTTACAAAGATGACCTGTGGGTTCTCGCCGATAATGTTGCACAAGTTTTTTATGTTCAAGATCCAGAAACTGAGAAGTTGCACGTAGTTGTTTCTGGAAAGCAAAATATTGTTGGGGTTGACAATGTGGGAGATAATGAAGAGGAATATAATCAGTATGAAGAGATGTACCTTTTCACCGAACCAGAAAACATCAAGCGCGTAGAGAGAAGCATTAAAAAGAATTTGAAACCCTATATGCGAGAAGATGTCAATGCTGGAAAAAATGTATATAGCAATGCGAGATGATATATATTGTATATATTTGTATCTTCTGAAATCAACTTAGAACAATGTTGGTATATGGATTGTGTCCTTTTGCATTTGTGTACATATGCGTTTGGACTCAATGATTTGGAAGTTTGGAAGTTTGGTCTTTCTTCAGATAATGATGTCTCGGGCGTGTAGCCGATTGAAGGAGGAGCGCTTGGCGTGGCGCAAGAACCATCCCCATGTATGTACATATGGCACACCGGTCACATGGTTGTATATACATATGTATCTGTAATGGACTGATGAACTTAACTGTAGTTTGTTTTTCCGTGTTGTTTGTTTTTGGTATTTTCAATTTCTCCGCGTAGGGTTTCTCTGCGAAGCCTGAATCGGGAGATTTATTGAAGTGGCAGTGCATCGTCCCCGGTAAAGAAGGGGTAAGTCATGAAGAACAAGCACAATATGAGTTTAACTATCGTCCTCCTATTAATAAATTTCTTTTGCAGACTGAATGGGAAGATGGTTACTACCCCCTGACAATCTCCTTCTCTGAGGACTATCCCTTGGTGCCTCCAAGATGCTCCTTTCCAATTGGGTTCTTCCACCCAAATGTCCATCGTTCGGGAGCACTCTGCATCGGGATTCTTGATCAAGAGACTGTAAGATAGACCTATTTTGTTCATGTAATTATTACTTATAATTTTTGTCGAACTTATTTGAACTGGTTTCTTATATTGCTTAAATTATATTTCGTAGGGGTGGTGCAGTGCTTTTACAATCAAAACTATACTACTTGAAGTTCAGCGTTTGCTGCATCAGCCAAATGTGCCTGATGTTGAAAATGATTGCTATAATCTACTTATCAAGGTTAGATGACACTTTGACTTAGTGACCAATGTAGGTTATTCATTCCTCCTTCGACATTTGTTAATTTAAATAATGTCAATATTTTCATGATCCAACGGAATATAAGAGACGTGTTCGGGAGCAAGCAGGACGGTACAATTTAGATTGATCGATGGGAGCTTCATCGTCGATCTACAATGAATGTAGCATGATTTTTGTTCAGTGTGTAAAGAAATTATCTTTGAACAATTGTAAAGCCTCTAATGGTGTATTATCACAATTAAGCCAGCCTCACTGGTGATCGAGCATTTCCTATAATGCATTACTGTACTAGTATCCGCTAGCTCATCTGTGTTTTTTTCCTGATACAATTTTGCCTGCACGACTACATGCGGCTGTGATATATAATTGCAACTACATCCCTGTAATTTCAATGAAAACCGCTTATGATAATTAAACAATGACCGCCACTGAAAATACATGATCTTCTCAGGCCGTTGTTAATCAAGAACCGGCTATGAAGTTCATTGCATTACAGACGGTTATTAATTAAGAACCGCCAACGAAGATCATGTATTTACTCAGACGGTTGTTCCTTAAAATCCATCTGTGAAGTTCATTGCATTACAGACGGTTATTAATCAAGAACCGCCAACGAAGATCATGTATTTACCCAGACGGTTGTTTCTTAAAATCCGTCTGTGAAGTTCATGGCATTGCAGACGGTTAATAATTAATAACCGTCTGTGAAGATCATGTATTTACCCATACGGTTGTTTCTTAAAATCCGCCTGTGAAGTTCATTGCATTGCAGACGGTTAATAATTAATAACCGTCTATGAAGATCATGTATTTACCCAGTCGGTTGTTTCTTAAAATCCGTCTGTGAAGTTCGTTGCATTACAGGCGGTTCTTAATTAAGAACCGATTCTGAAGATCATGTATTTACCCAGACGGTTGTTCTTTAAAATCCGCCTGTGTTGTTCTTTCATCACAGACGGTTATTATATCATTCATCATCACATTCGCATATTTTTAAGGACCGCCTGTGTTTGAAAAATTGAGGCGCCTGTAAAAATGCTTTTTGTAGTAGTGATACTTTCCATACCGAGCCATAACCGACTCCGCCGCAGCCAAAGTCATTAACCGATACGATCCGATCCTTCCAACCAGATCTTCCCATCCGTAAACCATCTTTGGAACCATGTTGCCACGTCATGCACTGCATGCGTACGTGCAAACACCATCCTTCGACGTCCAATAACCTTTATATGCACTATCCTTGATTCAATCATCCTGCGTGACCTCCTGATCTGCTCAACCACAATTCCTCCTGATTTTGGTTGTTGGAACCTCATCTCCTCCCTGAGACTAGTCCAAAGGATCCTGTCACCAGCCATGACTTGAACTCAAGCAAACACCTGCACATGAACAAACAACCAATCCGTATGAGCCCAAGTCCGCGACTTGACTCAAGTCAGTTCCAAACGCAACACCTTACGTGAGCACCTCACATAAGCATGTTGTAAAGCATAGCAAAACGATATCCGCCATATCAACCAAAACGCACCAAAAACTTAGCAAATGAATACTAAGCAATCTTTCTAAGAATATAAAGCAAGTTCGAAATATTACAAGATAAAAGCAGGAACATTGCGATCAAGCTCCGAACCTAGTCAAAGCTAACCGGAGCTTGAGCCGGAGCTTACCAAAGCTAGTACAACCTAGCGCCGGAGCTTAAGCAAGTACAACCTAGCGCCGGATCTAACCAAAGCTAGTACAACCTAGCACTGGAGCTTACCAAAACTAGTCAGAACTAGACATCCCAAAAGTCGGAGCTAGAAAAACATGTCAGAGCTAACCAACATAAGTCGGACCTAGCAAAACATATAGGAGCTTAACAAAGACATGCCGGAGCTATCAAAGACATGCCGGAGCTAAAGACAAAGCTCACCGGAGCTACCCAAAAACATGTCGGATCTAGACAAATAAAGTTTTACCTATTGTTGGACCTTGCAGAAGCTCGGAGCTAGAGTCGTACCTTGCTAAAAAGATGTTATGGCAGCATTCAAAACTTTTATTGTCAAAGCCAATGTATTCAGTACACATAGGTCTCACAATCTCCCCCTTGATGAATGCATTGGCAACACCATTTAAATCCGAACATTGGCATGAAAAGTTTTGAGAACAGTTTTCCCCCTTTTTGAAACTTAAATGAGATAGAAATAAATTTCTCCCCCTATACATATTCCCCCCCCTTGCATAATTCACCCTATTATCTCTCCCCCTTTGACAATGTATTCAACAAGGTTCAAAAGAGAAATTTCAATTGTTACGAGCATATTATAATATATACATATAAAACAAAGCTCATCCAAGTCATACAATCAAGTAACTTACACTATCACAACAATGAGATACATAAAGTAGTGTAAGCCATGCTAGAGATCAAATGTAATTTTTAATTTAAACAAGTCATGATCTCACAAACTTAACTATTTCAAAACCTGAAAGTGTGACACTTGTTGCTGCATTTTATTATTTTTCAAAGCACAAATTTAGATCATATGATATTTGCAAGTGATTATATGTGCATCTGCCTTATTCTAACCAACCAAACCAAGCCTATGTCATTTGACAATCAGAAGCTTAAGGACATGGTTTTAGTCATACACAACTTCTTCCAAGTTCATATCTAAGTGCAATGATAAACCATCTCAAAAGAAGAAGTGTGATGCATGCATATTCTCTTGATCTTTTCTCAACTTATATTTGTTCACGAAAACTCAACATGTGAGTTGATTACTTGATTAATTCTTTATGATTAAAAACACTTGTGAGCATGCAACAGGTTCAAAATAGCAAGAAAGTTCAACCATGACCAGATTAGTGTAAGTAATTATTCCAATTACTAGACATGGCAAAAACTACAAAATGTATAACACGAGTAATGTAGTAAGAACTTTTAGCATGTAAAAGGAATAACAAAGTCATATATGTATGAAATACTATGCTCATATTATTTTAATTTCAGATTCACACATAGACTTCTAGGGTTTGAAAACTCCCCCTCAATTTAAGCCATGAGGATGCATAACCCCTATTTCACTACGAATGTAACAAAAACGAGTAAAATCCAATGGTTTTGTAAAAATGTCGGTCAATTGTTGTTCGGTATCTACATGGTGAAGCACAATGTTTCCTTTTTTTAACATTATCACGAAGAAAGTGATACCTAATGTCAATGTGCTTAGTTCTAGAATGTTGCACGAGGTTTTCGAATGTGGCCTAGAGGGGGGGTGAATAGGCCTTTTGATAAATTGTCGGATCCTGCAACACTTAACAACCAGTTCAAGACCAAAGAAATTGGACTAGTCCGGGACTAAACTGATTAGATTTGATCAATTGACTTTATTCTTCAATATATGCAGCGGAAATATACGATTAAACAAAGTGTTACAAGGTTATGAATCAGGTTATATCACAATTCAGTCTTATACTTGATATTTCAACGTAAAGTAATCAAGATCAATTGTAACCCTAGATTGATATGAAGTAAGGACAATGAACACAAAAAAGAACACAAGAGATTTATCCCGTGGTTCGGTTCCCACAGAGGCAACCTACATCCACGTTGAGGAGTCCACAAAAGGATCGGGTCTTCTCCAACCCTACCCTCGTCGGATCGCCACGAAGGCCAATCCTCTTCCACTTATCTCAAAGGGGTGAATAACCGAATTCAAGGGGCTTTCTCACACGTTGAGAGCTCCCTTGGATTACAACACAAAATACCACCAAGAACACACTCAAAAGATTACAATTAAATCGCAGGAGTGTGTTAGAGAATCAAACCAAAAGCTCAATGTGGTGTTGAATGTGTCTCTCAAATGAACTAGAGTGAATCCCCAAGGAAATGATCTTTGTTGCACTTAATTTCGTTGAGAGATGTGGCTTTTGAGGCTCTTGGGAGGTGTAACAGCGCTAGGGTTCGAGAGAGTGTAAAATATGGCCGTACAACTCTATTTATATGGGTTTCTAAAAGTGACCATTAGGGTTCAGAAAGATCGGACTAGTTCGTGGTGGTCACCGGACTAGGTGTGCTGTGTGTAGCAAACCCTAAATGTCCCAAAATATCGGACTAGTCCGGCTAGGAACGGACTTATCCGATTTAGCTACTGGAAATCTTCGGACTAGTCCGATAGTCTTTGGACTTGTCTGTTCATGTGAAACCCTATGTGTATAGGATGACAAGTCCGCACTTGGAGGACTTGTCCGGTTTAGTTCAGAGGGTATTTCGGACTAGTCCGTGCAAATATCGGACTTGTCCGATATGGATCAGAGAGAATATCAGACTAGTCCGGTTGTGATCGGACTTGTCCGATTTTGTGTGACTTGTGAAGTGTTTTGAGGACTAGTCCGCACTATGGAGGACTAGTTCGATTCTAGTTAGAGAGGATATCAGACTAGTCCGATGGATATCGGACTTGTCCGATCTTGTGCAGAAAGGATATCGGACTAGTGCGGTGTCAGTCAAATTAGTCCGGTCCTGTGTAACTTTATGCAATGTGTGTGTTTAACTTTGATTGAGCTCTTGGGATGTGTTTTTTTAACACACTCCATACACAATGATCTACTATTCTTCTTCCTTGAGCTCATTTCCACCTTGCTCCTCATTCTTCCTTCTTTTTGGCACTTTGCTCATTTTTCTATTAAAATTCTGCACTCATCTCAACAAAGAGGTTAGGATCCCAATTATTTGTCATAAATCATCCAAAACCCACAAGGGAGTCCTAGATGCACTTTCAATCTCCCCCTTTTTGGTGATTGATGACAACCAAATGAGATTTCACAAAATATGATAAAAATTGAGATTTTCATAATGTATGCATATATGAGTCCAAAATACATCAAGTAGTGAAAGCATAGTCCATATGTGCATCCTTTATGGTGGGATGCATAACTAAGTGCACTGAAACATTGAGAATGACATAATTGATATTAATTACCCAATAGCAAGCATATATGTCATTCTAGAGCAAAAACACAGTTTTCATAAATACTACTCAAAGGAGCAAATCATTGCATCACAGAACCATAATTAACATAAGATCAATGTTAAAACTTTACAAGCCACAAAAGAGTTAAATGAAATAGCATAGAGCTCTCTCCTCGCAAACTACAGCTAGAACTAAGACTCCCCCTCAATCTCTCCCCCGTTGGCATCAAGACACGAAAAAGAGGAAGAGGAGGGTCCTAAGGTCTTCACTCTTCGCTGTCGGTCCTCTCATCATCGTCTTCATCATCTTCATATTCAGCTTGATGAGGAGGAGGAGGAGGTGCGGAGGTACTCGAGCACCCAACGTCAAAGTAGGCAAGCTCGGAGGGGGTCAAGGGCCCGAGCTCGGTGAAACCAGAATTTGAGTCTTCAGAGACTGTTGGAGACCCAATTGGCTCAATCTCTAGTTTCTAGAAAATTTGCTTCACATTTGCCTTGATGTACTTCATGTCCTCCTTTCTTTTCTTGTTGAGCTTATGGGCCTTCACTTTGGCCTTTTTGCAGGAGGCAAAGATTGCAGCCAGGTACTTGAGAATTCCACTGGCTGAACCTTTTTGAGGGGCTGCACTAGAAGCAGGGGCCGCCCTAGCATCTTCTCTTGATCTTGTCGGTGCCTCGGGACTGGAGGCCGGTGAGGGAGCAGCCTGCACATCGGCTTTTGAGGCATTTGAGGCCTCAAGGGTGAGATGCTCCACATCTTTCACAAACTCAATCCCTGTGACCTTTTCAATCACAAACATTAGATAAGGAGCATATCCGCAAGACCTGTTGGGAGTGCAGGATATGTTCACCATATCATTCCAAATGTATTCCGCCACATCAAATGGGCGGTCCTTGCTTATGACCCTCATCAGAGTCCTGAGGTATCCTTGCACACTCCCGGCATCTCCATCCTTAGGAGCAATCGTCTTCCTCAAAACTCTGTTTAGCACCACAAAGAATGGCTTAATATTTTTGGTGGAAGGAGGGTTGAACTTTGAATTTTGCTCATATAGGAACTTCATCCTATCCTTGTCAATGACACCAATGTTGTGTATGACCAAGCAATCAGATCTTGTGGTGTCAAGGTGAAGCAGGTTAGCAAACTCTTCTTTAGTAATACTGTACTTGGATCCATGGGTCATCCAGGTGACACTTTCCTCATCCTCACTAGAGTAGTGACAGGTCGCAAAGAACTGCGGAATCACTTCATCATTCCAGTTATTTCTGAAAGCAAAAAGATCTCTCAGTCCATGCTTCTCAATGGCTCTCACTACATCAGTGAACGGTGAGCAGCCCTTCTTCTCAAAATGTGCCTAGTCAATCCACTCACTGCGCACAACTAGTGTCTTCATTGGGAGATACACTGATTTGTAGAAATCAACATGGAAGTTGCACCAGAACCTTCCATCACCCGCTTGCTTCGGTCGGCCATACCAATCGATGCTTCTGGACTTGGCCGCCGAGTCACTTCCCTTTCCGTTGAACTTCTCTTCATTGGGGTCCCAGACCCCTTCCCTTGGAGCATGAAGTTTCAACGGGCCAATCGGGCCTGTTGCTATTCCTTTGCCCTTGACTTTTGCTAGGCGGGCACTTGCCGCGCTAGGGCCACCGCAGGTGGTAGCCCTAGAAGCAGGCACCTTGGAGGATGGCTTATTGGCTAGCACTTTCCTCCGAGCCTGTGGAGGAGACTGAGCTGGCTCAGAGGGTCTTTCTTGGCGCTTTTTGCCAAGACCCGTCGAGGTCCGAGGTGCCACCTCGTGGTCCATCTCGACCTCAAAGTCGGAGACATCATTGCCGGAGCTCGACATGACCTGAGAATGAGTGGCATGAATGATAATGAATGAATACAAGACATAGGTGTGAAAGGGTAGCAAGGAATTGCATTGAGGAATTGAAGAATTAGGTTTTGAGTTCAGAAACATCGGACTTGTCCGGTGCACAGGCACGGACTAGTCCGGGGGACCGGACTTGTCCGTGCATGGACCGGACTAGTCCGGTGTTCATCCTCAAAAACCTAAGGGACTGGAAAAAAGTTGATTCCTAATGCATAACAAGTGTAGCATACACGTAATACATCAAGGAGGCATGTATATAGTGAAATGTGCTAGGCTATTTGATCAACAATGAAGAAATTTGGAAATTCTAGGGTTTGAGCGAAAATTATCGGAAGAATCACTTGAAGCTTGAAATCAAGGGTGTTGAAGGTCGGACAAGTCCGCTAGCTTCAATCCTCAAACGTACAAGCTTGATTTCCGCTCAAATGCGAAGGTTTTTGGTGGAGGGAGCAAGAAATCGCCTTGAGAGCTCGAGCACGAAGAGAGAGAGCGCGTGAGGCAAGAGTGGAGGTGAAGAAATTAGGGTTTAGCGGCGGCTAGGGTTAAGGACACAAAAAATTGGACAAGTCCGGAGATGACCGGACTAGTCCGAACTTTTCCAGGGGCTATATCGGACTATTCCGTTGAATACTGGACTAGTCCGGCCTAACCGGCACTCTATAGACTAGTCTGCATGGGCGGACTAGTCCGGGCAACCACGGACTAGTCCGTGGTCACCAAACAAGAAATTTTGGCCCATTCATATATATTTGAAGGTTCATATTTAGAGAAAAGAGAGGCAAAACACATCAAATAATCTTGATGAATATGATCAGTAAGCATACAACAATCAAGCAATGATCATAATTCACCAAGATATAGTAATTGACATAGTTTTTTGGAGAAAATTGAGAGAGATGATTTTCACAATCCAATAAACATATTTTGAAGAATTCATACAGGTATGCAACATTTCAAGCCACATTCCGAGCATGAAGGATATTTAGTTCATTTCGGAGTTCACAAAAACGGTTTTCATCAAGTGGCTTGGTGAATATGTCGGCCAATTGCTTTTGAGTGTTGACATGTGAAATGGCTATGTCTCCTTTCATGACATGATCTCTCAAAAAGTGATGTATTATGTCTATGTGTTTAGTTCTGGAGTGCTCAATTGGGTTCTGGGCAATTTTAATGGCACTCTCATTGTCACAAAGGAGTGTAATATGGTTCATATTGTAACCATAGTCCCTTAGAGTTTGTCGCATCCAAAGGAGTTGTGCACAACAACTCCCGGCTGCCACATACTCCGCTTCGGCTGTGGATAAGGCAATATAATTCTGTTTCTTGGAGGACCAGGAAACTAAGGATCAACCTAGGAATTGGCATGTACCGGAAGTGCTTTTTCTATCTACTTTGCACCCGACATAATCTGCATCGGAGTAACCAATGAGATTGAATTTTAAGCCTTTTGGGTACCAAAGACCAAGGTTTGGTGTATGAACCAAATATCTCAAGATCCTTTTTACGGCTGTCAAGTGACACTCCTTAGGATTGGCTTGAAATCTTGCACACAAACATAAACTCAACATAATATCTGGCCTATATGCACATAAATAGAGTAGAGATCCAATCATGGAGCGATATACCTTTTGGTCGATGCTAGGTCCATCTTCATTGAGATCTAAGTGGCCATTCATTGCCATAGAGGTTTTTATGGGCTTTGCCTTGTCCATGCCAAACTTCTTAAGTATGTCCTGCGTGTACTTGGTTTGGCTTAGGAACGTCCCTTCCTTCTGTTGCCGCACTTGGAATCCCAAGAAGTACTTTAATTCTCCCATCATTGACATTTCAAACCTGTCTGTCATGATTTTACTAAATTCTTCACAAAAAGATTGGTTAGTTGACCCAAAGATTATATCGTCAACATAAATTTGACAAATAAAAAGATCATTATCAAAAAAATTCGTAAATAGTGTATAATCTACTTTGCCAATTTTAAAGCCATTTTCAATTAAGAAGTCTCTAAGACACTCATACCAAGCTCTAGGAGCTTGTTTGAGGCCGTAGAGAGCCTTACACAATTTAAATACGTGGTCGGGGAATTCTTCGTCTTCAAACCCGGGTGGTTGCTCCACGTACACCTCTTCCTTGATTGGTCCATTGAGGAAGGCGCTTTTCACATCCATTTGATACAGCTTGAAATCATGGTGAGTAGCATATGCAAGTAATATTCTAATAGATTCAAGCCTAGCTACTGGAGCAAAGGTCTCATCAAAATCCAAGCCTTCGACTTGTGAATACCCTTTGACCACAAGTCATGCCTTGTTCCTTGTCACCACCCCGTGTTCATCTTGTTTGTTGCGGAAGACCCACTTGGTGCCGACGATGTTTGCATTGGGTCTTGCAACAAATTCCCACACCTTGTTCCGCTTGAAGTTGTTCAATTCTTCTTGCATTTCCACCACCCAGTCTGGATCTTTCAATGCATCTTCAACCTTGCGTGGTTCCAAAAAGGATACAAACGAATAGTGCTCACAAAAGTTAGCTATGCGAGATCTAGTGGTTACTTCCTTTTGGATGTCACTGATGATGTTGTCGATTGGGTGATCCCTTTGGACGCATTGGTGTACTCTTGGGTGTGGCACTTGAGGAGTTGTATCTTCATGATCATCTGCTTCTCCTCCTAAGTGATTGCCTTTGCTGACTTGTTGATAATCTTCGTGTTCTTGTGGTTGATCTTGTGTTGAAGCTCCCCCTTGATCGTTGGTCTCCTCTTGTGGTTCATCTTCCTCATGTACGTGTGGAGGTGGTTCTTGTGGTCGAACCTCACCTAGAGCCATTCTCTTCAATGCTTGACAAGGAGCTTCTTCTTTACCTAGTTCACATGGATCAACTTGCTCCTTTTGGGAGCTATTAGTCTCATCGAACACTACGTCACGTGCTACTTCAACAAGTCCGGAGGTCTTGTTGAAAACAGGATAGGCGTAATTGTTCGAATCATAACCAAGCAAGAAACCTTCATCGGACTTCGAAGCAAACTTTGAAGTCCTAGGCTTCTTGTTCAAGATATAGCATGGAGAACCGAAAACTCGAAAATATGAAATGTTTGGTTTGTTACTGGTGAGTATCTCATATGATGTCTTCTTGAGTAGTCGATGAAGATAGAGTCGATTTACGGCATGGCAAGCGGTGTTAATCGCTTCCGCCCAAAATCGATCCGATGTCTTGTACTCATCGAGCATTGTTCTTGCCATCTCTATGAGTGTTCAATTCTTTCTTTCGGCGACTCCGTTTTGTTGTGGGGAGTACGGCGCTGAAAATTCGTGCTTTATGCCTTCTTCATCAAGGTAATCCTCCACTTGCATGTTCTTGAACTCCGTGCCATTGTGGCTTCGAATATTCTTGATTGTCAATGAGAATTTGTTTTGTGCTCGCTTGAAGAACTTCTTGAGTGTTCCTTGTGTCTCTGACTTATCATGCAAAAAGAAAACCCAAGTGAAGCGAGGAAAATCATCAAAGACAACTAAACCATATTTGTTACCGCCAATGCTTATGTAGGCTATTGGACCAAACAAGTCCATGTGTAGTAGCTCGAGTGGTCTTGTTGTAGTCATAACGTTTTTGGCGGGGTGAGGTGCTCCAACTTGCTTCCCGGCTTGGCACGCGCTACATGGCCTGTCTTTCTCAAATACAACATCCTTTAAACCTCGGATGTGATCGCCTTTGAGGAGTTTTTGAAGGTTCCTCATACCAACATACGCTAGCCGTCTATGCCACAGCCAACCCATGTTGGTCTTTGCAATCAAGCATGTGTCAAGTTCAGCTTTATCCTTGTTGAAGTCAACAAGATAGAGCTTTCCCTTTAACATACCCTTGAATGCAACGGAACCATCACTCCTCCTAGAAACGGTCACACCCTCGTTAGTGAACAAGCAATTATAACCTTTGTCGCATAATTGAGATATGGACAGCAGGTTATAATCTAGAGATTCAACATGTAAAACATGAGAAAGTGTGTGTTTAGAGGATATTGCAATTTTACCGGTACCGAGCACTCTTCCTTGACTATTATCTCCAAAGTAGATGCCCTCGTTTGGGTCCTCATTCTCTTCATATTCCACGAACATTCTTCTTTCCCCGGTCATATGGTTGGTGCAGCCACTGTCTAGCACCCATTTAGATCCACCGGAGGAATAGGCCTGCAAAAACAAATCATGCCTTGGTTTTAGGTACCCAAGCTTGCTTGGGTCCTTGGAGGTTAGTTACAATGCATTTGGGCACCCACACATGAGACTTGGTGTTCCCATGGCGTGGCCCAACATAATGAGCATAAAACTTGGCAAAATTATTTCTCATTAACACATAGGAGGCATCAAAAGTTTTAAACAATAGCTATTGTTGTTTGTATACGGGACTAGTCTGGGGGGTCGAACTTGTCCGGAGGACCGGACTTGTCCGGACACCGACCGGACTAGTCTGGTGTTCATGTGTAGTTACTGTATTAATCTGTGACTTTCCAATTTGAGAGGGGCTTCCTTTTACAAAGGTAATCCTCTCTCTGTTATTCTTATGGCTTCTAGCATGTTACTTTTCACCATAATAATAACCAATGCCATATTTGACATTTGGAGGTCTTTTGACCAAGTATGCACTACGTGCATATTTGATCTTCTCCTTGTCAAATATGCCACTTTGGGCAGGATGTTTTTCCTTTGTAGAAGTTGGCTTATCCTTCAAACTGGTGTCACTTTTCTTACATGTGCAAGCATGAGAAAAATCAGTTTTAGTTAGTTGAGAAGGTGAACTTGAAGAGGAGGAAGGTTCACTCAGCTTGAGTGACTCAACCTGCACTTCAAGGATCTTGTTAACCTTGATCAGGTCAGCAAGTTGGTCCTTGATTGTGGCATTTGAGTCAGTTAGCTTCAGGCAAGTTTCCTTGCTCGAAGCTAACTCAAGCTCTAGTGATTTGCTTCGTTCCTTTTCAAGTTCTAGAAGTTTGTCAAGTTCGACATATTCCTCCTTTTGGGAGATGATCATGTCCTATTGACGATGTATTAACCTCTTGATCAAGCAAAAATTTCATTTTAGTAGCTGTTTTCCTATCTAGTCCAATAAGCATGTCCTCATTATCACTATTGAGTTCATCATCGCTAGAATAGGAATGCACGAAAGGGGGTTTAATGGTTACCTTGCGTTTACCTTCCTTTGCCATAAGGCAAGTGCCATCTCCCTTCCATGCGCCAAGTGTGGGGAAAAGGGTAGACTTCCTGGATGTCTTCTCGATGGATATGCTAGCCATCTCTTCTTCTTCGGACTCATCATTTGAGTCCCACTCTTTCCCAATGTGTGCTTGTTCGGCTTGTTTCTTCTTCTTGAAATTTTTTTTGGGTTGAGTCTTGGCTTCTTTGGTCTTCTTCTTGTACTCCTCATATGGGCAATCAACTATAAAGTGGTTGTATTCACCACAATTATAGCATGCCCGCCTCAACTTTGGCTTCGTTCGTTCCTTGTACTTTTCTTCGCTTGACTTTGTACCTTGTCTCTTTTTCATTATTCTCTTGAATTTCTTCATGAACAATATCATGTCTTCTTCATCCAATTCACTACTTTCGTTTTCACTATCTTCCTCTAGTTGTGCTTCTCTAGCTTCTTTGGATAGTGGCTTGAGAGTGGACTTTAAAGCAACCCCTTTCTTCTTTGCCAAGGTGAGATCGGCAATTTCCTTGACATGTTTTGCTTGCTTTTCCATCATCTCGAAGTTGATGATCTTTCCAAGCAGTTAATCCAGAGTCAACCTTTTGTATCCGGGGCTTTCTCTAATCATGGAGCATAGTGTGACGTTGCGAGGCATAAAAGCTCTAAGGATGAGCTTTACCACCTCGTGGTCATTCCATTTCTTGCTTCCGTATGATCTGACCTTGTTGACAAGTGTCTTTAATCGATTGTACATGTCTTGGGGTGACTCGTCCTCTTCATTTGCAAATCTTCCTAACTCGCCTTCAATCATCTCGATTTTTGCTTCACGCACATGTCAGTCACCTTCATGTGCAGTTTGTAGTGTGTCCCATATCTCCTTTGCAATTTCGAGTCCATCCACCTTGGTGAACTCATCCCAACTGAGTGAAGAGGTAATTACGGTTGCGGCTTGAGCATTTCGGTGAATTGCCTGCTCTTGATTGGGGGTGAGCTCTTCGTCGTCATTCGGGATATCTATCCCTGTGCACACAATATGCCACAAACTCGGATTGAGGGAAATTAGATGCATTTTCATATTTTGCCTCCACATTGAGTAATCACTTCCATTGAAGTGTGGGGCTTTTCCAAGTGAGATAGATAAATAATGATTGCTATTGGAATTGAGACGATCATAGTTAAAAGGATATCGGGAGTAGTCGGTGTGACTACTCCCCTTCTTCTTCTCTTCAACTTTTACTTTCCCTTTGGAAAGTGTCTTCTTTCTTAGGAGCGCCTTTAGCTCCAGCGTCTCCTCATCGTCGTCCTCGAAGTCTTGAATGGCTTCGAGGAGCTTCTCCACCTTGAGGTTTTTTTCATCATCAACCTTCTATTGGTTGTTGCCCTTGTGGGTGTCCTTCATGTCCGACATGATCTCCTTCGAGCGATTAGTCTCTTTCTTGAAGAACCTGCTCTGATACCAATTGAATGTGGCCTAGAGGGGGGCGAATAGGCCTTTTGATAAATTGTCAGATCCTGCAACACTTAACAACCAGTTCAAGACCAGAGAAATCAGACTAGTCCGGTAAAGTGCGGACTAGTCCGGCGTATAAGGACTAGACTGATTAGGTTTGATCGATTGACTTTATTCTTCAATATATGCAGCGGAAATATACGATTAAACAAAGTGTTACAAGGTTATGAATCAGGTTATATCACAATTTAATCTTATACTTGATATTTCAATATAAAGTAATCAAGATCAATTGTAACCCTAGATTTATATGAAGGACAATGAACACAAAAGAGAACACAAGAGATTTATCCTGTGGTTCGGTTCCCACAGAGGCAACCTACATCCACGTTGAGGAGTCCACAAAAGGACCGGGTCTTCTCCAACCCTACCCTCGTCGGATCGCCACGAAGGCCAATCCTCTTCCACTTATCTCAAAGGGGTGAATAACCGAATTCAAGGGGCATTCTCACACGTTGAGAGCTCCCTTGGATTACAACACAAAATACCACCAATAACACACTCAAAAGATTACAATTAAATCGCAGGAGTGTGTTAGAGAATCAAACCAAGAGCTCAATGTGGTGTTGAATGTGTCTCTCCAATGAACTAGAGATAATCCCCAAGGGATTGATCTTTGTTGCACTTAGTTTCGTGGAGAGATGTGGTTTTTGATGCTCTTGGGAGGTGTGACGGCGCTAGGGTTCGAGAGAGTGTAAAATATGGCCGCACAACTCTATTTATATGGTTTTCTAAAGTGACCGTTAGGGTTCAGAAAGATCGAACTAGTCTGTGGTGGTCACCGGACTAGTCAGGTGTGCTCTGTGTAGCAAACCCTAAGTGTCCCGAAATATCGGACTAGTCCGGCTAGGAACGGACTTGTCCGATTTAGCTACTGGAAATCCTCAGACAAGTCCGATAGTCTTCGGACTTGTCCGGTCATGTGAAACCCTAAGTGTATAGGATGACAAGTGCGCACTTGGAGGACTTGTCCAATTTAGTTCAGAGGGTATTTCGGACTAGTCCGTGCAAATATCGAACTTGTCCGATATGGATCAGAGAGAATATCGGACTAGTCCGGTTGTGATCGGACTTGTCTGATTTTGTGTGACTTTTGAAGTGTTTTGAGGACTAGTCCACACTGGGGAGGACTAGTCTGATTCTAGTCAGAGAGGATATCGGATTAGTCCGATGGATATCGGACTTGTCCGATCTTGTGTAGAAAGGATATCGGACTAGTCCGATGTCAGTCGGACTAGTCCGGTCCTGTGTAACTTTGTGCAATGTGTGTGTTTACCTTTGATTGAGCTCTTGGGATGTGTTTTCTTAACACACTTCATAAACAGTGATCTACTATTCTTCTTCCTTGAGCTCATTTCCACCTTGCTCCTCATTCTTCCTTCTTTTTGCCACTTTGCTCATTTTTCTATTAAAATCCTGCACTCATCTCAACAAAGAGGTTAGGATCCCAATTTTTTGTCATAAATCATCCAAAACCCACAAGGGAGTCCTAGATGCACTTTCAGTTTTTAGCAATGCAAATGGCACTAGTGTTATCACAAAACAGTAGAACATTATCTAGATCAGCCCCATAGTCCTTAAGTGTTTGAACAATCCAAAGAATTTTTGAGCAAGCACTAGCAGCAGCTACATATTCAGATTCGGCTGTGGATTGTGCAACTGAATTTTGTTTTCTAGAGGACCAAGCAACAAGTGAATTACCAAGAAAATGACAAGCACCAGAACTACTTTTCCTATCAATCCTACAACCTCCAAAATCAGCATCGGAAAAAGCTTTCAAAGTAACGGTTGAGGAAGAAGGAAGAAAAATGCCAAATTCTTGAGTTCCATGTAAGTACCTGAGAATCCTTTTAACGGCTTGACGATGTGAAGCACATGGGGAGGCTTGAAACCGTGCACAAAGACATACGCTGAATTGTATGTCCGGTCTTGATGCCGTGAGGTACAAAAGTGATCCGATCATGCTTCTATATTCTTTTTGATCCACGGGTTGACCATCTTCATCAAGTTCAAGTGTTGTTGCTGTTCCCATTGGTGTCCTAAGAGGCTTGCTTTTGTCCATGTTGAAGCGCCTTAGGAGGTCTTTTGTATACTTCATTTGATGCACAAAGGCACCGTCATTGGTTTGCTTGACTTGCAGCCCCAAAAAGTACGTGAGTTCTCCCATCATACTAATCTAAAATTCTGATCTCATCATAGCTGAAAACTTGGACACAAGATCATAAGAAGCACAACCAAAGATAATATCATCCACATACACTTGAACGAATAATGAGTCATTGCCATGCTTAAGTACAAAAAGAGTTTTATCAACCTTGCCCATGGTAAACAGCTTTTCAAGTAAGAATGTTTTTAACCTATCATACCATACTCTAGGGGCTTGTTTGAGACCGTACAAGGCTTTGGACAGTTTGTAAACATGATTAGGAAAATCTGAATTTTCAAAACCTGGTGGTTGTTTGACATAAACCTCCTCATGTATGTAGCCATTAAGAAAAGAACTTTTAACATCCATTTGATATTGCTCAAAACCTTTAGATGCAGCAAAAGCTAACAAAATTCTTATGGCTTCTAATCTAGCAACAGGAGCAAAAGTTTCATCAAAATCTAGACCTTCAACTTGAGTGAAACCTTGAGCAATCAACCTAGCCTTATTCCTAACCACAACCCCATCCTCACTTTGTTTATTTTTAAACGCCAATTTAGTTCCAATTAAAGTGTGACCTTGAGGAGGAGGTACAAGTTTCCAAACATAATTTCTTTCAAAATTTTCTAACTCTTCTTGCATGGTAATAATCCAAGATTCATCAGTGAGTGCGTGTGATATATCTTTGGGTTCAAAAGAAGCAACAAAAGCAGAATGAGCATGAGAGTTTGGATCGCAAAACCTGGACCGTGTAACTCGTTCGTGCAAGCTTCCAATAATCTGTTCTGGAGGATGAATTTTGAGAACCCGAAGGGGAGTGAACACTTCACAATCTTCTTCTTCTTCATGTTCATCACAAATCGATTAGCTTGTGACTTGAGGAGGATCTGGACACGCAATGGTGGTCGTCGGTGCTGGCTGTGACTCAAAATCAGGAGCTCGAAGAATGTCATTAGCTACTGAATTTTCGGGCAGCAACTCTATCTCTTCCTCATCTTCAACAAAAATGCTCTTCCCCCGCGGATATGGATATGGGTCTGCAATGTTTGAGCTAGTACCTGGGCTAGATTCATCAAAAGACACTTCACAAGTCTCCACAATTTTGTTAGTGTCAAGTAAAAGCACACGACAGCCTATAGTATGAGATGGATAACCAAGAAACATGTCATCAATGGATCTAGGTTCAAAATTATCAATATTACCAAGTTTCTTAACAAAGCATTTGCATCCAAAGACCTTAAAGTGCGTAACACTAGGACTATGTCCAAACCGGAGCTCATATGGTGTTTTACCTAGCTTAGCGCGCAAGAAAACACGATTTGAGACATAACAAGCAGTTGCAATCGCATCAGCCCAAAATTTCCTAGGAGTTTGATATTCATGAAGCATAGTCTTAGCCATCTCAACTAAGGTTCTGTTCTTTCTTTCTACAACACCATTTTACTGTGGTACATATGGTGAAGAAAATTGATGATCTATTCCATTTTCAGCACAAAAGTGATCAAAAGATTGATTTTTAAATTTAGTTCCGTTATCACTTCTAATTGCTTTTAAAGATCTTGGGTGATCCATTGATAATCTAAGAAAAAAGTTCTAAAGTGACTAAAAGCTTCATTCTTAGACACCATAAAGTAAACCCAAAAGTATCTAGAATAATCATCAAAAATAACAAGAACATATCATTTACCTCCGAAGGATTAAACACGTGAAGGTCCTACGGTGTCAAGGTGCAAAAGTTGACCCGGTTCAGTTGTCATGATCATTGTGAGAGGAGTATGTGAACCTGCAACCATCTTAGCATGTCTACAAGAAGAGCACACAATTTCTTTGTCCCCTTTAAGCTTAGGCAGCCCACGTATGCGATCAAAAGCACTAACACGCGTTAGGCGATCAAAGCCTACTTGACCAAGTCTACGATGCCAAAAATATAAGTCCTTTGAATTATTAGCAACTATACACCTATGCTTAGAGGAATACATATCAAAATCAGCTTTAAAAACTCTTCCAAACCGAGACATGTTAAAAATAAGCTCACTATTTGAACCTACAACTTTGCAGTAGTTTTTATTAAAAATAATTTCCAAATTTTCATCTAGCAATTGTGAAACAGAAAGCAAGTTGTATTTCAAAATTTTGACAAGTGCCACATCCTTCAAAGTGTAGTGATCATTTACTCTAACTGAACCCTTAGCAATTATAAAAGTTGAGGAATTATCGGCAAAAGTAACATTCTCTACACGTGACACAAAAGAGATGGAGGAGAACCATTCTTTGTTACCGGTCATGTGGCGTGAGCAACCTGAATCCACAATACAAATGTTCTCCTTCCTCAAGCATGTAACCTACATAGAAGCACAATACGTCGATGACTCAATACTGGGGTTAGTCAAAAGGCATTTAGGTATCCAGTACTGAGTCACATGACGTGCAGCAAGAAAAACACACGAAAGCTGAGATAAAACAGTAGGTTTATGAGTCAAAGTTTGAGGTTTTTTATTCTTAACTACTGACCTATAAGGTGTTACTTGTGTAGCACAAAAAACAGTAGCTCCGGAGGCAAAAACAGAAGGTCCGGAGGTAAACTTTGAATGTTTTTGACTCATAACAGCAGGTTGCATGTTCCTGGCATTCGGTTTAATATGTGCATCAAATTTTGCATGAAAGTTATGAGATCTAGCAATCATTCTTTCCCTTTTCTGTTGTTTAGCTAGTCTATAACAAAAATCTTTGACATGACCATCTCTACCACAATAGGTACAATGAAATTTAACTTTGTGTTCATGTCTAGATGAGCAAGCAATATTTTTATTTGAAACCAAATGAGACAACACTACTGTACATTTGAAAACCACTTCTTTTTGTTTAGTAACTGTGTGAATCAAACCACTTTCTAATGACTTTAGAATTTTAGGTGGATGTGCCTTAGCATGAGCATGCGAATCAAAACCTAAACCAGTTTTATCATTGCAAGACTTGGAAGAATTCAACAGCAAGTTTAGGTTCTTATCCCATTACAAAACCGATATAATGTCCTACGCATGTCATCAAGTTTATTGGACAGATCAAGTAAATTTTCACATGAAGTTTTTCCTTTTAATTTACAATTGGAACAATTTTTAACTTCATGAGAACGTAAAGCATTGTTCAATATAGAAATTTCATTCATAGCATCTTGTAGTTTCTTATCAATATCATCACAAGTAGAACAATGCAAATCAAATGTAGAACAGCTAGCATCATTCAAGTTTTTATCATTAAGTGCAGCAAGCTCTCTATTCTTTTCAATTTCTAACTCAAGTTTATCAAGTGTGGAGGTGTGCGCACTTCTTAATGAGGACAATTATTCATATATTAAATCACATGAGGGACATGCATCATCACTAGGAATCAAAGTTTTTAAACGGTTGATTTCAAATTCTAGTGATTCAATTTTAGCAACACTATCCCTAAGCTTTTTTTCCTTTTTCTTAACTATAATAGTGGCACGAGAAATAGCATCACACATTTCTTTGCAAGTAGGACGTACCTCTTCATTGTTGTTGTTGTGTTCTGCATCCTCCAGACTTGATCTTGATTTGCCCGCCATGAAGCACAAGTTTGCCAAATCATCTTCATCTTCGTCACTTCCAATGTCCACATCGCTTGAGCCAAGTTCTTGAAGTGCGCAGATAAAACTGCTCACCAATTGACGTCCTGTAAAACCCTTCTTTTTCTTCTTAAATTTTGCAGAGGAGTGCTTCGTCTTTGTTTGCTTTTCATCCCCAAAAGTAGGACCTGAAAGGTTAGGGTAATCTGAACAAAACGGTCCCGTCTTACCACATTCGAAACATCATTGAGGTTCGGAGCTTCCTCTCCTTCTAGTTCTCACATTTTGCAATGCTTTCGAAAACCTAGTAGAGAGAAGTACAAGCTCCTCCTCTAGAAACTCCTCAATCCGTTCAAGGGTTAGAGACGACAACAAAGCAAGTGTACCACAAGATGAAGATTTGCCGGAGCTAGGCATATCACATTGAGAAACAAAAGCAATAGACTTGTTGGGGTTCCTACGTGATATTATGTCAATTTCATGAGTTTTTAACTTGGAATATAGCACATCTAAAGTAAGTATACTCATGACAGTAGATTCACGAATGGATGTAACTTCCATCTCCCAAATTGACATGTCTAATGCACTTAACAATTGTCTAGCATTTTCAGTATCTAAAAAATTAACATTGACGCTACGCAAGTTGCTGAGAATTTTATTAAAGCGAGCAAAGAGATCATCAATTGACTCACCAGGTTGCATCTCGAAGTGCATGTATTCTTTCTTGAACATGTCTTGCTTTACCTCATAGATTGATAGGAAAAGATGATGATGAGGCCCGATCTTCCGAAAGGTAATGGGTAAGTCGATTGATGGAGATCTCGACGTTGATGATCCGAGGCTCTCGAGTAGAACACGAACAGCCCCTGCAATCACTACACCACCGCTCCGTTGGTTATCAACCGTGCTTCACACGATTGACCTTGCCAAGAAGGCTAATCCCTGCAAGTGCAACCGAGAACACAAGCAAGAACGTAGAAGAAGCAATCTGAAATTGCTGAATTGGGGTTTCACAAACCGAAAAACGGCGATATTATTGATCTAAGCAAAACCCAATTGTTCATGGCGGCTACTATGGAGTATATATAGGTGGGAGGACGTCCAAGGGGGTGTTGGGGTCGTGACCTAACCCTAACACACGAAAATAATGGACTTAGACTTGATACAAGGCCCAATGGCCCAATATGGTGGTGCAGCACCCTGACAGATTCTGTATTTGATTTTGTTTCGACGATTCCCGACCACTCCGAAGGAATTTTGACACGGGACCGGTGTCATTGGAAAGTTTATCCTCTCCCCTTTCCGTGCATATGTAGAACGTCCAAAACGGAGTTCGTATGCGTCCTGGGCGTCCGTTTTAGTGCGTACTGCTCCTAGACTCCGAGTTGGATACGATTTGGAGTTTGGTTCGGTTTCCATCTTCTTTGAACGAATTCTCTGGTCTTCCACGTCCCTAATACTCCCTCCAAGTACTCCTTGAACCTCTCCATGGATCCTAATCACAAATAAATCATTAAGTAGCAATTTATGTTCAAAAACATATAAGGAAATATATAAGAACGAGATCACCTCTGAAATTAATTGTTGTGTATAAACTCTATTGATTGTATCTTGTATATTCAGTAGAGTGTTGTTTGTATCCATATAAGTGATGTCCTCATCATCCTCCCCTCCTTGAATTGGAGTCGTCCTCGACTCAAGTTCGTCTCCTCTCATGTGTTGGTCCAAATGTGCAACGCCATCAAATCTTCTTGTATGCATGAATGGAGGAGGCCAAGGTGGTGGACGACATAGTGCGCCATCTTGATCTTGTCCATCAAATAAGAGTGCACATTCACTTGAGCCAGGATCCCAAACAAATAAATATTGTGTCATGTTTGTAGGTGCAATAATAATGTGCATGATCTCATCATTCTCCCCTTCTTTATGACAAGCCGTCCTCGGCTTGCTCGTATGTCCAGCAAAGAGGCTTGCATTGGAGGTAGAGTAAGTGCTGTCCATAATGCACAACCACAGTGAATAATGCTTTTGTTGTCCCTGCTGCAAGGAAAACATACTAGAAAAACTTGACAAGACATTATTAGCGTTAGTACATTCATTTATTTGACCATGTTGTTGCAGCACAAAAGGAGCTTCCTCATTTGAACATATGTAAACTTTATGCACCATAAACATACCACTATGTTCATATTTGCCTATAGCATGAAAAATATTTCTACTTAACAAAGGCAATTCAGATTGAGAAAATATTATCTTCTCTACGATATCTAGATCACAAAGAGTGTCAAATTCAATATAGCCCAAAGTATTTAGAGAAGATAACAATTTCAGCTCATCCCTTTCACATGTAGTTGGGATCAAATGCTTAATTTCAGCACAAGTGAGTGATAAAGTATCAAATTCTTTTGGTTGTTCTAGCATAGGTATAATATAATTATCAGCACACAACTCATTTTTGTTATAAGAATCAGTGGGAAAATCAACTAATGGTAAAGTTGTATTATGAAAAGGTTCATCTTGTTGCTGCTCATCGATAGTATGATTGGTAGCAAATTCAGCACATCTGAAAATATCATACCTTGGTTAACTATATAGCATTGTCCATTAACATTACTCTCATTTTCAACAAGAAATTCAAATGCATTATTAGTTGATTCATCAAAAAATTCAGAAGAGTTGTTCAACACCTCACTCTCATTTGCATCTCCATTTATTTGTTCATGTTCCTGCAAAAGGTTAGGCAAAGGAGGAGGTACAACAAGAAAATTCTTCTCAAGTTCATGTATTTCATCTTTACAATTAGATACATTAGCAAAAGTTTCTCGCATAAGAATTTTCATATCTTTCCATGTTCGAGGTCTTTCTAAATCACTTAAGTTGTTCCACCAAGTCAATGCACAACCTACTAATGCACTTGCAACATTTCTAATCTTTCTTTTCTCACACATATGACATTGTCCAAAAATTTTATCCAACTCTATTTCCCAAGCAATATATTCATCGTAACCAAAACCATCATAAGAAGGAAGAGATGGGAGAATGTAATTACTTCTTGTGGAAGGTGTTGTAAAGGTGGTCTGAATGTCATGTGAATCCTTGGTTGATGTTTGATTTTTAGTGAGCAACTCTATCGCCGTCTTCATCATGTCCATCATCTCAGCATATAATGCATGATTCTTGCTTTTACCTGACATTGTTAGTAGCAAACAGAAGACAACACAAAAAAATATGTTATCCCTATCAACTGCAAAGGATAATGGAAAAGTGGAAGTGGAATCACACACTCTCAAGCGTCTTACCACGCTCTTACAAGTGTTCTTACCGACACTGCAGGTGGCAAACGGTGGCCGGTATGAAGAAACCAATGAAGCGTGGGATGATTGCAAAGGTGTATCGATTCTGCTCAAGAGTAAGGTGTAGCTTGAATGGCACTTTCTATGTAGCAAGGATTAGCAACAATGAAATCAGATAGTAAAGTTGAATAATTGTCCAAAGTATTTGTCAAAGTTGCTGGCCTAAATGTGTTCCTAGTAGTTCAAGCTAGCAAGACATGAGACAAAACTAGATGACACAAAGAATGCAAGCACTTCTGTTTTTTTTGTTGTTTTTTTTCTCTTTTTTTGTGCGGCTTTTGTTTCTTGTTTTGCACTTGCCTTTTTCTTTTTTCTTCCTTTTTTTTCAGAATGTGCTGCAAGGGAAGAACACAATGAAAATCAACCCAAGATATCTCGTGTGTCTATCGCAGGTTTTCTGCTTAATTTTCCAAGGACAAATAGGCACACTTATAGGCTCTAAATTGGAAAACTTAGAACAGCAAGATTGTAGATATACCTCTCCTCTTTAATTTCAATATATGGAAGACCTATTTTGGAAAAGAACAATAGGAGATACTGACCCCGAAATACAGACTGTTCAGAATTTTTAGGTCAATAACAGATTCCGATCTAATGCAATTTAGACATCGATAACTATATTTTCTGGGAAAATTATGAATATGAAAGTTATAGAGCACTTCTTAAGCTTTCCAGAAAGTATAAGAATACCAAAATCCGAGTTCGTATGCGCGAGATATGATGAAAATACCAAACTGGACAGAGGTGAATCTAATCTGGACGTGATGACGTGATTCAAAAGGATGAATCACACAATGCAAAACTCAAACTAAGACCAAAAACACTTTCTAAACCAGCAATATGACTCAAAAAACGGACACAAACTCAACAAAACCAAACTGAATAACAAAGTTGCAAAGGCTCAATGTGGTTTGGACAAAGTAATGAACAGATCTACTAAACTGCAAGTTTTTTTTGTGGCTTTTTTGTGGACTCTAGGTATGAAAAACAAAACTAATGTAATGGATAGATGAATTACCTAACGGGCAACCTGGAAATCTGATACCAATTGATAGGAAAAGATGATGATGAGGCCCGATCTTCCGAAAGGTAATGGGTAAGTCGATTGATGGAGATCTCGACGTTGATGATCCGAGGCTCTCGAGTAGAACACGAACAGCCCCTGCAATCACTACACCACCGCTCCGTTGGTTATCAACCGTGCTTCACACGATTGACCTTGCCAAGAAGGATAATCCCTGCAAGTGCAACCGAGAACACAAGCAAGAACGTAGAAGAAGCAATCTGAAATTGCTGAATTGGGGTTTCACAAACCGAAAAACGGCGATATTATTGATCTAAGCAAAACCCAATTGTTCATGGCGGCTACTATGGAGTATATATAGGTGGGAGGACGTCCAAGGGGGTGTTGGGGTCGTGACCTAACCCTAACACACGAAAATAATGGACTTAGACTTGATACAAGGCCCAATGGCCCAATATGGTGGTGCAGCACCCTGACAGATTCTGTATTTGATTTTGTTTCGACGATTCCCGACCACTCCGAAGGAATTTTGACACGGGACCGGTGTCATTGGAAAGTTTATCCTCTCCCCTTTCCGTGCATATGTAGAACGTCCAAAACGGAGTTCGTATGCGTCCTGGGCGTCCGTTTTAGTGCGTACTGCTCCTAGACTCCGAGTTGGATACGATTTGGAGTTTGGTTCGGTTTCCATCTTCTTTGAACGAATTCTCTGGTCTTCCACGTCCCTAATACTCCCTCCAAGTACTCCTTGAACCTCTCCATGGATCCTAATCACAAATAAATCATTAAGTAGCAATTTATGTTCAAAAACATATAAGGAAATATATAAGAACGAGATCACCTCTGAAATTAATTGTTGTGTATAAACTCTATTGATTGCATCTTGTATATTCAGTAGAGTGTTGTTTGTATCCATATAAGTGATGTCCTCATCATAGATTGTGTTGGATCCTTTGTGGTAGTCACAAAGTTCTTTCCACACATCGTATGCAGATCGGAGGTGTGCAACACGGTCGAAGTCGCATTAAGTTAATCCTTGTATGATCAAGTTTCGATCCTTGTTGTTGTTGTCGACATCTCTCAGATTTGTAGCTGTAACTTGATCATTTGACAGCACTTCATAAGGCTTTTACACCTTCTCCCATATTGCAAAGCCTTGCTCCTGGATGAAAGCCTCCACGCGTGCCTTCCAAACCTGAAAATCAATACCAACAAACACACAAGGTTTGGCAGAGTATTTCTCCATGATGATTAGTCAAAAACACGTGCAAATAACAATGATTAGAGCAATGTGGCTCTGATACCAATTGTAGGATCGAAGAATACGTGAAAAGCTACCAGAGGGGGGTTGAATGGTAGATTTAAAAATCTTACGCATCAGAAACAATTACATCCCAACCCCTTTGGCAGAAAAACAATCTGTTAGAAAAATCGTGCGTGAAACTAATCTAAACGTGTTTCACCATCACAAAAGTGATATATATCAGAGAGAATCAAGTCACGAAGAAAACACAAGAAGAATCACTCAAATCCGTCGAGAGAAACTCAAGTTATGATCGAAAGATCGAACAAAGATCAATCTGTCCTACCCGAGAAAAACAGTTCTGGAACGTTGCAAAGAATCTCGTCTAGATAAGAAACCACAAATTCAATGACCGTGAAATTTTGACAGATGATAGATAATCAAGGTGTGAAGACAACCCAAAAAGAATCACGTCAATTAGATCTGTAAAACTCGAGTTATGATAAAACCACTGACGAAAGGTAGTGCTGTCCAGAAACTCGACGAGTAAAACTTGTCTGGAACAAGTTGGACGAACATGGCACAAGAGTTCTGTAAGACCTATGTGTGCTGAATACATTGGCTTGTAGTGAATACACTTGTCTTTGATGATAAAAGTTTTGAATATCACCAAAACACCTTTTTATCAAGGTCCGACTCTAGCTCTAAGCTACAACAAGGTCCGACGGTAGGTCCGGCTTGGTTTGGGTAGCTCCGGTTACGTTCGCTGCTAGTACGACTAGCTTTGGTCAGCTCCGGTGAAGTTTTGTCTTTAGCTCCGGCATGTCTTTGATAGCTCCGACGTGTTTTTGCTAAGCTCCGAGTTGATTTTTCTAGCTTCGGTTTTTGGGTTTACTAGTTCCGACTAGTTCTAGTTAGCTCCAGCGCTAGGTCCTGCTAGTTTTGTAAGCTCCGGCGGGAGATTGGTTGTACTAGTTTTGGTAAGCTCCGGTGCTAGGTTCTACTAGCTTTTGTTAGCTCCGGCTCAAGGTCCGGGTTGCTCTGGCAAGGTCCGAAACTTGACCGTAGTGCTTCTGCTTTTCATTTGCAATGTTTCGTACTTGCTTTACATTGTTGGAAAGATTGCTTAGTATTCATTTGCTAAGTTTTTGGTGCGTTTTGGTTGATATGGATGATATCGTGTTACTGTGGTTTTGCAACATGCTTATGTGAGGTTCTCACGTAGGGTGTTGTGTTCGGAACTAACTTGAGTCAAGTCGAGGACTTGGGCTCGTATGGATTGGTTATTTATTCATGTGCGGGTGTTGCTTGAGTTCAAGACATGGCTGGTGACGGGATCAATTGGACTAGTCTCAGGGAGGAGATGAGGTTCCAACAACCAAATTCAGGAGGAATTGTGGCTGAGCTGATCAGGAGGTTGCGCAACATGATTGAATCAAGAACAATGCATATGAAGGTATCATGGATGTCATTGGAAGATGTTTGCACGTGTCCAAGGAGTGCATGGACGTGGCTACATGGTTCTGGGACGTGATGAAGAGATGTGGACGTAAAGAATTGGTCGGAAAGGTCCAACCGACTAGGTTATGGACTCAGGCTGCGGCTGAGTCGGGTTTGACTCAAATATGGAAAGATTTTAGTTGGTTATGATAGGATTTTGTGTGGGTCACGAATTTGAGTTGTTTAGGAATGTGGGATACGTTCCTAAGGTGTTTGGAAGTCTTAAGATTGCTTCTATCTGCGTATAGAAGAATCTTGAGCAGTTATGGAAAGTTACAATTCATGATCTGAGTAGGATTGGAGTCTTGTTGATATTGGGTTGGCCTAAGGGCTGCTTATATAAGCAAGGGAGCCCAGAGCTCGGTGTGCACGACTTTGAGGCTGTTCCTCTTGTGTTCTATTGAATAAAATTCGTAGTTTGAAGGAACTTTTGGGCCTTGTTCGTCCGACTTGTTCCAGACAAGTTTTACTCATTGAGTTTCTGGACAGCACTACCTTTCGTTGGTGGTTTTATCATAACTCGAGTTTTACAGATCCAATTAACGTGATTCTTTTTGGGTTATCTTCACAACTTGATTGTATATCATATGTCAAAATTTCACGGTCATTGGATTTGTGTTCTACGATCTACACGAGTTTCTTTGCAGCGTTCCAGAACTGTTTTTTCTCGGGTAGGGCAGATTGACCATTGTTTGATCTTTCAATCATAACTTGAGTTTTTCTCGACGGATTTGAGTGATTCTTTTTGTGTTATCTTCGTGACTTGATTCTATCTTATATCTATCACTTTTGTCACGATGAAACACGTTTAGATTAGTCACACACACGATATCTTTAACAGATCATTTTTCTGCCGAAAGGGTTTGGGGTTTAATTGTTTCCGCTGCGTAAGATTTTTAAATCTACCATTCACCCCCCTCTGGTAGCTTTACACGTGCTCTTCGATCCTAAAATTGGTATTAGAGCCAGGTTGCTCTAATCTTTGTGATTTGCGTGTGTTTTTGACTAATCATTATGGAGAAGTACTCTGCCAAACCTTGTGTGTTCGCTGGTATTGATTTTCAGGTTTGGAAGGCACGCATGGAGGCTTTCATCCAGGCACAAGGCTTTGCAATATGGGAGAAGGTATACATGCCTTACGAAGTGCCATCAAACGATCAAGTTACAACTACAAATCTGAGAGATGTCGACAACAACAACAAGGCTCAGAACTTGATCATACAAGGATTAACACAAAGCGACTTCGACCGTGTTGCACACCTCCGATCTGCATACGATGTGTGGAAAGCACTTTGTGACTACCACGAAGGATCCAACACGATCAAAGAGGTAAGGCAAGACATGTTCAAGAAAGAATACATTCGCTTCGAGATGCAACCCGGTGAGTCTATTGATGACCTTTTTGCTCGCTTTAATAAGATTCTCAGCAACTTGCGTAGTGTCAATGTTAATTTTTCAGATGCTAAAAATGCTAGGCAATTGCTAAGTGCATTAGATATGTCAATTTGGGAGATGAAAGTCACATCTATTCGTGAATCTACTGTCATGAGTTCACTTACTTTAGATGTGCTATATTCCAAGTTAAAAACTCATGAAATTGACATAATCTCACATAAGAACCCCAATAAGTCTATTGCATTTGTTTCACAACGTGATATGTCTAGCTCCGGTCAATCATCATCCTGCAATACACTTGCTTTGTTGTCCTCACTAACCCTGGAGCAGATCGAAGAATTTCCAGAAGAGGAGTTGGCACTCATCTCTACTAGATTCTCAAAAGCATTGCAAAATGTGAGAACTAGAAGGAGAGGAAGCTCCGGACCTCAACGCTGTTTTGAATGTGGTAAAACAAGACACTTTCGTACAGAATGCCCTAACCTTTCAGGTCCGACCACCCGGGAAGAAAAACAAAGCAAGGTTCGGACCTCCTCTGGAAATTCCAACAAGAAGAAGAAAGGTATCATAGGACGCAAGATGATCAACAGTTTCATCACCGCGCTTTAAGAGTTCAGTTCAAGCGACGTGGACATTGGAAGTGATGAAGATGAAGATGATTTGGCAAACTTGTGCTTTATGGCGGGCAAGTCAAGATCAAGTATGGAGGAGGCAGAACACAACAGCGACAATGAAGAGGTATGTCCTACTTGTGAAGAAATGTGTGATGCCATTTCTCGTGCCACTATTATTGTTAATAAAAAGGACAAAAAGCTTAGGGATAGTGCTGCTAAAATTGAATCACTAGAATCTGAAATCAACCGTTTAAAAATTTTGATTCCTAGTGATGATGCATGTTCCTCATGTGATTTAATATATGAACAATTGTCCTCATTAAGAAGTGTGCACACCTCCACACTTGATAAACTTGAGTTAGAAATTGAAAAGAACAAAGAGCTTGCTGCACTTAATGATAAAAACTTGAAAGATGCTAGCTGTTCTACAATTGATTTGCATTGTTCTACTTGTGATGATCTTGATAAGAAACTACAGGATGCTATGAATGAAATTTCTATATTGAACAATGCTTTACGTTCTCGTGAAGTTAAATTTTGTTCAATTGCAAACTAAAAGGAAAAACTTCATGTGAAAATTGCCTTGATCTGTCCAATAAATTGATGACATGCATAGGACATTAGATCAGTTTTGTAATGGGAATAAGAACCTAAACTTACTAATGAATTCTTCCAAGTCTTGCAATGATAAAACTAGTTTAGGTTTTGATTTTCATGCTCATGCTAAGGCACATCCACCTAAAATTGTAAAGTCATTAGGAAGTGGTTTGATTCAAACAGTTCCTAAACAAAATGGAGTGGTTTTCAAATCTACAGTAGTGTTGCCTCATTCGGTTTCAAATAAAAATATTGCTTGCTCATCTAGACATGAACACAAAGTTAAATTTCATTGTACCTTCTGTGGTAGAGATGGTCATGTCATAGATTTTTGTTATAGACTAGCTAAACAACAGAAAAGGGAAAGAATGGTTGCTAGATCTCATAACTTTCATGCAAAATTTGCTTCACACATTGAACTGAATGTACAACCTACTGTTTTGAGTCAAAAACATTCAAAGTTTACCTCTGGACCTCCTGTTTTTGCCTCCGGAGCTACTGATTTTTGTGCTACACAAGTGACACCTTATAGGTCAGTAGTCAAGAATAAAAAATCTCAAACTTTGACTCATAAACCTGCTGGTTTGTCTCATATTTCGCGTGTTTTTCCTACTGCATGTCGCGTGACTCAGTACTGCATTCCTAAATGCCTTTTGACTAACCCCAGTATTGAGTCATCGACGTGTTGTGCTTTTATGTAGGTTACATGTTTGAGGAAGGAGGACATTTGGATTGTGGATTCAGGTTGCTCACGCCACATGACCGGTAACAAATATTGGTTCTCCTCCCTCTCTTTTGTGTCACGCGTAGAGAATGTTACTTTTGCCGATAATTCTTCAACTCCTATAATTGCTAAGGGTTCGGTTAGAGTAAATGATCACTACACTTTGAAGGATGTGGCACTTGTCAAAAATTTGAAATATAACTTGCTTTCTATTGCACAATTGCTAGATGAAAATCTAGAAATTATTTTCAATAAAAACTGCTGCAAAGTTGTAGGTTCAAATAGTGAGCTTATTTTTAACATGTCTCGGTTTGGAAGAGTTTTTGAAGCTGATTTTGATATGTCTTCCTCTAAGCATAGGTGTCTAGTTGCTAATGATTCAAAGGACTTATATTTTTGGCATCGTAGACTTGGTCACGTAGGCTTTGATCACCTAACGCGTGTTAGTGCTTCTCATGATCTTGTGTCCAAGTTTTCAGCAATGATGAGTTCCGAATTTGAAATGAGTATGATGGGTGAACTCACTTACTTTTCGGGGTTGCAAATCAAGCAAACCAAGGAGGGTACCTTTGTGCATCAAACGAAGTATACCAAAGACCTCCTAAGGCGCTTCAACATGGACAAAAGCAAGCCTCTTCAAACACCAATGGGAACAGCCACAACACTTGAACTTGATGAAGATGGTGAACCCGTGGATCAAAAAGAATATAGAAGCATGATTGGATCACTTTTGTACCTTACGGCATCAAGACCGGACATACAATTCAGCGTATGTCTTTGTGCACGGTTTCAAGCCTCTCCACGTGTTCACATCCTCAAGCCGTCAAAAGGATTCTCAGGAACTTACATGGAACTCAAGAATTTGGCATTTTCTTCATTCTTCCTCAACCGTTACTTTCAAAGCTTTTTCGGATGCTGATTTTGGGGGTTGTAGGATTGATAGGAAAAGTACTTCCGGTGCTTGTCATTTTCTTGGTAATTCTCTTGTTGCTTGGTCCTCTAGAAAACAAAATTCAGTTGCACAATCCACAGCTGAATCTGAATATGTAGCTGCTACTAGTGCTTGCTCACAAATTCTTTGTATTGTTCAAACTCTTAAGGACTATGGGGTTATCTAGATAGTGTTCCACTATTCTGTGATAACACTAGTGCCATTTGCATTGCTAGAAACCCCGTGCAACATTCTAGAACTAAGCACATTGACATTAGGTATCACTTTCTCCGAGATAATGTTGAAAAAGGAAACATTGTGCTTCACCATGTAGATATCGAACAACAATTGGCTGACTTTTTACAAAACCTTTGGATTTCACTCGTTTTTGTTACATTCGTAGTGAAATAGGGGTTATGCATCCTCATGGCTTAAATTGAGGGGGAGTTTTTGAAACTTGGGAAGTCTATGTGTGAATCTGAAATTAAAATAATGTGAGCATAGTATTTCATTCATATGTGACTTTGTGATTCCTTTTACATGCTGAAAGTTCTTACTACATTACTCGTGTTATACATTTTGTAGTTTTTTCCATGTCTAGTAATTGGAATAATTACTTACACTAAAACTAGTCATGGTCGAACTTTCTTGCTGTTTTGAACTTGTTACATGTTCACACGTGCTTTTAATCATTAAGAATTAATCAAGTAATCAACTCACATGTTGAGTTTTTATGAACAAATATAAATTGAGAAAAGATCAAGAGAATATGCATGCATCGCACTTCTTCTTTTGAGATGGCTTATCATTGCACTTAGATATGAACTTGGAAGAAGTTGTGTATGACTAAAACCATGTCCTTAAGCTTCTGATTGTCAAATGACATAGGCTTGGCTTGGTTGGTTAGAATAAGGCAGATGCGCATATAATCTCTTGCAAATATCATATGATTCAAATTTATGCTTTGAAAAATAATAAAATGCAGCAACTAGTGTCATGTTTTCAGGTTTTGAAATAGTTAAGTTTGTGAGATCATGACTTGATTAAATTGAAAATTACATTTGATCTCTAGCATGGCTTACACTACTTTATGTATTTCATTGATGTGATAATGTAAGGTACTTGATAGTATGACTTGGATGAGCTTTGTTTATATGTATATGTTATAATATGCTCATAACAACTAAAGGAGGGAGATAATTTGTTTATATCTCATGACTTGCTGAATACATTGTCAAAGGGGGAGAGATAATCATGAAGAGAGAGAGAATATGTTCATAAGGAGAGATAATAAAGGGGGAGAGATAATATGGGATAATTTTTCTTCTCATTTACTTTTGATTTACAAAGGGGGAGAAATTGTCTTCAAAACTTTTATGTGAATAAGCCAATGTTCGGATTTTAAATGGTGTTGCCAATGCATTTATCAAGGGGGAGATTGTAAGACCTATCTGTGCCGAATACATTGGCTTTTAGTGAATACACTTGGCTTTGATGATAAAAGTTTTGAATATCACCAAAACACCTTTTTATCAAGGTCCGACTCTAGCTCTGAGCTACAACAAGGTCCGATGGTAGGTCCGGCTTGGTTTGGGTATCTCCGGTTACATTCGATGCTAGGTCCGACTAGCTTTGGTCAGCTCCGGTGAAGTTTTGTCTTTAGCTTCGGCATGTCTTTGATAGCTCCGACGTGTTTTTGCTAAGCTCCGAGTTGATTTTTCTAGCTTCGGTTTTTGGGTTTACTAGTTCCGACTAGTTCTGGTTAGCTCCGGCGCTAGGTCCTGCTAGTTTTGTAAGCTCCGGCGGGAGCTTGGTTGTACTAGTTTTGGTAAGCTCTGGTGCTAGGTTCTACTAGCTTTTGTTAGCTCCGGCTCAAGGTCCAGGTTGCTCTGGCAAGGTCCGGAACTTGACCGTAGTGCTTCTGCTTTTCATTTGCAATGTTTCGTACTTGCTTTACATTGTTGGAAAGATTGCTTAGTATTCATTTGCTAAGTTTTTGGTGCGTTTTGGTTGATATGGATGATATCGTGTTACTGTGGTTTTGCAACATGCTTATGTGAGGTTCTCATGTAGGGTGTTGTGTTCGGAACTAACTTGAGTCAAGTCGAGAACTTGGGCTCGTATGGATTGGTTATTTATTCATGTGCAGGTGTTGCTTGAGTTCAAGACATGGCTGGTGACGGGATCCATTGGATTAGTCTCAGGGAGGAGATGAGGTTCCAACAACCAAATTCAGGAGGAATTGTGGTTGAGCTGATCAGGAGGTTACGCAGCATGATTGAATCAAGAACAATGCATATGAAGGTATCATGGACGTCATTGGAAGATGTTTGCACGTGTGCAAGGAGTTCATGGATGTGGCTACATGGTTCCGGGACGTGATGAAGAGATGTGGATGTAAATAATTGGTCGGAAAGGTCCAACCGACTAGGTTATGGACTCAGGCTGCAACTGAGTTGGGTTTGACTCAAATATGGAAAGATTTGAGTTGGTTATGATAGGATTTTGTGTGGGTCACGAATTTGAGTTGTTTAGGAATGTGGGATACGTTCCTAAGGTGTTTGTAAGTCTTAAGATTGCTTCTATCTGCGTATAGAAGAATCTTGAGCAGTTATGGAAAGTTACGATTCATGATCTGAGTAGGATTGGAGTCCTAGTTGATATTGGGTTGGCCTAAGGGCTGGTTATATAAGCAAGGGAGCCCAGAGCTCGGTGTGCACGACTTTGGGGCTGCTCCTCTTGTGTTCTATTGAATAAAATTCGTAGTTTGAAGGAACTTTTATGCCTTGTTCGTCCGACTTGTTCCAGACAAGTTTTACTCGTCGAGTTTCTGGACAGCACTACCTTTTGTCGGTAGTTTTATCATAACTCGAGTTTTACAGATCCAATTGACGTGATTATTTTTGGGTTGTCTTCAAAACTTTATTGTCTATAATATGTCAAAATTTCGCTGTCATTGGATTTGTGTTCTATGATCTACACGAGTTTCTTTGCAGCGTTCCAGAACTGTTTTTTCTCGGGTAGGGCAGATTGACCATTGTTTGATCTTTCGATCATAACTTATGTTTTTCTCGACTGATTTGAGTGATTCTTTTTGTGTTGTCTTAGTGACTTGATTCTCTCTGATATCTATCACTTTTGTCATGGTGAAACATGTTTAGATTAGTCTCACACACGATTTCTTTAACAGATCATTTTTCTGCCGAAAGGGTTTGGGGTTTAATTGTTTCCGCTGCGTAAGATTTTTAAATCTACCATTCACCCCCCTCTGGTAGCTTTTCACGTGCTCTTCGATCCTACAAGTTCCTTCGAACTACAAATTTTATTCAACGGAACATCAGAGGAACAGCCCCAAAGTCGTGTACCACGAGCTCTGGCCTCCCTTGCTTATATAACCAGCCCTTAGGCCAACCCAATCTCAACTAGGACTCCAATCCTACTGCGATCACGAATCGAAACTTTCCATAACTGCTTAGGACTCTTCTATACGCAGATAGAAGCAATCTTAAGACTTCCAAACACCTTAGGAACGTATTCCACATTCCTAAACAACTCAAATTTGTGACCCACACGATATCCTATCATAACCAACTCGACACTTTCCATACCGAGCCATAACCGACTCCGCCGCAGCCAAAATCATTAATCGATACGATCTGATCCTTCCAACCAGATCTTCCCATCCATAAACCATCTTCGGAACCATGTTTCCACATCATGCACCGCATGCATACGTGCAAACACATTCCTTCGATGTCCAGTAACCTTCATATGCACTACCCTTGATTCAATCATCCTGTGCGACCTCCTGGTCTGCTTAACCACAATTCCTCCTGAATTTGGTTGTTGGAACCTCATCTCCTCCCTAAGACTAGTCCAAAGGATCCTGTCACCAGCCATGACTTGAACTCAAGCAAACACCTGCACATGAACAAACAACCAATCCGTACGAGCTCAAGTCCGCGACTTGACTCAAGTCAGTTCCAAACACAACACCTTACGTGAGCACCTCACATAAGCATGTTGCAAAGCATAGCAAAACGATATCAGTCATATCAACCAAAACAGACCAAAAACTTAGCAAATGAATACTAAGCAATCTTTCTAAGAATATAAAGCAAGTTTGAAACATTGCAAGATAAAAGCAGGAACATTGTGATCAAGCTCCGAGCCTAGTCAAAGCTAACCGAAGCTTGAGCCGGAGCTTACCAAAGCTAGTACAACCTAGCGCCGGAGCTTACCAAAGCTAGTACAACCTAGCGCCGGAGCTATACAAAGCCAGTACAACCTAGCGCCGGAGCTTACCAAAACTAGTCGGAACTAGTCATCCCAAAAGTCGGAGCTAGAAAAACATGTCGAAGCTAACCAACATAAGTCGGACCTAGCAAAACATATCGGAGCTTAACAAAGATATGCCGTGGCTATCAAAGACATGCCGGAGCTAAAGACAAAGCTCACCGGAGGTACCCAAAAACATGTTGGATCTATACAAAGAAAGTCGGACCTATTGTCGGACCTTGCAGAAGCTCGGAGCTAGAGTCGGACCTTGCTAAAAAGATGTTATGGCAGCATTCAAAACTTTTATTGTCAAAGCCAATGTATTCAGCACACATAGGTCTCACAAGGACATTCAACACATATACACAAGTACATCGCAAACTATATACAGATAATTACAACAACTCAAATTATTAAATAAGTACTTTTATCATACAATTCATTATATCCTCGAATACAAGCTCTAATAAATATTAATGACAAGTTTGAACTAATGCAGTAGAAATAAACTAATTAAGCAACTATGCAGCTAAGCAAATAAGCATAAGGGATAGTGCAGCTCCAATCGACACCACAAGCAAAGCTGACGGTAGACCCGCATTATCATCGTTATACTCCCAAATCTGACCTGCAACTGTTGGTGGGGGCATTGCAAGGGTGAGTACATGTCGCACTCAGCAAGTGTAGAAAGTATGACATTTAGCTGATACAAATGATGAATATATCAAAGGCTAAGTGCTTAAAAGTACATTAAAACAATTGAAAAGCAATATATCATATGTATGTGAAGTAAACCCATCATAAACCATGTAGATATCATAATACTAGTCCATATTTCATTACCATGATCCATACACCATATTTCTCATTACCATTAACCATATCCAATATCATAATTCAATCCATAACCATAATACCATCCCATAACCAGTACCAAACCATCCAAATCCCAAGTTTCCCTCTAATCATGTGAGGGTCCAGGTTGCTCATAACCGGGAGCACGACTATCATGATAGTTTTTGAGACACTCTGCAGAGGTTGTACCGCTTTACCCATATGTTTGTGATTTCATCACCTTTCGGTGACTAAGGAATCTCAATTATGTTGTCTCACACTCCCGTTGGTGTGGCCAAGAGATCACAAAATAGCCTTTACAAAGGGACTAATAGAATGTATGGACCCATTGAGGTTTCACCGGTGGCGATGTCTCCCACTGAGCATATCTTCAACCAAGGGCCCTGTAAGACCTATGTGTGCTGAATACATTGGCTTGTAGTGAATACACTTGACTTTGATGATAAAAGTTTTGAATATCACCAAAACACCTTTTTATCAAGGTCCGACTCTAGCTCCGAGCTACAACAAGGTCCCACTAGCTTTGGTCAGCTCCGGTGAAGTTTTGTTTCTAGCTTCGGCATGTTTTTGCTAAGCTCTGACATGTTTTTGATAGCTCCGGTGCTAGGTTCTACTAGCTTTTGTTAGCTCCGACTCAAGGTCCAGGTTGCTCTGGCAAGGTCCGGAACTTGACCGCAATGCTTCTGTTTTTCATTTGCAATATTTCATACTTGCTTTACATCTCTGGAAAGATTGCTTCGTATTCCTTTGCTAAGTTTTTGGTGCGTTTTTGGTTGACATGGATGATATCGTGTTGCTGTGGTTTTGCAACATGCTTATGTGAGGTTCTCACATAAGGTGTTGTGTTTGGAACTAACTTGAGTCAAGTCGAGGACTTGGGCTCGTATGGATTGGTTGTTTATTCATGTGCAGGTGTTGCTTGAGTTCAAGACATGTCTGGTGATGGGATCCATTGGACTAGTCTCAGGGAGGAGATGAGGTTCCAACAATGAAATTCAGGAGGAATTGTGGTTGAGCTGATCAGGAGGTTACGCAACATGATTGAATCAAGAACAATGCATGTGAAGGTATCGTGGACGTCATTGGAAGATGTTTGCACGTGTGCAAGGAGTGCACGGAAGTGGCTACATGGTTCCAAGACATGATCAAGAGATGTGAACGTAAAGAGTTGGTCAGAAAGGTCCAACCGACTAGGTTATGGACTCAGGCTGCGACTGAGTCGTGTTTGACACAAATATAGATAGATGTGAGTTGGTTATGATAGGATTTCGTGTGGGTTATGAATTTGAGTTGTTTAGGAATGTGGGATATGTTCCTAAGGTGTTTGGAAGTCTTAAGATTGCTTCTGTCTGCGTATAGAAGAATCTTGAGCAGTTATGGAAAGTTATGATTCGTGATCTGAGTAGGATTGGAGTCCTAGTTTATATTGGGTTGGCCTAAGGGCTGGTTCTATAAGCAAGGGAGCCCAGAGCTCGTGGTGCACGACTTTTGGATTGTTCCTCTTGTGTTCTATTGAATAAAATTCGTAGTTTGAAGGAACTTTTGTGCCTTGTTCGTCCGACTTGTTCCAGACAAGTTTTACTCGTTGAGTTTCTGGACAGCACTACCTTTCATTGGTGGTTTTATCATAAGTCGAGGTTTACAGATCCAATTGACGTGATTCTTTTTGGGATCTCTTCACAACTTGATTATCTATCATCTGTAAAAATTTCACGGTAATTGGATTTGTGGTATATGATCTACACGAGTTTCTTTGTAGCGTTCCAAAACTTTTTTTCCTCGGGTATGGCAGATTGACCTTTGTTTGATCTTTCAATCATAACATGAGTTTTTCTCGATGGATTTGAGTGATTCTTTTTGTGTTGTCTTCGTGAATTGATTCTCTCTGATATCTATCACTTTTGTCACGGTGAAACACATTTAGAATAGTCTCACACACAATTTCTTTAACAGATCATTTTTTGCTGAAGGGGTTGGGGTTTAATTGTTTCCGCTGTGTAAGATTTTTAAATCTACCATTCACCCCCCCCCTCTGGTAGCTTTTCACATGCTCTTCGATCCTACAATTGGTATCAGAGCTAAGATGCTCTAATCTTTGTGATTTGCGCGTGTTTTTGACTAATCATCATAGAGAAGTACTCTATCAAACCTTGTGTGTTTGCTGGTATTGATTTTCAGATTTGGAAGGCACGCATGGAGGCTTTCATCCAGGCACAAGGATTTGCAGTATGGGAGAAGGTATACAAGCCTTACAAAGTTCCATCAAACGATCAAGTTACATCTACAAATCTGAGAGATGTCGACAACAACAACAAGGCTCGGAACTTGATCATACAAGGATTAACACAAAGCGACTTCAACCGTGTTGCACACCTCCGATCTGCATACGATGTGTGGAAAGCACTTTGTGACTACCACGAAGGATCCAACATGATCAAAGAGGTAAGGCAAGACATGTTCAAGAAAGAATACATGCGCTTCGAGATGCAACCCGGTGAGTCTATTGATGGCCTTTTTGCTCGCTTTAATAAGATTCTCAGCAACTTGCGTAGTGTCAATGTTAATTTTTCAGATGCTGAAAATGCTAGGCAATTGCTAAGTGCATTAGATATGTCAATTTGGGAGATGAAAGTCACATCTATTCATGAATCTACTGTCATGAGTTCACTTACTTTAGATGTGCTATATTCCAAGTTAAAAACTCATGAAATTGACATAATCTCACGTAAGAACCCCAACAAGTCTATTGCTTTTGTTTCTCAACGTGACATGCCTAGTTTCGGTCAAACATCATCTTGTGGTACACTTGCTTTGCTGTCCTCTCTAACCCTTGAACACATTGAGGAGTTTCCAGAGGAGGAGCTAGCACTCATCTCTACCTGGTTCTCAAAAGCATTGCAAAATGTGAGAACTAGAAGGAGAGGAAGCTCCGGACCTCAACGATGCTTTGAATGTGGTAAGACAGGACATTTTCGTTCAGATTGCCCTATCCGTTCAGGTCCTACTTCCCGGGATGAAAAGAAAACAAGAACGAAGCACTCCTCTGCAAAAGATACGAAGAAAAAGAAGGGTTTTACAGGACGTCAATTGGTGAGCAGTTTTATCTCAGCACTCCAGGAACTTGGCTCAAGCGACGTGGACATTGGAATTGATGAAGATGAAGACGATTTGGCAAACTTGTGCTTCATGGCAGGCAAGTCAAGATCAAGTATGGAGGAGGCAGAACACAACAGCGACAATGAAGAGGTATGTCCTACTTGCGAAGAAATGTGTGATGCTATCTCTCGTGCCACTATTATTGTTAAGAAAAAGGACAAAAAGCTTAGGGACAGTGCTGTTGAAATTGAGTCACTAGAATCTGAAATTAATCATTTGAAATCCCTGATTCCTAGTGATGATTCTCGTTCCTCATGTGACTTAATATATGAACAATTGTCCTCCCTAAGAAGTGCACATACTTCCACACTTGATAAACTTGAACTGGAAATTGAAAAGAACAAAAAGTTTGCTGCACTTAATATTGGAAACTTAAAAGATGCTTCTTGTTCTACAATTGATTTGCATTGTTCTAGTTGTGATGATCTTGATAAAAAACTGCAAGATGCTATGAATGAAAATTCTATATTGAACAATGCTTTACGTTCTCATGAAGTTAAATATTGCTCCAATTGCAAACTAAAAGGAAAAACTTCATGTGCAAACTGCTTAGACTTGTCTAAGAGACTTGATGACATGAATAGGACACTAGATCAGTTTTGTAATGGGAATAAGAACCTAAACTTGCTGCTGAATTCTTCCAAGTCTTGGAAAGATAAAACTGGTTTAGGTTTTGATTCTCATGCTCATGCTAAGGCACATCCACCTAAAATTGTAAAGTCATTAGGAAGTGGTTTGATTCAAACAGTTCCTAAACAAAAAGAAGTGGTTTTCAAATCTGCAGGAGTGTTGTCTCATTCGGTTTCAAATAAAAATGTCATTTGCTCGTCTAGACATGAACACAAAGTTAAATTTCATTGTACCTACTGTGGTAGAGATGGTCATTTCATAGATTTTTTTTATAGACTAGCTAAACAACAGAAAAGGGAAAGAATGGTTGCTAGATCTCATAACCATGCAAAATTTGTTGCACATATTGAACCGTATGTACAATCTGCTGTTTTGAGTCAAAAACATTCAAAGTTTACCTCCGGACCTTCTATTTTTGCCTCCGGAGCTACTGATTTTTGTGCTACACAAGTGACACCTTATAGGTAAGTAGTTAAGAATAAAAAATCTCAAACTTTGACTCATAAACCTGCTATTTTGTCTCAGCTTTCGCGTGTTTTTCCTGTTGCACATCGCATGACTCAGTACTGGATTCCTAACTGCCTTTTGACTAACCCCAGTATTGAGTCATCGACGTATTGTGCTTCTATGTAGGTTACATGCTTAAGGAAGGAGAACATTTGGATTGTGGATTCAGGTTGCTCACACCACATGACAGGTAACAAAGAATGGTTCTCCTCCCTCTCTTTTGTGCCACGTGTAGAGAATGTTACTTTTGCCGATAATTCTTCAACTCCTATAATTGCTAAAGGTTCGGTTAGAGTAAATGATCAATACATTTTGAAAGATGTGGCACTTGTCAAAAATTTGAAATACAACTTGCTTTTTGTTTCACAATTACTAGATGAAAATCTGGAAATTATTTTCAATAAAAACTGCTGCAAAGTTGTAGGTTCAAATAGTGAGCTTATTTTTAACATGTCACGGTTTGGAAGAGTTTTTAAAGCTGATTTTGATACGTCTTTCTCTAAGCATAGGTGTCTAGTTGCTAATGATTCAAAGGACTTATATTTTGGCATCGTAGACTTGGTCACGTAGGCTTTGATCACCTAACGCGTGTTAGTGCTCTTAATCGCATACGTGGGCTGCCTAAGCTTAAAGGGGACAAAGAAATTGTGTGCTCTTCTTGTAGACATGCTAAGATGGTTGCAGGTTCACATGCTCGTCTCACAATGATCATGACAACTGAACCATGTCAACTTTTGCAACTTGACACCATAGGACCTTCACGTGTTCAATCCTTTGGAAGTAAATGGTATGTTCTTGTTACTATTGATGATTATTCTAGATACTCTAGGGTTTACTTTATGGCATCTAAGAATGAAGTTTTTAGTCACTTTAGAACTTTATTTCTTAGATTATCAATTGATTACCCAGGATATTTAAAAGCAATTAGAAGTGATAATGGAACTGAATTTAAAAATCAATCTTTTGATCACTTTTGTGCTAAAAATAGAATAGATCATCAATTTTATTCACCATATGTACCTCAACAAAACGGTGTTGTAGAAATAAAGAACAGAACCTTAGTTGAGATGGCTAGGACCATGCTTGATGAATATCAAACTCCTAGGAAATTTTGGGCTGATGCGTTAGCAACCTCTTGTTATGTCTCAAATCGTGTTTTCTTGCGTGCTAAACTAGGTAAAACACCATATGAGCTCCGGTTTGGACATAGTCCTAGTGTTACACACTTTCGGGTCTTAGGTTGCAAATGCTTTGTTAAGAAACATGGTAATCTTGATAAATTTGAACCTAGATCTGTTTCTTGGTTATCCATCTCATACTAGAGGCTACCGTGTGCTTTTATGTGACACTAATAAAATTGTGGAGACTTGTGAAGTGTCTTTTGATGAAGCTAGCCCAGGTACTAGCTCAAACATTGCAGGTCCAGATCCATATCCGCAGGGGGGGAGCATTTTCGTTGAAGATGAGGAAGAATTGGAGCTGCTGCCCGAAAATTCAGCAGCTAAAGACTTTGGTTCAGCTGCGGATGTTAATTCTCAACCAGCACCGACAATCATCAATGCTGATTCAAATCATCCGTAAGTCACAAGCTCATCGATTTGTGATGAACATGAAGAAGAGAAAGCTTGTGAGACATCTGTTATCCTACGGTTTTACAAAGATCATCCCCACAACAGATGATTGGAAGCTTGCACGAACGAGTCACACGATCCAGGTTTTACGATCCAAACTCTCATGCTCATTCTGCTTTTGTTGCTTCCTTTGAACCCAAAGATATATCATACGCACACACTAATGAATCTTGGATTATTGCCATGCAAGAAGAGTTAGAAAATTTTGAAAGAAATAATGTTTGGAAACTTGTACCTCCACTTCAAGGTCAAACTTTAATTGGAACTAAATGGGTATATAAAAATAAACAAAGTGGGGATGGGGTTGTGGTTAGGAATAAGGCTAGGTTGGTTGCTCAAGGTTTCACTCAAGTTGAAGGTCTAGATTTTGATGAAACTTTTTCTCCTATTGCTAGATTAGAATCCATAAGAATTTTGTTAGCTTTTGCTGCATCTATTGGTTTTAAGCTATATCAAATGGATGTTAAAAGTGCTTTTCTTAATGGCTTCATAGATGAGGAGGTTTATGTGAAACAACCACCGGGTTTTGAAAATCCAGATTTTCCTAATCATGTTTACAAACTGTACAAAGCCTTGTATGGTCTCAAACAAGCCCATAGAGCATGGTATGATAGGTTAAAAGCATTCTTACTTGAAAAAGGGTTTACCATGGGCAAAGTTGATAAAACTCTTTTTGTGCTTAAGCATGGTAATGACTCATTATTTGTTCAAGTGTATGTGGATGATATTATCTTTGGTTGTGCTTCTCGTGATCTTGTGTCCAAGTTTTCAGCAATGATGAGTTCCGAATTTGAAATGAGTATGATGGGTGAACTCACTTACTTTTTGGGGCTGCAAATCAAGCAAACTAAGGAGGGTACCTTTGTGCATCAAACGAAGATAAAAGATCTCCTAAGGCGCTTCAACATGGACAAAAGCAAGCCTCTTCGGACACCAATGGGAACACCAACAACACTTGGACTTGATGAAGATGGTGAACTCGTGGATCAAAAAGAATATAGAAGCATGATCGGATCACTTTTGTACCTCACGGCATCAAGACCAGACATACAATTCAGCGTATGTCTTTGTGCACGGTTTCAAGCCTCCCCACGTGCTTCACATCGTCAAGCCGTCAAAAGGATTCTCAGGTACTTACATGTAACTCAAGAATTTGGAATTTTTCTTGCTTCTTCCTCAACTGTTACTTTGAAAGCTTTTTCAGATGCTGATTTTGGGGGTTGTAGGATTGATAGGAAAAGTACTTCCGGTGCTTGTCATTTTCTTGGTAATTCTCTTGTTGCTTGGTCCTCTAGAAAACAAAATTCAGTTGCACAATCCACAGCCGAATCTGAATATGTAGCTGCTGCTAGTGCTTGCTCACAAATTCTTTGGATTGTTCAAACACTTAAGGACTATGGGGTTGATCTAGATAGTGTTCCACTATTCTGTGATAACACTAGTGCCATTTGCATTGCTAAAAACCCCGTGCAACATTCTAGAACTAAGCACATTGACATTAGGTATCACTTTCTCCGAGATAATGTTGAAAAAGGAAACATTGTGCTTCACCATGTAGATATCGAACAACAATTGGCTGACATTTTTACAAAACCTTTGGATTTCACTCATTTTATTCGTAGTGAAATAGGGGTTATGCATCCTCATGGCTTAAATTGAGGGGGAGTTTTGAAACTTGGGAAATCTATGTGTGAATCTGAAATTAAAATAATATGAGCATAGTATTTCATACATATATGACTTTGTGTTTCCTTTTACATGCTGAAAGTTCTTACTACATTACTCGTGTTATGCATTTTGTAGTTTTTGCCATGTCTAGTAATTGGAATAATTACTTACACTAAAACTGGTCATGGTCGGACTTTCTTGCTGTTTTGAACTTGTTACATGTTCACAAGTGCTTTTAATCATTAAGAATTAATCAAGTAATCAACTCACATGTTGAGTTTTTATGAACAAATATAAATTGAGAAAAGATCAAGAGAATATGCATGCATCACACTTCTTTTTTGTGATGGCTTATCATTGCACTTAGATATGAACTTGGAAGAAGTTGTGTATGACTAAAACCATGTCCTTAAGCTTCCAATTGTCAAATGACATTGGCTTGGCTTGGTTGGTTAGAATAAGGCAGATGCGCATATAATCTCTTACAAATATCGTATGATCTAAATTTGTGTTTTGAAAAATAATAAAATGCAGCAACTAGTGTCATGGTTTCAAGTTATGAAATAGTTAAGTTTGTGAGAACATGACTTACTTAAATTGAAAATTACATTTGATCTAGCATGGCTTACACTACTTTATGTATTTCATTGATGTGATAATGTAAGGTACTTGATAGTATGAATTGGATGAGCTTTGTTTATATGTATATGTTATAATATGCTCATAACAACTAAAGGGGGAGAGATAATTTGTTTATATGCTCATGACTTGCTGAATACATTATCAAAGGGGGAGAGATAAGCATGAAGAGAAAGAGAATATGTGCATAAGGAGAGATAATAAAGGGGCAGAGATAATATGGGATAATTTTGGGATAATTTTTGCTTTTCTTCTCATTTTACTTTTGATTTACAAAGGGGGAGAAATTGTCTTCAAAACTTTTAATGAGAATAAGCCAATGTTCGGATTTTAAGTGGTGTCGCCAATGCATTCATCAAGGGGGAGATTGTAAGACCTATGTGTGCTGAATACATTGGCTTGTAGTGAATACACTTGGCTTTGATGATAAAAGTTTTGAATATCACCAAAACACCTTTTTATCAAGGTCTGACTCTAGCTCCGGGCTACAACAAGGTCCGACTAGCTTTGGCCAGCTCCGGTGATGTTTTGTTTTAGCTCCGGAATGTTTTTGCTAAGCTCCGACATGTTTTTGATAGCTCTGGCGCTAGGTTCTACTAGCTTTTGTTAGCTCCGGCTCAAGGTCCGGGTTGCTCTGGCAAGGTCCGGAACTTGACCGCAATGCTTCTATTTTTTCATTTGCAATGTTTCGTACTTGCTTTACATCTCTAGAAAGATTGCTTAGTATTCATTTGCTATGTTTTTGGTGCATTTTTGGTTGACATGGATGATATCGTGTTATTGTGGTTTTGCAACATGCTTATGTGAGGTTCTCACGTAAGGTGTTGTGTTCGGAACTAACTTGAGTCAAGCCGAGGACTTGGTCTCATATGGATTGGTTGTTTATTCATGTGCAGGTGTTACTTGAGTCCAAGACAAGGCTGGTGATGGGATCTATTGGACTAGTCTCACAGAGGAGATGAGGTTCCAACAACCAAATTCAGGAGGAATTGTGGTTGAGCTGATCAGGAGGTTGCGCAGCATGATTGAATCAAGAACAATGCATGTGAAGGTATCGTGAACGTCATTGGAAGATGTTTGCACGTGTGAAAGGAGTGCATGTACGTGACTACATGGTTTCGAGACGTGATGAAGAGATGTGAACGTAAAGAGTTGGTCGCAAAGGTCCAACCGACTAGGTTATGGACTCAGGCTGCGGCTGAGTCGTGTTTGACTCAAATATAGATAGATTTGAGTTGGTTATAATAGGATTTCGTTTGGGTCACGAATTTGAGTTGTTTAGGAATGTGGGATACGTTCCTAAGGTGTTTGGAAGTCTGAAGATTGCTTCTATCTGCGTATAGAAGAATCTTGAGCAGTTATGGAAAGTTACGATTTGTGATCTGAGTAGGATTGGAGTCCTAGTTGATATTGGGTTGGCCTAAGGGCTGGTTATATAAGCAAGGGAGCCCAGAGATCGTGGTCCACGACTTTGGGGTTGTTCCTCTTGTGTTCTATTGAATAAAATTCTTAGTTTGAAGAAACTTTTGTGCCTTGTTCGTCCGACTTGTTCCAGACAAGTTTTACTCGTTGAGTTTCTGGACAGCACTACCTTTCGTCGGTGGTTTATCATAACTCGTGTTTTACAGATCCAATTGATGTGATTGTTTTTGGTTTGTCTTCACAACTTGATTATATATCATATGTCAAAATTTCACGGTCATTGGATTTGTGATCTATCATCTACACGAGTTTCTTTGTAACGTTCCAGAACTTTTTTTTCTTGGGTAGGGCAGATTGACCTTTGTTTGATCTTTCGATCATAACTTGAGTTTTTCTCGATGGATTTGAGTGATTCTTTTTGTGTTGTTTTCGTGACTTGATTCTCTCTGATATCTATAACTTTTTTTACGGTGAAACACGTTTAGATTAGTCTCACACACGATTTCTTTAACAGATCATTTTTCTGCTGAAGGGGTTGGGGTTTAATTGTTTCCGCTGTGTAAGATTTTTAAATCTACAATTCAACCCCCCTCTGGTATATTTTCATGTGCTCTTCGATTCTACAGGCCCCCTCTTGTGCTGTTCGGATCCCAGGGAGTCCTGCCAACCATACCCAAACCCATTCCGACTCCCCTTCCCCGGTGCGCCAAATGAACTGCGCAGTACTAGCAATACCCTAATTAATTAGCTATGCCGCATCCATACTTGGCCTCGTGGTGACACTGTAATCCTAGATGGTCGCTCCATGAGCGGGTCCTTAGATCTAAGAAAGCAAACCTCCATAACATCCTACCCATCCACATACCAGGCTTGCTTAGATCACCATTACGATATCATATTATCCAGTTCATATTAATCATAATCTCATGAATGCATAATTGAATGGTATAATTGTTTTCCCATCCCAATTAATTAAGCGAAGCAAAAGTAAAAAGCCCTTCCCGACTCTCTACCATGTATTCCAGATGATGAGGGTGGTTAAACTAAGCTAGTAAACTTCCTATCGTAGGATTCCCATCAAATTGACACAAGCATGCAGTTTTGCAAACAAAACATTTATTTTAAAAACAGGATCAACATTTGTTTTGTTTTGCAAACAAAACAATTGACCTTTCTTTGGTGGTTTTATCATAACTCGAATTTTAAAGATCCCATTGACATGATTCTTTTTGGGTTGTCTTCACAACTTGATTATCTATCATCTGTCAAAATTTCATGGTCATTGGATTTGTGGTTTATGATCTACGCGGGTTTCTTTGCAGTGTTCCAAAACTGTTTTTCTCGGGTAGGATAAATTGACCTTTTTTCGATCTTTCGATCGTAACTTGAGTTTCTCTCGACGGATTTGAGTGGTTCTTGTTATGTTGTCTTCGTGACTTGATTCTCTATGATATTTATCACTTTTGTCATAGTGAAATACGTTTAGATTAGTCTCATATACGATTTCTATAGCAGATCGTTTTTCTACCGAGGGGTTTTCATTGCTTCCGCTGAAAATGTTTTAATCTACCATTCACCCCCCTCTGGTAGCTTTACACATGCTCTTCGATTCTACAATTGGTATCAGAGCCACAGTGCTCTAATCGTTGTGATTTGCACGTGTTTTTGACTAATCATCATGGAGAAATACTCCGCCGAACCTTGTGGGTTTACTGGTATTGATTTTCAGGTTTGGAAGGCACGCATGGAGACTTTCATCTAGGCGCAAGGCTTTGCAATATGGGAGAAGGTGTACAAGCCTTACAAAGTGCCGTCAAACGATCAAGTTACAGCTACAAATCTGAGAGATGTCGACAACAACAACAAGGCTCGAAACTTGATCATACAAGGATTAACTCAAAGTGACTTCGACCGTGTTGCACACCTCCGATCTGCATATGATGTGTGGAAAGCACTTTGTGACTATCACGAAGGATCCAACATGATCAAGGAGGTAAGGCAAGACATGTTCAACAAAGAATACATCCGCTTCAAGATGCAACCCGTTGAGTCAATTGATGATCTCTTTGCTCGCTTTAATAAAATTCTCAGCAACTTGCGTAGCGTCAATGTTAATTTTTCAGATGCTGAAAATGCTAGGCAATTGTTAAGTGCATTAGACATGTCAATTCGGGAGATGAAAGTTACATCTATTCGTGAATGTACTGTCATGAGTAAACTTACATTAGATGTGCTATATTCCAAGTTAAAAACTCATGAAATTGAAATAATATCACGTAAGATCCCTAACAAGTATATTGCTTTTGTTTCACAATGTGACATACCTAGCACCGGTCAATCTTCATCTTGTGGTACACTTGCTTTGTTGTCCTCTCTAACCCTTGAACAGATTGAGGAGTTTCGAGAGGAGAAGCTAGCACTTCACTCTACTAGATTCTCAAAAGCATTGCAAAATGTGAGAACTAGAAGGAGAGGAAGCTCCGGACCTCAACGATGCTTCGAATGTGGTAAGACGGGACACTTTCGTATAGATTGTCCTAACCCTTCAGGTTCTACTTCCCGAGAAGAAAAAAAATCAAGGAGGAAGCACTCCTCAACAAATGATAAGAAGAAGAAGAAGGGCTTTACAGGTCGCCAACTGGTGAACAATTTTATCTTCACACTCCAGGAACTTGGCTCAAGCGACGTGGACATTGGAAGTGACAAAGATGAAGATGATTTTGCAAACTCTTGCTTCATGGCGGGCAAGTCAAGATCAAGTATGGAGGAGGCTAAACACAACAGCGACAATGAAGAGTTATGTTCTACTTGCGAAGAAATGTGTGATGCTATTTCTCGTGCCACTGTGATAGTTAAGAAAAAGGACAAAAAGCTTAGCGACAATGCTGTTAAAATTGAGTCGCTAGAATCTGAAATTAATCGTTTAAAATCTTTGATTCCTAGTGATGATTCTTGTTCCTCATGTGATTTAATATATGAACAATTGTCCTCATTAAGAAGTGCGCACACCTTTACACTTGATAAACTTGAGTTAGAAATAAAAAAGAACAGAGAGCTTGTTGTACTTAATGATAAAAACTTGAAAGATGCTAGCTGTTCTACAATTTATTTGCATTGTTCTACTTGTGATGATCTTGATAAGAAACTACAAGATGCTATGAATGACATTTCTATATTGAACAATGCTTTACGTTCTCATGAAGTTAAATATTTTTCCAATTGCAAATTAAAAGTAAAAACTTCATGTGAAAATTGCCTTGATTTGTCCAATAAACTTGATAATATGCATAGGACATTAGATCAGTTTTGTAATGGGAATAAGAACCTAAACTTGCTGCTGAATTCTTCCAAGTCTTGCAATGATAAAACTGGTTTAGGTTTTGTTTCTCATGCTCATGCTAAAGCACATCCACCTAAAATTGTAAAGTCATTAGGAAGTGGTTTGATTCAAACAGTTCCTAAACAAAACGAAGTGGTTTTCAAATCTGCAGGAGTGTTGTCTCATTCGGTTTCAAATAAAAATATTGCTTGCTCATCTAGACATGAACACAAAGTTAAATTTCATTGTACCTACTGTGGTAGAGATGGTCATGTCATAGATTTTCGTTATAGACTAGATAAATAACAGAAAAAGGAAATAATGGTTTCTAGATCTCATAACTTTCATGCAAAATTTGCTGCACATGCTAAATCGAATGATAGAAACATGCAACCTGCTGTAAAGAGCCGAAAACATACAAAGTTTGCTCCCAAACCTATTGTTTTTCGTGCTACACATGTAACACCTCATAAGTCAGTAGTTGGGTACAAAAATCCTCAAACGTTGGCTCATAAATCTGTTGTTTTGTCTCAACTTTCGCGTGTTTTTTCTGCTGCACATCGCGTTACTCGGTACTGGATTCCTAAATGCCTTTTGACTAACCCCAGTATTGAGTCATCGACGTATTGTGCTTCTATGTAGGTTACACGCTTGAGGAAGGAGAACATTTTGATTGTAGATTCAGGCTGCTCACGCCACATGACCGGTAACAAAGAATGATTGTCCTCCCTCTCTTTTGTGTCACGTGTAGAGAATGTTACTTTTGCCGATAATTTTTTAACTCCTATAATTACTAAGGGTTCGGTTAGAGTAAATTATCACTATACTTTGAAGGATGTGGCACTTGTTAAAAATTTGAAATACAACTTGCTTTCTGTTTCACAATTGCTATATGAAAATCTGGAAATTATTTTCAATAAAAACTGCTGCAAAGTTGTAGGTTCAAATAGTGAGCTTATTTTTAACATGTCTCGGTTTGGAAGAGTTTTTAAAGCTGATTTTGATATGTCTTCCTCTAAGCATAGGTGTCTAGCTGCTAATGATTCAAAGGACTTATATTTTTGGCATCGTAGACTTGGTCATGTAGGCTTTGATCATCTACCACATGTTAGTGCTATTGATCGCATATGTGGGCTGCCTAAGCTTAAAGGGGACAAAGAAATTGTGTGCTCTTCTTGTAGACATGCTAAGATAGTTGCAGATTCACATACTCCCCTCAAAATGATCATGACAACTGAACCCGGTCAACTTTTGCACCTTGACACTTTAGGACCTTCACGTGTTCAATCCTTCGGAGTTAAATGGTATGTTCTTGTGATTGTTGATGATTATTCTAGATACTCTTGGGTTTACTTTATGGCATATAAGAATGAAGATTTTAGTCACTTTAGAACTTTATTTCTTAGATTCTCAATTGATCACCTATGATCTTTAAAAGCAATTAGAAGTGATAACAGAACTAAATTTAAAAATCAATTGTTTGATCACTTTTGTGCTGAAAATGGAATAGATCATCAATTTTCTTCACCATATGTACCTCAACAAAACGGTGTTGTAGAAAGAAAGAACAAAACCTTAGTTGAGATGGCTAGGACTATGCTTGATGAATATCAAACTCCTAAGAAATTTTAGGCTGATGCGATTAAACCGCTTATTATATCTCAAATCGTGTTTTCTTATGTGCTAAGCTAAGAAAAACACTATATGAGCTCCGGTTTGGATATAGGCCTAGTATCACACACTTTCGGGTCTTTGGTTGCAAATTTTTTGTTAAGAAACATGGTAATCTTGATAAATTTTAACCTAGATCCATTGATGGCATGTTTCTTGGTTATCCATCTTATACTAGAGGCTACCGTGTGCTTTTACTTGACACTAACAAAATTGTGGAGACTTGTGAGGTGTCTTTTGATGAAGCTAGCCCAGGTACTAGTTCAAACATTGTAGGTCCAGATCCATATCTACAGGGGGAGAGTATTTTCGTTGAAGAAGAAGAAGTGGTGCTGCTGCCCAAAAAATCAGCAGCTAATGACATTGTTCCAGCTCCTGATGATTCACAGCCAGCACAGACAACCACCATTGCTGGTCCAGATCCTCCTCAAGTCACAAGCTCATCAATTTGTGATGAACATGAAGAAGAAGAAGCTTGTGAAGTGTCCACTCCCCTCCAGGTTCTCAAAAGTCATCCTCCACAACAAATTATTGGAAGCTTGCACGAACGAGTCACACGGTCTAGGTTTTGCGTTCCAAACTCTCATGCCCATTTTCCTTTTGTTGCTTCTTTGGAACCGAAAGATATATCACACGCACTCACTAATGAATCTTGGATTATTGCCATGCAAGAAGAGTTAGAAAACTTTGAAAGAAGTAATGTTTGGAAACTTGTACCTCCACCTCAAGGTCACACTTTAATTGGAACCAAATGGGTATTTAAAAATAAACAAAGTGAGGATGAGGTTGTGGTTAGGAATAAGGCTAGGTTGATTGCTCAAGGTTTCACTCAAGTTGAAGGTCTAGATTTTAAAGAAACTTTTGCTCCCGTTGCTAGATTAGAAGTCATAAGAAGTTTGTTAGCTTTTGCTGCATATAAAGGTTTTAAGCTATATCAAATGGATGTTAAAAGTGCTTTTCTTAATGGCTACATAGATGAGGAGGTTTATGTCAAACAACCACCGGGTTTTGAAAATCCAAATTTTCCTAATCATGTTTACAAACTGTCCAACGCCTTGTACAGTCTCAAACAAGCCCCTAGAGCATGGTATGATAGGTTAAAAACATTCTTACTTGAAAAGGGGTTTACAATGGGCAAGGTTGATAAAACTCTTTTTGTGCTTGAGCATGGCAATAATTCATTATTCGTTCAAGTGTATGTGGATGATATTATCTTTGGTTGTGTTTCTCATGATCTGGTGTCCACGTTTTCAGCTATGATGAGTTCAGAATTTGAGATGAGTATGATGGGAAAACTCACGTACTTTTTGGGGCTGCAAATCAAGTAAACCAAGAAGGGTACTGTCGGTACCCTAAAAACCATACACCCCCTGAGGTTACAAAAATCTCAAGGGAAGGACATCTTCTCAAATGAAAGACCCTCGGGGGCCCACTCGCCAGACGTAACCGGACCCGCTTCTCCAACATGGTTAGATCCTAGGTTGCCACGTGTACTGTCAGACCAGAGCTATTACCCGCAAGGGCGAAGCTCCGGGCTAGGTACTGAAACGGCACCTCCGGAGGTAACCCCTGACCGAGAGAAGCTCCGGACCTGACACGTGCCAGGCCGCCCCGGAGCTTCGCGCTTCTCCCAAGCAAGCTCCGGAGCTGCCACGTGTCCATACGTCGGAGCTGGCCGCTTCAAACCCCCGGGAGACGTTGTAACGGCTCCGGATCTCCAAAGGACAGCCGCAGACTTCAAGACCCGATTAATTATCATTAATTCCACATTAATGATATTTAATCGGACGATCTTAACACCTGTAACGGCACTGTCGGAGCCGTTACAGGGTTATTAACAACAATTAATCTCGTGTATCAATACTAATAACCGCCAGGGCCACATGTCGGGTCAGGCTGACTTGTAACGGTTTGTCCTTGTACTATAAAAGGACAAACCGACGATACACAAGAGAGGACTCTCGAACACTCAAACACTCTGAAGCTCACAAGTTAATACAACACACATACACACCCCCGTGGAGTAGGGTATTACGATCAGGCGGCCCGAACCACGTAAACCACTGTGTCACTCGTGTCCAATCGCGTTTCACTTTCTTAAATCTCCGCGCGCCCAAACCGAACCACAAACTCCTTCAACACTTTCGTAGTGTCAGGGGATCTGCCGACTCCAACAGTCGACAGTTGGCGCGCCAGGTAGGGGAGCCTGAGATCTTCAAGAATGGTGAATTCTGCGGCTGGATCATCCAACGGGCAACCTGCTGCTCAGGCTGTCGGAGGCAATCCCTCCAACATGCAGCCACCGGCAGGAGCCTCAGTTCCAGCGGGAGTCACACTCCCACCACCACCATCTTCTCCGGCAAGACATGCCGGACGACATGATGGTGCACCGGCGTCACATTCTGCGCCGGCAAGTCATGACAACCCAGAACACGCGCTCCATGCAGCGCGTGATCTCCTCCAGCGACCACCACCTCCGGATGCATCTCAAGGTGCCATGGAGCAATGGAGAGCTGATGTTGAGCATTTGGTCGCAGCTGCGGCCGAACGCCTCAACAACCAGGGTCCACCTCCTTCAGGGCGGGCCCCGTCGCAGCGACGAACGTTGTCTGGAAGACTTGGTCCACATGTCTCCAACAACCGGAGAAGAGCTGCGTCACAGCAAGTGACGTCGTTGCCCTCTGGGGCACGACGTGCCCATACTGCATCTCAGCTTTCGACACACGACCTCCGGGCGGAGCTTGATCGCCGATACCGCCAACAGGATGGCCGTGTCCACATCGAGCGAGCTCGAGAAAGACGAGATGCTCAAGACCTTTCTACTTTGGAAGGAGTAGGAGGAGGCTGTTCCGCCCTAGCCATGCACCTGCGCATGGTTAGATGGCCACAGAAGTTCCGGCCACACTTGCCGGAAAAATTCGACGGGACTGTTAATCCCGTAGAATTTCTGCAGATATACTCCACTGCGATCTTAGCAGCTGGAGGAAACGAGGCCGTAATGGCCAATTACTTTCCAGTGGCTTTAACTGGGACCGCCAGATCCTGGTTTATGAGCCTTCCACCCAACTCTATCGACAGTCGGGAGGAACTGTGCCGTCAGTTCACCGCCAATTTCGGGAGTTCATACACCCGTCCGGGCACTGAACTGGACCTTTTTGCGATCGTGCAAAAAGGAGGAGAATCTTTGCGGTCATTCATCCAGAGATTCTCTCAGGTACGTAACACAATCCCTTCTATCTCAAGCGCTTCTGTCATTGTGGCATTCAGACAGGGTGTACGAGACAAGAAGATGTTGGAGAAGCTGGCGATCAAAGAGATCACCAGCGTCACGGAGCTCTTCAGCCTGGCTGACAAATGTGCCAGAGCTGCGGAGGGCCGTGAAATGCACTCCAAACCAGCCTTGGAGGATCATAAAAAATCCTCCAAAGAAGAAGCCGCTACCTCCGGGAGTGGCAAGAAGAAAAAGAAGACCAACGGCAAGAAGAAGCCGTCGGCCGGCACATCCAACGTTGCAGCCGCTGCAACTCCTGGTGGCCGGGGGCCACGCCCCGAGAAGCGACCTCGACCGTCTTCTGAAGACGGTGGCAAATCCAAGATGTGGTGCCCCATTCACAAAACGAGCAGCCACAGACTGGAGGACTGCCGGGAGGTCCAAAACCTTGCCGAGCGCTACCACAAGCGCCGGGAAGGGTCTCCCTTCCGACAGAGGGAGGGAAAACAAAAGGTCGATGAAGCTCCGGCTGAAGAGGAGTTAGGGTTTCAGGACCCCAAAAAGGTCTTGAAAGCCGTCTACACCTCCGTCGACGATGATTCCGATGTCTCCGACAACAAGCGTCGAAAAACCATGAACACCATCTTTGGTGGATCATGGGACATCACCTCTCGTCGTGTCATCAAGACTATGCGACGGGATATGGCTGCTGTAGCTCCTACAGCTAGACCGGAGCCACATCGAAAGTGGATGGACACACCCATCACTTTTGATGCTTCGGACTGTCCTCAAAGCATGGTCGGAGCTGGCCAGCTACCCTTGATGGTATCTCCCACCATCAACAACATCCAGCTCCATCATGTCCTGGTAGATGGAGGTTCGGGGCTTAATCTCATCAGCTTCGAAGCTTTCACTAAGCTTCAGCTTCGACCTTCGGACCTCCAGCCCTCTCGACCTTTCTCCGGAGTAGGTCCGGGGGCCATAACCCCACTCGGAGCTATTACTCTCCCTGTTACCTTCGGGACCCGGGAGAAGTATCGCACCGAGAAGTTGATCTTCGACGTCGCTCAGATCAACTTACCATTCAACGCCATCTTGGGTAGACCTGCCTTGTACAAATTCATGGCAGCTGCTCATTATGGATACATGGTGTTGAAGATGCCAACACCAGTAGGCGTTCTCCGGATCCGTGGAGATCGCACTGCCGGAGTAACTGCTCTGGAGGAACTTCACGCGCTCACCACAGCGCAAGAAGAGGACTCCAGACAGAAGCAAGCTCCACAACCTCCGAGCATTCGTCAACGAGGCTCGACCTCTGCACCTCGTGTGCAGCCAAGCGGCGACACCGACATTCCCGTCAAAGTCGTCCAAATTGGTTCCGATGTCACCCAAACTACCCGCATATCGGGTGGCTTGAACGACAAATAGGAACTCGCGCTCATCACTTTCCTCCGGGCTAACATTGACGTGTTTGCTTGGCAACCGTCACAAATGCCTGGGATCCCCAGGGAAGTGATTGAGCACAATCTGAAGATTTACCCCGACGCTCGGCCTGTGCACCAGAAATCTCGGAAGCAATCTGTAGAGCGACAGAACTTCATCCGACAAGAAGTGAAGAAGTTGCTCGAAGCCGGATTCATCCAAGAAGTCTACCATCCAAAATGGCTGGCAAACCCAGTCGTTGTGCCTAAAGCCGGCGGGAAACTTCGGATGTGCATCGACTACACCACACTGAATAAGGCATGTCCAAAAGATCCATTCCCACTACCTAGAATAGACCAGATAGTGGATTCCACCTCCGGGTGTGAGTTACTGTGTTTTCTAGACGCATATTCAGGATATCATCAAATCCGGATGTCTAGGGAAGATGAAGAACATACTTCATTCATCACAGTGGATGGATTGTATTGTTACACAGCCACGCCTTTTGGTCTCAAGAATGCAGCTTCAACTTTTGTACGAGCAATGTACAAAACTTTCGAAGAACTCATCAGAGACATAGTGGAAGTGTACGTTGATGACATCGTGGTCAAAGTCAAGAACAAGGAGTCCCTCTTGGACACCTTGCAGGCTGTCTTCGACAAGCTGCGGGCCACCCGCACGAAGCTAAACCCAGACAAATGCGTATTTGGGGTTAGTTCCGGAAAGCTTCTTGGTTTCCTGGTAAGTCACCGGGGCATAGAGGCTAATCCGGCGAAGATAAAAGCCATTGAAGACATGCGGCCACCAACCCGCATCAAAGACGTCCAAAAATTAACTGGATGTCTAGCAGCCCTCAGCCGGTTCATTTCAAGACTGGCGGAAAGGGCACTTCCCTTCTTCAAGTTACTAAGGAAGTCCGGACCATTTCAATGGTCTGAAGAAGCAGAGAAGGCATTCCAGGAGCTGAAACAGTTCCTCACCACCCTACCAGTCTTGGTAGCTCCGAACCCTGGTGAGCCTTTATTGCTTTATATTTCAGCTGCTGACGAAGTCGTCAGTATGGTTCTGGTTGCGGAGAGACCGGAACTACCCAATACCCAGGAATCCAGATCCCTTCGGGAGGATCTGGAGGTTCCTGAAAGCGGGTCTGGGTCCCAACTCCCAGACTTGAACCCACAAGAAGTCACTTCAGAGGACCCGGATCCTTCCGATAGGATCCAGGTCATTCCTGAAGAAGCTCCGGGTTCCTCCACCCAGAACCCGGAGGTCCCCGAAGATAGTCTGGACCCCTCCGACAGAGTCCGGATCAATGAAGAGGAAGCTCCGGACCCCTCCGGGAGGGTCCGGACCATTCAACGCCCAGTATACTTCATCAGTGAAGTATTACATGATGCCAAGACTCGATACCTAGAGGTGCATAAACTGCTCTATGCAGTTCTTATTGCCTCAAGGAAGCTTCGACATTATTTCCAAGCTCACAAAGTCTCAGTGGTGACTTCATATCCACTTCGAGCGATCCTGCATAATCCCAATTCAACTGGGAATATTGCAAAGTGGGCAGCGGAACTGGCTGAATTTGACCTTGAATTCGTTCCAAGACAAGCGATCAAGAGTCAAGCGTTGGCAGATTTTGTGGCAGAATGGACTCCCTCTCCATTAAACCCTGGGGGCCCCAGCGAGCAGAAGACGGAACCACAAGTTCCAGCCTTCACTAAGCCTCACTGGACCCTTTACTTCGACGGCTCCATGCAGAAGCAGGGAGCCGGAGCTGGAGTCCTTCTCCTCGCACCAACCGGGGAGAAGGTGAAATACATGGTACACCTTGACTTCAAGGCAACCAACAACATGGCGGAGTACGAAGCACTCATCTATGGATTAAAGGTGGCACTATCATATGGTGTCAAGCAGTTGCTGGTCAAAGGAGATTCACAACTTGTCATCAAACAGGTGAAGGATGAATGCTCCTGTAATAACCTCCAGCTGGCTGCTTATCTCCTTGAAGTCCAGAGGCTTCAAAAGGACTTCGAAGTCCTAGTCCTTCACCATGTTCAGCGTGCTCACAACGCTGAAGCTGACGAACTCTCGACCAAGGCGTCAACCGGAGCTCCGGCTCCTGACGGAACCTTTGTCCGGAGGTTGTCAAAACCCACAGTTCAGCCTGCCGAACTGAACGAAGGGGGCGAGATCAGCATCCCGAAGCTGACGGTCCCGATGGCCCTGTTACCATGGCAGCCATCAAGGGTCGTAGGTGCTGCCGGAAGCTCCGAGCAACCCAGCACGCAAGACTCAAATGCTCAAGTCAGTTCCGATGCATGTATCTCGGAGATCCGGAACTACTTGAAAGACAACATCCTTCCTGACGATGATGTATCCGCTGACCGGGTAGTCAGATTGGCTAAAAGATACACGTTGGTAGAAGGGGATCTCTACCGGCGCGGTGCCAACGGCATCCTAATGCGGTGCATCACAAGGGAAGAAGGCTGCGAGCTCCTTGCAGAAATCCATGGAGGTGAGTGTGGGAACCACGCATCTTCCCGCACGCTGGTCGGAAAAGCCTTTCGGCACGGCTTCTACTGGCCTACAGCACTCCAGGATGCTACTGAGCTAGTGAAGAAATGCAAAGCATGCCAGTTTCATGCAAAGCAAATTCATACACCTGCTCAGTCCTTACAAATGATACCTCCTACATGGCCTTTCGCTGTGTGGGGGATGGACATCTTGGGACCCTTCCCAAGAGCCGTAGGAGGTTACAAGTTCCTGTACGTCGCCATTGATAAGTTCACCAAGTGACCGGAAGCTACTCCTGTTGTGACGATCAACAAACAATCTGCAATCAATTTTCTACAATCTATCGTGAGCAGATTCGGAGTCCCAAATAAGATCATCACTGATAATGGGACTCAATTTACAAGCTCCGCATTTCAAGGATATTGCGAAGACCTCGGCATACAAGTTTGCTACGCTTCCGTAGCTCATCCTGCCAGCAATGGACAAGCCGAGAGGGCAAACGCAGAGATCCTTAAAGGACTCAAAACACGCACTTATGAGCGTTTGAAAAAGCACGGAGCCAATTGGATCGAAGAGCTTCCGCCCACTCTATGGGCCAACAGGACTTCACCAAGTCGGGCAACCGGAGAAACACCCTTCTTCCTGGTGTACGGGGCTGAAGCGATCCTTCCTCCGGAAATCACCTTGGGTTCCCTCCGAGTCCGGACCTTCGACGAAGCCGCGCAGGACCAGCTCCGGCGTGAAGACCTAGACCTCCTCGAGGAGGGAAGGTGCCAAGCAGCTGTTCGGAATGCCCGATACCGTCAAGCTCTACGGCGCTATCATCAGCGGCATGTACACAACCGACAGCTCGAGGAAGGCGATCTGGTGCTACGGAGAATACTATCCAGAGAAGGGCAAAACAAACTCTCACCCAGCTGGGAAGGGCCCTTCCGAGTGATCAAAGTATCCCGTCCCGGAAGCGTTCGCTTGGCTACCGAGGATGGGACACCTCTCCCAAATCCTTGGAACATCGAGCACCTCCGTAAGTTCTACACTTAATTCCACGGAGGTGAGTCTTAAGTAACTTGAAATGTATGTTATAGAGTCATTGTACAGAGTCGGGTAGTTCCTCCGGGAGAGCAGCCGGACCTTTCCCGAAAGGTTTGAAGAGCTCATGCAACACTTGATACAGTCTCCGGACTAGAAGTGTGGCTAACTACCCAGGGTCAAACGAGAAACCAAACACACTTAGCCTGGTTCCGTACCCTAAGAGTGTACTTGTTTCCCCTGTACCCCGGACCTATAATGAAAGACATCTTCATGTGAAATAGACTCCACGTGCATTCATTTTTGCATAAGGCTTGACACTTTATTTTTCTCTTTCTTGTCTATAACAGAAACGTGCAATTCTTAAGAAGTTCTAGTTTAACCGATTTATGTACGATTTGAGTTGAATTGTCAGAATTTTTAGATTTAAATGTCGTCTGTGGCCAACTCGCCTGAAAGCCGCCAAGCCATTCTAGGGCCGGAGTGCGCTATCGACTTAGCCTGGTCAAGCACCCTAAGTACGCCACTCTACCTACATCCCGGCAGGCCAAAGTAAGGTGGGTCCATGGACAATTGGATCTAAAAGAAAAGACAATTCATCCAATTATACTAAAAATCGTGTTCAACTTGAAATTCTCTTGAGAACCGTAAGCCGCGACGAAGCTATAGATAAGGAACGAATTTTACTGTTTTTCTTGGCTTAAGTGTGCAGGAAAAATAAACCCAATATTGATGGAGAAAAACCGGAGTTAACCAAGCTCCGACTCCCACCGGCGTTAACTTGAAGATGGTGAGAAGACTCTATCACTAGAGTCTGTTGCCAGCAAGCCAGGCGTGGCAAGGGTCATTGCCGGAGCTACTAAGCTCCGACACCTTGAAGTATTAACTATCGACACTCAACGTGTTGGTAGAGGCTATTGCCGGAGCTACTAAGCTCCGACGATGGACAGTGCCGGAGCATCTAAGCTCCGACGACTTCAAGGGACCTTCACTATCGAAAACTTTGGACCTAAACTATACGAGTTCGAAGCAAATTTGTCTTCAACAAAACTAAACATCCTTTTGGTACATGTCCACAATCAAATTGTGCACATCTACCAGGGGGCCAAGTGAAGACAAAGATGTTGAAGACAAAAAATGAAATTCACGAAAAATTGGGGATTTCATTTCATCAGAAGACCGGAGATTACATCTGGAGACAAGGGATTCCAAAATTGAGGAAGAAGAGAAGATACAAATAAAGGCTAAGAAAGATAGTCCTAGACCCTATGGAAGAACTCAGCGACCTTCTGGGCGACCTCCGACACGCTGGCTCGGGTAGCTTCGCCTTCTCCTTCGACGGGGCCTTCAAGCACCGGGTCCAGAGAGAATCGAGGGTTCCGGCTAGTGTAGCACGTCAACACATACTCTGTGACGTTCCTAGCCAGGGATTGCCCCTCGACCTCCAGCTGGTCCGCGATGACGTCGCCCACCTTGGAGAGCTTGCTGCCCACAGCGCTCAACGCTTGCAACGCAAGGTCCGGCTCTGGCTCCGGATCATCCGGGAGCACGGGGCTGAAACCCATCGGCGCTAGCGCATCGTCGGCCTTGCTCAGGAACTCCCAAATTTGCAGGGAGTCCGTCTTCCTCAGGCCCTTCATCTCTTCCAGGGACCTCCGGGCCGCCGCCAGCTCCGAATTCTCGCGGGAAAGACGCTCGACTTCTTTGGCGTTTTGCTGAATCTTCGCAGCAACCCGCTTCTCAAGTCTTCCGAGCTCCTCCTCCCGGAGGTGGATCTTGTTCCGGCGGTCGACCAGGTCTTTCTCCCTAGCCTCTATTTTCTTCTCCCGGGCGACAAGGGCACACTCGTACTCGTAGAGTTCCTGCCCCCGCACCCAGGTCTTCTCCTCCTCCTCGAGGCAGCGCTCTTCCAATTTTTTAGTGCGCTCCTCGATACCCTTGTCCGCCAGAGCTGTCTTCTCGGCGAGCTCTTCTTCACATCGCAAGACGTCATCCCGTAGCTCCAGGAGTTTTTGCTCCTCATCCTCGAGCCGCTTTTCCCTTCCCTCAAGTGCCTCTCGGCGCTTGATGAGTGCGGTGCTGATGGCTTCGAGTTGATCAAACCGAGCGTTGGCCGCGTCGTTAGCAGCCTTAGCTTGGTCATGGTACTCCCGGGATTGGGCGTCGAGGTTGTGAGTCATGCTCTCCCTCTCGTCCAGCATCTCACCCCAGAGCTCCAGGCGGACCTTCTCCCGCCTGATCCATTCCTTGTCATCCGCAATCCTCAACTGCGCCAGCTTGGTCTCGAATTGGAGTCGATTACGCCACCTCCTAAGGGTTTGGCGCTCCTCTTCAAGAGCCTTGCTGTCGTGGAAGAAGGCTAGTTGGACTTGACGTAGACTGGAGCAAGCGTTGTCGATGGACATCGACAGCGAGATGGGCTCCGGACCTTCTGGGGTCTCCTCCGCTGGTTCCAGCGGGTCTTCACTTGCAAAAATTGGGTCCCACTCTACGAGAGTGGAACCCCGAGCTTCAAAGGCACTAGGGCACTCCTCCGGGATGGCCTCAGTCGCCGCCGAAGAAGGTCCTGCCGCCAAGCCTTCATTTGCCCCCTCAGGCTGGGGGCCGGCGACTTCGTTCAGGCACTCTGGCTCCGCCACGGGTACCATCGACGTCGTCGTCTCCACTGGCTCCGGCCGGGACACTTCTTCTGAGGGAGGCTCAAGCTCCCTCGCCTCTTCGATCACCGGCTCTGCGGCCGGCACTTCAGCAATCACCGGCTCTGCAGCCGGCGCTCCAATAGCTACCGGCTCTGCGACCGGAGCTTCGGAAGTAACCGGCTCAATTGCCGGAACCACTTCAACTTCCGGCTCGCACGCCGGGGCTTCAGCTACCTCCGGCTCAACCGCCGGGGCTTCAGCACTTTCCGGCTCTAAAGCCGGGACCGCTACTTCCTCCGACTCAACAGCCGGATCATCTACTTCTACAGCACCAGGGCCCGGAGCTTCAACCTCCGGAGCGGGTGCCGCTGGCGCATCTTCAATCCCGTGGTCCGGCGCTACCACGGGAACTTCTGGAGACGAGTCGAGGTCCATGACCACGACAGCCGGCGCCGGAGCTGTCGCAGCCTCCGCCTGGGGCGGCACCGGGGCTGGAGCAGAAGCCCTCGCAGCCTCAGACACTGTGGCTGAGGGCGGAGCTTCACTCCCCTTCTTGGGAACGCTGCAGATGAAGAATGAAGAAATTGAGCAAACAGATGCTATAATTAAAAGTTAATTCAGGTAAGCAAGAAAAATTACCTTGGGAGGCTCACGCACCAGCTTGCGCGGAACCTCTTTCCCGGACGTTCCGGGCTGGCCACGGTCGGCGTAGGAGCTCCGGGAGGACTCCCAGGACTTGCCGTAGCCGCGGGCGTTTCCCGGGTCGGAGCTCTCCTTGACCGGGAGGAACTCCTAGACCTGGAGGCCCTCACCGCTTCTCGAACCGGAGTCGCCTGTCCGGAGCTGGCACCTCCGGAGGGACCCATCACGGGGACAGCCGCACTCCGGGAGGATCCCACCGCCGGAACAGTAGCGCTCCGAAAAGACCCCACCACGGGGACAGACGCTACAGCGGCGGAGGATCTTCCTTCCTGAGGACGGGGAACTGGCGGGGAAGTAGCAAGCCCGACGGACCTTCCGTCAGCATGTCGCAGCTTCCTCTTCCGGCTCTCCGGCTCCTCCGCCAGCTCCTTGCCCTTGCCGGTGACCTCAGCTCTTGGCTGAGAGACAGGGGCGGAGCCGCCTTCCGACAACCCGGGGATCGCCAACCGGGCGGTTGATCTTCTCTCGACGACGCCAAGGTCGTCAAGCGCGGGCATCTTCCGCCGGAGCTCCCTACTGAACTCCACTTCCACATTCAGGGGGAGGAAAGCCGGCGGCGGAGTCAAGTACTCTCCGTCAACATCGATGCCGTGCTGGAATTTCTTGAGGTGAAACTCCAAGGACTTCCCCACCATGCTGGACTTCAACCCGGTTTCAACCCGGTCTTCGTCCATCACGCTGTTGAGGGCCCAGGCGAGCTTCTCCCTCCTCTTCAGCGGCGCCCACCTGTTGGACAGGAAGTTGCAGAACACCGCCTGGGGAGTCAATCCTCCCTCCACACATTGGCGGATCCTGGACAGGACGGGGTCGAAGGCAGCCGCCAGCACCGGAACTTCGCTCCACACCGACGTGTCAATGCCGGGCATACCATCTGGCAACTCCAACCGCTCGTGCTCCTCCACCCGGACGACTACCCAATCTTTCTTCCAGTCATCCCACTTCCCGGAAGGGAATGACCGGAGGTACTTGAACGGGCACTTCTTGCGCTTCACAAAGTAATAGAAGCCAAGGTACTCGTCGCTTCGGCCGGTGGTTTGGACGGTGAAGAAGGTCCGGAAGAGCTCGATGCAGGGAGGAATGCCCACCCACATCTCGCAGAAGTGGACAAAGATGGACACAAGGAGGATGGAGTGAGGGCCAAGGTGGTATAGCTGCAGACCATAGAAGTCCAGCAGCATCAAGAAGAAGGAAGAAAACGGTGGGATCAGCCCCACCATGGCGTACGATGAAAAGTACACCATCTCGCCGGAGTGCTCCTTTTTAAAGGGAAGCTCTCCTCCGGCGCGAACCGAACGGTTGAAGAAGTCCGACGACCACCCCATGAGGGCTCGGACCTTCTTCAGATCGCTCTCCGTCTTCAAACGACTCTCACGCAGACCCAACTCCATCGCAGCACAGCTAGGCAAGAGAAGAGGAGCAAAGCACAAGTTGGGAGTTTGAGCGCAAGAACAGATGGAAAGCGTAAAGAACTCCCGACGGTGCGCTTTCCTTCTTAAGTAAGCCCTCGCGACGCTTGGATGGAAACTGCAGGGGAGTCAAGGATACTACCCAAGAATTCAACCCAGCCGATGACAAGAGGGCCCGGGACCACCCTGACGATCAAGTCGAGGTTCTTACCCAGGCGAACAGTTGTCATCACGAGGCGGGAAAACCAAGGGCGGCGGACTGACAAGGCGCGCGGAACCGATACGGTTTTCGTATCGGGAACCAGCGACCTTCAATTGCGAGAGATCCGCACGTCAAAGATCTTATCTGCCGCCTGAGGTGCGCCACGTGTCGGGACTTAACCGTAAAGCCCCGCAAAAGGCACCTCCGAAGACCCTTGAAGACTCAGTTCAAGAGTCGTAAGTGTGGACCCACCTCCGGCGGAATGACTTCATCCCGTTGGCCTTCCCCGGAGGTAGGTCCAGGGGGCCACTGTCGGTACCCTAAAAACCATACACCCCCTGAGGTTACAAAAATCTCAAGGGAAGGACATCTTCTCAAATGAAAGACCCTCGAGGGCCCACTCGCCAGACGTAACCGGACCCGCTTCTCCAACATGGTTAGATCCTAGGTTGCCACGTGTACTGTCAGACCAGAGCTATTACCCGCAAGGGCGAAGCTCCGGGCTAGGTACTGAAACGGCACCTCCGGAGGTAACCCCTGACCGAGAGAAGCTCCGGACCTGACACGTGCCAGGCCGCCCCGGAGATTCGCGCTTCTCCCAAGCAAGCTCCGGAGCTGCCACGTGTCCATACGTCGGAGCTGGCCGCTTCAAACCCCCGGGAGACGTTGTAACGGCTCCGGATCTCCAAAGGACAGCCGCGGACTTCAAGACCCGATTAATTATCATTAATTCCACATTAATGATATTTAATCGGACGATCTTAACACCTGTAACGGCACTGTCGGAGCCGTTACAGGGTTATTAACAACAATTAATCTCGTGTATCAATACTAATAACCGCCAGGGCCACATGTCGGGCCAGGCTGACTTGTAACGGTTTGTCCTTGTACTATAAAAGGACAAACCGACGATACACAAGAGAGGACTCTCGAACACTCAAACACTCTGAAGCTCACAAGTTAATACAACACACATACACACCCCCGTGGAGTAGGGTATTACGCTCAGGCGGCCCGAACCACGTAAACCACTGTGTCACTCGTGTCCAATCGCGTTTCACTTTCTTAAATCTCCGCGCGCCCAAACCGAACCACAAACTCCTTCAACACTTTCGTAGTGTCAGGGGATCTGCCGACTCCAACAGTCGACAGGTACATTTATGCATCAAACGAAGTATACAAAAGACCTCCTAAGGCGCTTTAACATGGACAAAAGCAAGCCACTTAGGACACCAATGGGAACAGCAACAACACTTGAACTTGATGAATATGGTGAACCCCTGGATCAAAAAGAATATAGAAGCATGATCGGATCACTTTTGCGTATGTCTTTGTGCACGTTTTCAAGCCTCCCCACGTGCTTCACATCGTCAAGCCGTCAAAAGGATCCTCAGGTACTTACATGGAACTCAAGAATTTGGCATTTTTCTTCCTTCTTCCTCAACCGTTACTTTGAAAGCTTTTTCAGATGCTGATTTTGGGGGTTGTAGGATTGATAGGAAAAGTACTTCCGGTGCTTGTCATTTTCTTGGTAATTCACTTGTTGCTTGGTCCTCTAGAAAACAAAACTCAGTTGCACAATCCACAGCTGAATCTGAATATGTAGGTGTTGCTAGTGCTTGCTCACAAATTATTTGGATTGTTCAAACACTTAAGGACTATGGGGTTGATCTTGATAGTGTTCCACTATTTTGTGACAACACTAGTGATATTTGCATTGCTAAAAACCCTGTGCAACATTCTAGAACTAAGCACATTGATATTAGGTATCACATTCTCCGTGATAATGTTCAGAAAGGAAACATTGTGCTTCACCATGTAGATACCGAACAACAATTGGCTGACATTTTAAGAAAACCTTTGGATTTCACTCATTTTTGTTATATTCGTAGTGGAAATAGGGGTTATGCATCCTCATGGCTTAAATTGAGGGGGAGTTTTGAAACTTGGGAAGTCTATGTGTGAATCTGAACTAAAATAATATGAGCATAGTATTTCATACATATGACTTTGTGATTCCTTTTACATGTTGAAAGTTCTTACTACATTACTCGTGTTATACATTTTGTAGTTTTTGCCATGTCTAGTAATTGGAATAATTACTTACACTAAATCTGGTCATGGTTGAACTTTCTTGCTATTTTGAACTTGTTGCATGCTCACAAGTGCTTTTAATCATAAAGAATTAATCAAGTAATCAACTCACATGTTGAGTTTTTTATGAACAAATATAAATTGAGAAAAGATCAAGAGAATATGCATGCATCACACTTATTCTTTTGAGATGACTTATCATTGCACTTAGATATGAACTTGGAAGAAGTTGTGTATGACTAAAACCATGTCCTTAAGCTTCTGACTGTCAAATGACATTGGCTTGGCTTGGTTGGTTAGAATAAGGTAGATGCGCATATAATCTCTTACAAATATCATATGATCTAAATTTGTGTTTTGAAAAATAATAAAATGCAGCAACTAGTGTCATGCTTTCAAGTTATGAAATAGTTAAGTTTGTGATATCATGACTTACTTAAATTGAAAAATACATTTGATCTCTATCATGGCTTACACTACTTTATGTATTTCATTGATGTGATAATGTAAGGTACTTGATAGTATGACTTGGATGAGCTTTTTTTTATATGTATATGTTATAATATGCTCATAACAATTAAAATTTCTCTTTTGTACCTTACTGAATACATTGTCAAATGGGGAGAGACAATATGTGAATTGTTTTAAAAAAGATAAGTATGCAAGGGGGATAAATTGTTTACACATCACATATTCATAATTTTTTTGGCATGATTCCTCTCAGGGGGAGAATTTGTTTTTCGTCTCATTTTATTTCTATTTTACAAAGGGGGAGAAATTTTTTTCAAAACTTTTAATGTGAATAAGACAATGTTCGGATTTAAAATGGTGTTGCCAATGCATTCATCAAGGGGGAGATTGTGAGACCTATGTGTGCTGAATATATTGGCTTGTACTGAATACATTGGCTTTGATGATATAAGTTCTGAAATTCTGCCAAAATACACTTTTTAGCAATGTCCGACTTGCTTTGTCAAAGTCCAACATGTTTTTGGGTAAGCGACAGTGAGCTTTGTCTTTAGCTCCAGCATGTCTTTGATAGCTTCGGCATGTCTTTGTTAAGCTTTGATATGTTTTGTTAGGTCAGACTTATGTTGGTTAGCTCTGACATGTTTTTCTAGCTCCGACTCTTGGGTTGACTAGTTCCGACTAGTTTTGGTAAGCTCCGGTGCTTGGTCCTGCTAGCTTTGGTGAGCTCCGGCGCTAGGTTGTGCTAGCTTTGGTAAGCTCCAGCGCTAGGTTCTACTAGCTTTGATGAGCTCCGGCGCTGGGTTCTACTAGCTTTGGTAAGCTCCAGCGCTAGGTTCTACTAGCCTTGGTAAGCTCCGGCTCAAGCTCCTGTTAGCTTTGGCAAGGTTCGGAGCTTGATCGCAATGTTCCTGTTTCTACTGTGAATTGTTTCGAACTTGCTTTACATTGTTGGAAAAATTGCTTAGTATTTGTTTCCTAAGTTTTTGGTGCATTTTGGTTGATATGGCTGATATCGTTTTACTGTAGTTTTGCAACATGCTTATGTGAGGTGCTCACGTAAGGTGTTGTGGTTTCGGATCTAACGAGAGTCAAGTCAAGGACTTGTGCTCGGAAGTATTGGTTGTTTATTCATGAGCAGATGTTGCCTGAGTTCGAGACATGAATGGTGACAGGATCCATTGAACTAGTCTTAGGGAGAAGATGAGGTTCAACAACCAAGTTCGGGAGGAATTGTGGTTGAGTTGATCGGGAGGCTGCGCAGCATGTATGAATCAAGAACAATGCATATGAATGTATCTATGACGTCGTTGGAAGATGTTTGCACATGTGCAAGGAGTGCATGAACGTGGCTACATAGTTCTGAGACGTGATGAAGAGATGTGGATGTAAAGAATTGGTCGGAAAGGTCCAGCCGACTAGGTTATGGACTCAGGCTGCGGCTGAGTCAGGTTTGACTCAAATATGGAAAGTTTTGAGTTGGTTATGTTAGGATTTCGTGTGGGACACGAATTTGGATTGTTTTAGGAATGTGGGATACGTTTCTAAGGTGTTTAGAAGTTTTAAGATTGCTTTTATCTGCGTATAGAAGAGTCCTAAGCAGTTATGGAAAGTTTCGATTCGTGAACGGAGTAGGATTAGAGTCCTGATTTGAGTTGACGTAGCTTTCGAGCTGGTTATATAAGAAAAGGAGGCCATAGCTCGTGGAGACAACTTTGGGGCTGTTCCTCTTATGTTATATTGAATAAAATTCGTAGTTGAAAGGAACTTTTGTGCCTTGTTCGTCCGACTTATTCCAGACAAGTTTTTGTCATTGAGTTTCTGCACAGCACTACCTTTCTTCGGTAGTTTTATCATAACTCGAATTTTAAAGATCCAATTGATGTTATTCTTTTTGGTTTGTCTTCAAAACTTGATTATATATCATCTGTAAAAATTTCACGGTCATTGGATTTGTGGTTTTTGATCTACACGAGTTTCTTTGCAGTGTTCTAGAACTTTTTTTCTCGGGTAGGACAGATTGACCTTTGTTCGATATTTCGATCGTAACTTGAGTTTATCTCAACAGATTTGAGTGATTCTTGTTGTGTTGTATTTGTGACTTGATTATCTCTGATATCTATCACTTTTGTCACAGTGAAATATGTTTAGATTAGTCTCATACACGATTTCTTTAACAGATCATTTTTCTGCCGATGGGTTTTCATTGCTTCCGCTGAAAAAGTTTTAATTTACCATTCATCCCCCTCTGGTAGCTTTACATGTGCTCTTCGATCCTACAGAGATGCCAGAGCATCCAGCTCTGGCATCACCCAGCGGGCCTACCATCGATGAATCTACGACGATGGTCAACGAAGCCGGAGCATCCAGCTCCGACATCATCCAAGGGGCTAGCCGTCGATGTCCCAACATGTCGATGATAGCAACAAGCACTGTTAAGTGAGTACACTCTCCCACGCCGCTCTTGTTGCTAAGAAGGTTCTTTTGTGATATCCTGTACACTAGGGGCCTATCGTCGACGCATCTACGACGATGGAGGGCGACGACGGATCATACATCACTGGCACCTCCCATGGGGTCTGTCGTCGACGACTTTACAACGATGAAGGGCGACGCTGGGGCAGCTAGCTCCGACACCTCTCAGGGGGCCTACCATCAATGCATGTACGACAATGGTGAGAGACACCGGAGCATCCAGGGAGGTTAGGAGTTTAGGCTCGATCTTCTGAAAGGTAATAAATAAGTTAATTGATGAAGATATCGATGTTGATGATCCGAGGCTCTCGAGTAGAACACGAAAAACTCCTACAATCACTACACCACCACTCTATTGGTTATCAACCATGCTACACACGATTGACCTCGCCAGGAAGGGTAATCCCTACAAGTGCAATCGAGGACACAAGCAAGAACGTAGAAGACATGATCTGAAATCATGAAGTTGGGGTTTCACAAATCGTGGAACTGCAACATTATTAATCTAAGCAAAAGCCAATTGTTTATAGCGACCACCATGGAGTATATATAGATGGGAGGACGTAAAAAGGGGTGTTGGGGTCATGACCTAAACCTAAGACACAAAAATAATGGACTTAAACTTGATACAATGCCCAATGGCCTAATACGGTGGCGCAACATCCTGACAGATTCTGAATTCGATTTTGTTTTGACAATTACCGTAGACTCTTAAGGAAATTTTACATGGAACCAGCGCTATTGTAAAGTTTATCCTCTCCCCTTTCCGTGCATATGTAGAACGTCCAAAACGGAGTTCGTATGCGTCCTGGGCGTCCATTTTAGTTCGAACTGCTCTTGGACTCCGAGTTGGACACGATTTTGAGTTGGGGTCGATTTTCATCTTCATTGAACGTATTCTCTGGTCCTCCACGCCCCTAAACCTTCCTCCAATTACTCCTTGAATCACTCTGTGTATCCTAAAGACAGTTAAATTATTAAGTAGCAATCTATTCTCAAAAATATATAAGGAAACATATAAGAACGAGCTCACCTCTGAAATGAATTTTGGTGTGTGAACTCTATTCACTACAAGAAACGATTAAAAGGATATTAGTCTTATAAACATCGGTTGTCTACTGAAACGGACCGCCATACACTATAAACGTCGGTGCACTGACGGTTCTAACCGTCACCTTTTATTCGACATTTTTAAATATTATAACTGTCGGAGCCGACGTCTATAAAGCTTATATGCGTCGGTTTGATACCCGACAGTTTTAGTACATATGAACGTCGGACTAAAAACCGACACATTTAATACACATATAAATGTCGGGTCCAGAACCACCAATGGCTTTAAGGCCAGGACACAATAAAAAAATAAAACATGTGCATTGAGACACGGCCTTGGGATGCTCACGTCCGCCGCTCACATCTGACGCTCTGGCTCGCCGCTCCCACAACACAACAAAAAAAAGTTGAAAATCAATCTGGAGAGACTCCAAATTTTCACGACACAACAAAATATCAATCAGGAGATTTTGATGTTCCATGACACAACAAATCTGGAGACTATCCGGCATACACAACAAAAATATCAAGCTGGAAACGACACAACAAATCTGGAGACACGCCATCGCTCCTGCACCCGAGATCCGCTTGTCGCCATGCGGAGGCGACGTGCTCCTTGCTGGTCACGCTCCGACGTCCTCCTTGAACAGCGCATCGCCTTTGAACAGCGCGGACCCCTTGAACGGCAAAAGGCCATCGCTGGCGCCCGAGATTTGGTCGAACGGGATGAAGACCAGTCGCCTGCACCTGCGCCTCGAGCCCTCGTCCCGCTCGACAGCTCGTCCGTCTCTGTGGTGCCTGTTGCGGAAGCTTCTGCCGGCCTTCACCAGCGCGGCTCGGCCCGGGCTTCACCACGTCCAGATCTGGATCTCAGGACGGATGCTGGCGGCGAACAGAGGCCGTGGGAGGCGCTGGCGGCAGAGGGCAGCGACACAGAGAGGGGGAGAGGGCGACGGCTGGTGGTGTGGCGCGGACGGCCGGGTCGGCGCGCCATTATCGGCGGTGTGGAGGTGGCAGGCCGGAGGCGGCTGGCACGGAGAGACTCCAGGGTTTACGAGTGGGTGGAGAAAATTGAAGAGGTGAGGCGCGGGATGAGGAATAAAATAGAGCGGCCTCTGGCCCTTACAACCGTCGGTATTTTTTTCAGTCTGACATCTTTAACTCTGGTTTCTACAACCGTCGGCCAGTATAACCTAACCGACACTTTTAATGTTAGAGTCGCCGGTATATGTGATTTTCCCAACTTTTTTAATTAAAACTGTCGGCCTGATTTAGAAAACCGACATTTTTAACTACCGTCGTCAGTTATGGTATTACTGACATTTTTAGTGTATTTATATCCGATGGCCCTGACGCTTATAAAATTACCGACGTCCTATTGGTCATTTCTTGTAGTGATTGATTGCATCTTGTATGTTTAATGGAGTGTTGTTTGTATCTATAGAAGTGATGTCCTTATCATCCTCCCCTTCTTGAATTGGAGTCGTCCTCGACTCAAGTTCATCTTCTCTCACGTGTTGGTCCAAATGTGCAGCGCCATCAAATCTTCTTGTATGCATGAAAGGGGGAGGTTAAGGTGGTAGACGATATAGTGCACCATTTTCACGTTCTCCATTAAATAAGCGAGCACATTCACTTGAGCCAGAATATCAAATAAAATAAACATTCTACCATGTTTGTATGTGCATTTATAATGTGCATGATCTCATCATTCTTCCCTTTTTGATGACAAGCCATCCTCGGCTTGCTCGTATGTCCAGCAAAATGTCTTACTTTGGGGGGTAGAATGAGTGTTGTCCATAATGCACAACCGCAATGAATAATGCTTTTGTTGTCCCTGCTGCAAGATAAAAATACTAGAAAAACTTGACAAGAAATTATCAGTGTTAGTACATTCATTTACATTATCAGCGTTAGTACATTCATTTGTTGTTCCTGCTTTGTTGCAACACAAAAGGAGCTTTCTTATTTGAACATATGTAAATTTTATGCACTATAAACATACCACTATGTTCATATTTGCCTATAGCATGAAAAGTGTTTCTTGTCAACAAAGGTAATTAAGTTTAAAAAAATATACTTCTCTCTACAATATCAAGATCAAAATGAGTGTCAAATTCAATATAACCCAATGTATTTAGAGAAGACAACAATTTCAGCTCATCCCTTTCACATGTAATTGGAATCAAATGCTTAATTTCAGCACATGTGGGTGGTAAAGTATGAAATTCATTCAATTGTTATAGCAAAGGTACAATATAATTATCAACAGACAACTCATTTTTGTCATAAGAATCAGTAGGAAAATCTACTTGTGGTAAAGGCATATTATGAAAAGATTCATCTTGTTGTTGCTCATCGATAGCATGATTGGTGGTAAAATTCAGCACATCTGAAAATTCCATACCTTAGTTAACTGTAGAGCATTATCCATTAACATTACTCTCATTTTCAGCAAGAAATTCAAATGCATTATGCGTTGATTCATCAACAAATTCAGAAGAGTTATTCAACACCTCACTCTCATTTGCATCTACATTTATTTGTTCATGTTCCTACAAAAGGTTAGGCAAAGGAGGAGGTACAACAAGAAAATTCTTCTCAAGTTCAGTATTTCATCTTTGCAATTAGATACATTAGTCAAAGTTTCTCGCATAAGAACTTTTATATCTATCCATGTTCGAGGTTTTTCTATATTGCTTAAGTTGTCCCACCAATTTAATAGACAATCAACTAACACACTAGCAATATTTATAATCTTTCTCCTCTCACACATATGCTATTGTCCAAAAATTTTATCCAACTCTATTTCCCAAGCAATATATTCATCATAAGCAAAACCATCATGAGAAGAAAGAGATGGGAGAATGTAGTTACTTCTTGTGGAAGGTGTTGTAAATGTGGTCTGAATGTCATGTTAAACATTGGATGATTTTTGATTTTTAGTTAGCAAATCTATTGGCGTTTTTATCATGTCAATCATCTCAGCATATAATGCATGATTCTTGATTTTACTTGACATTGTTAGTAGCAAACAGAAGACAAAAAAATATGTTATCCCTATCAATACAAAGGATCATGGCAAAGTGAAAGTGGAATCACACACTCTCAAGTGTCTTACCACGCTCTTACAAGTGTTCTTACCGACACTACAGGTAGCAAATGGTGGACGGTATGAAGAGACCAATGAAGTGTGAGATGATTGCAAATTTGTATCGATTCCTGTTCAAGAGTAAGATGTAGCTTGGATGGCATTTATATGTAGCAAAGATTAGCAACAATGAATATCAGATAGTAAAGTTGAATAAGTGTCCAAAGTACTTATTAAAGTTGTTGCCCTAAATGTGTTCCTAGTAGTTCAAGCTAGCAAGACATGAGACAAGACTAGATGATACAAAGGATGCAAGCACTTCTGTTTTTTGTTGTTGTTTTTTCACCACTTTTTTTTGTGCGTCTTATGTATCTTGTATTGCACGTAGATTTTTCTTTTGTCTTCCTTTTTCGGAAAGTGTTGCAAAAGAAGAACACAATGAAAAGCAATCAAGATATCTCGTAGATCTGTCACAGATTTTCTGCTCAATATTCCAAAGACAAATAGGCACACCTAGAGGCTCAAAATAGAAAACTTTACAACATTAAGATTGTAGATATATCTCTCCTCTTTAATTTCAATATATGGAATAGCTATTTTGGACAAGAACAGTAGGAGATATTGCCTCTGAAATACGGACCGTTCAGAAATTCTAGGTCAAAAACAGATTCAGATCTTGGGCACTTTTGACCATGATAACTCTGTTTTCTGGGAAACCTATGAATACGAAAGTTTTAGAAAACTTTTTAAGATTTCCAGAAAGTACAAGAACTTCAAAATACTTGTTTGTATGGGTGAGATATGATGAAAATACCGAACTGGATAGAGATGAATCTAATCTGGACGTGATGACGTGATTCAAAAGGATGAATCAACACAATGCAAAACTCAAACTAAAACCAAAAACACTTTCTAAAACAGAAATATGACTCACGGAGACAAACTCAATAAAACCAAACTGAAAATAAAAGTTGCAGAGGCTCAATGATGGTTTGGACAAAATAATGAACAGATCTACTAAACTGCAAGGTTTTTTTAGTTTTTTTGTGGACTCTAGGTATTAAAAAAACTAATGTAATGGATAGATGAATTACCTAACATGAAACCTGGAAAAATCTGATACCAATTGATGAGATGTTTAGGTACGATCTTCTGAAAGGTAATGGATAAGACGATTGATGGAGATCTCGACATTAATGATCCAAGGCTCTCGAGTAGAAAAAGAAAAACCCCCTGCAATCACTACACCACCGCTCCATTGGTTATAAACCATGCTGCACATGATTGACCTCGCCAAGAAGGCCAATCCCTACAACTGCAACTGAGAACACAAGCAAGAACGTAGAAGACATGATCTGAAATCTCGAAGTTGGGATTTCACAAACCGTAGAACGGCGATATTATTAATCTAAGAAAAAGCCAATTATTTATGGTGGCCACCATAGAGTATATATAAGTGGGAGGACGTCCAAGGGGGTGTTGGGGTCGTGACCTAACCCTAAGACACGAAAATAATGGACTTAGACTTGATATAAGGCCCAATGGCCCCACACGGTGGCACAGCACCGTGACAGATTCTGAACTCGATTTAGTTTCAACGATGCCCGTCGAATCCCAAGGAATTGTGACATGGGACCAGTGCCATTGGAAATTTTATACTCTCCCCTTTCTATTCATATCTAGAACGTCCAAAGCGGAGTTCGTATGCGTCCTAGGTGTCTATTTCAGTGCGAACTGCTCTTGGACTTTGAGTTGGACGCGATTTTGAGTTGGGTCGGTTTCCCTTCATTGAACGTATTCTCTGGTCTTCCACACCCCTAAGCCTTCCTACAACTACTCCTTGAATCACTTCATGTATCCTAATCATAATTAAATTGTTAGGTAGCAATCTATTCTCAAAAATATATAAGGAAATATATAAGAACGAGCTCACCTCTGGAATTAATTTTTGTGTGTGAACTCTATTGATTGCATCTTGTATGTTCAATTGAGTGTTGTTTGTATCCATAGAAGTGATGTCCTCATCACCTGTCGTCGACAACTTTACGACGATGAAGTGCGACGCCGGAGCATCCAGTTTAGGCACCTCCGAGGGGGCCTGTCGTCGACACATCTACGACGATGGTCGGTGACACTAGTGCATCCAGCTCTTGCATTACCCAAGGGGCCTGCCGTCAAATGCCAACACCCAGAAAAATCTTGGCTCCCGGAAGGGCCACACCGAGGTCAACCACTCATGCTCCCCCACTCCGCTAGGGGCCAGTCGAAGACACCCTGCGCTCAAGTGGTAGGCGTACCAACAACCCAGCCACACCTACCAGGGGGCCTATAAGGGGGTTCAATAAGCAGGATGTCAACTAACGACAAAATTGGCGATGTCAACTATGCAAGCGTTGGTCCCTCAAAGGATAGCGACATCATTAAAAGCTCTTCAAGACCTTACACAGAGAAGGAACTGGGGCAACAATTTGAGAAGCACAAGACAAGCCAACAAGCAAAACAACATGAATTCAAATTCATTAACAAGATATTTAAACAAAGGGGTCATCCCCGGTTACAGAAGCACTACGTTTGGGTACCACCGGTTTAATCCCGCTGGAACGAAGAGGCCACCTTCTTGGCAAGGTCCTAGACTTCGGCTCTCGCTTCTTCCACTCGCTCATCAAGGGGGCCTTTCTCTACCGGCTCCAGCGGGATCTTCAGGTACCAGCTCCGGAAGCATACTAGGACATGGGAAGCGACCAACTCAACCAGCTCCCTTCCTTCGACCTTGAGCCACCTTGCGAGGAAAGTGTCCACTGACCCCAACGATGAGCAAAGTGAGTCCAAGGCGAGAAGCAGCTGGGCCACCCCCTTAGATGGCTCCCCGCACGGCACGGGACCAAGGCGGAGGGGTTCCAATACCGCACCAGCATGGGCCAGGTTGTCCCAAATCCCGTGAGCTTCTGTCGCGCGGGAGGCCTGGAGGCCTTCCACCTCCCTCCATAAAGCTTCCTCCCAGTCGGCGAGCTCCCGAGCACGACGCTCCAGGTCGTCCTCTCGACGCTTGATGGCGAGCTCCAAGTCCTGCATAGCCCGATGCTTCTCCTTCAGCATGCCGAGGCTCCGGGAGACCTCCTCCTCCTTCACTGCCAAGTCTTGTTCCGCGTCAGCAACGGCAACTTCGCGGCGGACCAGCTCCGACCGCTAATCCTCGCATAGCTTCAGGCGGGCATCAGCAGCACATGGGCCTTCAAGGGCTTCACCTCGAGCTCCTTGTTCTTGGCGTCGACCAGCTTCACCAAGCGTCGCTCCTCTGCAAGATGATCCCACTCTCGGGCGAAAGCAGCCTGCATCTGGTGCAAGATAGATTGGGTCGCGACAACAGCATCGGCGAGAGGGATCGACATGACCATCACCATGGACGGCTGCCTCTCTGCCCCTTCCGCTGACTCCACGGCAGCCACCAGCGCTTGGGGACCATCTTGCGCACCAATGACATCAGGCGTCGGCGCCGCATCAACAGCGGGCGGGTCAGCTCCACCAAGGGAAGCAGCCACGACCATGGTAGCCGCCTCCTCGCCTAGCACCTCCTCGCCTGACATCTCCTTGCACAGCACAACATCGCCTGGCACCACCTCTGCTCCATCTGCCTCGACAGATAGAGGCGTAGAGGCATCAACATCACCAAACGACGACGCACCTTCGGATGGAGGATGCAGTGCAACAGACCCTGTTCTAGCTCCAAGAGAGGTAGGGGCTACCAAGCCCACCACTGGAAGCACCAAGGGCACGAAGTCAGCTGACGACACCCTGAAAATCCAAAGATAAGACTCCATTAGAGCGAAGAAGAAAAGAAGAGAAATAACAAGGGAGAAATTGCGGCTTACCGGTGGGTCGGACCGCTCCCACTCGAAGCGGTAGACCGAGGTCGCCAGGACATGACGCCAAGGACACTGCCACCGTCTCCAGCACCAGCTCTTGGTCGACCCACATCGACATAACCACCTGCGCAGACCCCTCTGCACCTCCTTCGAAACAAGAACCACCACTAGAATCGGAAACCAAGTCAACGATGGGAGATTCCGCCACTCCGACCCCATCGCGATGAGAGATTGGGGTACTGTCCCCCTGTGCCAGCTTTCGCTTCTTTGGCATAGTGGTGGCTAAACCCACGACTAGAGGGTGGGAATGCTTTCCCGGCGATGGAACTGGCATTGGCTGCCTACCCTCCAGCCTGACGGAGAATGTTTGGGGCCCTACCTCCACCTTTTCCAAAGAATGGGAGGAGGACCCCAACATTGGTTGCGTCATGGCGCGGCACCACGCTAGCACCGCAGAAGCCCCAGATGTCTCCTCAGGGTGCAGGTGGGTAATGCCGAACACGTTGACCGCCGGCATCGAGCTCAGAAGTTCGTCCCTCAAGTCAGGGATCATGAAGAGCAGTTGGCAGTGGTCTGGGAAGGAGACGTGCTCGTCGTCGACTGTGTCGCAGGTCACCACCTTCAACAAACCCTCCAACATCTCGGGGGTGAGGTTGTTTAGAGCCAGCCAGCAACGATGATGGGAACTGGTGTAGTGTGAGGCCCCGTACTGACGTCCCCGGAGAGGGGTAGTGCAGCGGTGCAAGAAGTCAACCAGCACCATTAGGGAGGTCAAGCCTTTGTGCACCAGGGACCTGATCCTCCTCAATATTGCCGTGTACTCCTTCGTCAACCCCTGGAAAGCTTCCCAGATGATGGGATCAGAAGTCAGACCTTCAGAGGGCATCATCAGCACAGGATGGGCCTCGACCAACATGATCGCCCAATCTTCCCTCCAGGTCTTCCACTTGCCCCCTTTGAGCAAAGGGATTTTTGATCGGGAGGTCTTGTCCCAGTGCTGAAAGTAGTAGGCGCCCACCTGGGTAATCTCGCTCTTTCTGGTGGTCTTCATCACGAAGAAGAAGCAAAACATCTTCGATGTTGGCTTGCAACCCATGAACGCCTCACAAAAGTGGACGAACACAACGATCAAAGTGATAGAGTTATGTGATAGGTGGTGAAGCTGCAGCCCGTACTCCTCTAGCACTGCAAGGAAGAACCTCGACAACGGAATCCCAAGCCCTGCAGACAGTAGGTGGCAAAGAGGATAATCTCGTCTTCATGCAGGTCGTCAAGAGTGGGAGATCCGCAGCGGATCATCCACGCACACTCCGCCGCCAACCAGCCAAGAAGTCACCGCATCGACAACAGGTCATCGGCTGACTGGAAGCGAGTAAGAGGCAATGGGGAGGCCATTGGAGCAAGCGAAGGTGAGAGCTTTGGCTAAGGGGTGAAGGCTCGAGCGCACAAGGAAGAAGAAGAAAACTCAGGCTGTGGGATGTGAATAAGAACAGAACTGTCCCCTCTAACAATGGTTTCCTTTTCAATCACCCCCGCAATGCCTGAGTACTTTGTGCGTATCACAAAGGTTCTACCCACACCACTCAACGCACTACACCCATGACAATGGGCCCTAAGCCCCTTGCTAGAAGCACTGGCCCAGGCGGTCAGCCGCCTGAGAAAATAGCTGAAGCGGCTCCCATAAAGGCGGAGATAACAAAGTGTTATAGCTGCATCGGGAATCGTCACGGTTAAAGGCGCCGTAAAAGACAGATATACTACATCATGCAAAGATCCCATCGCCGTAGTCTATCAACCAGAGGAGGACGCGTGGCAACATTACCAAAAGCACCCACCGCTTTGGCTGTCCAAAACAGAATTCAAAGCACAGTGCGGGAAAACATAGAAAGGGCTCCACCTTTGGGCTCATCACCTCCCCCCCAGGTGGACCCAGGTCCCACTGTCGGTACCCTGCAGACGGGTGTTGACGGTTGTTATATACCACTTTCATCCATCAATGTAACTCAATTATGTGAAGGAATTGTCATTTCTTGCACACATCACCTTTCCATTTACCCTATTTCCACTTGTCCTTGGAGAAAATAGTGCACGTAGGGATTCTATGCAGAAATGAAGTGAAACAAGGGGATGGATCCTATAAAATATCATTCCAACCAATCAGGTAATGCCACATGGCACCACATGAATCAAATAGCCCACAAACAGAAGTATCCGAGGCCATCCAATGGTGTAGCACAAATATCAGTCAATGGGACCCACCTGTCAGTCACCTGGAGGAACCACATCGCAAAAGGGACCAAGACCAGGTCGGCGGACCCCTCTGGTTGGCCGACTAGGTCCCGGTGCCTTTCTGGGTCAAACTCCATGTGTTGGCTCCTCCCGTCTTGAACAAGTCATGGGTGACTGATTCGCGCGCTTTTGGTGGCGGGAACTGACCTTTCTCCATGCTATAAATAGGACCCCTCACTTCAACACACACCACTTGAGTATTCATCCTTTGTATTCACTACTCTCCATAGGTTTAGAGGAGTATAGGCTGTAGAGAGAAAAGTCTGTTGAAAGTGCATCTCGGCATCCCTTGTGAGTTTTGGTTGATTTATGAAAAGCAAATGAGATTCTTACCAAATTGTTGAGATGAGCGCAGGTTTTAATGAAATTATGAAGAAAGCGCAAAAAGAAGGGAGAATGAGGATCCATGTGGAAAAGAGCTCAAGAGTTGATCATTGTGTATGGAGTGTGTTGGAGAAACACACCCCAAGAGCTCAATCACAAGAAAACTCACTCACTGCACTAATTTATACAGGTCCGGACTAGTCCGATATATCCCAGACAAGTTCGATAATCCCTCTGTTCAAAATCGGACAAGTCCTCCTAGTGCGGACTTGTCTGCATAGCCCAGGTTTACACAGACTGGACTAGTCCGATATCACCATAGACTAGTCCGATATCTTTCTGACTAAAATTGGACTAGTCCTCCCAAGTGCGGACTAGTCCTCAGCACTTCATAGTTTTGCACGAAAATCGGACAAGTCCGATATCACCACGGACTAGTCTGCAACTCCGATATCAACATGAATTACTCTGAAAACCTTATGACTAAAATCGGACAAGTCCTCCAAGTGCGGACTTGTCCCCAAATTCACTAAAGGGTTCACCACAGCCGGACTAGTCCGATATTGACCGGACTAGTCCGAACATTTCCAGAGCCTAAATTAGACTAGTCCGCTCATTGCCGGACAAGTTCGATATTCCTAAGAACTTAGGGTTTCCTACACGCCGCACATCGGACAAGTCCGGACTCCACCACGGACTAGTCCGGACTCTCGAAACCCTAACAGTAACCTATGGAAACCTCCATATAAATAGATGTGCACGGTCCTACTTTCAACCCTCTCGACCCCCTGCCCCGTAACACCCTCCAAGAGCCTAGAAAACACGTCTCTCCACACAATCCAACCAAAGAAAGATCAAATTTGTGTGAATCAACTCTAGATCAAAGGAGAGACATGATTCTTCAAGTTTGAGCTCTTGGGTTTGATTCTCTAACACACTCCTGTTGCTTTATTGTAGATCTTACGAGTGTGTTCTTGGTGGTGTTTGATTTGTAATCTTGGGGAGCCCTCAACTTGTTAGAAGGTCCCTTGAACTTGGTGGTTTACCATTTGTGATAGTGGAAAAGAATTGGCTTTCGTGGTGATTCGACGAGGTTAGGGTCGGTGAAGACCTGGTCCTGTCGTGGGCTCCTCAACGTGGACGTAGGTTGCCTTTGTGGGAACCAAACCACGAGATAAAATCTTGTGTCAAACTTATTCTTAGTTTTTCATATCATATTCTAGGGTTTACTTGATCTTGTACATCTTACATTAAAACATTGAAATCAAATTTAGTTTGTGCTACACTTAATTTAATTGACTCAATACCTTCAAGTTACATACTATATTCCGCTGTGTACTGTGATTGTATTGAGATCAGTGATCTAACTTGATCAATCTAGTCCGCATGCACCGGACCAGTCCGCACACTACCAGACTAGTCCGATTTCTTGGTATTTGATCAAGTTGCTAAGTGTTGCAGGTTCCGACTAAAAATCAAAAAGGCCTATTCACCCCCCTCTAGGCCACATTCAATTAGTATCAGAGCAAGGCTCTTCAAGAGGAGACTAATTGATCGAATTGAAAATGTCGAACATGAAGGATGTGCACAAGAGCCTCAACCAAGAGAAGGTTGAAGATGAGAAGGCTCAAAAGCTGGAGAAACTCCTCGACGCCATCCAAGACTTCGAGGACGATGATGAGAAGACGCTTCAAATCAAGGCGCTCCTAAGGAAGAAAGCCCTCTCCAAAGGGAAAATAAAGATCGAGGACGAGAAGAAGAAGAAGGAGAGTAGTCACACCGACTACTCCCGATATCCTTTATACTACGATCGTTTAAATTCTAGCAATAGCCATTATTTGTCTATTCCTCTAGGAAAAGCCCCATACTTTGATGGCAATGATTACTCAATGTAGAGGCAAAACATGAAATGCATTTAATCTCACTTAACCCCATCTTGTGGCATTCAGTGTGCACAGGTATAAACATCTCGGACGACGATGAAGAGCTCACACCAAGCCAAAAGCAAGCAATTCATCGGAATGCTCAAGCTGCAGCGGTCATCACATTCTCACTAAGTCGGGACGAGTTCACCATGGTGGATGGACTCGATATTACAAAGGAAATATGGGACACATTGCAAACTGCACATGAAGGCGATCATCATGTGTGAGAGGCGAAGATCGAAATGATCGAAGGCGAAAGGAAGATTCACCATAGAAGAAGATGAGTCGCTACAAGACATGTACAACCGGTTAAAGACTCTCATCAACAAGGTTCGAGCATACAGAAGTAATAAGTGGAATGATCACGAGGTGGTGAAGCTCATCCTTAGAGCTTTCATGCCTCGCAATGTCACCCTATGCTCGATGATTAGAGAGAGTCCTGGGTAAAAGAAAATGACCCCGGACGAATTGCTTAGAAAGATCATCAACTTCGAAATGATGGAAAAGCAACCTAAACATGTCAAGGAGATTGTCGAACTCACCTCGGCAAAGAAGAAAGGGGTCGCCTAAAAATCCACTTGCAAGCCCTTGTCAAAAGAAGCTCGAGAGGTTCAAGATGAAGATGACAGTGATGATGAGAGCAGCGACATAGATCAGGAAGACATGATCCTCTTTGTGAAGAAATTCAAGAGAATGATGAAGAGAAGACAAGGGGGAAAATCATGTGAAGGAAAACTCAAAGAAAAGTCAAGACCAAAGTTGAGGCAGGCCTGATACAACTGTGGTGAATATGACCACTTTATAGTTGATTGCACTTATGAAGAAAACAAGAAGAAGACCAAGGAAACAAATCCTCAACCTAAGAAGTTCTTCAAGAAGAAAAAGCAAGATGGATAGGCACACCTAGGAAAGGAGTGGGACTCAAATGATGAGTCATCGTCCGAAGAGGAAGAGGAGATGGCTAGCATAGCCATCGACAAGACGACCGAGAAATGGACCCTCTTCCCCAACATTGGTGCGAGAAAGGACTATGACACATGCCTCATGGCGAGGGAAAGTAAAAGAAAGGTGACATCTAAATCTTCCTCCTCGCATTCTTACTCTAGTGATAGTGATGCCTATTGTGATAATGAAGATATGCTTGTTGGCCTAAATAAGAAAACTACTGCTAAAATAAAATTCTTAATGGATAACCTCGTTGATAAGGAGGAGCTCATTGATCAACAAGAAGAAATGATCATCCTTTAAAAGGAGGAGTATCTTAAGATCAAAAAGCTCCTTGAACTTGAAAAGGAGCGAAGCAAGTCACTTGAACTTGAGTTAGCTTCAAGCAAGGAGGCTTGCTTGAAGTTAAGTGACTTAAATGCTATCATCAAGGATGATCTTGTTAACTTAACCAAAGTTAACAAGATCCTTGAGGTACAAGTCTAGTCACACAAGAAAAGTGATCATTCATCCTCTTCAAGCTCACCTTATCAACCCTTAAAATCTGAAACCACTACCTGTTCATGTGCCAAGATTGATACCAGCTTGAAGAACAAGTCAACCTCGACCAAGGACAAGCATCCTTCCCGTATTGGCATATTCGACAAGGAGAAGGTCAAGTATGCACGCAGTGCATTCTGGGCCACAAGACCTCCTAACATCAAATATGGCATTGGGTATTCCTATGGTGAAAAGCAAAATGCTAGAAACCATAAGAATAACAAGGAGTGTATTGTCTTTGTGAAGGGAAACTCCTCTCAAGCTAGAAAGCATAACATTGTTGATAAGTCTAAGATAGTAAACGGCATATGAGCAACAATTACTATTTAGAACTTTTGATGCATCTTATATTCTTGTGAAAAATACTTTTGGTAAACCTTATGCTAAGTATGTTGGGCCACCCCATAGGAACACCAAGTCCCATGTGTGGGTGCCCAAACCTCTTGTAACTAACCTCAAAGGACCCAAGCAAGCTTGGGTACCCAAAACCAAGACATAATCTGTTTTTGCGGGCCTACTCCTCCGGTGGTGCAAAATGGGTGCTAGACAGTAGATGCACCAACCATATGACCGGAGAGCGAAGAATGTTTGTTGAATATGAAGCAAATGAGGATCCAAGCGAGGGCATCTATTTTGGAGACAATAGTCAAGGAAGGGTGCTCGATAACGGTAAAATTGCAATATCGCATCAACACACTCTTTCTCATGTTTTACATGTTGATTCTTTAGATTATAACCTTCTGTCCATATCTCAATTATGTGACAAGGGTTATAATTGCTTGTTCACTAATGAGGGTGTGATCATTTCTAGAAGGAGTGATGACTCGATTGCATTCAAGGGTGTGTTTAAGGGAAATCTTTATCTTGTTGACTTTAACAAAGATAAAGCCAAACTTGACACATGCTTGATTGCAAAGACCAATATGGGTTGGCTGTGGCATAGACGGCTAGCACATGTTGGTATGTGGAATCTTCAAAAACTCCTTAAGGGCAATCACGTCCGAGGTTTGAAGGTTGTTGTTTTTGAGAAAGACAGGCCTTGTAGCGCGTGCCAAGCCGGGAAGCAAGTAGGAGCACCTCATCCCGCGAAGAACGTCATGACAAGGAAAAGACCGCTCGAGCTACTTCACATGGATCTATTTGGTCCAATTGCTTACATAATAATCGGCAGTAACAAATATGGTTTAGTAATTGTTGATGACAGAAACACAAGGAACCCTCAAGAAGTTTCTCAAGCGTGCCCAAAACGAATTCTCGTTGACAAACAAGAACATACGGAGTGACAATGGCACGGAGTTCAAGAACACCCAAGTTGAGGAGTACCTAGACGAAGAGGGCATCAAGCATGAATTCTCAGCACCGTACTCAGCTCAACAAAATGGAGTGGCCGAGAGGAAGAACCGAAACCTCATAGAGATGGCGAGGACAATGCTTGATGAGTACAAAACATCGGATCAGTTTTGGGCAGAAGCGGTCAATACCGCTTGTCACATCATAAACCACCTCTATCTTCATCGCCTACTCAAGAAGACATCATATGAACTACTCGCTGGTAACAAGCCTAATATTTCATATTTTCGGGTTTTCGGTTCCAAATGCTATATCTTGAATAGGAAGCCTAGGACATCAAAGTTCGCTTCAAATTCCGATGAAGGTTTCTTGCTTGGCTATGATTCGAACTCGTACGCCTATCGTGTCTTCAACAAAGTCTCTGGACTAGTTGAAGTAGCACGTGGTGTAGTGTTCGATGAAACTAACAGCTGTCAAGAAGAGCAAGTTGATCAATGTGTGCTAATTAGAGAAGAAGCTCCATGTCAAGCGTTGAGAAGAATGGCGTTGGTCGATGTTCGACCACAAGCGCCACCTCCAAATGAAAATGAAGAAGATGAACCACAAGTGGAGGTAATGGATCAAGGGGCAGCTTCTACACAAGATCAACCTCAATAAGACGAAGATGACCAACAAATCAATGAGGGCAACCATCTAGGGGGAGAAGAAGATGACCATGAAGATTCAAGACCACAAGTGCCACACCCAAGAGTACACCAATACGTCCAAAGAGATCACCCAATTGACAACATAATCGGCGATATGCAAAAGGGAGTAACTACTAGATCTCAAATTGCTAATTTTTGTGAACATTACTCATTTGTGTCCTTTTTGGAACTGCGCGGGATTGAGGATGCATTGAAAGATCCAGACTGGGTGCTGACGATGCAAGAGGAACTAAACAACTTCAAACAGAACGAGGTGTGGGAACTCATCTAAAGACCCAAGTTCAACGTCGTCGGCACCAAATGGGTCTTCCGCAACAAACAAGATGAACACGGTGTGGTGAAAAGAAACACGGCTCGACTTGTGGCCCAAAGGTATTCACAAGTCGAAGGGTTAGATTTTGATGAAACCTTTGCTCCTGTAACTAGGCTTGAGTCTATTAGAATATTACTTGCATATGCTACTCACCATGATTTTATGCTCTATCAAATGGATGTGAAAAGCGCCTTCCTCAATGGACCAATCAAGGAGGAGGTGTACGTGGAGCAACCCCCCGGATTCGAAGATCAAGAGTTTCCCGATCATGTGTTCAAACTGCGTAAGGCTCTCTACGGTTTCAAACAAGATCCTAGAGCTTGGTATGAGTGTCATAGAGATTTATTAATCGAAAATGGCATTAAAATTGGCAAAGCTGATTATACATTATTCACGAAGCATTTTGATAATGATCTCTTTATTTGCCAAATTGATGTTGATGATATCATTTTTAGTTCAACTAACAAATCTTTCTGTGAATAATTTAGTAAGATTATGACAAATAGGTTTGTAATGTTATGATGGGAGAGCTAAAATACTTCTTAGGATTCCAAGTGAGGCAACAAAAGGAAGGTACGTTCATAAGCCAAATCAAGTATACTCAAGACATACTCAAGAAGTTTGGAATGGACAAGGTGAAACCTATAAATACTCCCATGGCAACAAATGGGCACTTGGATCTCAATGAAGATGGACCAAGCGTGGATCAAAAGGTATATCGCTCCGTGATTCGATCCCTACTTTACTTATGTGCATCTAGGCCTGATATTATGTTGAGTGTGTGTTTGTGTGCAAGATTTCAAGCCAATCTTAAGGAGTGTCATTTGACAGCCGTAAAAATAATCTTGTGGTATTTAGTTCATACACCCAACCTAGGCCTTTGGTATCCTAAAGGCTCCAAATTCAATCTCATTGGATACTCTGATGCAGATTATGACGGATATAAAGTTGATAGAAAAAGTACCTTCGGTACATGCCAATTTCTAGGTAGATCCCTAGTTTCTTGGTCCTCCAAGAAACAAAACTCCATTGCCTTATCCACGGCCGAAGCGGAGTATGTTGCAGCCGGCAGTTGTTGTACACAACTCCTTTGGATACGAAAAACTCTAAGGGATTACGGTTACAATATGAGCCGTATTCCACTCCTTTGTGATAATAAGAGTGCCATTAAAATTGCCCATAACCCCGTTGAGCACTTTAGGACCAAACAAATAGACATCTGACATCACTTTTTGAGAGACCACTCAATGAAAGGAGACATAGCCATCTCCCATGTCAACACCGAAAAACAACTAGCCGATATTTTCACAAAGCCACTTGATGAAAAACGCTTTTGTGAGCTCCAAAATGAACTAAATATCCTTGATGCTCGGCATGTGGCTTGAAAACTTGCATACCTGTATGGATTCTTCAAAATATGTTGATTGTGTTGTGAAAATCATCTCTCCTAATTTTCTCCGAAAAGCTATTTTAATTACTTGATCTTGGTGAATTATGGTTATTGCTTGATTGTTGAATGCTTACTGATCATATTCTTCAAGATTATTTGATTATTTTGGCCCCTATTTTCTTTATAAGTACCTTCTAATATATATGAATGGGCTATTCAATTCTGTTCTGGTGACCATGGACTAGTCTGTGGTTACCCGGACTAGTCCGCACAGTACAAACTAGTCAGCAGAGTGTCCGGTAGTCCGGACTAGTCCGACCAACCACGGACTAGTCCGGTTTTTTGAATCCATAATCCTAGCCGCCGCAAAACCTAATCTCCTTCACCCTCACAACTCACTGCACACTCTCTCTCATCGCTCAAGTGCTCCCAAGGCGATTTCCTTCGTTATCCATCAAATCCCTCCGAGTTTGGGTGGAAATCGAACTCCATTGCCAAGGGATTGAAGACCATGGACTTGTACGCACCTTCAACCCCTTCTTCGTCAAGAATCGAAGAATCTCGGTAAAATTCCCCCCAAACCCTAGAAACTTTGATTTCTTCCGTTTTGGATCAAATAGCTTAGTTCCTTTCAGCTAATACATGCTTCATTGCTGTATTACATCTTTCTTAAGCTAGTTTTGCATCGAGCAACACCATTTGTCTCATAGTTAGGGTTTAAGGTGTTGAACACCGGACTAGTCCGGTCCCTGTACGGACATGTCCGGTCCCTCCGGACTAGTCCGTACCAGAACACCGGACAAGTCCGATTTTCAACTGAATTCAACACTAATTTCCAACTACTCAATGCACTTCCTTGACATCAATTCTCATTCATACATTGTATAATCCCTTCTCAGGACAATGTCGAGCTCCAATGATGAAATCTCTGATTATGAGGCCGAGATGGACCAAGACTCCTTGCTTCGGTCCTCAAAGGCTAAGGGGAGAAGAGGCAAGAGCGTCCCTCCGAGCCGACACCTTCTCCACCTCAGGTGCCATGCAAGGTTCTTGTGAAGAAGCCTGCGTCCCAAGCAAAGGATGTGGCTGGCTCTAGCTTGGCGGCTCCTCGCCAAGCTAAGGGCAAAGGAAAGGAGATTGGCTCGGGCCCAATTAGCCCCCTTAAGATAGCAGCTCCGAGGCAAGGGAGTAGAGATCCCTCCGAGGAGAAGTTTAATGTCAAGGGAAGCGATACGGCTTCCAAACTCAGATTTGTGGACTGTTACAGCCGGTCAAAGAAGGCAACCGATGCCAGATTTTGGAGTAACTTCCACGCAAATTTCTATAGCTTTGTGTACCTCGCCATGAAGACTCCGGTTGTCCGCAAGCCAGTGGATTGACTGGAATCATTTTTAAAGGAAGAGTTGTGATGCCTATGATCAAGTAGTTGAGGCTACAGCTAGGCATGGACTGAAGGACCTGTTTGCCTTCAGATACAACTGGAATGATGAGATTATTGCTCAGTTCTATGCCACATGGGTCTTTGCTAGTGATGAGGAGGAAAGGGTGACTTGGATGACTCATGGATCCAAATACACCATAACTTATGATGAGTTTGTAAGACTGCTTCACCTAGAAGACACCGACAACAATGAGCTCAGTATCCACAACATTGGTGTATTGGGAAAGATAAGATGGACTTTCTTTATGATACAAGCCTGAAGTACAATCCTCCACCGACCAAGAACATGAAGCTTTTCTTCATGGTTCTTAATAGGGTGCTGAGGAAGACCATAGCACCAAAAGATGGGGATGCAGGAAGTGTGCAAGTGTACTTGAGGACCCTAATGAAGGTGATTAGCAGGAACCAAAAGTTTGATATCTTCGACTACATTTGGAATGACATGGTAAATATCTCCTGCACACCAAACTATTCCTATGGCTATGCGCCCTACCTCATGTTCATGATTGAGAATGTCACATGAATAGAGTTCGTGAAGGATGTGGATCACACTCCTTTGAGGCCCCAAAAGCCTTCCCAAGCCGCTGTCCAAGCTGCTCCATCTCCGGTGTCCAGTGAAGAGGCTCCATGGAGAGCTCAAAGAGATGCGAGGACTGCTCCCACCACTAGGCCCCCTCCTCAAAAAGGGTCCCCCAATGGCATTTTGAAGTACTTGGCAGCCATTTTTGGCTCCTGCAACAAAGCTGAAGTAAAGCTTCACAAGCTGAACAAGGCGAGGAAGGCCGACATGACATATGTCAAAGAGAATGTCAAGCATATTTGCTAGAAGCTGGAGATCGAACCCATTGGATCTCCCATTATCTCAGAAGACTCAGCTTCGAGCTTCAGTGATCTTCCTCCCTTGTCTCCCTTCGAGCTTGCCTACTTTGACGTTGGGGGCACTTCAAGTGGATCCGCTCCTCCTCCTCCTCCACAGCATGAAGATGAAGATGAAGATGAGGAAAGGACCGATAGTGAGGAATAAGCCACTATATCCCTCCTCTCCTTCTTTTTGGTGTCTTGATGCCAAAGGGGGAGATATTAAGGGGGTGTCACGAGGTCCTAGCTGTAGGTTGAGAGATGAGAGCTTCATTTGTGCATCTTTTCGTGTCTCTTTTGGGTTGTAAAACTTTAATTATGTTATATCTACTTTTAGTATTGTGGTGCGATGGAATGACTATGTTTATGCTTATGTTATGAAATTTGTGATAATGGTTTGAGATAATCTGTGATTTTGCTTTGGAATTGACATATATGCTTGACATTGGTATATCCATGTAAATAATTTCATTCTCATCACGATTATTGCTCACACTCACGTAGTTTTGCACCCCACCATAAAGAGTGCACATATGTCATATGTTTTAATTGCTCAATTTGTTCCAAGCTCATATGTGCACACTTTATGACAATATCAATTTTTATCATATTTTCTGAAATCTCAATTGGTTGTCACCAATCACCCAAAAGGGGGAGATTGAAAGTGCATCTAGACATCCCTTGTGGGTTTTGGTTGATTTATGACAAGCAAATGAGATCCTAACCAAATTGTTGAGATGAGCGCAGGTTTTAATGAAATTATGAAGAAAGCGCAAAAAGAAAGGAGAATGAGGATCTATATGGAAAAGAGCTCAAGAGCTGAAAAGATTAGATCATTGTGTATGGAGTGTGTTGGGGAAACACACCCTAATAGCTCAAGCACAAGAAAACTCACACTGCACAAATTTATACAGGTTCGAACTAGTTCGATAATACCATGGACTAGTCCGATATCTCTCTGTTCAAAATCGGACAAGTCCTCTGAGAGTAGACTTGTCTGCACAGCCCAAGTTTACACAGACTGGACTATTGTGATATACCATGGACTGGTCCGATATCTTTCTGACTAAAATTGGACTAGTCCTCCCCAGTGCGGACTAGTCCTCAACACTTTAGAGTTTTGCACGAAAATCGGACAAGTCTGATATTGTCGCGGACTAGTCAGATATCTTTCTGATCTAAATCGGACAAGTCCGATATATACATAGATTAGTCTGAAAACCTTTTGACTAATGTCGGACAAGTCCTCCAAGTGCGGACTTGGGTTCACCACGACCGGACTAGTCCAATATTGACCGGACTAGTCCGAACATTTCTAGAGACTAAATCGGACTAGTCCGCTCATTGCTGGACAAGTCTGATATTCCTGAGAACTTAGGGTTTCCTACATGCCACACACCGGACTAGTCTGGACTCCACCACGGACTAGTGCAGACTCTTGAAACCCTAACGGTAACCTATGGAAACCTCCATATAAATATATGTGCACGGTCCTACTTTCAACCCAACCCTCATTGGATGAAATGCACAAAATGATGATGGGGACCACTCCACAGAAGGTCCAACAAATAAGGAACCGCCAAAAGCCACCTGCTCCAACAATTAGTCCCGGTCAGCTTAGGAAAACTCTTAGCATGCAAACACATTGCTTAAGTAATCCTTGAGTGTTGTTATGCATGTTGTAAAATTGATAGATGTTTATTGTTAAACTCGTGATTCTATTGCCACTAATTTTCAAACATGGTGCATTTGGGTTCTACTGCCGCTAATTATAAAATGTGGCATTACGAATTTCTTGTCACGAATGATAAATTGTTGCAATAGGAAGTTATTGCCAATACGAATGACAAAACGTTGCAGTATAAACATTTGGCAACAACTCAAAAAATTTTGCATTAAAACACTATTCCACAGATAAGAAATCGTTGCAATACCAAACTATTCGCCACGGATGCGGAATCGTTGCAGTACCATACTAGTTCCAACGGATCTGAAATCGTTGCAATACGGTACTATTTGCCACGTTTGTGGACTCGTTACAATACCCAACTATTCGCCACGGATACAAAATCGTTGCAGTACCAGACTAGTTCCCACGGATCTGAAATCATTGCAATACGGTACTATTCGCCACGTTTGTTGACTCGTTGCACTAACCTACTATTTACCACGGATGTTAAACCGTTGCAGTATCATACTATTTGCCACGGATGTGAAATCGTTGCAATATGTTACTATTTGCCACGGCTGTGAAAATCGTTGCAATACTGTAGTATTTACCACGAATGTGAAAATCGTTGCAATCACATACTATTACCACGAATGTGAAAATCGTTGCAATCGCGTACTATTACCACGAACGTGAAATCGTTGCAATACAATGCTATTCGTTGCAATACGTTAAATCATCGCAATACGGTAAACCATTGCAATAACATACTATTTGCCACGAATGTGAAATCGTTACAATACCGTACTATTGCCACACCTGTGAAATCGTTGCAATACAATGCTATTCGTTGCAATACGTTAAATCGTCACAATATGCTAAACTATTGCAATAACATACTATTTGCCACGAATATGAAATCATTACAATACCGTATTATTGCCACGCCTGTGAAATCGTTGCAACCACATACAATTACCACAAATGTGAAATCGTTGCAATACCATGCTGTTTGTTGCAATACGTTAAATCGTCGCAATACGCTAAATCGTTGTAACAACATACTATTTGACACAAATATGAAATCGTTGCAATACCAAACTATTTGCCACGATCGTGAACCCGTTGCAATACTGTACAATTCATTGCGATACGTTAAATCATCGCAATACATAAAACTGTTGCAATAGCGTCCTATTTGCCACCGATGTAAAATCGTTGCAATACCATACTATTCACCACGGATGCCAAGGCATCGCAAATAACCTATCGCCGCGGGGATTATTACGACGATTCGTAAAAACTATCGCCATGCTCTTTTTTGTTGCAACAACGACCTATTGCTACAAAAAATGACCTATTGCGACGAATTTTTTTGTTGCGATAAACCGGAATCCTTGCAGTGCCCCCTGTGCCGTCACACCCTCCAAGAGCCTAGAAAACACGTCTCTCCACACAATCCAACCAAAGAAATATCAAATTTGTGTAGATCAACTCTAGATCAAAGGAGAGACACGATTCTTCAAGTTTGAACTCTTAGGTTTGATTCTCTAACACACTCATGTTGCTTTATTGTAGATCTTAGGAGTATGTTTTTGGTGGTTTTCGATTTGTTGTCTTGGGGAGCCCTAAACTAGTGAGATGATCCCTCGAACTTGGTGATTTACCCTTTGTGATAGTGGAAGAGAATTGGCCTTTGTGGCGATTCGATGAGGTTAGGGTCGGTGAAGACCCGGTCCTTTCGTGGGCTCCTCAACGTGGACGTAGGTTGCCTTTGTGAGAACCGAACCACGAGATAAAATCTTGTATCAAACTTGTTCTTAGTTTTTCGTATTATATTCTAGGATTTACTTCATCTTGTACATCTTACGTTAAAACATTGAAATCAAAGTTAGTTTATGCTACCCTCAATTTCATTGACTCAATACCTTCAAGTTACATACTATATTCCGTTGCGTACTGTGCTTGTATTGAGATCATTGATCTAACTTGATCAATCTAGTCCGCACGCACCGGACTAGTCTGCACACTACCGGACTAGTCCGATTTCTTGGTATTTGATCAAGTTGCTAAGTGTTGCACCTTCCAACTAAAAATCAAAAAGGCCTATTCACCCCCCCCCCCTATAGGCCACATTCATCTCTAGTCCATAGTCCAAGTAGAACAGGAGTAGAAGGAGTCTCTTCCCAATTTGGAAAGGTATGTCTCCCATATTCCTATTTGTATTTGTGCATTATTCACAATAAAGATGATATCTTTAGTCTTCATTTCTTCATATACTTGGATGAAGCATTTCTTGTTTCATCGTGGATTCCATGCATGCGGTAGGAATAGTATTTATGATTGTGCTATACCATTCTCATTACGTTATCATAAACACTATAAACCTCCACTGTAGTCTAATTAGCTATGATATGATTATGTAAACATGAATCACTTATGCTATGAATTAACATTGGTTCAACGATGATTTAGTTCATTGCCTTAGGATGGCTTGTGCCTAGGATCTTAAGGTAATTACTTAATATTCTAGCATGGTGCTAGGATAGAGAATAGCGTTGAATGTCTCGTAGAACCATAGATTGAAGAGGTAGGCAGTAGGTGGTGACAACCCTATCTGTCCTTTGTAATCCTCCACGTTCGGCTATACCACAGGCTCTTGGCGAGAGTCGCCTAGTGTTGCTAGGGGTAAACCCGTGCCCAATGTGTTAATCCTCTTAGCATGAGAATTCATAATTAATATGATCATTAGTAACTAACTTAGGCTATGTATATGTACATTAGAAGCATAGGAGGAGTATCTACCTAACTCTTAGCCTAGTTCCTCTATTACCTCATTTATCCCATTAGGATATAATGCTCTTATGTGTGTCACACTACCTCAACTTATCATTTAACCCGTCCCTGCTAAGACCCTACCTAGGCCAACCTAAATTTTCCACTCTATGATTGTTTTACTTCCATATAGCCTTCCTTTGGAAAAATATAAATGACACCCTTTGGAAATACTCTTTAAAGGGGAAATGATACATCGATAGTTTCCATGCGCTTGTGGACGTTCAGTTGAGAATTAAAACCTACCAACAAACATTTCTAGCACCACTGCTAGGGATGAATTGTTAGTAGTGCGCAGGAAATATCAACAAGCATTTTTGGCGCCATTGCCGGGGAAGGCAGCCGAAGTATTGCATGATTGAGTGAATAGGATAGGACCATGGTAGGCTTTAGTAGGATGACCCTTCTTTGTTTGCACATTCTATGTGAAAACAGGGTATTGTATGTCTAGTTTCCGCTTGCCAGAAAACTTTGTTGAAGATCCCTAATTCCTTCTGAGAAGATCGACCTCATGTCGTAACCCCTCAGAAGCTTCGAGCAGCAAAGCAAGCTAGCACAACCGCACCAACAACCGAAACACAAATGGCTCAGAAGACCCTTTGTGAGTTTTCAGCTCCCTCTGCTAACAATGTGCATGTCGGGCCCACTGTTAACACAGGAGACGTGAACTTCGAAATCAAGACTGGCCTAATCACTATAGTGCAAGCCAACCCATTTTGTGGGAAGGCTAACGAGGATGCAAGTGCTCACTACAATAGTTCCTTGAGATCTGCAGCACTTTTAAGATAAAGGACGTACCTCCTCATGTTGTCCGTCTTAGGCTGTTCCCATTCTCTCTTCTTGGGAGAGCAAAACAGTGGTTGTACGCAAACCGAAGTGCTATAAACACTTGGGAGAAATGTTCTATGACATTCCTCGCCAAGTTTTTCCCATTGGGCAAGACCAATGCCCTACGTGGAAGAATTCTCAACTTCCAACAAGATGCCAAGAAATCTATTCCCAAGGCTTGGGAAAGACTGCAGGAGTATATCCTAGCCTGTCCTCACCATGGGATGGATGACTAGCTCATCATTCAATACTTTTACAATGGGCTGATCCCTTCCGCCCGTGACCATGTTGATGCTGCTGTTGGAGGAGCCTTCTTCTCACTAACGGTGCCCAAAGCCAAAGATTTGATTGAGACGATGGTGTCAAACATGGGTTGGAGCGATGAGCGTCTCCATACCCGCCAGCGAGGCATGTACACCTTGAAGGAGGTGGACATGATCGTTGCTAAATTGGACCTCCTTATGAAGAAAATTGATGGACAAGGCAATGGCGAAGTATGCGGCAATGCCTATGCCTTAGACTCTCACATCACTTGTGAAGTTTATGGCAACACGGGCCATTTGGGCAATGACTGCTGAGAAACTTGTGAGGATGCCTTATATGTTGCCAACAATGGAAACAACAATGGCTATCGTCCAGGAGGTCAAGGGTGGGGACAACCACACCCATTCTTTCAAGGAGGGTACCACAACAATGGCAACAATTGAAATCAACCCAACTTGAGAGAACTTGCCATTGGCCAGCTAAAGATCAATGAGGCTATATCCAAGAAGCTGTCGGCCAATGATAAGACCCTAGAACACATTAATGCCAAGATTAAGGACTATCTTTAGCCTTTAAGAATCAATTGAGCTTCGAGAAGATGTTGAAAACTCAATTGGCTCAACTGGCTGCAGTTGTTCCTCCAATGGAGAAAGTAAGTTTGGTAGCTACAAAAGGTGGCAAGACCACTCGTGACCCACCGTATCCTACACAAGAGAAGAGGACAACTACAAAGGAGGATGATGTCCTAGTTGGCATAAGTGAACCACTCAGTGAGAGAATGTCCAAACACTTTGAGGACACCAACTTTTTGCCATTCCCTCACAGGTAAAGGAAGCCAACAGTGGATGAGCAATTCAAGCGCTTTGTTGAGATCATCCAGAAAATCCACATCAATGTGCCCTTGATCGATGCGATGTAAGTACCCACTTATGCCCGCTATCTTAAGGACATATTTAATAACAAGCGGCCATTGCCCACCACTGAGGTTTTCAAGCTTATGGAAGACTGCAACGCAACCATCCTCAATAGGCTTCCAGAAAAGAAGAAGGACCCTGGATGTCCTACAATCTCATGTTCAATTGGGGCACACCACTTCGACAAGGCCCTTTGTGACCTTGGAGCAAGTGTGAGTGTGATGCCCAAGGTGGTTTTCGACCAGCTGAACTTCATAGAACTCACTCCAACACCAATGCAGCTCCAGCTGGCTGATTCTTCAGTCCATTATCCGATGAGTATTTCCAAAGATGTCCCGGTGAAAATCCGGAACTGCTGCATACTCGTAGATTTCGTGGTGCTCGACATGGAGGTCGAGAAGGACACGTCGCCCATTCTTGGGCGCTCATTCCTAAGCACCGCGAAGGCTCGCATAGATGTGGGAGCTGGAGAAATCCACTTCCATATCAATGGCAAGGAGGAAAAGTTTAACTTTCGCCCAAAGTTGGAGCAATGCTCCATAATCCGTATAGTGTATGGGTCGAATGTTAAACACATTCAAGAGGTCAAAATCACACCTCCAAAGGTGGACCCACTCATTGCATTCATGAGGAATTTGATCTATGCGTAAAACCCGTCTTATCATCCACGCCGACACCCCAAGAAGACAGAGAAGTTCGGGCCTCCCTAAAGGCCCAAGTCCACCAAGCCGCTAAAGAAGGTATGGTGGAAGAAGCAAGACAAGCCGTCCGAGCCCATCCCTTCAGGCCCGGATTTCATGAAATGAAGGACGAATGTCCATCTCATCGCGTGGTGGTGAGACCTAGCCAATAGGTTAAATTGGTAGCTATCCTTTTCTTTATTTTTCCCTTCTCCTTATTTGGATTTCCCCATTTAGCGTGATTCTCCCACTGCATATTTGATTTTCTTAGTAAGTTGAGAATCTTATATTCTCAACTATCATTTTTATTTCTTCATTTTTCACAAAAAGAAAATTGTTGGGTTTTTAAAAAATAATTTTTATTTGAAAAACAATTTTTCCGAGCTGCAAAAGTGGTATTTCACCAACGTGTTGATCCCATAGCCATTGGGGAGTCACCTGCCAAAAGGGAGAACAGGGGGGCCCACCTGTCAGGTTGGCCGACCCCCCTGTTCGGCCGACTAAGGTAAAGAGCCATTTTGGATCTCTCTCCTCCAATGGCTACATTTGGTGCCCTTGTGACCGTTGGGGATTGCACATTATAAATGGCGATCATGAGGAGCTCTTCTCTTCACACCTCACCTCATTTCATACATCCCCAAAGTCACTCTTGCTCAAATTGTTTTTTCTTTCTCTTCATTGAAGCGCTCTTGCTCAAAATCCAACTCAAAAATATTTGCTTTTGATTGCGTTTGCAATTTGCTCTCAAGTTCTTCAAGGGAAAATTCGTCGGGTTTTTTTTCACTAGCATCACCTTTTTTGAGTTTTTGTCTTGTTGTGTTCTTGTTTGTTGTGGCCACAAAAGGAATGAAAAGGTTGTTTGGAAAAAGTAAGGAGGTTACAAGCTCAAGCCATGGCGGAGACTCAAGTGCACGCCCCTCTTCTGTTGCTACACCAAGTTCACGAAGGAGGAGTGTAGAAGAGGACACTCCCATGGGTGAGAGGAGCAACCCTCACCAACTTCTTCATGACAACGACCTCGACATCCAAAGTGAAGTTGAATATCAAGCACACAAGCTCCTCCAAGATCATGAGTTTTCTCATACGAAAGCTTATGATCCAGATTTGATCTCCAAAATAGGTATGGATTCTGAATTCTTTTCCATTTGGCATGCACTAGGATGGGAAAATTTTGCTCACATAGAGGAAGGTTCACGCCTTCTCTCCATACAATTCCTTTGCACACTCAAAATAGGATTAGACAATATTACTTTTAGATTATTTCAAAAAAAGTACAACATCCTATGGAAAGAATTATGTGAAATCCTAGTCTTCCATAAATGTTGTTTGCTAGATTTACACACTTTGCCTAAGTTTAAGAAACAAAGTTTTTCGCAAGATTTAACTTGTGAGGTCAGATGTAATGCACATAGAAATAGCCACTTGCACAACCCCACTTTACGCTTCATGCATAGATGGGTGACTATGACTATGTTCCCTAGAGGAGATGTCAGGATAGTGCGTGACGATGAGCTGAAAATATTATTTGCCATGATTAAAAGGATAAAAGTTGCTCCAGTTATTGCCATGATGACACAATGGTTAGATTACATTCCAAGGGTAGGGCCAATTGAATGTACTTCATTGACTACCCGTTGCTACTAGGTTAGGAGCACTAGAATACTTTTCATTTTAGTATATTGAAAATGAAAGGGAATTGATTGATGAAGAATATTTAGTGCAAGGACATACCCTTAAGCATGATCAAGATGGCTCTTTGATATTGTATTATCTCGGCTTTGTCAATGAAATTTGGTTACCTAACCCGGATTTATATTTGTACAAATGTCGGAGGCTAACCATTGACCTACTTCCCATTGAGGAAGCCGGAAGAAGTAATGTCTCTGGCAGGGTAACTAGAAGCCGTACAAGGAGAGCAGCCATGCACCCGACAACCTTCACGGTCCATGGGTACGAAGAGGAAGAGAACTCAATGGGTGATGCACTGGATAGACTCAACCTCCTTCGTATGAGACCAAAGGTCCGTCTTGGCATGGATGCCTGGTGCTACATGAGAAACACCACTATCCACTTCAAGCTCTAGCAGCTTGCCTGCAACATCTATGAGAAGATGTCATTCCACTTGGGCTAGAAGTCATCGTGACTATAGCAAAGGAATGACGGACCTCTCTAAACGTATGGAGGAGCTTGAAGTAAGGACGGGTGACATCTACAACACTCTCCAAGGGCATGTACAAGGTACCTAAGACTGGCAACAACCCATGGAAACTCAATTCACCAACCTCAACTTCACGCTACAACAACAACAAGCTGATCTCGCGGCATACTTCCGTCGTCAAGGGTTCAACCCTCGACACGGAGGTGAGTGAAGAACAAGCTTGGGGGAGGACCCCCACTTGAGGTAAATTGTATCAACCCCTTTGCATATTTTTTCCACATCATCCACCTTACATTTAAAAAAATATTAATAGGATTGATTTTATTTTCAATAAAATAAAAGATGTGCGGTAAGAATGATTTGGAATTCACATAGATGAAATGATAAATAGTTGCTCTGTTTTAATTTTCCTAAGTCTCTAGTTTAGAACTTACTACTCTCCAACATATTGCTCTCATAGGCTATAATTACTTTTGCCTTGATTTGGAAATTGCGGGTAGCAAAAGCTTAATCCATTCTAATTTGTTGTGAGATATGATATAGTGATAGGGCTGCTATTCCTAGTTTGACAAGTGAAACTTATATTTCTGAAGAAATTCTAAAAAGATTAAGTTATCCTCGTTTGATTGGAAATATCCACCAAAGCCATATGATACATTACATTGATAGACCTTATGCATATGCTATTTGCTTTCACATTGAGCTTTGTCAAACTAGTATAGACCTATGTGAGATTTCTTTCATTACTTTTTGAATTCCAGACTTCACTTGCACATGCTATACTTATACACTAGAGGTAAGCAAATTTTTATCATACCACCATTCCACAATAAAAGGAGAAACTCCATAACATTAATTCTTAGTACTCTCTCCAAAATTCATTGCATAAAAGGGAGTAGAAGACATGGCTACAAGAAAAAGAATGCTTACATCATAAGCATAAAAAAAGAGTAGCCATGTTTCATCCCTACAAAACAAGAGAGTCCATTAAAAAAGGAGTCATCTCAAAATATTCACATCCACTCCATTCCATCACACATGCACAAGTCTTGAATCAAATTGTTTTGAAATTGATTCTCCTAAGGCTTGCTCTTTTGACATAGCAATATTATTTGTTGCAAATATACCTACTATATTCCTTACCAAGCTCCACATACAAGCCTTATGTAGAGGTAGGATGAATTTAAGCACAATGCCTTGGTGAGGACATATTTCCACTACACAAAAAGGAGAGACTTGAGAGAATCAAATTGAGATACTTAAAATCTGAATTGAAATCTCCGGAATTTGAGTGGAACTTGATTTCTAGGGTATGTGTGCTCCAATTGCTGTTCTATCTTTCAACCACCCATGAATAGGATAAGGCATAAGCCCCATAATGCCTTAGGATGGGTGAAGTACCATGGCAATTTTTGCAATACTAGGTAGAGTATTTTGTTGTGCACATGGTACTTTTGAAAAATAGGACATAGTAGCTACTCATGATCATCAACCTAAAGTCTTGACTTTGCTCGGGGCGAGCAAAGGATAAGCTTGGGGGAGTTTGTTGACAGCTGTTATATACCTGTTTCATCCGTCAATATAACTCAATTATATGAAGGAATTGTCATTTCTTGCACACATCACCTTTCTATTTAACCTATTTCCACTTGTCCTTGTAGAAAGTGGTGCATGCAGGGATTCTATGCAGAAATGAAGTGAGACAAGGGGATGGATTGTAGGATCGAAGAGCACGTGAAAAGCTACCAGAGGGGGGTGAATGGTAGATTTAAAAATCTTACGCAGCGGAAACAATTTAAACCTCATCCCCTTCGGCAGAAAAACGATATGTTAAGGAAATCCTGTGTGAGACTAATCTAAATGTGTTTCATCGTGACAAAAGTGATGGATATCAGAGAGAATCAAGTCTCGAAGACAACACAAAAGGAATCACTCAAATCCGTCGAGAAAAACTCCAGTTATGATCGAAAGATCAAACAATGGTCAATCTGCCCTACCCGAGAAAAAGAGGAACAGCCCCAAAGTCATGTACCACGAGCCTGGGCTCCCTCGCTTATATAACCAGCTCGAAAGCCAACTCAACTCGGATCAGGAACCTAATCCTACCCTGTTCACGAATCGTAACTTTCCATAACTGCTTAGGATTCTTCTATACGCAGGTAGAAGCAATCTTAAGACTTCCTAACACCTTAGGAACGTATCCCACATTCCTAAACAACTCAAATTCGTGACCCACACGAAATCCTATCATAACCAACTCAAATCTTTCCATATTTGAGTCAAACCCGACTCAGCCGCAGCCTGAGTCCATAACCTAGTCAGTTGGACCTTTCTGACCAACTCTTTACGTCCACATCTCTTCATCACGTCTCGGAACCATGTAGCCACGTCCATGCACTCCTTGCACACGTGCAAACATCTTCTAATGACGTCCACAATACCTTCATATGCATTGTTCTTGATTCAATCATGCTGCGCAACCTCCTGATCAGCTCAACCACAATTCCTCCTGAATTTGGTTGTTGGAACCTCATCTCCTCCCTGAGACTAGTCCAATGGATCCCCTCACCAGCCATATCTTGAACTCAAGAAACACCTGCACATGAATAAACAACCAATCCATACGAGCCCAAGTCCTCGACTTGACTCAAGTTAGTTCCGAACACAACACCTTACGTGAGAACCTCACATAAGCATGTTGCAAAACCACAGTAATCATGATATCATCCATATCATCCAAAACACACCAAAAACTTAGCAAATGAATACTAAGCAATCTTTCCAACAATGTAAAGCACGTACGAAACATTACAAATGAAAAGCAGAAGCACTACGGTCAAGTTCTAGACCTTGCAAGAGCAACCCGGACCTTGAGCCGGAGCTAAAAAAAGCTAGTAGAACCTAGCGCCGGAGCTTACCAAAACTAGTACAACCAAGCTCCCGCCGGAGCTTACAAAACTAGCAGGACCTAGCGCCGGAGCTAACCAGAACTAGTCGGAACTAGTAATCCCAAAAGACGGAGCTAGAAAAATCAACTTCGTAGCTTAGCAAAAACACGGTGGAGCTATCAAAAACATGTCGGAGCTATCAAAGACATGCCGGAGCTAAAGACAAAACTTCACCGGTGCTGACCAAAGCTAGTCGGACCTTGATAAAAAGGTGTTTTGGTGAAATTCAAGAACTTTTATCATCAAAGCCAAGTGTATTCACTACAAGCCAATGTATTCAGCACACATAGGTCTTACAATCCCCCCCCTTGATGAATGCATTGGCAACACCATTTTGGCAACACCATTTAAAATTCGAATTGGCTTATTCACATAAAAGTTTTGAAAGCAATTTCTCCCCCTTTGTAAATCAAAAGAGAAAAATTATCCCATATTATCTCTCCCCCTTTATTATCTCTCCTTATGCACATATTCTCTTTCTCTTCATGCTTATCTCTCCCCCTTTGATAATGTATTTAGCAAGTCATGAGCATATAAACAAATTATCTCTCCTCCTTTAGTTGTTATGAGCATATTATAACATATACATATAAACAAAGCTCATCCAAGTCATACTGTCAAGTACCTTACATTATCACATCAATGAAATACATAAAGTAGTGTAAGCCATGCTAGAGATCAAATGTAATTTTCAATTTAAGTAAGTCATGATCTCACAAACTTAACTATTTCAAAACCTGAAAGCATGACACTAGTTGCTGCATTTTATTATTTTTCAAAGCATAAATTTAGATCATATGATATTTGCAAGAGATTATATGCGCATCTGCCTTATTCTAACCAACCAAGCCAAGCCTATGTCATTTGACAATCAGAAGCTTAAGGACATGGTTTTAGTCATACACAACTTCTTCCAAGTTCATATCTAAGTGCAATGATAAGCTATCTCAAAAGAAGAAGTGCGATATATGCATATTCTCTTGATATTTTCTCAATTTATATTTGTTCATAAAAAACTCAACATGTGAGTTGATTACTTGATTAATTATTTATGATTAAAAGCACTTGTGAACATGTAACAAGTTCAAAACAGCAAGAAAGTTCAACCATGACCAGTTTTAGTGTAAGTAATTATTCCAATTACTAGACATGGCAAAAACTACAAAATGTATAACACGAGTAATGTAGTAAGAACTTTCAGCATGTAAAAGGAATCACAAAGTAATATATGTATGAAATACTATGCTCATATTATTTTTATTTCAGATTTACACATAGACTTCCCAAGTTTCAAAACTCCCCCTCAATTTAAGCCATGAGGATGCATAACCCCTATTTCACTACGAATGTAACAAAAATGAGTGAAATCCAAAGGTTTTGTAAAAATGTCAGCCAATTGTTGTTCGGTATCTACATGGTGAAGCACAATGTTTCCTTTTTCAACATTATCTCGGAGAAAGGGATACCTAATGTCAATGTGCTTAGTTCTAGAATGTTGCATGGGGTTTTTAGCAATGCAAATGGCACTAGTGTTATCACAGAACAGTGGAACACTATCTAGATCAACCCCATAGTCCTTAAGTGTTTGAACAATCTAAAGAATTTGTGAGCAAGCACTAGCAGCAGCTACATATTCAGATTCGGCTGTGGATTGTGCAACTGAATTTTGTTTTCTAGAGGACCAAGCAACAAGAGAATTACCAAGAAAATGAAAAGCACCAGAAGTGCTTTTCCTATCAATCCTACAACCCCCAAAATCAGCATCCAAAAAAGCTTTCAAAGTAACGGTTGAGGAAGAAGGAAGAAAAATGCCAAATTCTTGGGTTCCATGTAAGTACATGAGAATCCTTTTGACGGCTTGACGATGTGAAACACGTGGGGAAGCTTGAAACCGTGCACAAAGACATACGCTGAATTATATGTCCGGTCTTGATGCCGTGAGGTACAAAAGTGATCCGATCATGCTTCTATATTCTTTTTGATTCACAGATTCACCATCTTGATCAAGTTCAAGTGTTGTTGCTGTTCCCATTGGTGTCCGAAGAGGCTTGCTTTTGTCCATGTTGAAGCGCCTTAGGAGGTCTTTGGTACACTTCGTTGATGCACAAAGGTACCCTCCTTGGTTTGCTTGATTTGCAGCCCAAAAGTAAGTGAGTTCACACATCATACTCATTTCAAATTCGGAACTCATCATTGCTGAAAACTTGGACGCAAGATCATAGAAGCACCACCAAAGATAATATCATCCACATACACTTGAACGAATAATGAGTCATTGCCATGCTTAAGCACAAAAAGAGTTTTATCAACCTTGCCCATGGTAAACCCCTTTTCAAGTAAGAATGTTTTTAACCTATCATACCATGCTCTAGGGGCTTGTTTGAGACCGTATAAGGCTTTGGACAGTTTGTAAACATGATTAGGAAAATCTGGATTTTCAAAACTCGGTGGTTGTTTGACATAAACCTCCTCATCTATGTAGCCATTAAGAAAAGCACTTTTAACATCCATTTGATATAGCTTAAAACCTTTAGATGCTGCAAAAGCTAACAAAATTCTTATGGCTTCTAATCCAGTGACAGGAGCAAAAGTTTCATCAAAATCTAGACCTTCAACTTGAGTGAAACCTTGAGCAGCCAACCTAGCCAATTCCTAAAAACAACCCCATCCTCACTTTGTTTATTTTTAAATACCCATTTAGTTCCAATTAAAGTGTGACCTTGAGGTGGAGGTACAAGTTTCCAAACATTATTTCTTTCAATATTTTCTAACTCTTCTTGCATGTCAATAATCCAAGATTCATTAGTGAGTGTGTGTGATATATCATTGGGTTCAAAAGAAGCAACAAAAGCAGAATGAGCATGAGAGTTTGGATCGCAAAACCTGGACCGTGTGACTCGTTCGTGCAAGCTTCCAATCATCTGTTGTGGGGGATGATCTTTGTAAAACCGTAGGGGAACAGATGTCTCACAAGCTTCTTCTTCTTCATGTTCATCACAAATCGATGAGCTTGTGGCTTGAGGATTATTTGAATCAGCATTGATGGTTGTCGGTGCTGGTTGAGAATTAACATCCGGAGCTAAACCAAAGTCTTTAGCTGCTGAATTTTCTGGCAGCAACTCCAATTCTTCCTCATCTTCAATGAAAATGCTCTCCCCCATTTACCTCCAAAGGATTGAACACGTGAAGGTCCTACGGTGTCAAGATGCAAAAAGTTGACATGGTTCAGTTGTCATGATCATTGTGAGAGGTGTATGTGAACCTGCAACCATCTTAGCATGTCTACAAGAAGAGCACACAATTTCTTTGTCCCCTTTAAGCTTAGGCAGCCCACGTATGCGACCAAGAGCACTAACACGCGTTAGGTGATCAAGGCCTACGTGACCAAGTCTACGATGCCAAAAATAAGTCCTTTGAATCATTAGCAACTAGACACCTATGCTTAGAGGAAGACATATCAAAATCAGCTTTAAAAACTCTTCCAAACCGAGACATGTTAAAAATAAGCTCACTATTTGAACCTACAACTTTGCAGCAGTTTTTATTGAAAATAATTTCTAGATTTTCATCTAGCAATTGTGCAACAGAAAGCAAGTTGTATTTCAAATTTTTGACAAGTGCCACATCCTTCAAAGTGTAGTGGTCATTTACTCTAACTGAACCCTTAGCAATTATAGGAGTTGAAGAATTATCGGCAAAATTAACATTCTCTACACGTGACACAAAAGAGAGGGAGGAGAACCAATCTTTGTTACCGGTCATGTGGCGTGAGCAACATGAATCCACAATCCAAATGTTCTCCTTCCTCAACGTGTAACCTACATAAAAGCACAATATGTCGATGACTCAATACTGGGGTTAGTCAAAAGGCATTTAGGAATCCAGTACTGAGTCACGAGACGTGCAGCAGGAAAAACACGCGAAAGCTGAGACAAAACAACAGGTTTATGAGTCAAAGTTTGAGATTTTTTATTCTTGACTACTGACCTATAAGGTGTTACTTGTGTAGCACAAAAATCAGTAGCTCCGGAGCCAAAAACAGAAGGTCCGGAGGTAAACTTTGAATGTTTTTGACTCAAAACAGCAGGTTGTACATTCAGTCCAATGTGTGCAGCAAATTTTGCACGAAAGTTATGAGATCTAGCAACCATTCTTTCCCTTTTCTATTGTTTAGCTAGTCTATAACAAAAATTTATGACATGACCAACTCTACCACAGAAGGTACAATGAAATTTAACTTTGTGTTCATGTCTAGATGAGCAAGCAATATTTTTATTTGAAACCAAATGAGGCAACACTCCTGCAAATTTGAAAACCACTGCTTTTTGTTTAGGAACTGTTTGAATCAAACCACTTCCTAATGACTTTACAATTTTAGGTGGATGTGCCTTAGCATGAGCATGAGAATCAAAACCTAAACCAGTTTTATCATTGCAAGACTTGGAAGAATTCAGCAGTAAGTTTAGGTTCTTATTCCCATTACAAAACCGATCTAATGTCCTATGCATGTCATCAAATTTATTGGACAGATCAAGGCAATTTTCACATGAAGTTTGTCATTTTAGTTTGCAATTTGAACAAAATTTAACTTCATGAGAACGTAAAGCATTGTTCAATATAGAAATTTCATTCATAGCATCCTGTAGTTTCTTATCAAGATCATCACAAGTAGAACAATGCAAATCAACTGTAGAACAGCTAGCATCTTTCAAGTTTTTATCATTAAGTGCAGCAAGCTCTTTGTTCTTTTCAATTTCTAACTCAAGTTTATCAAGTGTGGAGGTGTGCGCACTTCTTAATGAGGACAATTGTTCATATATTAAATCACATGAGGAACATGCATCATCACTAGGAATCAAAGTTTTTAAACGGTTGATTTCAGATTCTAGTGATTCAATTTTAGCAGCATTATCCCTAAGCTTTTTGTCCTTTTTCTTAACAATAATAGTGGCACGAGAAATAACATCACACATTTCTTCGCAAGTAGGACATACCTCTTCATTGTCGCTGTTGTGTTCTGCCTCCTCCATACTTGATCTTGACTTGCCTGCCATGAAGCACAAGTTTGCCAAATCATCTTCATCTTCATCACTTCCAATGTCCACGTCGCTTGAACTGAACTCTTGAAGCGCGGTGATGAAACTGTTGATCATCTTGCGTCCTATGGTACCTTTCTTCTTGTTGTTGAAATTTCCATAGGAGGTCCGAACCTTGCTTTGTTTTTCTTCCTGGGTGGTCGGACCTGAATGGTTAGGGCATTCTGTACGAAAGTGTCCTGTTTTACCACATTCAAAACAGCATTGAGGTCCGGAGCTTCCTCTCCTTCTAGTTCTCACATTTTGCAATGCTTTTGAGAATCTAGTAGAGATGAGTGCCAACTCCTCTTCTGGAAATTCTTCGATCTGCTCCACGGTTAGTGAGGACAACAAAGCAAGAGTATTGCAAGATGATGATTGGCCAGAGCTAGACATATCACGTTGTGAAACAAATGCAATAGACTTATTGGGGTTCTTACGTGAGATTATGTCAATTTCATGAGTTTTTAACTTGGAATATAGCACATCTAAAGTAAGTGAACTCATGATAGTAGATTCACGAATAGATGTGACTTTCATCTCCCAAATTAACATATCTAATGCGCTTAGCAATTGCCTAGCATTTTCAGCATCTGAAAAATTAACATTGACACTACGCAAGTTGCTGAGAATCTTATTAAAGCGAGCAAAAAGGTCATCAATAGACTCACCGGGTTGCATCTCGAAGCGCTTGTATTCTTTCTTGAACATGTGTTGCCTTACCTCTTTGATCATGTTGGATCCTTCGTGGTAGTCACAAAGTGCTTTTCACACATCGTATGCAGATCGGAGGTGTGCAACACGGTCGAAGTCGCTTTGTGTTAATCCTTGTATGATCAAGTTCCGAGCCTTGTTGTTGTTGTCGACATCTCTCAGATTTGTAGCTGTAAATTGATCGTTTGATGGCACTTCGTAAGGCTTGTATACCTTCTCCCATATTGCAAAGCCTTGTGCCTGGATGAAAGCCTCCATGCGTGCCTTCCAAACCTAAAAATCAGTACCAGCGAACACACAAGGTTTGGCAGAGTACTTCTCCATGATGATTAGTCAAAATCTTACACACAAAGATTAGAGAACCATGGCTCTGATACTAATTGTAGGATATAAGAGCACGTGAAAAGCTACCAGAGGGGGGGGGGTGAATGGTAGATTTAAAAATCTTACGCAGCAGAAACAATTTAAACCTCAACCCCTTCGGCAGAAAAACAATCTGTTAAAGAAATCGTGTGTGAGACTAATCTAAATGTGTTTCACCGTGACAAAAGTGATGGATATCAGAGAGAATCAAGTCACGAAGACAACACAAAAGGAATCACTCAAATCCGTCAAGAAAAACTCTAGTTATGATCGAAAGATCAAACAATGGTCAATCTGCCCTACCCGAGAAAAAACAGTTCTGGAACGCTGCAAAGAAACTCGTGTAGATCAGAAACCACAAATCCAATGATCGTGAAATTTTGACATATGATAGATAATCAAGTTATGAAGACAAATCAAAAAGAATCTCGTCAATTGGATCTGTAAAACTCGAGTTATGATAAAACCACCAATGAAAGGTAGTGCTGTCCAGAAACTCGACGAGTAAAACTTGTGTGGAACAAGTCTGACGAACAAGGCACAAAAGTTCCTTCAAACTACGAATTTTATTCAATAGAACACAAGAGGAACAGCCCCAAAGTCGTGTACCACGAGCTCTGGGCTCCCTCGCTTATATAACCAGCTCGAAAGCCAACTCAACTCGGATCAGGAACCTAATCCTACTCTGTTCACGAATCGTAACATTCCATAACTGCTTAGGATTCTTCTATACATAGATAGAAGCAATCTTAAGACTTACAAACATCTTAGGAACGTATCCCACATTCCTAAACAACTCAAATTCGTGACCCACACGAAATCCTATCATAACCAACTCAAATCTTTCCATATTTGAGTCAAACCCGACTCAACCGCAGCCTGAGTCCATAACCTAGTCAGTTGGACCTTTCTGACCAACTCTTTACGTCCACATCTCTTCATCACGTCTCGGAACCATGTAGCCACGTCCATGCACTCCTTGCACACGTGCAAACATCTTCCAATGACGTCCACGATACCTTCATATGCATTGTTCTTGATTCAATCATGCTGCACAACCTCCTGATCAGCTCAACCACAATTCCTCCTGAATTTGGTTGTTGGAACCTCATCTCCTCCCTAAGACTAGTCCAATGGATCCCCTCACCAGCCATGTCTCGAACTCAAGCAACACCTGCACATGAATAAACAACCAATCCATACGAGCCCAAGTCCTCGACTTGACTCAAGTTAGTTCTGAACACAACACATTACGTGAGAACCTCACATAAGCATGTTGCAAAACCACAGTAATCACGATATCATACATATCATCCAAAACACACAAAAAAAGCAAATGAATACTAAGCAATCTTTCCAACAATGTAAATCAAGTACGAAACATTGCAAATGAAAAGCAGAAGCACTACGGTCAAGTTTCGGACCTTGCCAGAGCAACCCGGACCTTGAGCCGGAGCTAACAAAAGCTAGTAGAACCTAGCACCAGAGCTTACCAAAACTAGTACAACCAAGCTCCCACCGGAGCTTACAAAACTAGCAGGACCTAGCGCCGGAGCTAACCAGAACTAGTCGGAACTAGTAATCTCAAAAGCCGGAGCTAGAAAAATCAACTTCGTAGCTTAGCAAAAACACGGAGTAGCTATCAAAAACATGTCGGAGCTATCAAAGACATGCCGGAGCTAAAGACAAAACTTCACCGGCGCTGACCAAAGCTAGTTGGACCTTGATAAAAAGGTGTTTTGGTGAAATCCAAGAACTTTTATCATCAAAGCCAAGTGTATTCACTACAAGCCAATGTATTCAGCACACATAGGTCTTACATGGATCCTATAAAATATCATTCCAGCCAATAAGGTGACACTACGTGGCACCACATGGATCAAATGATCCACAAATAGAAGTATCTGAGGCCATCCAATGGTGTAGCACCAATATCAGTCAATGGGTCCACCTGTTAGTCACCTGGAGGAAGCACACCGCAAAAGGGGCAAAGACTAGGTGGGCCGACCCCCCCCCCTGTAACACCCTCATTTTCATGCATCATGCCCTACATGCACTCATATACATGATTAACATTAACCCATAACAAGAGGAACAAGTTTAAAATTGATTTGGAACAAAACTGCACTTAAAAATGTAGGAAAGTGCGGACTAGTCCGGTTTTGCTGAGGACTAGTCCGATTTCTCTCTGTCTAAAAACGGACTTGTCCGTTTTTGCTGCGGATTAGTCCGATATTTGCCTCTGGACAACTTCGGACTTGTCCGATTTTGTGCGGACTAGTCCGGTATTCCATGAATCCTTGAAAATTTGCTAAGTCCCTGGACTTTTCCGGACTAGTCCGGTGTTCCAGCGGACTTGTCCGTTTTCCTTTCTGACTAAGATCGGACTTGTCCGATTTTTGGCCAGACTTGTCCGATTTTCTCTCTAGACGACTTCGGACTAGTCCGGTCCTGTCCGGACTTGTCCGATATTTCGTGACTCCGAGATTGACCTTTTGTTTTACGACTTGTTTCTTGGGTTTCACGTCAAGTGGGCCTAGGGACGTCGTGCCCAACTCTTTTAGAGCCCATGTGGGACTCTAAACCGGCCTCTACTCATCCTAAACTCGAAATCCATCTAACCCTAGCCTCCACGTCTATATAAACAACCCCACCCCTTGGTTTGACATCTATTTGCCACTTTTCCACCCACCCAAACCCTAGTTCGTGGGGAGCCACCATCAAGGAGGGAGGAGAAGATCCCAAACAAGAAGAAGAAGAGGAGGAAACGAAGGAGGATCAAGATCTCCACCAAGTTTTGTCCTTCACCACCAGTTCATCTCCAAGTTCATCACCAACCCTAGATCATCAAGATCCAAGTGTTACCTCCAAGTTTCTTGGTTCATTGGAGTTCTAAACACCTGGTATACCTTCTATTCTCTTTTCCTTATGTGAATTCAACCCCTAATCTCCAAATTCACGTCGATCTAGAAAACCCTAATCTGCTGATCTCGTCAAGTGCGGACTTGTCCGGTCCCTAGCGGACTAGTCCGATCTTTCTGGTTAAATTGTGTTGAATTAATTCTAAAATTTGATCTAATCGACCCCAAACCTGTATAAACTTGTTAAATTCTATTAGAGCTAGTTAGTGATCATTAAAAGCAATCTAGTGACAAGTTCTACCTTGCATTGCATCAATCATGCATGTCATGTCATATTGAGTAATATTTGTGCACTCTTTGATTGTGTTTCTTGTCTTGTATGTTTATTGTGTGGTTTAGACGGATTTGCGCTAGAGAGTGCCACGGAGGATCTACAACATCAAGAGTTTGAAGGCTTTGACGCTAATCAACAGCAAGAGCAAGGCAAGTGTCCTTGAAGCATATTGATCCAGTTGTTTTAAAATAAATGTTTTGTTTGCAAAACTGCATGCTTGTGTCAATTTGATGGGAATCCTATGGTAGGAAGTTTACTAGATTTGTTTGACCACCCTTGTCACCTGGAATTTATGGTAGAGAGTCGGGAAGGGTTTTTACCTTTTTGCTTCGCTTAATCAACTGGGATGGGAAACAACTATATCACTCAATTTAATTATGCATGGATGAGATTATGGTTAACATGAACTGGTTAAACATGGTATGGTAATGGATGATCTAAGCAAGCCTGGTATGTGGATGGGTTGGATGTTATGGTGGTTTGCTTGCTTTAGATCTAAGGACCAGTTCATGCGAGAATAAGCCAGGGCTACAGTGCCACCACGAGGCCAAGTATGGGTGCGGCGTAGCTGATTAATTAGGGCTTTGCTAGTGCTGTTTGGACCATTGTGGATGCTCGGGGAAGGGGTAGTCGGATTGGGTTTGTTGATTATTGGTGGGACTACCCTGGGATCCGAATGGCTCAAGAGGGGGCCCTTGGTTGAAGATGTGCTCAGTTGGAGGCATCGCCACCGGTGAAACCTCAGTGGGGTCTAAATAGGCTAGTAATCCCTTTGTAAAGGCTATTTTGTGATCTCTTGGCCACACACCAACGGAAGTGTGTAATGTGACCGACGGGTCATGGGCATAAGGGAGGTTCTTAGTCGCCGAAGGGTGATGAAATCATGAACACGTGGGTAAAGAGGTACAAACTCTGCAGAGTTAACTAAAACTATCATGATAGCCGTGCTTCCGGTTATGAGCACCTGGACAACTTCCATGATTAGAGGCAAATTGGAATTTGGGATGGTTATGGTTTGGTAATGGTTATGGCTGGTTATGAGTTTATCTCTGGTATTGAATCTGGTTATTGGCAATGGTGAAATCTGGAATTTTTTATGATGGTAATGAATTCATATTTGGTATTACGGTATTACTTATGATTATGATGGGTTTACTTCACATACTTATACTATAATGCTTTTCAAATGTTTTAATGTACTTTTCAGCACTTTACCATTATTATTGTTGACATTTGAATAAGCCACATATCATACTTTCCACACTTGCTGAGTACGACATGTACTCACTCTTGCAATCCCCCCCCCAACAGTTGCAGGTCAGGACTGGGATTTTAATGGCGATAATGCGGAGTTCTAGGCCGTGTCTACCGTCAGCTTTGCCTATGGTGTTGATTGGAGCTGCGCATACATACCCTGTCGCTTATGCTGCTTAGTTTGCTTAATTAGTTTATTTCCGCTGCATTAGTTGAACTTGTCATTAATATTCATTAGAGCTTGTATTCGAGGATATAATGAATTATGTAATAAAAGCACTCATTTAATAATTTGAGATGTGGTAATTATCTGTTTATCATTTGTGAATCACTCGTGTATGTGTGATGAACATCCTGGGCACACATATGCGTTAGCTTGGTTCATTTTCGGAACCGGGCGTCACACATTGGTATCAGAGCCACATGTTGACCGTAGGATGCAGCCTAGATAGAATGGACACTTTAGGACACATAGGAGCACTCAGGAATCGATGTGTTTTTGCTTGGAGTGCTGCTTGCTATATATATTGGTTGCTTGTGTGCTTAATAGAGGATTTTGGGATGCTTTAGCATTGCCATGTCCACCTAGGCTAGTGTAGCTAGTTGTTTAGTTTCATATCCCTTGATGCATATAGTTGGGGCGTTTTCTAATTCTTACCTACTGCTTTTCTTCAGATGGTGAGGACTCGCAACCAGAGGGATGGCAATGATGAAGAGGAGAACAATGGAGTGCCTCAGAACAATAATGGGCAAGGATCTACTCAGGGAGCTATCAACATCGAGCAGCTATTGGCCATGCAAAACCAGCTCATGCAGACCATGATACAGACTATGGGACAGCTGCAGGCTGGCAATATCAACAATCAGCCCCACATGCCTCCACCGCCACCCCCACCTCCTCATAACCGATTGGGAGAGTTTATGAGGACTAGGCCGCCAACCTTTGCTCAAGCCGCATACCCTATGGATGCGGATGATTGGCTCAAGTCCGTGGAGAAGAAGCTAGCCATTGTCCAATGCAGTGACCGGGAGAAGGTGCTATTTGCTTCTCATCAACTCGTTGGAGCAGTTGCAGATTGGTGGGATTCTTATTGCAATGCTCATGAGAACCAAGAGAGAATTACCTGGGCGGAATTCAAGGAGAGTTTCCGTTCTCATTATGTGCCGGAAGGTTTTATGATCTTGAAGAGGCAAGAATTTGAGAACTTGAGACAAGTAAAATCAAGCGTGAGTGAATATCTCAATAAGTTCACTCAACTCTCAAGATATGCGCCTGAGGATGTTAGCCGGGACAGCCGGAAGCAATACTTGTTCATGAGGGGATTCAACAATACGATCCAAGTGCAATTGCTCAACTGTGATTATGTCAATTTTCAGAAGCTTGTGGACAAAGCAATTGTGGTTGAGAACAAGATCCGTGAGATGGAGCAAGAAATCAAGAGGAAGGCGCCATATCAAGGACAGCAACAAGGAAGTAATGTGCGCCCACGCTTTGCGCCGCCCAATGCGCCTCATTACAGCTCCTCTATTCCTGCTCAGCGCCCTGGTTATGCACCGCGCCCAACTCAGTTTGTGCAGCAGCGCCCTGTCATGCAAGCACCTAGGCCTCCGATGCCTTATGCACCTCGTGCTGATTTTCCTGGAGCCAATGTTCAAAACCAAGCTCGTCCCAATAATTCTGGTGGAGTTAAGAAGTGCTATACTTGTGGAGAAGCTGGACACTTTGCACATCAATGTCCTAAGTCGGGCCTTGGTCAAGGAAGCAATGTATCGAGGCAAAACCCAAGACCTAATGGAGGACAGCCACAAGGAAGCCGTGGACTGCAAAACTTTGCTCGTGGTAACGTGAGCCATGTCTATATGGAGGATGCTCAACAAGCGGATGACGTGGTCATTGGTATGTTCCTCGCCAACTCTAATCCCGCGAAGATGTTATTTGATTCTGGAGCATCGCATTCATTCATTGCATCAAAGTATGTTGCCAAGTATAGTTTTCCTATCTCTCATATGAAGTTTACTCTGTTGGTTAAGTCTCCTGGAGGAGATATGAGGACAAATATAGTATGTCCAAAAGTAAGCCTTAGAATAAGGGGGGTAGACTTCTCCGCCAACCTCATTGTTTTAGATTCTCAAGGGTTGGATATTATACTTGGTATGGACTGGTTGAGGAAGCACAATGGAGTTATTGAATGTGCCACAAAGACGGTGAAGTTGACCAATGAGGAAGGGATCACCGTAGAATTTGAAGCATCTCAAACCGCACCGAAGCAATTGGAATTGAATCATATGGACGGCGCCGCAATTGAGGAGATTCCGGTTGTATGTGAATTTTTGGATGTGTTTCCGGATGAGTTGCCAGGTATGCCACCCGATCGAGACATTGAGTTTGTTATTGATTTAATACCTGGAACTGCACCTATAGCTAAGAGGCCGTATAGGATGCCTCCTATGGAATTAGCGGAGCTTAAGAAACAAATTCAAGAGCAATTAGAGAAGGGTTTTATTCGCCCTAGCTCTTCACCTTGGGGAGCGCCCGTTCTATTCGTGGACAAGAAGGATGGATCCCAAAGGATGTGTGTGGATTACCGAGCTCTCAACGAGGTAACAATCAAGAACAAGTATACCTTGCCCCGTATAGAGGATTTGTTTGATCAGATGAAAGGTGCCTGTGTGTTTTCCAAGATTGATTTGAGGTCAGGTTACTTTCAAATGAAGATTAGACCATCGGACATACCCAAGACAGCTTTTAGGACATGGTATGGATCTTATGAGTACACTGTGATGTCTTTTGGATTGACAAATGCGCCTGCCTACTTTATGTACCTCATGAATAAAGTATTCATGGAGTACTTAGATAAGTTCGTTGTGGTGTTTATTGATGATATTATGATCTACTCGAAGGATGAGAAGGAACATGAGGAACACTTGAGGCTTACGTTGCAGAAATTGAGGGAGCATCAATTGTATGCCAAGTTCAACAAGTGTCAGTTTTGGTTGAAAAAGGTGCCATTTTTGGGTCATATCATCTCAGGAGGAGGAGTATCGGTTGACCCTGGTAAAGTGAGGGATGTGTTGAAGTGGGAACCGCCGCAAAATGTCAAGGAAATAAGGAGTTTTCTTGGGATGGCTGGATATTACCGTAGATTCATCAAGGATTTTTCCAAGATAGCCAAGCCTATGACGGAGTTGCTAATGAAGGGAAAGGCATTCCAATGGACTCAAGCTTGTCAAGAGAGTTTTGAGGAGTTGAAGAAGCGGTTGACAACATCCCCAGTTTTGGTATTGCCGGATGTAAGCAAGAGTTTTGACATTTATTGCGATGCATCAAGATAAGGGCTTGGATGTGTATTGATGCAAGAAGGTCAAGTGGTCGCCTATGCGTCGAGACAATTGAAGAAACATGAGCAGAATTACCCGGCGCATGATCTTGAACTAGCAGCCGTGGTACATGCATTGAAGATTTGGAGACACTATATTCTTGGACATAGGTGTGAAATTTACACGGATCATAAGAGTTTGAAGTATATTTTCACACAAACGGATCTGAACTTGAGGCAACGAAGATGGTTAGAGCTCATCAAAGATTATGATTTGGGGATCAACTATCATCCGGGAAAAGCCAATGTAGTGGCCGATGCTTTGAGTAGAAAGGGAGTAAGTCATCAACTCACGGTTCGAGAGTTACCATTCGAGTTATGTAAGGAGTTTGAACGGTTGAACCTCGGGTTTGTAAATGAGATGGAGATGATGGAGTTAAACCCAACCTTGGAGCAAGAAATTCGAGAGGCCCAAACCACGGATGAGGAGATCAAGGAAATCAAGGAAAGAATCAAAGAAGGGAGAGAATTCAGATTTGATGAAGACGAACATGGTACCTTATGGCTTGGAAAGAGAATCGTTGTGCCTAATGTAAAGCATATTCGGGAGACAATATTAAAGGAGGCACATGACTCGCCTTACTCGATTCACCCCGGATGTACGAAGATGTACAAGGACTTGAAGGCTTGCTATTGGTGGGATAGCATGAAAAAGGACATAGCTGAATATGTAGCACTGTGTGATGTGTGCCAACGAGTCAAGGCGGAACATCAAAGGCCAGCCGGATTATTGCAATCGTTGAAGATTCCGGAATGGAAGTGGGAAGAAATTGGAATGGACTTCATAGTTGGGTTACCTCGTACTCAGTCCGGGTATGACTCAATTTTGATAATTGTGGATCGCTTAACCAAGTCAGCTCATTTTGTCCCTGTGAAGACCAAGTATACAGCTGCACAATTGGCCGAAATATACATGGAGCATATTGTGTGTCGACATGGAGTCCCTAAGAAGATAGTATCAGATAGAGGTTCTCAATTTACCTCCAGATTTTGGCAAAAATTGCATGAAGCTTTGGGAACGAGGTTGAATTTTAGTTCAGCATATCATCCTCAAACGGATGGACAAACCGAGAGGACCAATCAGATTTTGGAGGACATGTTAAGAGCTTGTGCTTTAAAGCATGGGAAAAGTTGGGACAAAAGCTTGCCATACGCAGAATTTGCATACAACAATAGTTACCAAGCAAGCTTGAAAATGTCACCATATGAAGCGCTTTATGGGAGGAAGTGTAGGACACCTTTATTCTGGAATGAGGCGGGAGAAACTCAAGTATTTGGTCCGGACGTGTTGCAAGAAGCTGAAAAGCAAGTCCAAATAATTCGTGGAAACTTGAGGGCTGCCCAATCAAGGCAAAAAGGCTATGCGGATAATAGGAGAAGGAAATTAGCCTTTGAAATAGGAGATTTTGTTTACCTCAAGGTGTCACCAATGAGAGGTCATAAGAGGTTTAACATAAGAGGCAAGCTCGCACCTCGTTATACTGGACCATTCAAGATTTTGGACAAAAGAGGAGAAGTAGCATATAAGTTGGAGATGCCAGCTCATCTTTCAGACGTACATGATGTGTTTCATGTTTCCCAACTCAAGAAGTGTCTCAGGGTACCGGAAGATCAAGTGCCAATGGAAGAATTGGAACTAGAGGAAGATTTGACGTATGCCGAGCAACCGGTCAAAATCTTGGAAACCAAGGAGAGAGTCACAAGGAACAAGGTGATTCGATGGTGTAAAGTCCAATGGAAGCACCATACCGAAAAAGAAGCAACTTGGGAGCTAGAAGATGATCTCAAGAAGGAATTTCCCTATCTCTTCTCTTCCGCGTCGAATCTCGAGGGCGAGATTCATTTTAAGGGGGGTAGGTTTGTAACACCCTCATTTTCATGCATCATGCCCTACATGCACTCATATACATGTTTAACATTAACCCATAACAAGAGGAACAAGTTTAAAATTGATTTGGAACAAAACTGCACTTAAAAATGTAGGAAAGTGCGGACTAGTCCGGTTTTGCTGAGGACTAGTCCGATTTCTCTCTGTCTAAAAACGGACTTGTCCGTTTTTGCTGCGGATTAGTCCGATATTTGCCTCTGGACAACTTCGGACTTGTCCGATTTTGTGCGGACTAGTCCGGTATTCCATGAATCCTTGAAAATTTGCTAAGTCCCTGGACTTCTCCGAACTAGTTCGGTGTTCCAGCGGACTTGTGGGTTTTCCTTTCTGACTAAGATCGGACTTGTCCGATTTTTGGCCAGACTTGTCCGATTTTCTCTCTAGACGACTTCGGACTAGTCCGGTCCTGTCCGGACTTGTCCGATATTTCGTGACTCCGAGATTGACCTTTTGTTTTACGACTTGTTTCTTGGGTTTCACGTCAAGTGGGCCTAGGGACGTCGTGCCCAACTCTTTTAGAGCCCATGTGGGACTCTAAACCGGCCTCTACTAATCCTAAACTCGAAATCCATCTAACCCTAGCCTCCACGTCTATATAAACAACCCCACCCCTTGGTTTGACATCTATTTGCCACTTTTCCACCCACCCAAACCATAGTTCGTGGGGAGCCACCATCAAGGAGGGAGGAGAAGATCCCAAACAAGAAGAAGAAGAGGAGGAAACGAAGGAGGATCAAGATCTCCACCAAGTTTCGTCCTTCACCACCAATTCATCTCCAAGTTCATCACCAACCCTAGATCATCAAGATCCAAGTGTTACCTCCAAGTTTCTTGGTTCATTGGAGTTCTAAACACCTGGTATACCTTCTATTCTCTTTTCCTTATGTGAATTCAACCCCTAATCTCCAAATTCACGTCGATCTAGAAAACCCTAATCTGCTGATCTCGTCAAGTGCGGACTTGTCCGGTCCCTAGCGGACTAGTCCGATCTTTCTGGTTAAATTGTGTTGAATTAATTCTAAAATTTGATCTAATCGACCCCAAACCTGTATAAACTTGTTAAATTCTATTAGAGCTAGTTAGTGATCATTAAAAGCAATCTAGTGACAAGTTCTACCTTGCATTGCATCAATCATGCATGTCATGTCATATTGAGTAATATTTGTGCACTCTTTGATTGTGTTTCTTGTCTTGTATGTTTATTGTGTGGTTTAGACGGATTTGCACTAGAGAGTGCCACGGAGGATCTACAACATCAAGAGTTTGAAGGCTTTGACCCTAATCAACAGCAAGAGCAAGGCAAGTGTCCTTGAAGCATATTGATCCTGTTGTTTTAAAATAAATGTTTTGTTTGCAAAACTGCATGCTTGTGTCAATTTGATGGGAATCCTATGGTAGGAAGTTTACTAGATTTGTTTGACCACCCTTGTCACCTGGAATTTATGGTAGAGAGTCGGGAAGAGTTTTTACCTTTTTGCTTCGCTTAATCAACTGGGATGGGAAACAACTATATCACTCAATTTAATTATGCATGGATGAGATTATGGTTAACATGAACTGGTTAAACATGGTATGGTAATGGATGATCTAAGCAAGCCTGGTATGTGGATGGGTTGGATGTTATGGTGGTTTGCTTGCTTTAGATCTAAGGACCGGTTCATGCGAGAATAAGCCAGGGCTACAGTGCCACCACGAGGCCAAGTATGGGTGCGGCGTAGCTGATTAATTAGGGCTTTGCTAGTGCTGTTTGGACCATTGTGGATGCTCGGGGAAGGGGTAGTCGGATTGGGTTTGTTGATTATTGGTGGGACTACCCTGGGATCCGAATGGCTCAAGAGGGGGCCCTTGGTTGAAGATGTGCTCAGTTGGAGGCATTGCCACCGGTGAAACCTCAGTGGGGTCTAAATAGGCTAGTACTCCCTTTGTAAAGGCTATTTTGTGATCTCTTGGCCACACACCAACGGAAGTGTGTAATGTGACCGACGGGTCATGGGCGTAAGGGAGGTTCTTAGTCGCCGAAGGGTGATGAAATCACGAACACGTGGGTAAAGAGGTACAAACTCTGCAGAGTTAACTAAAACTATCATGATAGCCGTGCTCCCGGTTATGAGCACCTGGACAACTTCCATGATTAGAGGCAAATTGGAATTTGGGATGGTTATGGTTTGGTAATGGTTATGGCTGGTTATGAGTTTATCTCTGTTATTGAATCTGGTAATTGGCAATGGTGAAATCTGGAATTTTTGATGATGGTAATGAATTCAAATTTGGTATTACGGTATTACTTATGATTATGATGGGTTTACTTCACATACTTATACTATATTGCTTTTCAAATGTTTTAATGTACTTTTCAGCACTTTACCATTATTATTGTCGACATTTGAATAAGCCACATGTCATACTTTCCACACTTGCTGAGTACGACATGTACTCACTCTTGCAATCCCCCCCCCCCAACAGTTGCAGGTCAGGACTGGGATTTTAATGGCGATAATGCGGAGTTCTAGGCCGTGTCTACCGTCAGCTTTGCCTGTGGTGTTGATTGGAGCTGCGCATACATACCCTGTCGCTTATGCTGCTTAGTTTGCTTAATTAGTTTATTTCCGCTGCATTAGTTGAACTTGTTATTAATATTCATTAGAGCTTGTATTCGAGGATATAATGAATTATGTAATAAAAGCACTCATTTAATAATTTGAGATGTGGTAATTATCTGTTTATCATTTGTGAATCACTCGTGTATGTGTGATGAACATCCTGGGCACACATAAGCGTTAGCTTGGTTCATTTTCGGAACCGGGCGTCACACCCCCGCCCACCCCTAGTCGGCTGACTAGGTCCTAACGCCTTTCTTGGTCAAACTCCAAGTGTTGGCTCCTCTCGGCTTGAAGAGGTCATGGGTGACTGATTCACGCGCTTTTTGTGGCAGGAACCGACCCTTCTCCAAGATATAAATAGGAGCCCTTACCCCTCACTTCAGCACACACCACTTGAGTATTCATCCTTTGTATTCGCTACTCTCCATAGGTTTAGAGGAGTATAGGATGTAGAGAGGAGAGTCTCTAGTCCATAGTCCAAGTAGGAGAGGAGTAGAAGGAGTCTCTTCCGAATTGGGAAAGGTATGTCTCCCATATTCCTATTTGTATTTGTGATATTGTTCATAATAAAGATGATATCTTTAGTATTCATTTGTTCATATACTTGGATGAAGTGTTTCTTGTTTGATTGTGGATTCCATGTATGTGGTAGGAATAGTATTTATGATTGTGCTATACCATTCTCATTACATTATCATAAACACTATAAACCTACACTATAGTCCAATTAGCTATGATATGATTATGTTAACATGAATCACTTATGCTATGAATTAACATTAACAATGATTTAGTTCATTACCTTAGGATGGCTTGTGCCTAGTCTCTTAAGGTAATTACTTAATATGCTAGCATGATGCTAGGATAGAGAGTAGCGTTGAATGTCTCGTAGACCCACGGATTGAAGAGGTAGGCAGTAGGTGGTGACAACCCTATCTGTCATTTGTAATCCTCCATGTTCGGCCATTCCACAGGCTCTTGGCAGGAGTCGCCTACTGTTGCTAGGGGTAAACTCGTGCCTGATGTGTTAATCCACTTAGCATGAGAATTCATAATTAATATGATCATTCGTAACTAACTTAGGCTATGTATATGTACATTAGAAGCATAGGAGGAGTCTCTACCTAACTCTTAGCCTAGTTCCTCTATTACCTCATTTATCCCCTTAGGATAGAATGCTCTTGTGTGTGTCACACTACCTTAACTTATCATTTAACCCATCCTTGCTAAGACCCTACCTAGGCCAACCTAACTTTTCCACTTGATGATTGTTTTACTTCCACATAGAGTTCCTTTGGGAAAATATAAATGACACCCTTTGGGAATACTCTTTAAAGGGAAATGCTACATCTATAGTTTTTGTGCGCTCGCGGACGTTCACTTGAGAATTAAAACCTACCAACAAACATTTCTAGCACCACTGCTAGGGATGAAATGTTAGTAGTGCGTAGGAAATATCAACAACGGGGTACCCTCGCACACAGTATGAAGGCACCAAGGAACGTCCAGTGGCGCCACATGTCCCGAAGGTGCCAAGACCTTGGCCTTTCCCAAAGATCGAGCTCCAACACTACCACGTGAGCCTTTAAGAGGGGACTCAGCTCCTCCAGTAAAATAGGCTCCTGAGATGCCACATATTGGAATGGGACCTCACCCAACCTCGGGGGAGGGCCCCAGTGCTGCCACGTGACTCGGAGCGCCGGGCCAGGCATCCCCCGCGGGGAAGGGCCTGAAGCTGCCATGTCCCCTGGAGAGCCTCGGAGCTGCCACGCGTCACAAAGGACCGAGGCTGGCCTCCCGAGCAGGGGTCAGCCCTAGCACTGCCACGTGTCCCGCAACTTGCCCTGGACGGTAAGATGAAGGAGTTAAGGGATGGTGCACCCTGCCCAAGTAAAGCATTGAAGACGCTCACCCACCTTCGGCGCACAACGCGGAGCACGCCAATGGTCAGAGACCGCTATGACCAATCGCATCACAGTTAAGGCGCTACAGGCTGATCCCACTAGGCTAAGTGGGTAGCTTGCGGCAACAAGACAGGCTGACGGGGCACCTTTTGCCATCATCAGCAAACAGCGTCTGGGCTACTGACGAGAGAGGCGGCATGATGGCAAGTCTTCACTGCCATAGTCAGAGCAAGCTTACGCGAGAAGCCTTAGATCTTTAGGATAAGATCACCCCAGGACCTCTTGTCGAGCCCCGGACCCCACTTGCAAGGCATCCGACCTTGTCTATAAAAGGACTGGATCGCCACCATTACAAAGGGACCAAACATCAAATACCTGATACACACACACACGCACGCATACACATCCACTAGCAATACAATCCACTGTGGCGTAGAGTGTTATGCTCCTTGCGGCCCGAACCACGTAAAACTACCGTCTCATACTCTCCCGTACGCACGTACACTTGATTGAGGCCTAAGCCCTACTGAACAAGAATCTTCGCGGGCTGCTCCTTAGCAGATCCGGGGGAAGTGTCGCATTAACACTTCAACAAACACAATGTAAATACTTCGACAATATGGTACAATATGGATGAGCAACCTGCTTGTAGCGATCTCTCCATTTTGCAACAAGAGGCACTATTGTTGGTAGGTACACTTCCTACGACGTTAGCAAAGATGAATGGAATGCTACATTCCTCTATATGTACGCTAATATAGATGAGATGGAGAAATATTTCAAGTAAGTGTTTGTCCTACATTTATGCTAATCAGCATATTTTGCAACACATCTATTCTAAAAGGTTATCTTTTCATACAGCGAGTTCGACAAGCAAAATTGAAGACATAGACATCAACCTATGAGTAAACAAATAGAAGGGATGTGAGGGGAAGGAATAAATGGAGGTACTAATTTTCTTTCCTAGTTTTGAGATCATGTAACATTTTCTCGTTAACTTATTAGTATTAACAACATTTTCTAATAACTTACGAATATTTACAAAGTTTTCTAATAACTTCATATCTTGGATAGTGCGATAAAGATGCCAACGTCCATGAAGACTTGCGACAACTATCCTATGGAGTGGTGAGAGTTAGAAGCTAGGGTTCATATGACGTCAACGTCTTTCGATTTTGTACAACTCAATTTGAATCTCTTCGTCCTCTCATGGCAACATGTAATACTGAAGTTGTGACGAGAGCCATCGATTCTCAAGGAGGTGAAACTAGTTACATGGTAAGTACATTTAAAGTACATTTATGTGTTCATAATATATTTGTCTCACTAACACGGCTATACAAGAGCGAGAGACCAGCCAGAAGCCGACCCCGACCTAGGTTTTGAAGAGAGGTCAGAAGGGAAGTGACCCTTCCCAGCTGGGGTAGTGCAGTCAAGTCGCAGCCGATCGACTGATAATTCATCAATTTCATTATAACTAATACTATTATTGACATGCTTACGAGATGTCTTTGTTTTTTAGGAAAAGTATGCATAGGAGGTCGCTAAGATACACGAAGAAGATTACAATTGGGAAAACGTGTCGATTAACCCCCAAGCCGTCTACGCGACCGGAGGCGGGAAGGCCCATGGATGGTGAGTTGGTCATTTGTTTCATATCTTTTTCAATCTTCCTTCTCTTGCTTAGTATTTTTCATTCTATTGCAGGTTTGCAATTTTTGATGGAGTTGTCTATTCGAGGTCGGTGCGACCTTCGAGAGACGCTTCATCGAGCAGGCCTCGTCTGTTGGGCCATCAAGTGGTCGTCTCTCGCAAAGACAGTTGGAGCTCAATGCCGTGAAGGAGACGCTGACGCAGATCCAGGCGGACCTGGAGAGGTCGAGGGTAGAGCAGGAGAGGTCGAGGGCAGAGCAGGACAGGTCAAGGGGCTTCTAGAAGGCTACGACCATGTACATGGCCCAGATGCGAGCAACAGTGGTAGTAAATAATTTAAACTACCGTAGTTTAATGTTATAGCATTTCAGTAACATATATCTTCTAATATTTTTCAATGGAAGGCTCTTGCTCGTTAGATCGTTCAGCATATTGAGGTTCCTCCATTTCAACTGCTGCAGGTGACCTCGGCACAGATGCCCCAGCACAAGTGGCCCAGTGTAGGTAATAATCTCTTTCTTTAATATTGTCACATTCATTTTAGTATTTCACGTAGGAAGAGAAGGAGGTAGAACATTGGGTGATAGAGAGATAGAGGTGGAGTAAGAGAGTCAGACATAGGTTGAGGGAGAGAGAGACGTGAGATAGAGGTGGAGTAAGAGAAACATAGATAGGAAGAGATAGAGTGCGAGAGAGAGGGTAAAGTGAGAGAGAGAGGATGTTAGAGAGGGAGAGGAAGAGAGAGAGGAAGAGGGAAAGTGTGACACGAAGAGAGGGAGAGGAAGAGAGTGAAAGAAAGTGATGGAGAGGAAGAGAGTGAGAGAATGAGAGATAGATGGGGAGAGGAAGAGAGAAATTGTGATAGAAAGAGAGGGAGAGAAAGAGAGGGAGAGAAAGTGAGGGAGAGGAAGAGAGTGAGAGAAAGAGAGAGAGAGAGGGTAAGAGAGTGTGAGAGAAAATAGAATGATAGAGAGGGAGAGGAAGAGAGTGAGGGAAAGAGAGAGAGGGGAAGGAAGATAGTGAGAGGATAGAAGTTAGAGAGAGAGAGGAAGAGTGTGAGATGCACTTGTAACATGTCTAACTCTAATGTTCTTTTGCAAGGTTCAGCGATAGTGGCACAAAATCCTTCGGCAAAGCTACCGTCACCCGTAGGGACACGCGGAGATGAATTTTTTCGCTCTGGAGGTAGTCGAGGGGCTAGCCTATAGCCCTTTTGTAACTTGTTATGGTGAATGTGTTGTTTAACTATGAATTGGTGTTATGTCCAATCTGTGATGTCACCACCATGAGAGGTCGGATATTTCTATTTTTTTAAAAAAAAATTAAAACATAACTTACGTTGGCTATGGCAAGGTCGACGTAAGTTAGCCCATGTTAACGTAAGTCGGCCTGATCATGCTGATGTAAGTTAGCCCAGAAAACTTACGTCGGCCTCGCCATAGCTGACGTAAGTTAGAGACCTTGATTACGTCGGCTAGCTGCAGCTGGTGTAAGACTCCTGGCCCAGCCCGGGAAGTTACTTAGGTCGGTTGAGAGCTGCCGACGTAAGTTACCTTAATTATGATCTAACCATTACGTCAGCCAATAACCGATTTAATTAACGGAAAACCGACATAGTTATGTAACTTACGTCGGTTTTAACTTTAATTACATCGGCCCTTGCCGACATAATTGGTCGGGATTCCTGTAGTCATACAATGATAACTCACCCTCAAGCATGTGACGTTCGAGCATACGAATGGTAGGACAACAAATACAAATGGTGATGACGATAGGATCAAGCGATCAACAAAAAAGTGCTGCCCCGCCCCCCCCCCCCCCCCCCCCCCATGCGAAGATCATGAAGATCAACTTCTCTGGAGGCGCACGATGCGGAAGTGAGCAATTGTTACGGTTTGATCACAGAATCGTAACCCTCTTCTAGTATCATAATAGAAGAGGAATTGTATAAAAGTTGGATAAATTCATTGAATTGTACCTTCCGCTGGTATATAGAGTACATGAGGGATTGATATATATGAAAACATATCTATGGTACTAAATATACTTGTAATATATGTGATAATCTATATAGTGTACCAAATATATTTATGGTATATATGACAGTTCATTTATCCTACCAAATATATTTGTGATATATATGTATATATCAAATCTGCTAAATATACTCTAACAAAAAATTACAACGCCTCAACAATGGCCGCAAGATCTTGTACTTCCGCGGCCCTGCTCTCACCACCTGCCAGATCTTGTATGCCTCAAAAAAATTATAGTCTTTTTTATCATCTTTAACACCGTTAACATCCTAATAGAATAGAGGTAAACTTTGCCTTTGTTTAAAAAAAAGCAGGGGTAAATTCACAAAATCTCAATTCGAAGGGCAAATTCACAATTAGCTTTCAAACTAGGGGCAAAATCACAATAGGCCCTTTTTCCAGCTAGCTCCGGTCTCCCCTTCAAATTGATGGCCTCCCTGGTCTTCTTCTGTCTCCATCTACGTCGGCACAGGGTTCTCATGATCACCATTATTCTCCCCATAGAATTTTAACTCGTACTTCTTACTCTTAATTTTTTTGTCATTTTGTAGTTCAAAAATGAACTACAAAACAACAAACTTTTTTGGGACAGAGGTAGTACAAATATTCACCAATCACCACATCTACATATTTTGAGATTAAATTTTGATCAACTGAACTACAAAGCGACCAACTTTTTGAGACGGAGAGAGTACAAAAATTCACCAATCACCACATCCACATATTCTGAGATTAAAGTTTGGTCAACCACCAAAATATGCATACGACAAATATCATGCTCTGTAGTAAACATCATATATATACACGTCCTTGGCCACCCCGAGAAGAGACCAATAGCCCAGATAACCAGGTTTTCTCTCAATTCTAGAGGAAAACCAGTGAATTGCACTCATATCTTAAGAAGAATTGCCTTTGCACCTGCACCCCCCACATCTCTCTTCAATTTTTATCTTTGCTGTCCCAACTTTCGTCTGTACTACTCCCCACTCTACCATTCTCTATAGTTCACTCTTCAAAGGAAAAATAGTTTAGAAGGTAATATTACCCATGTCTCCCACTTTCCAAGTCCACCCCGCCTCTGCCACCACATTTACCGAAAGTGACCATCCTATGACACGGATCGATGTTGTATTCTTTCACTTCTTACCTTTAATGTAGCTTGATTTGGGATATATGAGAGAAACCGAGTCCATCCACACCATATTCACATAAAGAGCCATACTTGACACACGGTACATCTTGGCTTCTCGTGCCCCTTACTTCCACATATATCACAATACATGCCTCCTACATTCTTGTTTTGTATGACCCTTCACAAAGCACTTCACTACAGGAAACACGATCATTTGCGACAGCTAATATTATTTGCAACAACCGACCGTCGCAAATAAATTAAATTGTGACGGCCTGCCTCTGACCGTCGCAAAAAGGAGTCCGTCGCAATTAAGGCTCCATTTGTGATGGCCGTTGCCCAAGCTATCACAAATAAGAAGATATTTGTGATGGCCACCCCTAGGGCCGTCGCAAATAAAAAACCGGCGCAAATAGAGCCTTATTTGCGACGGCCTCAAAAAGAACTGTCGCAAATAACCTAAATTGCGATGACCAAACCGACAAGCTGTCGCAATTAAGTCAACCATCGCAAATTAATGGGATATACCCTTCTTTGTCGGTCCTTAACTCACCACCCACGCACTCACGCGCGCACACGCCCCGCTGCCGTCGTCGCTGCTCCTGTCGTCGCCACCGCCGCCATCGCCGCTACTGCCGCCACCCGACGTCGCCGCCTTTGTAAGTCCCCCTCCGCTCCCTCTCCATGGCTGGCCCCCCTCCATGGCTGCCCCCCCTCCCCACTCTCCCTCCCTCCATGGTCCCCCCTCCATGGTCAGCCCCCCTCCCCCTCCATGGCCACCCTAGTTGACCCCCTCCCCCCTCCATGGCCGCCCCTTCCCCCTCCTTCCTAGAAGACCGCCCTCCCCCTTCCATGGCCTCCCCCCTCCATGGTCGCCCCCTCCCTCCCCTCCCCTCCTCCATGGCCGCCCCCTCCCCTCCCTCTATTTTGAATTTTGAGCACAAATTTTTTCTTAATGTGTTGAATTTGTTAGGTTAATTGGTGATTAGTTGATTAGAGGAGTGAATTATGTAATTTGTTGGTTAATTGGTGATTAGTTGATTGAATTGTGTAATTTGTGAATTAAATTGTTGATTAGTGGAAGAATTATTGTATTTCATTATGAATCATGTTTAGGTTATTTACTTATATTAATCATGCTTTGGTTATTTATTCATAATAAATTGATATGTTAATCATGCTTAGCTAGGTTTAGGTTTAATTATGTTTAGGTTTATTTATGCCTAGGTTCAATTTTTTGTTAATTGAGATTAAGTTTGCTGAGCTAGGTTTAGGTCAATTCTTATGTCTATGTTTATGATAAAATTGTTTATGTTTATTAATTGATAAATTACAATTTAATAATTGTTTTGTTTACGTTTAATTGAATTGCTTTGTTTTTTAGATTATGGTTATAGTTTTTAATTTGATTACTCTAGTGTTACTATATGTACAAAAATGGGATTCGGGTCGGCTTGACTCGACACAACCCATTTAGGGCCCGACAAGGCCCATTTAGTTAGAAGTTAAAGTATACGTCTAAACGGACACGGAGGTGAACAACGACAGTGTAGAAGGCAAGCATCCGCGCGTGTTGATGACGGACCTTGATGGAACCACTTCCCTGTCTCTCTCTCGTTCTTTCCTCCTCTCTCGTCTTGAAGAGCTGCAGCCCCCAGCGAGCGACTGATGCAGTGGCAGCCCCGACGAGTGGCATACGCGGTGGCTCCGAGACGGCATGGAAGTGAACCGCAATGGTAACCGTTGCAAATAAAGTTTTGTAGCCATAATTGGCGACAGTAACCGTCATTAGTCCACAGGATGTCATTACTTACGACAAGCTCCCGCGCATGGACGGGTGGTTTTCTCGCGTTCATTCCTCCTCTTTAGTTCTTTCATCGCCTCCTCTGTCGTTGTTGGACGGTTGCCCCACAGCTTGAAGAACTGCACCATTTTTGGGGGGTGCAGTGTAAAACAAGCGAGGTTATGCTGTCGAAATTTTGTTCAAATTCATGTTTTGTGTCTCGTCAGAAGCAGGATAAATCCTGCATACATTAACGACAATTTCTTCCGCTTTAAACTGTAGAGTCAAACATGGGTGGAGATCGCAATTGGATGTATACTGCTGGAAGAGCAGAACTGGTGGTCACTCGGATGAGTGGTACATCAAGTTAGATGAATTTTTGGATCGAGCATTTTCATTGTCAACGGATGATAAGGTGCGGTGCCCACGTACGAAATGTTGGAACACCAAGTTTTTGAACAGTTTGGATCTTTCATTTCACTTATGTAAAAACGGTTTCATACCACATTATGAGGTGTGGACCCTCCATGGCGAGACTAAATCTTGAGTCACAGTAGAAGTGGATGAGGATGATGATATAACGAGGGTTGATAGGATGGATGAGATGCTAGAAGCTGTGGAAGCAGAGGATCCTCTTATAAAAGGAGGCAGAGGAGTTCCTCGAGGAACTCAAGAAATCACAACAGCCGTTGCATGAACACACGGATGTGACCGTCCTTGCTTTCTTGACCAGATTTATGGCAATTAAGTCTAATTACTTTTTTTTACATCAAGTGCTAAGATGATCTCAAGAAATTCTGCGATATCCTTCCACAACCTCACAAAGTGCCTAAAGATATGTATCAGTCCAAGATCTAGATATCTGGTCTCGGTATGACCTATGAGAAAATCGATGTGTGCCCAAACAATTGCATGCTATTCTGGAAAGAGCACGCCAACGAGAACAAGTGCTTGAAATGTGGTAAATCGAGGTATGTCAAAGTTGTTAATGATGATGGCGATAATATGATGACAGATGTCGCTCATAAGCAGCTTCGTTACTTGCTTGTGACACCTCAGTTGAAGCAGTTGTTTATTGCAAAAAGAATCGCAAGACACATGAGATGGCACAAAGAAGGTAAACGTGAGAATAAAGAATTCTTGACGCATCCATCCGATAGTGATGCATGGAAAGCACTAGATCATTTCAATCCAGATTTTTCTCGTGATGCGAGAAATGTTCGCATCGGGTTAGCGGCAGACAAATTCTCACCGTTTAGTACAAACGCCATGCCATACTCCTGTTGGTCCGTCTTTGTCATTTTGTACAACCTACCACTGGCTTTGTGTATAAAGAACGAGTTCATGTTCCTCAGCCTCATTGTACTTGGACCTGATCATCCCTGCTCACGTCTCAATGCGATGTTGAAACCGCTGATCGAAGAATTGAAAGTGTTGTGGATAGAAGTTGAAGCATATGGCTGTTACAAGAAGCATAAGTTCAACCTTCGAGCTGCTTATTTTTGGTCTGTCCATGATTTGTTGGCATACGGCATGTTTTTCGGATGGAGCACTCGCGGTCGTCTGACGTGTCTGATATGTGCATCAGACGCGGATTGCTTTTGACTAACTCATGGAGGCAAGATATTTTACTTTGATTGTCACAGACGTTGGCTGCCTCTGAATCACATATTTAGGCAATAGAGGCATGTGTTTAGAAAGAACATCGTTGTCACTAAAGGACCACCAAAACGTCTCAACGAGTCATAAATTTTTGATATGTTGGACAAACTGGTGCTAGATGAAGGTTGTCCTGGATATTTCGTAGGTTATAGAGAGGAACACAATTGGACTCACATATGTGGACTTTGGGAGCTACCGTATGTGAAGTCGTTGATTCTAATGCACAACATTGATGTCATGCATTAAGAGCATAACATGAGCGAAAGTATCATAAGCACATGCATGGATATGTATGGCAAAACGAAAGACAATTTCAAAGCTAGACTAGATTCGGCAAACATTTGTCACCATTCAACTCTTGAAATATCTGAAAGTGGTGGTAAGCCACGTGCTTATTTCTGCTTCGATCCGAAGAAAGGAAAGAAGTCATGAAATGGTTAAAAACTTTGAAATTCCTAGATGGTTACGCAGCTAGCCTGAAACAAGCCATGAATGTGAACACGGGAAACCTCACTGGGTTGAAGAGTCATTATTATCACATTATTATGGAAGAACTCTTACCTGTTATGTATGGAGGCTATCTAGATGATGCAGTGTGGAAGATTTTAGCCGAGCTCAGCTATTTCTATAGACAGCTTTGTGCTGAAGAAATCAAGATACGGATGATGGATAAGTTAGAGAAGGAGATACCCATACTTTTATGTAAGATGGAAAAAAATTCCACTGGGTTTCTTCAACCCAATGCAACATCTGTTTATCCATCTTCCATTTGAAGCTAAAGTTGGCGGTCCTGTGCAATATAAGTGGATGTATCACATTAAAAGAGCGCTACGATATCTGAAACCAATGGTTGGCAACAGGGCAACAGTGGAAGGGTGCATCGCTGAAGCATATGCTCTTAAGGAAGTAGGATACTTTTCAAGTGTCTACTTTGGAGAAGAACACAATGTCAATACTTCAACGATGCAGTACAATGTGGACGAAGCAACCCCTTTAAGCGACCTCTGCATTTTTCAAACGAGAGGCACCACCGTTGGTAGCTACACGACATACGCCCTACTCGAACGTGACAGGACTGTTGCTTTACTCTACATGTACGCAAAATGAATGTTGCCTAGAGGGAGGGTGAATAGGCTTTAAAAATTTCCTGCACACTTAATCAAATAGTCAAATTCTTGATAGACCGGACTTGTCCGGTTATATGTGCGGACTAGTTCGGTGTTCTAGGTGTGTGTTGATTTAACTAAGTGTTGATTCAGGATTTAAACCTTATTGTAGCGTAAATGTGAACAACAAATAAGATCACTTGAATTAACAATTGATGTTGTGAAGTTACACGTGAGAAACACTTTGCAATTCATGTTATAATATTAATCAACTATGTGCCCTAATCAATTAAGATGCAAAAATAAAGGAGCATCCGCCGGCCGCCACGATTGTAGGAGCATCCACCAGCTGCCACGCTTGTAGGAGCATCCACGGGCCACCACGCTTGGAGGAGCATTCGCTGGTCGCCACGCTTGGAGGAGCATCCGCCGGCCGCTATGCTTGGAGGAGCATCCGCCAGCCGCTACGCTTGGAGGAGCATCCGCTGGCCGCCACGCTTGTAGGAGCATCCGCCGGCCGCCACTCTTGTAGGAGCATCCGCCGGCCGCCAAGCTTGGAGGACCAACCGCCGGCTGCCACGCTTGGAGGAGCATCCGCCGGCCGCCACGCTTGTAGGAGAATCCGCCGGCCGCAGCGCGTGCAGTAACAAAAGCTAGGTACAATTGCTCACAAAATGTGTTCTTGTACATCTATCCTCTTACGGATAGGCTGATGGCTGATTGAATTGTAGGAAGCGATGTCAGAAGATAAGACATGGATGGGAAAAGACAGACATACGAGGGAGTGGCAGGATGGAATGAAGTCATTTTTTAAATTTTGCATTTCAGGGCACTTGTGAAGGAGGAACTATGCCTTGTCCTTGCACGATATGTCGTAATATTTGCCACAAGACACGCAAGGGAGTTCATTTACACCTGCTCAGAAATGGGATGTTATTGGATTATACTTGTTAGATACACCATGGAGAAATACGAGTTCAGAAAAATATTGTTGAGGAATTAGCAAATAATGAGGAGATAATTTCTGATGATGGCGCTATGCAAAATATGTTGTCCAGTCTACATAGAGGCACTGATCATGGTGGTACTTCAGCAGATGTTGATGATCAAGAAAATGCTATAAACCAGCAGCAGCCAACTGGGGATGCAAAGAAATTCTATGACTTATTAACTGATGCCAAAAAGGAGTTGTATCCAGGTTGTTCACAGCTGACCCAATTATCCTACATTGTCAGGTTCTACCAGATAAAGTGTTTAACTGGCATGAGCAAAGTAGCTTGTATGATGTTTCTTGAACTATTCTCATTTGCGCTTCTAAAGGGCCACTGCATTCCTAATACACTTGATAAACTTCAGAAGGTTGTTCATGACCTCAGGCTGGACTACCAAAAGATCGATGCATGTGTCAATGATTGTGTGTTATTCCGGAAGGACTATTCTCTGCTGAATAGTTGCCCAAAACGTGGTGAATTAAGATGGAAAAATAGTACTGCTGGGGATGCAAGAGAGGCTTTACCTTGTGGAAAATCCAAGAAGCTTGTAGCATGCAAGGTTCTATGTTACTTCCCTCTTATTCCCCGTCTACAAAGGGTTTATATGGGAGAATCAACGGCATCAAACATGTGCTGGCACAAAGAAGGTCGTACTGATGATGGAATATTACGCCATCCCGCCGATTCGAAAGCATGGAAGCATTTTGAGAGCATTCACCCAAATTTCTCATCTGATACTCGCAACATAAGACTTGGGCTAGCATCTGATGGTTTCAATCCTTTTCGAGTAATGAATGTTTCTTACAGTACATGTCCTGTGATTCTAATCCCTTATAATCTACCACCTTGGTTGTGTATGAAGCAGTCTTATTGGGTGATGTCAATGATAATTCCTGGGCCAAAGTCACCTGGAAACAACATTGATGTGTATCTGCAGCCTTTGATTGATGAGCTACTGAAATTATGGTATGATGGTGTTGAAACATATGACAGTTTAAAGAAAGAGACATTTGTCATGCGAGCCTCTTTATTGTGGACAATAAATGATTTTCCAGCATATGCAATGCTATGTGGATGGAGCACAAAAGGGAAGCTAGCATGTCCATACTACCATATAAACACTGACGCCTTCTAGTTGAAATATGGACGAAAGCATTGTTACATGGGTCATCGTCGTTTCCTACCTCAGGATCACAAATGGCGTCGAAACAAATGTTCTTTCAACAACAAGGCAGAGAATAGAGAGGCTCCAACATCACTCTCTGGTGACGAAGTACTCCAACAATACGAGTGTTTTGATCAAGTGAGTTTTGGACCGACGAATAATAAGAGAAAGCACACCAAGGAAAATAGATGGCATAATTCGAAGAAGAAAGTATATTTTTCGACCTCCCTTATTGGAAGACATTGCTAATAAGGCATATCTTGGATGTCATGCACATTGAGAAAAACATTTGTGATAGCATATTGGGGACATTGCTTGCTATGGATGGTAAAACAAAAGATAGTCTACAAGATCGTCTTGGTATGAAGGATATGGGTATACGGCCAGATCAACATCCGAAGTTCATAAAGAGCAAGTACACATTCCCACCAGCATTATATACTTTGGGCAAAGATGAGAAGACCACCTTGTGCAAGTTTTTGGGGAATGTGAAGGTGCCCGATGGTTATGCCTCAATCATCAAGAGATGTGTGGACATAAAAGCATGTAAGGTATCGGGTCTAAAAACTCATGATTGCGATATTATATTTCAGAAGCTCCTTCCTATTGCAATACGTAACATATTGCCTGAAAAGGTTGTTGCACCTTTAATTGAGTTTAGCACATTCTTTTCTGGAATTTGTTCTAAAGAATTGGCGGAACCAGATTTGGACAAGATGAGCAAATAAATTCCTGAAACAATTTGTAAGCTTGAGATGTTGTTTCCTCCCGCTTTCTTTGATATCATGGTACATCTTCCAACCCATCTTGCTGAAGAAGCACGGTTGGGTGGACCTGTTTCTTACAGATGGATGTATCCAATTGAGAGGTACCTTGGTACATTGAAGAGGTATGTACGTAACAAAGCTCACCCGAAGGGTTCTATAGATGAGGGATATATTGCCGAAGAGTGTATGACTTTTTGTAGTCAGTTTTTGGATAACATCAGCACCAAACGTAATAGGCCAGTATGTCATGAAGCTGCAACTACAAATGAACCTTCTGTTGATAATTCTAACATATTTACAGAAGTTGATAATTCTAAAAAAAGGTATAAATGGGACCAACTTACTATGGTGGAACTACATAACATTAGGCATTATCTTATTACTAATGTTGAAGAGGCCGCTCCATGGATCAAGTAATAACGTATAACTCAGATGTTGTATACTATATATATTGCTTATTGTAGATGGCTAATTTAATTTTATACCCTTTTCAGTGAGCATATTGAAGAGCTGAAAAAGATTCATTCTCGTGATGTTGATAGACGCCATAGAGATGAGTTTGTTGATTGGTTTCAGAAACGAGTAAGTACATGCAAGTTTGCACTTTGATGAAATATTGAACAAATATGTGTTCTGAAATTGGTTTGTCGTCGATAACCCCTGTTATACTAATCTGTATAGATTACGACATTACACAAAGAAGGCAAAGCAACCGATTATTTGTATGCATTATCTAGAGGACCTGATCGTTTGGCACATTTTTTTAGTCGGTTATTCATCAATGGCTTCTTCTTTCGAACTGCAGATGTGGAAAAAGGTTTACGGACCCAAAACAGTGGTATTGTTGTTCGGGGCACTGATCATGATTGGTTTGGAGTAATCAAGAAAATCATTGCTGTTGATTTTGAAAAAAATCAAGAGGTTCTGTTATTTCAGTGTGAATGGTTTGATCGGCCTTTTGGAAGCAGTCAGAACCAAAGCAGAGGCTACAAAAAGGATCAATACGGAATGATAGATGTTGACACTACTCTGTTTCGATTCCAGTATGAGCCTTACATTCTAGCCACCCAAGCAGAACAAGTTTTTTATGTTCCAAGTGTGAAGCATCCTAAATGGGCTACAGTTGTTAAAACGAAGCCACATAACCTTTTTGCCATGCCCTCTGGAGACAGTGAAAATAATGTGACTGAGACAATGGAGGTTGAGACATTTCATGATGATCTGCTTACTGATGATATCAATAATGAGGATACGACCGCATGGGCTAGGAATGACATTGAGGGAGCCAGCGGCGATGCTTCCACTCTTATAATGACAATGTCAGGTGATCGGTTTGAGGTAGATGGAGTTGCATCAAAAAATGAAGACGACGACGACGATACATATACCAATGATGGTCATGTAGCTCCATTGTGGGGGGACGACAGCGAAGATGATGATTTTTAGTATAATTAAGTACGTGACATGTAGCTCCACAATGAATTCATCCGTACGAACCCGACATTTATTTTTCAGTTATTTATATTTTCTACCCGAAAAGTACCCGATACTCGATATTTCGGTCTTTTCAGTTCTAGTCTTAGTTTTATCGGTTTCGGTTTTTCGGTCTCGATTTATTTGCCCACCCCTAATTTACGTAGTAGTAGCATATATATCGGATATACAGTATAAAATTTTTTCAAAGGGAAGTCTTAGGTTTCATCAAATCTATCTTTCAGATTTATGCAATTTTGATCTGTTTTAACAATACAAGAATTGTACTTTTAGATTGACCATGAAAAATATTTCCATAATATACAATCTAGTACTACATGTTATTGAAGTTAATAAATTCCATATAAATCATTTGTCAAAGGTAATTAGTTCGCCAAAACAGAAGTAGAGTTGAGTTGGGGCGGAGGAAGTATTATACGTTGCTGTTTGCTGCATAAGGTTTCGTCCTTCGTTCAAGCCGTAGCCATTTGTACAGGCGGCTGATGCGACCGGGTGCACCGATCTTACGTGCACGCCAGTCACTGAGGCGCCTTAGAGGCGCATAGCGCATACGTTGAAATCACCTGTGGTACTTTTAAATCTGCGCGTTGGTATTCTCCCCCTCATATTTGTTGATGTGTTAATACCTGATGTTTTACATCGTTGAGTATGTTACAGATCATCAACGTCGTTAGTCCAGCACTGAGTCATCAGGAGGCAAAAAGTAATGAACATCATTGATCAGCCTTGCGCCGAGGAGAACGCGAAAATTGTTTACTGATTCGTGGCAATAGATCCTAATGCAACGACTGTGTTCCGTGGCAATAAAGCTGTAATGCCACGAACCAGTATTTCGTGGCAACACATCCTAATGCAACGATTCTGTTTTGTGGCATTACGGTCCAAATGCAACTGTTTGCTGATTCATGGCAACAGATCCTAATGCAACGACTATGTTCCGTGGCAATAAAGCTGTAACGCCACGAACCAGTAACTCGTGGCAACAGATCCTAATGCAACGACTGTGTTCCGTGGCAATAAAGCTGTAACGCCACTAACTAGTAATTCGTGGCAACAGATCCTAATGCAACAACTGTGTTCTGTGGCAATAAAGCTATAACACCACGAAACAGTATTTCGTGGCAACACATCCTAATGCAACATTCTGTTTTGTTGCATTACGGTCCAAATGCAACTGTTTGTTGATTCATGGCAACAGATCCTAATGCAACGACTGTGTTCCGTGGCAATAAAGCTGTAACGCCACGAACCAGTATTTCGTGGCAACAGATCCTAATGCAACGACTGTGTTCCGTGGCAATAAAGCTGTAACGCCACGAACCAGTAATTCGTGGCAACAGATCCTAATGCAACGATTGTGTTCCGCGGCAATAAAGCTGTAACACCGTGAACTAGTATTTCGTGGCAACACATCCTGATGCAACGATGCTGTTTCATTGCATTACGGTCCAAATGCAACTGTTTGCTGACTCGTGGCAACAGATCCTATTGCAACGATTGTGTTCCATGGCAATAAAGCTTTAATGCCACGAACCAGTATTTCGTGGCAACAGATCTAATGCAACGACTGTGTTCTGTGGTAATAAAGCTGTAACGCCACGAACCAGTAATTCATGGCAACAGATCCTAATTCAATGATTGTGTTCCGTGGCAATAAAGCTGTAACGCCACGAACCAGAGTATTGTGCCAACACATCCTAATGCAACGATTCTGTTTTGTTGCATTATGGTCCAAATGCAACTGTTTGTTGATTCGTGGCAACATATCCTAATGCAACGACTGTGTTCCATGGCAATAAAGCTATAACGCCACTAACCAGTAATTCGTCGGAATAGATCCTAATGCAACGACTGTGTTCCGTGGCAATAAAGTTGTAACGCCACGAACCAGTATTTCGTGGCAACAGATCCTAATGCAACGATTGTGTTCCGTGGCAATAAAGTTGTAACGCCACGAACCAGTAATTCGTGACAACAGATCCTAATGCAACGACTGTTTTCCGTGGTAATAAAGCTGTAACGCCACGAACCAGTATTTCGTGGCAACAAATCCTAATGCAACGATTGTGGTCCGTTGCATTAGCATCCTGACGCCACAAACTAGTGAATTGTGGCAACAGATCCTAATGCAACGATTGTGTTCCGTGGCGATAGATCCTAGTGCCACGAACTAGTGAATCATGGCAAAAATCCAAGCTTACTGCAACGATTTAGTATTTGTTGCAGTACAATCGTTGCAACAGGTTGGAATCGTTGTAGTGAACATGCGAGACACCGGTTTTTACCGAGGTTCGATCTCACCAAAGAGATCTACTCCCTGTTGAGGAAGCTCACACAGAGTTGGGTCTCTTTAAACCCTTTCCCTTATCAAGTCACCACACAAGACCGACTTGATTCCACTATCACGGGTAATCGCCGGGTTTACGGGGCAACCTCACACATTGAGGGCTCCCACTAGAATTACAATGAGAAAATGATCAAATATACTCGAAAAGATTACAAGTAAAAGCATGAGTGTAAAAAGATCAAACCCCAAGAGCTCAACAATGTGTGGACAACGATATCCCAACCCCAAATCTGATTTTTCAATTGATTTTCGCCTTTTGGGACTTTAGATGCGTGGGGAGATGTGTTTTTGGGCTCTTGGGACAAGTGGCAGCGCTAGGGTTTGAGTACTAAATAGTATAATGCATGAATTATGTTTGTCAGGTCGTGGATCTCCTATTTATAGGGTTTCCAAAGAAGTTTCTGTTAGATATACCGACGACTGGATAGTCCGTACTGGGGACCGGACTTGTCCGGTGTGCTGTGTAAAAGTCGGCATGAAATGTGCAGCACACTAGAAAGTCTAATTGTGTGAGGTATACTGGACTAGTCCGGTTGGTGTCTGAACTTGTCCTACGCCAAGTGAAATTTGACTGCAGAGAGTTGAACGGACTAGTCCGATCCAATAACGGACGTCTCCAGTGCTATGTGTTATTGAACATCAGAGAGTTCAATGGACTAGTCCTGTCCTGTGGACGGACTTGTCCGGAGTGAAGTGAAAAGGGTTTAAAGAGACTTGAACGGACTAGTCCGGTCCAAGATAGGACTAGTCCGGTATACTTGTTATTTGGTTCCAGAAAGTATATTAGACTAGTCCGTTCCATGGTCAAACTGGTCCGGTGCACAGTGCATTTGGACTACAGAGAGTTAAATGGACTAGTCCAGTCCATGAACGGACTAGTTCGGTGCTTAGTGAATTTTTAGGTGTTTCCAATCCCTTACCCTTACGCAAAGACTTGAGCTCCTCGGATGTGTCTCTCACACACATCCTATACATTTAAATCTACTTTGTGCTTTTGTTGGGTTTTTCTCTTTTGTACACCACTTCATTTTTCACCTTTTTGAGTGCACAAAACTATCTCATTTAACTTAACCTGCAGTCATCTCAACAAGTCCATTAGGATCTCATTTGTTTGTCATCAATTGTCCAAAACCCACAAGGGATTGCCTAGATGCACTTTCACAAATATAGAAGGCATGCAGGAACACTTCGAGTAAGTGTTTGTCCTACATTTATGCTAGTCGACATATTTTCCTACACATGTATTCTAAAATATGGTTTTTCACGTTCAGCGTGTTCCACAAAAAATGTTCGCCAAATAGGCATCAACCTACGACCGAACAAGTAGAAGGGATGCAACAAGAAGGAATAAATGGAGGATCGGGTTTCCTATCCTGGTTTCGAGATTATGTAATACTCTCTCGTCTTCTACATGACCTATTAAAGAAGTATTAATTTTGATAATTTCCTCAATGGTATTTTTAACGACCTTCAACTATGTGCAGGGCCACGTGAGCTGGTTGCAGGGTCAGTCCCATGCATTCCGGGCCCTTTGTCGGTACTGGGCTAACAATGAGTTTAAGGCTAAGTCCGAGAAGGCTCGAGAGTGCACAGGGGTTGCAGGGAAGCACAACCACGGCCAAAATAACCACTTGCATTTATCTAAATGCATGGTAAGTGTATGTATCTTATGTTCATATATTCATAATATAATGTTCTTACTTACACGTATTGACATGAGCATGAGATAGTGGTGCCGCCAACCCCTGCTGAGATATGGAAGTGAGGTCATAGGAACCCTTCTTAACCTCAGGGGTGCAGTCAGGCTGCAAACGAGCGATTGGTAAGTTTAGAAATCATTCATATTAAATATAACTATATGGATTGTTGAACTTACACGGTTTTCTTGTTTTCCAGGATAAGTACGGGGAGGAGGCTAGGGCAATACACGACGAAGGTTTCCATTGGGAACCTGAACCAATTGATCCTCAAGCCGCGTATGCAAGCGGAGGTGGAAAAGCCCACAGAAGGTGAGTTCATAAGTCATATTATCATTTTCAATTCAAAGTATTTAATATATTTCAATTTCATATTATTGATTCTTTTTTTATAGGCTCACTATATTCGACGGAGTTGTCGATTCGAGGGTCGCGAGACCTGCGAGAGGCTACTCCACACAGTCTTCATCGGTGGGCATGTCAGGTCTCCGCATCTCGCAGAGAGACATCAAGATGCAGTCCCCTCGACAAACCATAGAAGAGAACCACAGGTGATAGGAGGAGGAAAGGCGAGAGGCGAAACGACAAAGAATCGCGATGGAGGCCATGATCCATTCCCAGGCATCCTGGATGGAGCAAATACGGGACATAATGGAGGTAACAAAATGAAAACTAAAGTTCTCATTAATTCAGCGTAAATGACTTACTAAGCAGTAACATCTAATGTTTGCAATGATAGGCCACGGCTCGGATGCAAGGTTTGGGGATCTAGCTACCGCCACTACCGGTCGTTCCAGGTGACCCTTCTTCTGTGGGTCAGGTAATTTTTCATGTCAACTTTATTGTCGAAGTGTTAGAGCGACACTTCCCCTGGATCTGCTAAGGAGCAACCCGCGGAGGTTCTCTGTTCGGCGGGGCTTAGGCTTCATTCAAGTGTTCTAGCGGATGAGAATATGAGACGGTGGTTTTTAAGTTGTTTGGGCCGCAAGGAGCGTAACACCCTACTCCACAGTAGATGGTATTGCTAGTATGTGTGTATGCATGTGTGTGTTCCATGTTGGATCCCTTGTAATAGTGCCGAATCAGGCCTTTTATAGACAAGACCGGATGCCTTACAAGTGGGGTCTCGGGGCCCGACAGGTGGTCCCAGGGCAATCTTATCTTAAAGATCTAAAGATTCTCGCAGAATCTTGCCTTACTGAGGCAGTGAAGACTCGCCGTCTTACCTCCTCTCTTGTCAGTAGCCCACGCGCCGTTGCTAACGGTGGCAGAAGATGTCCCGTCGGTCTGTTTTGTTGCTGCAAGCTACCCACTTGGCCAAGTGGGATAGACCTACAGCGCCTTCACTGTGATGCGATTGGTCGTAGCGGTCTCTGACTGTTGGCGTGCTCCGCGTTGCATGCCAGAGGATGGTGAGTGTCTTCAATGCTTTGAAGAGTACCATCCTCAACGCCCGTATCCTACCATCCGAGGCGAGCTGCAAGACACGCAGCAGCGTCGTGGCTAAGCCATACTTGGGGGGCCAGCCCTAGTCCTCCGTGACGTGTGGTAGCTTCGGGGCTCGCCATGGAACGTGGCAGCTCCGGGCCCTCCCTCGTGGGGGGTGGGGGGGCTGGACCCAGTGCTATGTGCCACGTGGCTGTACCGGGGCTCTCCCCCATAGTTGGGTGAGGTCCCGTCCCCACACGTGGTGCCTCGTGAGTACGCCACACCAAAGGGGCCAAATCCCATCTTCAAGGCTTACGTGGCAGCACCGGAGCTCAATCTAGAAGGAGGCTGAGGTCTTGGCGCCCACGGGACACATGGCGCCGGATGTGCCTTGGTGTCTTCATCTTGCGTGCGAGAGTACCCCATATGCAGGGTACCGACAGTGGCCCCTGGGTCCACTTTGGGGCATGTTGAAGAGCCCAAAGGTGGAGCCCTTTCCATTTTTACCGCATTTTGCTTTGAATTCTGTCTTGGACAGCTGAAGCGTTGGGCGCTTCTGCCAATCGTCACCACGCGTCGTATTCTGGTTGAGAGACAACGGAGACGGGATCTTTGCTTGCTGTAATATCTCTGTCTTCTGCAGCGCCTTTAACCGCGACGGTTCCAGATGCATCTATAACACTTGTGTCTGCTTTGCCATTATGGGAGTTGCTTCAGCGGTTTCCCCACGCGGCTGATCGACTGGCCCAGTGCATCAGAGTGGGTATGTGGGACCCATTGTCATGGGTGTCGTGTGTTGAGCGGTGCGGTCTGAACCTTCGCTCGGAGTACTCAAGTGTCACAGGGGTGATAAAAAAGGAAACCTCTTTTAGAGGGAACGGTTCCTTTCTTACTCAAACCCCGCAGCCCAAGTTTTTGCATTCTTCCTCGAGCACCCGAACCTTCTTCACCCCTTAACCAAAGCTCTCGCCCCATCTTGCTCCAATGGCTTCCCTGTTGCCTCCTTCCCGCTTCCACTCGGTCGGAGAATAGGTGCCAATGAGGCAGATCCTTGGCTAGGCGGCTTCAGAGTGTGGATGGATGATCCACTGCGGGTTGCCCGATCTTTGAGATCTGTGTGAAGATGAGACTGTTCTCTTCATCGCCTACGCCACTGCTGGACTCGCACTCCCGTTGTCAAGGTTCTTCCTTGCAGTGCTGGGGGAGTACGGGCTGCAACTTCACCACCTGTCATCGAACTCCATCGCCTTGGTCGCCGTATTCGTCAACTTATGCGAGGCATTCGTGGGTTGCCCACACACGGTGGAGCTGTTCGGCATTTCTTTGTTATGAAGGCAAATGGAAGGAGTGTGACGACTCAAGTGGGAGCCTACTATTTCCGCCATCGGGACAAGACCTCACGGGGTTACATTGCCTCTTTCAAAGGGGGCAAATGGAGCGATTGGAGGGAAGATTGTGCGATTGTGAGGACAGACCCGCATCCCTCACTGAAGATGCTGTCCGTCGGCCCAGGCTCTGATTCTACCACCTGGGAAGCATCCCAGGGGTTGCCAGAGGAGTACAAGCCCACCCTGAGGAGGATCCGGTTCTTGGCTGGCATGGGCTTGACCTCCATGATGGTGTTGGCAGACTTCTTGCTCCGCCGTACCGCCCCTCTCCAACCGTGTTTGTGTAACACCCTCATTTTCATGCATCATGCCCTGCATCCATCATTAAATATGTCTAACATTAATTCACATAAAAAGGAACAAGTTTAAAATTGATTTCGAACAAAACCGCACTTAAGAATTCTGGGAAGTGCGGACTAGTCCGTTTTGGTGCGGACTAGTCCGATTTCTCTCTGGTCTCATTCGGACTTGTCTGCTTTGCTGTGGACTTGTCTGTTTTTGCCTCTGGACACTTTCGGACTTGTCCGGTCTTATGCGGACTAGTCCGGTATTCCAATTCCTTGAAAATTTTGCTAAGTCCCTGAACTTGTCCGGTATTCCAGCGGACTTGTCCGTTTTCCCCTCTGACGAAAGTCGGACTTGTCTAATTTTGGCCAGACTTGTCTATTTTTCCCCTCTGGATAAGTTCGGACTTGTCCGAAGTCTAGTTTGGACTTGTCTGATATCTCTATGTCTAACTTCGGACTAGTCCGACCCTTTCAGACTTGTTCGGTAAATCGTGACTCCAAGTTGATTTTTAATTTCACGACTTGTTTCTTGGGTTTTATGTTAAGTGGGCCTAGGGACATCGTGCCTAACTCTTTTAGAGCCCATGTGGGACTCCAAACCGACCTCTACTCATCTCAAACTCGAATTCCATCAAACCCTAGCCTCCTCCTCTATATAAACAACCTCACCCCTTGGCTTTACATCTATTTGCCACTTTTCAAGCACCACCAAACCCTATTTCGTGGGAGCCGCCATCAAGGAGGGAGAAGGAGACCCCGAGCAAGGAGAACAAGAGGAGGAAACGACAGAGGATCAAGATCTTCATCAAGCTTTTGTTCTTCATTGCCAATTCACCTTCAAGCTCTTCATCAACCCTAGATCGTCAAGATCCAAGTGTTGCCTCCAAAACTCTTGATTAATTGGGGTTCTAAACACCTGGTATACCTTCTACTTCCCTTTTCTCACGTGAATTCAACCCTAAATTTCCAAATTCACGTTGATCTAGAAAACCCTAGTTCACTAGTTCTGCGAAGTGCAGACTAGTCTGGTTCCCTACGGACTTGTCCGATTTTCCTGGCTAAATTGTGTTGAATTAATTCTAAGATTAGATCGAATCAACTCCAAACCTGTGTAGACTTGTTAATAACCATTGTTTTACCTTGCATTTGCATTAATGATGCATGTCATGTCATATTGAGTAATATATGTGCACTTATTGTTTGTAATTCTTGTCTTGTGTGTTTATTGCGCGTTTTAGACGGATTTGCGCTAAAGAGTGCTGCCAAGGATCTCAAGCATCAAAAGTTTGAAGGCTTTGACCCGAACCAATCCCAAGAGCAAGGCAAGTATCCTTGAACATATTGATCCTGTTTTGACAATAAATGTTTTGTTTGCAAAACTGCAGTTGTGTCAATTTGATGGGAAATCCGATAGTAGGAAGTTTACTAGCTTCGTATAACCACCCTTGTCACCTGGAATTTATGATAGAGAGTCGGGATGGGTATTTTACCCTTTTTGCTTTGCTTAATCAATTGGGATGGGAGAACAACTATGTCATTTAAGTATGCATTTATGATAATATGATTAACATGAAATGGTTAAAATGATATGGTAATGGGTGATCTAAGCAAGCCTGATATGTGGATGTTGGATGTTATGGTGGTTTGCTTGCTTTAGATCTAAGGACTGGTTTGTGGAGCGACCATCCAGGATTTACAGTGCCACCACGAGGCCAAGTCTGGGTGTGGCGTAGCTAATTAATTAGGTCTTTGCTAGTGCTGTTTGGACCATTAAGGATGTTCGGGGAACGGGTAGTCGGATTGGGTTTGTTGATGATGGGTGGGACTACCCTGGGATCCGAATGACTCAAGAGGGGGACCTTGGTTGAAGATGTGCTCAGTTGGAGACATCGCCACCGGTGAAACCTCAGTGGGGTCTAAATAGGCTAGTAATCCCTTTGTAAAGGCTATTTTCTGATCTCTTGTCCACACACCAACGGGAGTGTGATAAGGCATAATAGAGGTTCTTAGTCGCTGAAAGGTGATGAAATCACAAACACGTGGGTAAAACGGTACAACCTCTGCAGAGTGTGTCTAAAAAACTACCATGATAGCCGTGCTCTTGGTTATGAGCAAACTGAACCCTCACATGATTTGGGGAAAACTTGGTTTTTGGGATGGTTATGGTTTGGTACTGGTTATGGGATGGTGTAATGGTTTATGGCAATGGATATGGTTAATGGTGATGAATAATCTGGAATATGGATGATGGTATTGAAATATGGACTGATATTATTATAATTGTATGGTTTATGATGGGTTTACTTCACATACATGTAATATATTGCTTTTCAAACATTTTAATGTACTTTTCGGCACTTAGCCTTTATTATATTCATCATTTGAATGAGCTACATGTTATACTTTCCACACTTGCTTAGTACGACATGTACTCAATCTTGCAATCCCCCCGCCAACAGTTGCAGGTCAGATTTGGGAGTATAACGATGATAATGCAGAGTTCTAGGCCGTGTCTACCGTCAGCTTGGTTGTGGTGTTGATTGGAGCTGCGTTACCCTATTTGCCTATTTGCTTAGTTTGCTTAGCTGCTTAGTTGCTTAATTAGTTTATTTCTGCTGCATTAGTTCAAACTGTCATTAATATTCATTAGAGCTTGTATTCTAGGATATTATGAATTGTGTAATAAAATGTCAATTAATCTTGTCTTGTGGTAATTATCTGTCTATCGTTTGTGATGCACTTGTGTATGTGTGTCGAATGTCCTGGGCACACAAATACTGCACTTGGTTCATTTTCAGATCTGGGTGTCACAGTCTGTACAGAGCCAAGGTCTACAACGGCGAATATGACGAATGCCAATAGTGTTTGGACACCTCTTCTCCCAATATGTTGGAGGAGATGTTGAAAACAGTGACCTCCGACGTTGTTAACAATGAGCACGTCTCCATTTCGGATGACTGCCAGCCGCTCCACATGACCACCAATGTGAGGTCTGAACTGTGAAGCTCGATGTTGAAGGTCAACGTGTTCAGCCTCGTTTGCTTGCATCCCGAAGATACGACTGGAGCCTCAGCAGCCCTAAAGCAGTGTCGTGAAGTGGCGCAGCCAGGGTTAGGGTCTTCCTTGCGTCCTTCAGCAAGGGCTGGGGCAGAGCCCTCAACTACCTCTAACAGAGCAGAGGTCAACCAGCCGACACCAGTTCCGGAGCTGAGAAAGCGTTCCGCACACCGGCTGCTGGCTCCGCTGCTTCTATACCGAAGAAGCAAAAACTACTTTGGGGGGACGATACTCCCATCTCCCATCACCAGGGAGCCGGAGGGGCTGAAGCTTCTGTCATTGACTTAGTATCTGATTCTAGTAGTGGCCCTAATTCTAGAGGAGGTGTCGAGGAGTCTGCGCAGACAACCACGCCGGCGCGGGTTAACCGGGAGTCGGTACCAGAGACGGCAGCGCCAACCTTGTCATCAGGTCCCGGCGACCTGAATGTGGCCTAGAGGGGGGGGGGGTTAATAGGCCTTTTTAAAATTTTTCGGAACCTGCAACACTTAACAACCAGATCAAAACTCGAGATATCGGACTAGTCCGGTCAAGTGCGGACTAGTCCGGTGTGTACCGACTAGGTTAATCAAGTTTGATCGTATAATTTGATTCTAGGATGTATGCAACGGAAATATACTTGTAATTGAGGTGTTGCAAGATTGTGAACTAGGGTATACCACGAGTCAATCTTATATTTGATGTTTCAACATAAAGTAAGTAAGATTGATTGAAACCCTAGATTGGTATGATGAATAAGAACGATGAAAACAAAGCAAGAACACAAGCAATTTATCTCGTGGTTCGGTTCCCACAGAGGCAACCTACATCCACGTTGAGGAGTCCACAAAAGGACCGCGTCTTCTCCAACCCTACCCTCGTCGGATCGCCATGAAGGCCAATCCTCTTCACTTATCACGAAGGGGTAAATAACCAAATTGAAGGGGCCTTCTCACACATTGAGGGCTCCCCTAGATTTTAACAAGAACTCCACCAACAACACACTTGAAAGTTTACAATGCAAATCACAGGATTGTTAGGGAATCAAACCAAGAGATCAAGAGTGATGAGTCATGTCTCTCCAATGTTCCAAAGTGTATCCTCAAGGGATTGATCTTTGTAGCTTTTTATTTCGTGGAGAGATGTGTTTTTGAGGCTCTTGGGAGGTGTGACGGCGCAGGGGTTCGAGAGGTATGAAAGTTGGGCCGTGCACATCTATTTATATGGGGTTTCTAAAACTGGTCGTTAGGGTTTAGGAAGATCGGACTAATCCGTGGTGGACACCGGACTAGTCTGGTGTGCTGTGTGTAGCAAACCCTAAGTGTCCCAAAATATCAGACTAGTCCGGCTAGGAGCGGACTTGTCCGATTTTGCTTCTGGAAATCTTTAGACTAGTCCGATAATCATCGGACTTGTCCAGATCAGTGAAACCCTAAGTGAATTGGGTGACAAGTCCGCACTTGGAGGACTTGTCCAATTTAGGTCAAAGGGTTTTCGGACTAGTCCGTGCCAATATCGGACTTGTCCGATTTACATCAGAATGATATTGGACTAGTCCGTTGTGTGATCGGACTTGTCCGAATTTGTGCAACTTGTGTAGTGTTTTAAGGACTAGTCCGAACTAGGGAGGACTAGTCCGATTCTAGTCAGAGAGATATCGGACTAGTCCGGTGTGATATCGGACTTGTCCGATCTTGTGCAGAGAGATATCGGACTACTCCGGTGTCAGTCGGACTAGTACGGTCCTGTATAAACTTGTGCAATGTGTGTGATTACTTGTGCTTGAGCTCTTGGGGTGTGTTTCCTTAACACACTCCATACACAATGATCTACTACACTTGTTCCTTGAGTTCTTTTCCACATTGCTCCTCATTCTCCCTTCTTTTTGGCACTTTGCTTATTTTCCATTAAAAACCTGTGCTCATCTCAACAAAGTGGTTAGGATCTCATTTGCTTGTCATAAATCATCCAAAACCCACAAGGGATTCCTAGATGCACTTTCAATCTCCCCCTTTTTTGTGATTGATGACAACCAATTGAGATTTCACAAAATATGGTAAAAGTTGAGATTTTCATAAAGTGTGCACATATGAGTTTAAAATACATCAAGCAATGAAAACATGATCCATATGTGCATTCTTTATGGTGGGATGCATAACTAAGTGCATTGAAACAATAATCAAGAGAATGACATAATTGACATTAACATACCAACAACAAGCATATATGTCATTCTAGGAGCAAAATCACAGGTTTCATCAATTACTTGACAAGTAGTCCAAAACATTGCATCACAGGACCATAATTATCATAAGAGCATAGTAAAAGTTTTACAACCCACAAAATAGACAAAAAGCACAAAGGAAGCTCTCTCCTCGCATCCTACAGCTAAGACCTAAGACTCCCCCTCAATCTCTCCCCTTTTGGCATCAAAACACCAAAAAGAAGGAGAGAAGGGACCTAAAGTCTTCAAGCCTCGCTGTCGGTCCTCTCATCATCTTCATCTTCAACATTGGGCTGATGAGGAGGAGGAGGAGGTGTGGAGCCACTCGAGCCCCCAATGCCAAAGCAGGCAAGCTCGGAGGGAGTCAAGGGCCCGAGCTCGGTGTAGTCGGAGTCAGAATCATCAGAGATAACTGGAGATCCAATGGGCTCAATCTCAAGTTTTTGACAAATTTGCTTCACATTAGCCTTGACATACTTCATGTCTTTCTTTCTTCTCTTGTTAAGCTTGTGGGCCTTTACCTCGGCCTTTCTGCAGGAAGCAAAGATAGAAGCCAAGTATTTGAAGATGCCACTTGCAAATCCTTTTTGAGGAGCTGCCCTAGTGGAACGGGCAGCCCTGGCATCTCCACTTCCTCTTGCCAGAGCCTCAGGACTGGAGGCCGGAGATGGAGCAGCCTGAATGCTTGGCTTTTGAGGCATCTGGGGCCACAAAGGAAGGTGCTCCACATCTTTGACAAACTCTGTGCCAGTGACTTTCTCAATTATGAACATAAGATACGGAGCATAGCCACATGACCTGTTGGGTGTGCAAGAGATGTTGATCATATCGTTCCAGATATAGTCAGCCACATCAAACTTGCGGTCCTTGCTTATGACCCTCATCAAGGTCCGGAGATAGCCCTACACACTCCCAGCATCCCCATCCTTGGGGGCAATTGTCTTCCTCAATACTATGTTCAAGACCACAAAGAAAGGCTTCATGTTCTTTGTGGAGGGAGGGTTGAACTTGGAGTTGGGCTCATAGAGGAATTTCATCTTGTCCTTCTCAATGACACCTATGTTGTGGACGATTAAGTTGTCATGGCTTGAGGTGTCAAGGTGTAGCATGCTTCCAAAATCTTCATAAGTTATACTGTACTTGGATCCGTGAGTTATCCAAGAAACACTCTCTTCATCATCACTTGAAAAATGGCAAGTCGTAAAGAATTGCGCGATTACCTCATCATTCCAATTGTTCCTGAAGGCGATGAGATCCTTCAGTCCATGCCTCTCAACTGCCTCCACCACTTCAACAAATGGTGAGCATCCCTTCTTATCAAAGTGTGCCCAATAAATCCATTGGCTGCGCACAACAGGTGTCTTCATGGGGAGGTACACTGACTTGTAGAAATCTGCATGGAAATTGCTCCAAAATCTGCCATCGACAACTTGCTTCGGACGGCTGTAGCAATCAACATTGCGGAACTTAGCCGCTGAGTCACTGCCCTTCCCATTGAACTTTTCTTCTATGGGGTCCCGAGCCCCTTACTTCAGAGCTGGCATCTTCAGGGGGGCAATCGGGCCCGTTGCGATCCCCTTGCCCTTGCCCTTGGCTAGGCGGGCACTTGCCGAGCTAGGGCCACCACCAGCGGAAGCCCTGGAAGCAGGCACCTTTCATCGAGTCACCCTCTTTTGAGACTGAGGAGGAGAGGGGGCTGGCTCGGAAGGTCACTTCTTGCTCCGGTCCGTCGAGGACCGAGGCGGGGCTTCTGGTTCCATCTCGGCTTCGAAGTCGGAAAGATCATCATGAGAGTTTGACATGCCCTGAGAATGGATTATACAAGGTATGGGTGAGAAAGAATAACAAGGAATTGCATTGAGGAATTGAAAGGTTAGGTTTTGAGTTCAGAAAAATCGGACAAGTCCGGTGTACAGGCACAGACTAGTCCGGGTGACCGGACTTGTCTGTGCATGGACCGGACTTGTCTGGTATTCGTCCTAAAAAACCTAAGCAATGAGACAAATGGTGATTCCTAATGCACAACTATCTTAGCATCAACATAATACATCAAGGAAGCATGTATATAGTGAGAGATGCTAGGCTATTCGATCAACAATGAAGAAAATAGAGATTTCTAGGGTTTGGGGAAAAATTATTGAAGAAATTGCTTGAATCTTAGAGAGAAGGGTGTTGAAGGCCGGACAAGTCTACGAACTTCAATCTTCGAGTGAGGACACTTGATTTCCACCCAAATTTGGAGCTTTTTGATGGAGGAGATGCAAAATCGCCTTGGGGAGCTCGAGCGTGGAGAGAGGAAGCTTGAGGCAAGTGTGGGGGGTGAGGAAATTAGAGTTTGGCGGCGGCTAAGGTTATGGACACGAAAAATTGGACAAGTCTGAAAATTATCGGACTAGTCTGAACTTTTCCAGATGCTATATCAGACTAGTTCGTGGTCTGTCGGACTAGTCCGGTCTAACTGGCGCTCTGCGGACTAGTCTGCATGGGCGGACTAGTCCGGGTAACCACGGACTAGTCCGTGGTCACCAAGGAAGAACTTCTTAGCCAATTCATATATTGTAGGATCGAAGAACGCGTGAAAAGCTACCAGAGGGGGTGAATGGTAGATTTAAAAAAAATTACGCAGCGGAAACAATTAAATCCCAACCCCTTTGGCAGAAAAAACGATCTGTTAAAGAAATCGTGTGTGAGACTAATATAAACATGTTTCATTGGGAAAAAAGTGATATATATATAAGAGATAATCAAGTCACGCAGAAAAAACAAGAAGAATCACTCAAATCCGTCGAGAGAAACTCAAGTTATGATCGAAAGATCGAACAAAGATCAATTTGTCCTACCCGAGAAAAACAGTTCAGGAACGCTGCAAAGAAACTCATGGAGATCAGAAACCACAAATCCAATGACCGTGAAATTTTGACATATGATAGATAATCAAGTTGTGAAGACAATCCAAAAATAATCAAGTCAATTGGATCTGTAAAACTCGAGTTATTATAAAACCACCGATGAAAGGTAGTGCTGTCCAGAAACTCAACGAGTAAAACTTGTCTGAAACAAGTCGGACGAACAAGGCACAAAAGTTCCTTCAAACTACAAATTTTATTTAATATAACACAATAGGAACCGCCCCAAAGTCGTCTACCACGAGCTTTGGCTTCCCTTGCTTATATAGCCAGCCCTTAGGCCAACCCAATCTCAACTAGGACTCCAATCCTACTCCGATCACAAATCAAAACTTTCCATAACTGCTTAGGACTCTTCTATACGCAGATAGAAGCAATCTTAAGATTTCCATACACCTTAGGAACACATCCCATATTCCTAAAACACTCAACTTTTCATGCGGCACACGAAAACTACCATAACTAACTCGATACTTTCCATACCGAGCCATAACCGACTCCGCCGCAACCGAAGTCATCAATCGATACTATCCGATCCTTCCAACCAGATCTTTCCTTCCTTATCCCATCTTTGGAACCATGTGATTAGCTATGAGATCTAGCAATCATTCTTTCCCTTTTCTGTTGTTTAGCTAGTATATAACAAAAATCTATGACATGACCATCTCTACCACAGTAGGTACAATGAATTTTAACTTTGTGTTCATGTCTAGATGAGCAAGCAATATTTTTATTTGAACCCGAATGAGACAACACTCCTGCAGATTTGAAAACCACTTCTTTTTGTTTAGAAACTGTTTGAAGCAAACCACTTCCTAATGACTTTACAATTTTAGGTGGATGTGCCTTAGCATGAGCATGAGAATCAAAACCTAAACCTATTTTATCATTGCAAGACTTGGAAGAATTCAGCAGCAAGTTTAGGTTCTTATTTCCATTACAAAACCGATCTAATGTCCTATGCATGTTGTCAAGTTTATTGGACAGATCAAGGCAATTTTCACATGAAGTTTTTCCTTTTAATTTGCAATTGGAACAATATTTAACTTCATGATAACGTAAAGCATTATTCAATATTGAAATTTCATTCATAGCATCTTTTAGTTTCTTTTCAAGATCATCACAACTAGAACAATGCAAATCAATTGTAGAACAAGAAGCATCTTTTGAGTTTCCACAATCAAGTGCAGCAAGCTTTTTGTTCTTTTCAATTTCAAGTTCAAGTCTATCGAGAGTGGAGGAGTGTGCAATTCTTAGTGTGGACAATTGTTCATAGATTAAATCACATGAAGGACAAGAATCATCATTAGGAATCAAGTTTTTTAAACGGTTGATTTTAGATTCTAGTGATTCAATTTTAGCAGCATTATCCCTAAGCTTTTTGTCCTTTTTCTTGACAATAATAGTTGCACGAGAAATAACATCACACATTTCATTACAGGTAGAACATACCTCATCGTCGTCACTGTTGTGTTCTGCATCCTCCTGACTTGATCTTGATCTTGGTTTGCCCACCATGAAGCATAAGTTGGCTAGATCGTCATCATCTTCTTCACTTTCAAAGTCTACATCACTTGAACTGAGTTCTTAAAGTGCGGTGATGAAGTTGTTAATCATCTTGCGTCCTATGGTACCCTTCTTTTTCTTGTTGGGGTTTCCAGAGGTGGTCTTGACCTTGTTTTGTTTTTCTTCATGAGTAGTAGGACCTGAAAGGTTAGGACATTCTGTACGAAAGTGTCCTATCTTATCACATTCAAAACAGCGTTGAGGTCCGGAGCTTCCTCTCCTTCTAGTTCTCACATTTTGTAATGCTTTTGAGAATCTAGTGGAGATGAGTGCTAACTCCTCTTCTGGAAATTCCGTGATCTACTCCAAGGTTAGTGAGGACAACAAAGCAAGAGTATTGCAAGATGATGATTGGCCGGAGCTAGGCATATCACGTTGTGAGACAAATGCAATAGACTTCTTTGGGTTCTTACGTGATAAGATGTCAATTTCATGAGTTTTTAGTTTAGAATAAAGCACATATAACGTAAGAGAACTCATGACAGTTTATTCACAAATAGATGTTACTTTCATCTCCCAAATTGACATGTCTAATGCACTAAGAAGTTGCCTAGCATTCTCACCATCAGAAAAGTTAACATTGACACTACGTAAGTTGTTGGGAATTTTATTGAAGCGAGCAAAGAGGTCATCGATAGACTCACCGGGTTGCATCTCAAAACGCTTATATTCCTTTTTGAACATATCTTGTTTTACCTCCTTGATTGTGTTGGAGCCTTCATGATATTCACAAAGCCTCTCCACACATCGTATGCCGATCGAAGGTGTGCAACACGGTCAAAGTTGCTTTGAGTGAGTCCTTGGATGATCAAGTTCTGGGCTTTGTTATTGTTGTCAACGTCCTGTAGGTTCGTAGTCGTAACTTGATCATTTGACGGCACATAATAAGGCTTGTACACCTTTTCCCATATGGCGAGGCCTTGGGCCTGGATGAAAGCCTCCATGCGTGCCTTCCAAACCTGAAAATCAATACCTGCAAACACACATGGTTTTGCGGAGTATTTCTCCATGATGATTAGTCAAAAACACGTGCAAATCACAAATATTAGAGCACTGTGGCTCTGATACCAATTGTAGGATCGAAGAGCACGTGAAAAGCTATCAGAGGGGGGTGAATGGTAGATTTAAAAAATCTTACGCAGCGGAAACAATTAAATCCCAACCCCTTCGGCAGAAAAATGATCTGTTAAAGAAATCGTGTGTGAGACTAATATAAACGTGTTTCACTGGGACAAAAGTGATATATCAGAGAGAATCAAGTCACGAAGAAAACACAAGAAGAAACTCAAATCCGTCGATAGAAACTCAAGTTATGATCGAAAGATCAAATAAAGGTCAATCTGTCCTACCCGAGAAAAACAGTTCAGGAACGCTGCAAAGAAACTTGTGTAGATCAGAAACCACAATTACAATGACCGTGAAATTTTGACATATGATAGATAATGAAGTTGTGAAGATAACACAAAAAGAATCACGTCAATTGGATCTGTAAAACTCGAGTTATGATAAAACCACCTACGAAAGGTAGTGCTGTCAAGAAACTCGACGAGTAAAACTTGTCTGGAACAAGTCGGACGAACAAGGTACAAAAGTTCCTTCAAACTACGAATTTTATTTAATATAACACAAGAGGAACCGCCCCAAAGTCGTCTACCACGAGCTTTTGCTTCCCTTGCTTATATAACCAGCCCTTAGGCCAACCCAATCTAACCTAGGACTCCAATCCTACTCCGATCACGAATCAAAACTTTCCATAACTGCTTAGGACTCTTCTATACGCAGATAGAAGCAATATTAAGACTTCCAAACACCCTAGGAACACATCCCATATTCCTAAAACACTCAACTTTTCTTGCGGCACATGAAAACTACCATAACCAACTCGATACTTTCCATACCGAGCCATAACCGACTCCACCGCAGCCGAAGTCATCAATCGATACGATCCGATCCTTCCAACCAGATCTTTCCTTCCTTATCCCATATTCGGAACCATGTTTCCACGTCATGCACCGCATGCATACGTGCGAACATTTTCCTTCGACGTCCAGTAACCTTCATATGCACTGCCCTTGATTCAATCATCCAGCGCGACCTCCTGACCCGCTCAACCACAATTCCTCCAGAATTTGGTTGTTGGAACCTCATATCCTCCCTGAGACTAGTCCAAAGGATCCTATCACAAGCCATGACTGGATTATGGGCAATTTTAATGGCACTCTCATTATCACAAAGGAGTGGAATACGGTTCATATTGTAACCATAATACCTTAGAGCTTGTCGCATCCAAAGGAGTTGTTCACAACAACTCCCGGCTACAACGTACTCCGCTTCGGTTGTGGATAAGGTAATGGAGTTTTATTTCTTGGAGGACCAAGAAACTAGGGATCTAGCTAGGAATTGGCATGTGTCGGAGGTACTTTTTCTATCTACTTTGCATCTGGCATAATCTGCATCGGAGTAACCAATGAGATTGAATTTGGACCCTTTTGGAAACCAAATACCAAGATTGTGTATGAACTAAATATCTCAAGATCTTTTTACGGCTGTCAAGTGACACTCCTTATGATTGGCTTGAAATCTTTTACACAAACATACACTCAACATAATGTCTGGCCTAGATGCACATAAGTAGAGTAAAGATCCAATCATGGAGCGATATACCTTTTGATCGATGCTAGGTCCATCTTCATTTAGATCCAAGTGGCCATTCGTTGCCATGGGAGTCTTTATGGGCTTCGCCTTGTCCATCCCAAACTTCTTGAGTATGTCTTGAGTGTACTTAGTTTGGCTTATAAACGCCCCTTCCTTTTTTTGCCTCACTTGGAATCCCAAGAAGTAATTTAGCTCTCCCATCATATACATCTCAAACCTATCTGTAATAATTTTACTAAACTCCTCACAAAAAGATTTGTTAGTTGAACCAAAGATTATATCATCAACATAGATTTGACAAACAAAGAGATCATTGTCAAAGTTCTTTGTAAATAATGTATAATCTACTTTATCGATCTTAAAGCCATTTTCAATTAAGAAATCTCTAAGACACTCATACCAAGCTCTAGGAGATTGTTTGAGGCCGTAGAGAGCCATACGCAATTTAAATACGTGGTCGGGGAACTCTTCATCTTCAAACCTGGAGGGTTGCTCCACATACACCTCCTCCTTGATTGGTCCATTGAGGAAGGCGCTTTTCACATCCATTTGATAGAGCTTGAAATCATGGTGAGTAGCATATGCAAGTAATATTCTAATGGACTCAAGTATAGCTACGGGAGCAAAGGTTACATCGAAATCCAAACCTTCGACTTGTGAATACCCTTTGGCCACAAGTCATGCCTTGTTCCTTGTCACCACCCCGTGTTCGTCTTGTTTGTTGCGGAAGACCCATTTGGTGCCGACGACGTTGAATTTGTGTCTTTCGACTAGTTCCCACACCTCGTTTCTCTTGCAATTGTTGAGTTCTTCTTGCATGGCCACTACCCAATCTGGATCCTTCAATGCATCCTCAACCTTGCGTGGTCCAAAAAGGACACAAACGAGTAATGCTCACAAAAATTAGCTCTATGAGATCTAGTAGTTACTCCCTTTTGGATATCACCGATGATGTTTTCAATTGGGTGATCCCTTTGGATGCATTGGTGTACTCTTGGGTGTGGTACTTGCTGTCTTGAATCTTCATGATCATCTTCTTCTCCCCCTAAATGGTTGCCTTCATTGACTTCTTGATCATCTTTACTTTCTTGAGGTTGATCTAGTATGGAAGCTCCCCGTTGATCATTGGTCTCCTCTTGTGGTTGGTTTTCCTCATGCAATTGTAGAGGTGGTTCTTGTGGTCGAACTTCACCTAACGCCATTCTTCTCAATGCTTGACAAGGGGCTTCTTCTTTATCTAGCACACATGGATCAACTTGCTCCTTTTAGGAGCCAATAGTTTCATCTAACACTACGTCACGTGCTACTTCAACAAGTACGGAGGTCTTGTTGTAGACACGATAGGCGTAAGTGTTCAAATCATAACCGAGCAAGAAACCTTCATCAGACTTTGAAGCAAACTTTGAAGTCCTAGGCTTCTTGTTCAAGATATAGCATTTGGAACAAAAAACTCGAAAATATGAAATATTAGGCTTGTTACAGGTGAGTAGCTCATAGGATGTATTCTTGAGTAGTCGATGAAGATAAAGTCGATTTATGGCGTGGCAAGCGGTGTTGACCGCTTCCGCCCAAAATTGATCCGAGGTCTTGTACTCATCGAGCATTGTTCTCGCCATCTCTATGAGGGTTCAGTTCATTCTTTCGGCCACTCCATTTTGTTGAGGGGAGTACGGAGCTGAAAACTCGTGCTTTATGCCTTTTTCATCTAGGTACTCCTCCATGTGTGTTCTTGAACTCCGTGCCATTGTCATTTCTGATGCTCTTGATTGTCAATGAGAATTCATTTTGAGCTCGCTTGAAGAACTTCTTGAGTATTCCTTGTGTTTCTAACTTATCATGTAAAAAGAAAACCCAAGTGAAGCGAGAAAAATCATTAACAACTACTATACCACATTTGTTACCGCCGATGCTTATGTAGGCAATTGGACCAAACAAGTCTATGTGAAGTAGCTCGAGCGGTCTTGTAGTAGTCATGACATTCTTTGCGGGATGAGGTGCTCAAACTTGCTTCCCGGCTTGGCACGCACTACAAGGCCTGTCTTTCTCAAAAATAGCATCCTTCAAACCTCGGATGTGATCGCCCTTGAGGAGTTTTTGAAGATTCCTCATACCAACATGCGCTAGCCATCTATGCCATAGCCAACCCATGTTGGTCTTTGCAATCAAGCATGTGTCAAGTTCGGCTTTATCCTTGTTGAAGTCAACAAGATAAAGCTTACCCTTTAACATACCCTTGAATGCAATGGAACCATCACTCCTCCTAGAGACGGTCACACCCTCGTTAGTGAACAAGCAATTATAACCTTTGTCACATAATTGAGATATGGACAGCAGGTTATAATCTAAGGAATCAACATGTAATACATGAGAAAGAGTGTGTTGTGGTGATATGGCAATTTTACCGGTACCGAGCACCTTTCCTTGACTATTGTCTCCAAAATAGATGCCCTCACTTGGATCCTCATTTGCTTCATATTCAACGAACATCCTTCTTTCTTCGGTCATATGGTTGGTGCAGCCACTGTCTAGCACCCATTTGGATCCACCGGAGGAATAGGCATGCAAAAACAAATTATGCCTTGGTTTTAGGTACCCAAGCTTGCTTGGGTCCTTTTAGGTTAGTCACAAGGGATTTGGGCACCCACACATGAGACTTGGTATTCCCATGGCGTGGCCAAACATAACGAGCATAAACTTTTCCATAATTACTTCTCATTAGGACACAAGATGCATCGAAGGTTCTGAACAGAAGTTGTTGTTTATACACAGGACTAGTCTGGGAGATCAGACTTGTCCGGATCCCGACCGGACTAGTATGGTGATAATTCGTGTTGTATTCATTAATTTTTTATTTTCCAGATTGAGAGAGTCTTTCCTTTACAAAGACATTGCTATCCTTGTTATTCTTACGACTTCTAGCTTGTTGCTTTTCACCATAAGAGTAACCAATGCCATATTTGACATTTTGAGGTCTTGTGACCAATTATGCACTACGTTCATATTTGATCTTCTCATTGTCAAATATGCCATTTTGTAAAGGATGGTTGTCCTTGGTAGAGGTTGACTTATCTTTCAAACTGGTGTCAACTTTACCACATGTGCAAGTAGAAGCAACTTTAGTTTTAATGTGTTGATAAGGTGAGCTTAAATAGGATGAAGGGTCACCTTGATTGAGTGACTCAACTTGCACCTCAAGGATCTTGTTAACCTTGATTAGGTTAGCAAGTTCTTCCTTGATTGTAGCATTTGAGTCGCTTAACTCCAAGCAAGTTTTCTTGCTTCAAGCTAATTCAAGCTCTAGTGACTTGCTCCGCTCCTTTTCAAGTTCTAGAATCTTGTCAAGGTCAACATACTCCTCCTTTTGGGAGATAATCATGTCTTCTTGACGATGTATTAACATATCCTTCTCAACAATGATCAAGTAAAAATTTCATTTTTGTGACAGTTTTCTTATCTAGTCCAATGAGCATATCTTCGTTATCGCTAGCAATGTCGCTATCACTGGAATAGGAATGCACGGAAGAGGGTTTTGTTGTTACCTTGTGTTTACCTTCCTTTGCCATGAGGCAAGTGCCGCTTCCCTTCCATGCGCCGAGAGTAGGGAAGAGAGTGGACTTCTTGGATGTCTTCTCGATGGCTATACTAGCCATCTCTTCTTCTGATGATGATGAGGACTCAACATTTGAGTCCCACTCTTTCCCAATGTGCGCTTGTTCGGCTTGTTTCTTCTTCTTGAAGAACTTCTTTGGTTGAGGCTTTGCTTCTCTGGTCTTCTTCTTGTTCTCTTCATATGGGCAACCAACTATAAAGTGGCTATACTCACCACAATTATAGCATGCCCACCTCAACTTTGGCTTTGATCTTTCCTTGTATTTTCCTTCACTTGATTTAGCGCCTTGTCTCTTCTTAATCATCTTCTTTAATTTCTTCATAAATAATATCATGTCATCTTCATCCAAGTCACTGCTCTCATCATCACCATCTTCTTCTAGTTGTGCTTCTTGCGCTTCTTAAGACAAGGGCTTGAGGGTGGACTTCAAAGCGACCCCTTTCTTCTTTGCCGAGGTGAGGTCGACAATTTCCTTGACATGCTTCGCTTGCTTTTCCATCATCTCTAAATTGATGATTTTTCTAAGTAGCTCATCCGGAGTCATTCTCTTGTGTCCGGGGCTTTCTCTAATCATTGAGCATAAGGTGACATTGCAAGGCATGAAAGCTCTAAGGATGAGCTTCACCACCTCGTGGTCGTTCCACTTCTTACTTCCGTAAGATCGAACCTTGTTGATGAGCGTCTTTAGTCGGTTGTACATATCTTGAGGCGACTCATCTTCTTCGATTGCGAATCTTCCCAATTCGCCTTCGATCATCTCAATCTTCGCTTCACGCACATGACAATCACCTTCATGTGCAGTTTGCAATGTGTCCCAGATCTCCTTTGCAATCTCGAGTCCATCCACCTTGGTGAACTCGTCCCGACTAAGCGAAGAGGTAATGAATGTCGCGGCTTGAGCATTTTGATGAATTGCCTGCTCTTGGCTTGGTGTGAGCTCTTCGTCGTCGTCCGGGATATCTATCCCTGTGCACACAATATGCCAAAAACTCGGATTGAGAGAAATTAGATGCATTTTCATATTTCGCCTCCACATTGAGCAATCACTCCCATCGAAGCGTGGGGCTTTTCCTAGAGGGATAGACAAATAATGATATTGCTAGAATTAAGCCGATCATAGTTGAAAGGATATCGGGAGTAGTCGGTGTGACTACTCCCCTTCTTCTTCTTCTCATCTTCAATTTTCACTTTCCCTTGGAAAGGGTATTCTTCCTTAGGAGCGCCTTGAGTTCCAGCGTCTCCTCATCGTCATCCTCGAAGTCTTGAATGGCTTCGAGGAGCTTCTCCAATTTCTGGTTCTTATCTTCATCAACCTTCTCTTGATTGTTGCTCTTGTGTACGTCTTTCATGTCCGACATGATCTCTTCGAGCGATTAGTCTCCTTCTTGAAGAACCTTGCTTTGATACCAATTGAATGTGGCCTAGAGGGGGGGTGAATAGGCGTTTTTGAAATTTGTTGGAACCTGCAACACTTAACAACCATATAAAAACTTGAGATATCGAACAAGTCCAGTCAAGTGCGGACTAGTCCGGTGTTTACTGACTAGGTTAATCAAGTTCGATCGATTAATTTGATTCTAGGATGTATGCAGCGGAAATATACTTGTAATTGAGGTGCTGCATGATTGTGAACTAGGATATACCACAAGTCAATCTTATATTTGATGTTTCAACGTAAAGTAAGTAAGATTGATTGAAACCCTAGATTGGTATGATGAATAAGAACGATGAACACAAAGCAAGAAAACAAGCAATTTATTCCGTGGTTCGGTTCCCACAGAGGCAACCTACATCCACGTTGAGGAGTCCACAAAAGGACCGGGTCTTCTCCAACCCTACCCTCGTCGGATCGCCATGAAGGACAATCCTCTTCACTTATCATGAAGGGATAAATAACCAAATTCAAGGGGCCTTCTCACACGTTGAGGGCTCCCCTAGATTACAACAGGAACTCCACCAAGAACACACTCGAAAGATTACAATGAAAATCACAAGAGAGTGTTAGGGAATAAAACCAAGAGCTCAAGAGTGATGAGTCGTGTCTCTCCAATGTTCCAAAGTGTATCCTCAAGGGATTGATCTTTGTAGCTTTTGATTTTGTGGAGAGATGTGTTTTTGAGGCTCTTGGGAGGTGTGACTGCGCAGGGGTTCGAGAGGTATGAAAGTTGGGTCGTGCACATCTATTTATATGGGTTTTCTAAAAGTGACCGTTAGGGATTCGAAAGATCGGACTAGTCCGTGGTGGACACCAGACTAGTCTGGTGTGCTGTGTGTAGCAAACCCTAAGTGTCACGAAATATCGAACTAGTTCGGCTAGGAGCAAACTTGTTTGATTTCGCTTCTGGAAATCTTCAGACTAGTCCGATAATCATCGGACTTATCCGGGTCAGTGAAACCCTAAATGAATTGGGTGACAAGTCCGCACTTGGAGGACTTGTCCAATTTAGGTCAGAGAGTTTTCGGACTAGTCCGTGCCAATATCGGACTTGTCCTATTTACATCAGAATGATATCGGACTAGTCCGTTGTGTGATCGGACTTGTCCGAATTTGTGCAAGTTGTGTAGTGTTTTAAGGGCTAGTCCGCACTCGGGAGGACTAGTCCGATCCTAGTCAGAGAGATATCGGACTAGTCCAGTGTGATATCGGACTTGTCCGATCTTGTGCAGGGAGATATCGGACTAGTCCGGTGTCAGTCGGACTAGTCCGGTCCTGTATAAACTTGTGCAATGTGTGTGATTGTAACACCCTAAATTTTCGCATCATGCATTGCATACATGATCATGCATTAAACACTAGTAGAATAAGAGAAAAATAATAAAACATACATATACAAATATGTGTAGCAAAAGAAGAAAAAGAAAATAATAGTTATAGCCTAAAACTTGTAATAAGGAATAAGTATAAAAATAATAATATAAATATATATAAATATATATATATAAATATATATATATAAATATATATATAACAATATATAAAAAATAAATAAAATATTAATAATAATAATATATATTATAATAATTAATAATAGATAATATATATATAATATAAATAATAATATATATATAAAAATATACATAATAAATTATATAACAAAAGAAAGTAAAAAAAAGAAAAAAAAAGGGTCAACCCGCCGGCCAGGCCAAGCGGCCCAGCCAGCCGAGCAGCCCGGCCTCCCGCGCCGCGCCGCCAGCGTGCGACCCCGCCCCACGTCCGCCTGGGCCCCGCTGGCCAGCGCCCCAGCCCCGCCGGCGCTGCCTTCGACGAGCGCCCGCGCGCGCGCGACCCCGAGTCCCGACCCCACCCGGCCGAACGCCGCCCCCGGTCCGATCCCGCCCCGACACCGAGCGCGCCCGCCTCGCCACCCGGGCCCCACCGCACGCGCTCCAGCCCGAGGCCGCAGCGCCCGCCTCCCGCTTTCTGCTCCCGGCCTCCCGCTCCCACGCCAGCACGCGACCCCACCCCGGTGCGCTCGCCCGCCCCCGCGTCCGAACCGAACTCCGCGATTCCAGCGCGTCACGCCCCTATAAAAACGACCGTAACCCTCGTAGGGTTTTTCCCAGCCGCCAGACACCGCCGCCTTCGAGGAAAAACCGCCGGGAAAAGCACCAGGGACCAGAGGGCTGCGACCAGGGAAGAAAAAGGAGAAAAAGAAGGGGAATAAGAGGAAGAAAAAGAGGAGGGCCCCACCGACCACCGGAGATCGTGGTCGACATTGCGCCGCCGTCGTCGTGCCGCCGGAGAACGCATCTACTTCGTCTACGCATTGTCCCCATCCCGCGATCATCGAAGCCATCGCATCTAAGGTAGGCCATGTTCCCGATGTGAATTTTAACGATCATATTGAATCTAATAGGCGTAAATTGATTTTAGTTGCACCATAATTTTATTTTCAGCAGCATTAATCCACCCTAAAACCCCCGTAAACTCATATGAACAAGTATGAACTAGTTGCATCTAATTATTAAACAACTGTAGTAAATTAATTATTGAATTGTGCATGCATGCATGTCATTGCATGTTGATTATTTTGCGTGCATCATGTTGAATTGTATATGTTCTCTTGTATGTATGATCACGCGTAGAGGGACGTGCTCAAGAGGCCACATACGAGGATTTTCAAAATCAAGACTTTGAAGCGCTTGAGAAACCCCATCCGCCGGAGCAAGGCAAGTGTCCTTGAAGCATATTGATCCTGGTTTATTAAATGTTTTGTTTGCGAACTTGCATGCTTGTGTCAAATTGATGGGAATCCTATGGTAGGAAGTTTACTAGTTTTGTTTGACCACCCTTGTCACCTGGAATTTATGGTAGAGAGTCGGGAAGGGTTTTTACCTTTTTGCTTCGCTTAATTAATTGGAATGGCAAACAACACTACACATTTAATTATGCACCAATGATATTCTGGTTAATGTGAACTGGTCAATATGATGGGTGATCTAAGCAAGCCTGGTATGTGGATGGGTTGGATGTCATGGTGGTTTGCTTGCCTTAGATCTAAGGACCGGTTCATGCGAGAATATGACAGGTCAACAGTGCCACCACAAGGCCAAGTATGGGTGCAGCATAGCTGAATAAATAGGAGCGCTGCTAGTATCGTATGGACCATTGGATGGCGCCGGGAATGGGAGTCGAGGAGGACTGCCCTGGGATCCGCATGGCACACGAGGGGGCCCGTGGGCGGGAGAATGGAGATTCAAGCCTGCCGGTGAAACCTTAGTGGGCCCGTACATACTAGTAGTCCCTTTTGAAAGGCTATTTTGTGATCTCTTGGCCACACACCTACGGAAGTGTGAGATGGCATAATGGAGGTTTCTTAGTCATTGAAAGGTGATGAAATCACAGTCATGTGGGTAAAGTGGTACAACCTCTGCAGAGTGTTTAAAAACTATCATGATAGCCATGCTCCCGGTTATGAGCGCCTGGATGACCTACATGATTAGAGTTGGAATTGGGATTTGGAATGGATATGGTTGGTTTATGGTTATGGTCTGGTAATGGTTATGGTTGGTTTATGGTTATGGGTTGGTAATGGTTATGGTTTATGGATTATGGTCATGGATATGAATTTGAGTTATGGTAATTGGACATGGATAATGGTAATGTTGGCAATAATTGGATATGGTTTATATTTTTTTAATATGATGGTTATGATGGGATTGTTTCACATAGACATAGTATAATGCTTTTCAAATGTTTTACTGTACTTTTCAGCACTTAGCCATTTGTTACATTCGTCGTTTGAATAAGCCACATGTCATACTTTCTACACTTGCTGAGTACGACATGTACTCACCCTTGCAATCCCTCCCAACAGCTACTGGAGACAATTGGGAGTACCCTGAGGATCACGTGGAGTACTAGGTTGCGTACCGCCGTCAATTGCCTGTGGATTGGAGTCATACTGCTTAGTTTATTTTCCGCTGCAATTATTTAGAGTTTTATCGTTTGTGAACTATTGGATTATTGTAATAAAGTACTTATTTAATAGTTAAGACGTGGTTAAATTCTGTATATCATTTGTGATGCAACCGTATATGTGTGATGAACTTCCTGGGCACACATATGCGTTACGCTTGGTTCATATTCGGAACCGGGTGTCACAGTGATTACTTGTGCATGAACTCTTGGGGTGTGTTTCCTTAACAAACTCCATAGAGAATGATCTACTACACTTGTTCCTTAAGCTCTTTTCCACATTGCTCCTCATTCTCCCTTCTTTTTGGCACTTTGCTTATTTTATATTAAAAACCTGTGCTCATCTCAACAAAGTGGTTAGGATCTCATTTGCTTGTCATAAATCATCCAAAACCCACAAGGGATTCCTAGATGCACTTTCACGACCTTGATCTATCACGCGGAGTGGGAGGCCAGGGTCATTGGAGTGGCCCGACTCGCTAGTAAGTCGCAGTTTCTCCCCTATGCTATTTCTCTTCTTTTTCTTTTTTCACTCTGCTGGAGTTTTATCTCGGCTTTTTAGGGTGTCGTCAGCCGACTTGGTGCCCTTGGTGCTTCCAGGGGTGGGCTTGATAGCCCCTACCCATCCCGGAGCTGGAACGGGGTCTGCCACGCCACATCCTACGTTCGAAGGTGCGTCGGCCTTAGGTGCCATTGATGATTTTGCACCCCCATTCATCGAGGCTGGTGTGGCACAGGCGGCGCCTAGCTTGGAAGTGCCAGGCGAGGAGGTGCCTAGCGAGGAAGTACCACGTAAGGAGGTGCCGGCAAGGAGGGGGCTACCTTGGTCGTGGCTGCCTCCCTTGGTGGGGCCGACCCGCCGATCATTAAAGCAGCAATGTGTAACACCCTTATTTCCATGCATCATGCCCTACATACATTCATGTACATGTTTAAGATTAACCCAAATAAAGAGGAATAAGCATAAAATTGATTTGGAACAAAACCACACTTAAAATGCTGAAAAGTGCAGACTAGTCTGATTTTGGTGAGGACTAGTCCGATTTCTCCCTGACTAAAATTAGACTTGTCCGTTTTTGCTGCGGACTAGTCCGATTTTGCCTCTGGACATTTTCGAACTTGTACGATTTTGTGCGGACTAGTCTGATATTCCAAGAATCCTTTAAAATTTGCTAAGTCCCTGGACTTTTTCTCTCTGACTAAAGTCGGACTTGTCCGATTTCTTTCTGACTGACTTTAGACTCGTCTGGTCCTTTTCGGACTTGTCCGATATTTCGTGACTCCGAGTTGATCTTTGTTTTATGACTTGTTCCTTGGGGTTCACATTAAGTGGGCCTAGGGACATCGTTCCTAACTCTTTTAGAGCCCATGTGGGACTCTAAACCGGCCTCTACTCCTCTCAAACTCAAAATCCATCTAACCCTAGCCTCCACCTCTATATAAACAACCCCACGCCTTGGCTTGACATCTATTTGCCACTTTTCCACCCCACCCAAACCCTAGTTCGTGGAGAGCCACCACCAAGGAGGTAGGAGGAGATTCCAAGCAAGAAGAAGAAGAGGAGGAAACGAAATAGGATCAAGATCTCCACCAAGCTTTCGTTCTTCATCACCAATTCATCTCCAAGTTCATCATAACCCTTAGATCATCAAGATCCAAGTGTTACCTCCAAGTTTCTTGATTCATAGGAGTTCTAAACACCTGGTATACCTTCTATTCTCTTTTCCTTACATGAATTCAACCCCTAATCTCCAAATTTACATCGATCTAGAAAACCCTAGTTCGCTAGTTCTGCGAAGTGCGGACTAGTCCGGCCTTCTGTAGACTAGTCCAATTTCGCTGACTAAATTTTGTTGAATTAATTCTAAAATTAGATCTAATCACATCCAAACGTGTATACACTTGTTAAAATCTATTAGAACTAGTTAGTGATCATTAAAAGCATTCTATTAACAAGTTCTACCTTGCATTTGCATCAATCATGCATGTCATGTCATATTGAGTAATATTTGTGCACTCTTTGATTGTGTTTCTTGTCTTGTATGTTTATTTTGTAGATTAGACGGATTTGCGCTAGAGTGTTGCGGAGGATCTACAGCACCAAGAGTTTGAAGGCTTTGACCCTAATCAACCGCAAGAGCAAGGCAAGTGTCCTTGAAGCATATTGATCCTGTTTCTAAAATAAATGTTTTGTTTGCAAAACTGCATGCCTGTGTCAAATTGATGGGAATCCTATGATAGGAAGTTTACTAGTTTTGTTTAACAACCCTTGTCACCCGGAGTTCATGGTAGAGTCGGGATGGGATTTTTACCTTTTTGTTTCGCTTAATCAATTGGGATGGGAAACCACTATATTATTTAATTATGCATTAATGATATATTGATTATCATGAACTGGTTAAAAAGATGGGTGATCTAAGCAAGCGTGGCTGGTGGATTAGGTTGGATGTTATGGTGGTTTGCTTGCTTTAGATCTAAGGACTGGTTCATGCGAGAATAAGCCAGGACTACAGTGCCACCATGAGGCCAAGTGTGGGTGCGGCGTAGCTGATTAATTAGGGCTTTGCTAGTGCTATTTGGACCATTAAGGATGCTCGGGGAAGGGGTAGTCGGATTGGGTTTGTTCATGATTGGTGGGACTACCCTGGGATCCGAATGGCTCAAAAGGGGGCCCTTGGTTGAAGATGTGCTCTGTAGGAGACATCGCCACTGGTGAAACCTCAGTGGGGTCTAAATAGGCTAGTAATCCTTTTGTAAAGGCTATTTTGTGATATCTTGGCCATACACCAAAGGAAGTGTAATTGGCATAAGGGAGGTTCTTTAGTCGCCGACAGGTGATGAAATCACAAACACGTGGGTAAAGTGGTACAAACTCTGCAGAGTCTAATAAAACTATCATGATAGTCGTGCTCCCGGTTACGAGCACCTGGATAACTTCCATGATTAGAGGGTACTTGGTAATGGTTATGGTTTGGTAATGGTTATGGCTAGTTATGGATTAATTTCTGGTATTGAATATGGTTATTAGCAAATGGTGAAATCTGGAATTACTGATGATAGTAATGAATTCAGACTGGTATTATGATATTACTTATGATTATGATGGGTTTACTTCACATACATGTAATATATTGCTTTTGAAATGTTTTAATGTACTTTTCAGCACTCAACCATTATTATATTCATCATTTGAATCAGCCACATGTCATACTTTCCACACTTGCTGAGTACGACATGTACTCACTCTTCCAATCCCCCCCCAAAAAAGTTGCAGGTCAGGATTGGGAGTTTAATGGCGATAATGCGGAGTTCTAGGCTGTGTCTATCGTCAGCTTGCTTGTGGTGTTTTGGAGCTGCGCTACCCTATTGCTTATGCTGCTTAGCTATTTAGTTGCATAATTAGTTTATTTCCACTGCATTAGTTAGACTTGTCATTAATATTCATTAGACCTTGTGTTCAAGGATAATATGGTTTGTGTAATAAAATTTGGTTAATTAATCTTGTTATATGGTAATTTTCTGTATACTCTTTTGTGAATGCACTCGTGTATGTGTGTTGAACGTCCTGGGCACACATATGCGTTCACTTTGTTCATTTTTCGGAACCGGGTGTCACAGATTGGTATCAGAGCCACAGGTAGACCGTAGGACGCAACCTAGATAGAATGGACACTTTAGAGCACATAGGAGCACCCAGGAATCAATGTGTTTTTGGTTGGTGTGCTGTTTGCTATATATTGCTTGATTGTGTGCTTAATAGAGGATTTTGGGATGCTTTAGCATTGCCATGTCCACCTAGGCTAGTTAGTTGTCTAGTTTCATATCCCATGATGCATGTCGTTGGGGACGTTTTCTAATTCTTACCTATTGCTTTTCTCCAGATGGTGAGGACTCGCAACCAGAGGGATGGTAATGATGAGGAGGAGAACCATGGAGCACCTCAGAACAACAATGGACAAGGACCTGCCTAAGGAGCTATTAATATTGAGCAGCTATTGGCTATGCAAAACCAGCTCATGCAGACCATGATACAAACAATGGGACAGCTGCAGGCTGGTAACACCGATAATCAGCCCCACATGCCTCCACTGCCACCTCCGCCTCCTCATAACCGATTGGGAGAGTTTATGAGGACTAGGCCACCGACCTTTGCTCAAGCTGCCGACCCTATGGATGCCGATGATTGGCTCAAGTCCGTGGAGAAGAAACTTGCTATTGTCCAATGCAGTGACCGGGAAAAAGGTCTTATTTGCTTCTCATCAACTAGTTGGAGCAGCTGCAGATTGGTGGTATTCATATTGCAATGCTCATGAGAATCAGGAGAGGATCACTTAGGCCGAATTCAAATAGAGCTTTCGTTCTCATTATGTGTCAGAGGGAGTTATGATTTTGAAGAGGCAAGAATTTGAGAACTTAAGGCAAGGAAGATCAAGTGTGAGTGAATATCTCAATAAGTTCACTCAACTCTCAAGGTATGCGCCCGAGGATGTGAGCCGGGACCAGTGGAAACAATACTCGTTCATGAGGGGCTTGAACAATATAATCCAAGTGCAACTACTCAAATGTGATTATGCCAACTTTCAGAATCTTGTGGACAAAACAATTGTGGTTGAGAACAAGATCCGTGAGATGGAGCAAGACAACAAGAGGAAGGCGCCATATCAAGGACAGCAACAAGGAAGTAATATGTGCCCTCACTTTGTGTCTCATAATGCGCCATATTATAGCTCTTCTACTCCTATACAACACCATGGTTATGCACCGCACCCATCTCAGTTTGTGCAGCAGCGCCCTATTATGCAAGCACCTAGGCCTCCAATGTCTTATGCACCTCATGCCAACTATCCTGGTGCCAATGCTCAAAACCAAGCTCGTCCCAATAATTCTGGTAGAGTTAAGAAGTGCTATACTTGTGGAGAAGCTGGACACTTTGCGCATCAATGTCCTAAGTCAGGCCTTGGTCAAGGAAGCAATGCACCGAGGCAAAACCCAAGACCCAATGGAGGAGCGCCACAAGGGAACTGTGGATAGCAGAATTTTGCTCGTGGCAATGTGAACCATGTCTCTACGGAGGACGCTCAACAAGCGGATGACGTGGTCATTGGTATGTTTCTCGCCAACTCCAACCCCGCGACTATGTTATTTGATTCTAGAGCATCGCATTCATTCATTGCATCGAAGTATGTTGCCAAGTATAGTTTGCCTATCTCTCATATGAAGTTTACTCTATTGGTTAAGTCTCCTGAAGGAGAGATGATGACAAATATAGTATGTCCAAAAGTAAGCCTTAGAATAAGGGGGGTAGACTTATTTGTCAACCTTATAGTTTTGGATTCTCAAGGATTAGACATTACACTTGGTATGGACTGGTTGAGGAAGCACAATGGAGTTATTGAGTGTGCCACAAAGACGGTGAAGTTGACCAATGAGGAAGGGATCACCATAGAGTTTGAAGCATCTCAAACCGCACCGAAGCAATTGGAGCTGAATCATATGGACGGTGCCGCAATTGAGGAGATTCTGGTGGTGTGTGAATTTTTGGATGTTTTTCCGGATGAGTTGCCAGGTATGCCACCTGATCGAGACATTGAGTTTGTTATTGATTTAATACCTGGAACTACACCTACATCTAAGGGGTCGTATAGGATGCCTCCTATGGAATTAGCGAAGCTCAAGAAGAAGATTCAAGAGCAACTAGAGAAGGGTTTTATTCGCCCAAGCTCTTCACCTTGGGGAGCGCCCGTGCTGTTTGTGGACAAGAAGGATGGAACCAAAGGATGTGTGTGGATTACCGAGCTCTCAACGAGGTGACAATCAAGAACAAGTACACCTTGCCACGCATAGAGGACTTGTTTGATCAGATGAAGGGTGCTCGTGTCTTCTCTAAGATTGATTTGAGGTCGGGATATTTTCAAATGAAATATAGACCATCGGACATACCCAAGACAACTTTTAGGACACGGTATGGATCTTATGAGTACACCGTGATGTCTTTTGGATGGACAAATGCACCTGCCTACTTTATGTACCTCATCAATAAGGTCTTCATGGAGTACTTGGATAAGTTCATTGTGGTGTTTATTGATGACATTATGATCTACTCGAAGGATGAGAAGGAACATGAGGAACACTTGAGGCTTATGTTGTAGAAATTAAGGGAGCATCAATTGTATGCCAAGTTCAACAAGTGTCAGTTTTGGTTGAGAGAGGTGTCGTTTTTGGGTCATATCATCTCAGGAGGAGGAGTATCGATAGACCCCGGAAAAGTGAGAGACGTGTTGAAATGGGAACCTCCGCAGAATGTAAAGGAAATAAGGAGTTTTCTTGGGATGGTTGGATATTACCGTAGATTCATCAAGGACTTTTCCAAGATAGCCAAGCCAATGACGGAATTGCTAATGAAGGGAAAGGCATTCCAGTGGACTCAAGCTTGTCAAAACAGTTTTGAGGAGTTGAAGAAGAGGTTGACAACAGCCCCAGTTTTGGTATTGCCGGATGTAAGCAAGAGTTTTGACATATAATGCGACGCATCAAGACAAGGACTTGGATGTGTGCTTATGCAAGAAGGTCAAGTAGTAGCCTATGCGTCATGACAACTGAAGAAACATGAGCAGAATTACCCAACGCATGATTTGGAACTCGCAGCCGTGGTACACGCATTGAAGATTTGGAGGCACTATATCCTTGGACATAGGTGTGAAATTTATACAGATCACAAGAGTCTTAAGTATATCTTCACACAAACGGATCTGAATTTGAGGCAACGAAGATGGTTCTAGATCATCAAAGATTATGATTTCGGGATCAACTATCATCCGAGAAAGGCCAATGTAGTGGCCGACGCTTTGAGTAGAAAAGGAGTAAGTCATCAACTCACAGTTCGAGAGTTACCATCCGAGTTATGTAAGGAGTTTGAAAGGATGAACCTTGGATTTGTAAATGAGATGGAGATGATGGAGTTAAACCCAACCTTGTAGAAGGAAATTCGAGAGGCACATACCAAGTATGAGGAAATTAAGGAAATCAAGGAAAGGACCTAAGAGGGGAGAGAATTCAGATTTGATGAGGATGAACATGGTACCTTATGGCTTGGAAAAAGGATTGTCGTGCCCAATGTAAAGCATATTCGGGAGACAATACTAAAAGAGGCACATGACTCGCCTTGCTCAATCCACCCTGGTTGTACGAAGATGTACAAAGAATTGAAGACTTTCTATTGGTGGGATAGCATGAAGAAGGACATAGCTAAATACGTATCATTGTGTGATTTGTGCCAACGAGTCAAGGCGGAACATCAGAGGCCAGGTGGACTATTACAACCATTAAAGATTCCGGAATGGAAGTGGGAAGAAATCGGTATGGACTTCATAGTTGGTTTACCGCATACCCAGTCCAGGTATGACTCAATCTGGGTAATCGTGGATCGAATGACCAAGTCAGCTCATTTTGTTCCTGTCAAGAACAAGTATACATATGCACAATTGGCCGAAATATACATGGAGCATTTTGTGTGTCGACATGGAGTCCCTAAGAAGATAGTCTCGGATAGAAGTTCTCAATTTACCTCTAGGTTTTGGCAAAAGTTGCATGAAGCATTAGGAACAAGGTTGAATTTTAGTTCAGCATACCACCCTCAAACGGATGGACAAACTGAGAGGACCAAGCAAATTTTGGAGGACATGTTAAGAGCTTGTGCTTTAAAGCATGGGAAAAGTTGGGACAAAAGCTTGCCATACGCGGAGTTCTCGTACAACAATAGTTATCAAGCAAGTTTGAAGATGTCACCTTATGAAGCACTATACAGAAGGAGGTGTCGGATGCCCTTGTTCTGGAATGAGACAGGGGAGAATCAAGTATTTGGACCCGATGTGTTGCAAGAAGCTGAAAAACAAGTCCAGGTTATTCGTGAAAATTTGAGGGCTGCTCAATCAAGACAAAATGGGTATGCGGACAATAGGAGAAGGAAATTAACCTTTGAAGTGGGAGACTTTGTTTACCTCAAGGTGTCACCAATGAGAGGTCATAAGAGGTTTAACATAAGAGGCAAGCTAGCACCTCGCTACATTGGACCATTCAAGATTTTGGACAAAAGAGGAGAAGTAGCGTATAAGTTGGAGATGCATACTCATCTTTTAGATGTACATGATCTCTTTCATGTTTCCCAGCTCAAGAAATGCTTGAGAGTACCGGAAGAACAAGTGCCCATGGAAGGATTGGAACTAGAGGAAGATTTGACTTATGCCAAACAACCGATCAAAATTTTGGAAGCCAAAGAGAGAGTCACAAGGAACAAGGTTACTAGATGGTGTAAAGTTCAATGGAAGCACCACACAGAAAAAGAAGTGATGTGGGAATTGGAGGATGATATCGAGAAGGAATTTCCCAATCTCTTCTCTTCTGCGCCGAATCTCGAGGGCGAGATTCATTTTAAGGGGGTAGGTTTGTAACACCCTCATTTCCATGAATCATGCCCTACATGCATTCATGTACATGTTTAACATTAACTGTAGGATCGAAGAGCACGTGAAAAGCTATCAGAGGGGGGGTGAATGGTAGATTTAAAAATCTTACGCAACGGAAACAATTAAACCCCAACCCCTTCGGCAGAAAAACGATCTGTTAAAGAAATCGTGTGTGAGACTAATCTAAATGTGTTTCACCGTGACACAAGTGATAGATATCAGAGAGAATCAAGTCACGAGGACAAAACAACAAGAATCACTCAAATCCATCGAGAAAAACTCTATTTATGATCGAAAGATCAAACAAAGGTCAATCTGCCCTACCCGAAAAAAAAACAGTTCTAGAACGCTGCAAAGAAACTTGTGTAGATCATAGACCACAAATCCAATGACTGTGAAATTTTTACAGATAATAGGTAATCAAGTTTTGAAGACAACCCAAAAAGAATCATGTCAATTGGATCTGTAAAACTCGAGTTATGATAAAACCACCGACAAAAGGTAGTGCTGTCCAGAAACTCAATGAGTAAAATTTGTCTGGAACAAGTCTGACGAACAAGGCACAAAAGTTCCTTCAAACTACGAATTTTATTCAATAGAACACAAGAGGAACAGCCCCCAAAATCGTGCACCACGAGCTCTGGGCTCCCTTGCTTATATAACCAGCTCGAAAGCTAACTCAACTCAAATCAGGAACCTAATCCTACTCTGTTCACGAATCGTAACTTTCCATAACTGCTTAGGATTCTTCTATACGCAGATAGAAGCAATCTTAAGACTTCCAAACACCTTAGGAACGTATCCCACATTCCTAAACAACTCAAATTTGTGACCCACACGAAATCCTATCATAACCAACTCAAATCTTTCCATATTTGAGTCAAACCCGACTCAGTCGCAGCCTGAGTCCATAACCTAGTCGGTTGGACCTTTCCGACCATTTCTTTACGTCCACATCTCTTCATCAATTCTCGGAACCATGTATCCACGTCCATGCACTCCTTGCACACGTGCAAACATCTTCCAATGACGTCCACGATACCTTCACATGCATTGTTCTTGATTCAATCATGCTGAGCAACCTCCTGATCAGCTCAACCATAATTCCTCCTGAATTTGGTTGTTGGAACCTCATCTCCTCCCTAAGACTAGTCTAATGGATCCCATCACCAGCCATGTCTTGAACTCAAGCAACACCTGCACATAAATAAACAACCAATCCATACGAGCCCAAGTCCTCGACTTGACTCAAGTTAGTTCCGAATACAACACCTTATGTGAGCACCTCACATAAGCATGTTGCAAAACCACAGTAACACGATATTATCCATATCAACCAAAACGCACCAGAAACTTAGCAAATGAATACTAAGAAATCTTTCCAAAGATGTAAAGCAAGTACGAAACATTGCAAATGAAAAACAGAAGCATTGCGGTCAAGTTCCGGACCTTGCCAGAGCAACCCGGACCTTGAGCCGGAGCTAACAAAAACTAGTAAACCCAAAAGTCGGAGCTAGAAAAATCAACTCGGAGCTTAGCAAAAACACGCCGAAGCTAAAGACAAAACTCACCGGAGCTAACCAAAACTAGTCGGATCTTAATAAAAAGATGATTTGGTGATATTCAAAACTTTTATCATCAAAGCAAGTGTATTCACTACAAGCCAATGTATTCAGCACACATTGGTCTTACAATCTCCCCATTGATAAATGCATTGGCAACACCATTTAAAATCCGAACATTGGCTTATTCACATAAAAGTTTTGAAGGTAATTTCTCCCCCTTTGTAAATCAAAAGTAAAATGAGAAGAAAATCCAAAAATTATCCCATATTATCTCTCCTTATGCACATATTCTCTTTCTCTTCATGCTTATCTCTCCCCCTTTGACAATGTATTCAACAAGTCATGAGCATATAAACAAATTATCTCTCCCCCTTTAGTTGTTATGAGCATATTATAACATATACATATAAACAAAGCTCATCCAAGTCATACTATCAAGTACCTTACATTTTTACATCAATGAAATACATAAAGTAGTATAAGCCATGCTAGAGATCAAATGTAATTTTCAATTTAAGTAAGTCATGATCTCACAAACTTAACTATTTCAAAACCTGAAATCATGACACTAGTTGCTGCATTTTATTATTTTTCAAAGCATAAATTTATATCATATGATATTTGCAAGAGATTATATGCGCATCTGCCTTATTCTAACCAACCAAGCCAAGACTATGTCATTTGACAATCAGAAGCTTAAGGACATGGTTTTAGTCATACACAACTTCTTCCAAGTTCATATCTAAGTGCAATGATAAGCCATATCAAAAGAAGAAGTGTGATGCATGCATATTCTCTTGATCTTTTCTCAATTTATATTTGTTCATAAAAACTCAACATGTGAGTTGATTACTTGATTAATTATTAATGATTAAAAGCACTTGTGTAACAAGTTCAAAACAGCAAGAAAGTTCGACCATGACCAGTTTTAGTGTAAGTAATTATTCCAATTACTAGACATGGAAAAAACTACAAAATGTATAACACGAGTAATGTAGTAAGAACTTTCAGCATGTAAAAGGAATCACAAAGTCATATATGTATGAAATACTATGCTCATATTATTTTAATTTCAGATTCACACATAGACTTCCCAAGTTTCAAAACTCCCCCTCAATTTAAGCCATGAGGATGCATAACCTCTATTTCACTGCGAATGTAACAAAAACGAGTGAAATCCAAAGGTTTTGTAAAAATGTCAGCCAATTGTTGTTTGGTATCTACATGGTGAAGCACAATGTTTCATTTTTCAACATTATCTCGGAGAAAGTGATACCTAATGTCAATGTGCTTAGTTCTAGAATGTTGCACAGGGTTTTATCAATGCAAATGGCACTAGTGTTATCACAGAACAGTGGAACACTATCTAGATCAACCCCATAGTCCTTAAGTGTATGAACAATCCAAAGAATTTGTGAACAAGCACTAGCAGCAGCTACATATTCAGATTCAGCTGTGGATTGTGCAACTGAATTTTGTTTTCTAGAGGACCAAGCAACAAGAGAATTACCAAGAAAATGACAAGCACCGGAAGTACTTTTCCTATCAATCCTACAACCCCCAAAATCAGCATCCGAAAAAGCTTTTAAAGTAACGGTTGAGGTAGAAGGAAGAAAAATTTCAAATTCTTGAGTTCCATGTAAGTACCTGAGAATCCTTTTGACGGCTTGACGATGTGAAGCACGTGGGGAGGCTTGAAACCATGCACAAAGACATACGCTGAATTGTATGTCTGGTCTTGATGCCGTGAGGTACAAAAGTGATCCGATCATGCTTCTATATTCTTTTTGATCCACGGGTTCACCATCTTCATCAAGTCCAAGTGTTGTTGTCGTTCCCATTGGTGTCCGAAGAGGCTTGCTTTTGTCCATGTTGAAGCTCCTTAGGAGATCTTTTGTATACTTCGTTTGATGTACAAAGGTACCCTCCTTTGTTTGCTTGATTTGCAGCTCCAAAAACTAAGTGAGTTCACCCATCATACTCATCTCAAATTCGGAACTCATCATTGCTGAAAACTTGGACACAAGATCATGAGAAGCACAACCAAAGATAATATCATCCACATACACTTGAACAAATAATGAGTCATTGCCATGCTTAAGCACAAAAAGAGTTTTATCAACCTTGCCCATGGTAAACCCTTTTTCAAGTAAGAATGTTTTTAACCTATCATACCATGCTCTAGGGGCTTGTTTGAGACCGTACAAGGCTTTGGACAGTTCATAAACATGATTAGGAAAATCTGGATTTTCAAAACCCGATGGTTGTTTCACATAAACCTCCTCATCTATGTAGCCATTAAGAAAAGCACTTTTAACATCCATTTGATATAGCTTAAACCAATAGATGCAACAAAAGCTAACCAAATTCTTATGGCTTCTAATCTAGCAACAGGAGCAAAAGTTTCATCAAAATCTAGACCTTCAACTTGAGTGAAACCTTGAGCAACCAACCTAGCCTTATTCCTAACCACAACCCCATCCTCACTTTGTTTATTTTTAAATACCCATTTAGTTCCAATTAAAGTGTGACCTTGAGGTGGAGGTACAAGTTTCCAAACATTATTTCTTTCAAAATTTTTAACTCTTCTTGCATGGCAATAATCCAAGATTCATTAGTGAGTGCGTGTGATATATCTTTGGGTTCAAAAGAAGCAACAAAAGCAGAATGAGCATAAGAGTTTGGATCGCAAAACCTGGACCGTGTGACCCGTTCGTGCAAGCTTCCAATCATCTGTTGTGGGTTATGATCTTTGTAAAACCATAGGGGAACAGATGTCTCACAAGCTTCTTCTTCTTCATGTTCATCACAAATCGATGAGCTTGTGACTTGAAGATGATTCGAATCAGCATTGATGGTTGTCGGTGCTAGCTGAGAATTAAAATCCGGAGCTGAACCAAAGTCTTTAGCTGCTGAATTTTTGGGCAGCAGCTCCGATTCTTCCTCATCTTCAATGAAAATGCTCCCCCCCTGCGGATACGGATCTGTACCTGCAATGTTTGAGCTAGTATCTGGGCTAGCTTCATCAAAATACACTTCACAAGTCTCCACAATTTTGTTAGTGTCAAGTAAAAGCACACGGTAGCCATCAATGGATCTAGGTTCAAATTTATCAAGATTACCATGTTTTTTAACAAAGAATTTGCAACCAAAGACCCGAAAGTGTGTAACACTAGGCCTATGTCCAAACCGGAGCTCATATGGTGTTTTACCTAGCTTAGCACGCAAGAAAACACGATTTGAGACATAACAAGCGGTTACTAACGCATCAGCCCAAAATTTCCTAGGAGTTTGATATTCATAAAGCATAGTCCTAGCCATCTCAACTAAGGTTCTGTTCTTTCTTTCTACAACACCATTTTGTTGAGGTACATATGGTGAACAAAATTGATGATTTATTCTATTTTTAGCACAAAAGTGATCAAAAGATTGATTTTTAAATTCAGTTCCATTATCACTTCTAATTGCTTTTAAAGATCCTGGGTGATCAATTGATAATCTAAGAAATAAAGTTCTAAAGTGACTAAAAGCTTCATTCTTAGACGCCATAAAGTAAACCCAAGAGTATCTAGAATAACCATCAACAATCACAAGAACATACCATTTACCTCCGAAGGATTGAACATGTGAAGGTCCTACGGTGTCAAGATGCAAAAGTTGACATGGTTCAGTTGTCATGATCATTGTGAGAGGAGTATGTGAACCTGCAACCATCTTAGCATGTCTACAAGAAGAGCACACAATTTCTTTGTCCCCTTTAAGCTTAGGCAGCCCACGTATGCGATCAAGAGCACTAACATGCGTTAGGTGATCAAAGACTACGTGACCAAGTCTACGATGCCAAAAATATAGGTCATTTGAATCATTAGCAACTAGACACCTATGCTTAGAGGAAGACATATCAAAATCAGCTTGAAAAACTCTTCCAAACCGAGACATGTTAAAAATAAGCTCACTATTTGAACTTACAACTTTGCAGCAGTTTTTATTGAAAATAATTTCCAGATTTTCATCTAGCAATTGTGAAACAGAAAGCAAGTTGTATTTCAAATTTTTGACAAGTGCCACATCTTTCAAAGTGTAGTGATCATTTACTGTAACCGAACCCTTAGCAATTATAGGAGTTGAAGAATTATCGGCAAAAGTAACATTCTCTACACATGACACAAAAGAGAGGGAGGAGAACCAATCTTTGTTACCGGTCATGTGGCATGAGCAACCTCAATCCACAATCCAAATGTTCTCCTTCCTCAAACGTGCAACCTACATAGAAGCACAATATGTCAATGACTCAATACTGGGGTTAGTCAAAAGGCATTTAGGAATCCAGTACTAAGTCACGCGACATGCAACAGGAAAAACACGCGAAAGCTAAGACAAAACAGTAGCTTTATGAGTCAAAGTTTGAGATTTTTTATTCTTAACTACTGACCTATAAGGTGTTACTTGTGTAGCACAAAAATCAGTAGCTCCAGAGGCAAAAACAGAAGGTCCGGAGGTAAACATTGAATGTTTTTGACTCAAAACAGCAGGTTGTACATTTGGTTCAATATGTGCAGCAGATTTTGTATGAAAGTTATGAGATCTAGCAACCATTATTTCCATTTTCTGTTGTTTAGCTAGTCTATAACAAAAATCTATGACATGACCATCTCTACCACAGTAGGTACAATGAAATTTAACTTTGTGTTCATGTCTAGATGAGCAAACAACATTTTTATTTGAAACCGAATGAGACAATACTCCTGCAGATTTGAAAACCACTTCTTTTTGTTTAGGAACTGTTTGAATCAAACCACTTCCTAATGACTTTACAATTTTAGGTGGATGTGCCTTAGTATGAGCATGAGAATCAAAACCTAAACCAGTTTTATCATTGCAAAACTTGGATGAATTCAGCAGCAAGTTTAGGTTCTTATTCCCATTAAAAAACCGATCAAATGTCTTATGCATGTTATCAAGTTTATTGGATAGATCAAGGCAATTTTCACATGAAGTTTTTCCTTTTAATTTTCAATTGGAACAATATTTAACTTCATGACAACGTAAAGCATTGTTCAATATAGAGATTTCATTCATAGTATCTTGCAGTTTCTTATCAAGATCATCACAACTAGAACAATGCAAATCAATTGTAGAACAAGAAGCATCTTTTAAGTTTCCAATATTAAGTGCAGCAAGCTTTTTGTTCTTTTCAATTTCAAGTTCAAGTTTATCAAGTGTGGAGGTATGTGCACTTCTTAGGGAGGATAATTGTTCATATATTAAGTCACATGAGGAACAAGAATTATCACTAGGAATCAAGGATTTCAAACGATTAATTTCAGATTCTAGTGACTCAATTTTAACAGCATTGTCCCTAAGCTTTTTGTCCTTTTTCTTAACAATAACAGTGGCACAAGAAATAGTATCACACATTTCTTCGCAAGTAGGACATACCTCTTCATTATCGCTGTTGTGTTCTGCCTCCTCCATACTTGATCTTGACTTGCCCGCCATGAAGCACAAGTTTGCCAAATCATCTTCATCACTTCCAATGTCCATGTCACTTGAGCCAAGTTCCTGGAGTGCTGAGATAAAACTGCTCACCAATTGACGTCCTGTAAAACCCTTCTTTTTCTTCGTATCTTTTGCAGAGGAGTGCTTCGTTCTTGTTTTCTTTTCATCCCGGGAAGTAGGACCTGAAAGGTTAGGGCAATCTGAATGAAAATGTCCTGTCTTACCACATTCAAAGCATCGTTGAGGTCCGAAGCTTCCTCTCCTTCTAGTTCTCACATTTTGCAATGCTTTTGAGAACCGGGTAGAGATGAGCGCTAGCTCCTCCTCTGGAAACTCCTCAATCTGTTCAAGGGTTAGAGAGGACAGCAAAGCAAGTGTACCACAAGATGATGTTTGACCGGAACTAGGCATGTCACATTGAGAAACAAAAGCAACAGACTTGTTGGGGTTCTTACGTGAGATTATGTCAATTTCATGAGTTTTTAACTTGGAATATAGCACATCTAAAGTAAGTGAACTCATGACAGTAGATTCACGAATAGATGTGACTTTCATCTCCCAAATTGACATATCTAATGCACTTAGCAATTTCCTAGCATTTTCAGCATCTAAAAAATTAACATTGACACTATGCAAGTTGCTGAGAATCTTATTAAAGCGAGCAAAAAGGTCATCAATAGACTCATCGGGTTGCATCTCGAAGCGCATGTATTCTTTATTGAACATGTCTTGCCTTACCTCTTTGATCGTGTTGGATCCTTCGTGGTAGTCACAAAGTGCTTTCCACAGATCATATGCAGATCGGAGGTGTGCAACATGGTCGAAGTTGCTTTGTGTTAATCCTTGTATGATCAAGTTCCGAGCCTTGTTGTTTTTGTTGACATCTCTCAGATTTGTAGCTGTAACTTGATCGTTTGATGGCACTTCGTAAGGCTTGTATACCTTCTCCCATATTGCAAAGCCTTGTGCCTGGATGAAAGACTCCATGCGTGCCTTCCAAACCTGAAAATCAATACCATCAAACACACAAGGTTTGGCAGAGTACTTCTCCATGATGATTAGTCAAAAACACTCGCAAATCACAAAGATTAGAGCACCGTGGCTCTGATACCAATTGTAGGATTGAAGAGCACGTGAAAAGCTACCAGAGGGGGGGTGAATGGTAGATTTAAAAAGCTTACGCAGCGGAAACAATTAACAAATCACAAAGATTAGAGCACCGTGGCTCTGATACCAATTGTAGGATTGAAGAGCATGTGAAAAGCTACCAGAGGGGGGTGAATGGTAAATTTAAAAATCTTACGCAGCGGAAACAATTAAACCTCAATCCCTTCAGCAGAAAAACAATCTGTTAAAGAAATCATGTGTGAGACTAATCTAAATGGGTTTCACCATGAAACAAGTGATAGATATCAGAGAGAATCAAGTCATGAAGACAACACAACAAGAATCACTGAAATCCGTCGAGAAAAACTCTAGTTATGATCGAAAGATCAAACAAAGGTCAATCTGCCCTACCCAAAAAAAAACAGTTCTAGAATGCTGCAAAGAAACTCATGTAGATCATAGACCACAAATCCAATTACCGTGAAATTTTGACAGATGATAGATAATCAAGTTTTTAAGACAACCCAAAAAGAATCACGTCAATTGGATCTGTAAAAGTTGAGTTATGATAAAACCACCGACAAAAGGTAGTGATGTCCAGAAACTCGACGAGTAAAACTTGTCTGGAACAAGTCTGACGAACAAGGCACAAAAGTTCCTTCAAACTACGAATTTTATTCAATAGAACACAATAGGAACAGCCCCCAAAGTCGTGCACCACGAGCTCTGGGCTCCCTTGCTTATATAACCAGCTCAAAAGCCAACTCAACTCAAATCAGGAACCTAATCCTACTCTGTTCACGAATCCTAACTTTCCATAACTGCTTAGGATTCTTCTATACGCAGATAGAAGCAATCTTAAGACTTCCAAACACCTTAGGAACGTATCCCACATTTTTAAACAACTCAAATTCATGACCCACACGAAATCCTACCATAACCAACTCAAATCTTTCCATATTTGAGTCAAACCCGACTCAGCCGCCGCCTGAGTCCATAACCTAGTCGGTTGGACCTTTCGGACCAACTCTTTACGTCCACATCTTTTCATCACATCTCGGAACCATGTAGCCACATCCATGCACTCCTTGCACACGTGAAAACATCTTCCAATGACGTCCACGATACCTTCACATGCATTGTTCTTGATTCAATCATGCTGCGCCACCTCCTGATCAGCTCAATCACAATTCCTCCTAAATTTGGTTGTTGGAACCTCATCTCCTCCCTGAGACTAGTCTAATGGATCCCATCACCAGCCATGTCTTGAACTCAAGCAACACCTGCACATGAATAAACAACCAATCCATACAATCCCAAGTCCTCGATTTGACTCATGTCAGTTCGAACACAACACCTTATGTGAGCACCTCACATAAGCATGTTGCAAAACCACAGTAACACGATATTATCCATATCAACCAAAACGCACCAAAAACTTAGCAAATAAATACTAAGCAATCTTTCCAAAGATGTAAATCAAGTACGAAACATTGCAAATGAAAAACAGAAGCATTGCGGTAGAGTTCTGAACCTTGCCAGAGCAACCCGGACCTTGAGCCGGAGCTAACAAAAGCTAGTAGAACCTAGTGCTGGGGGTTACCAGAACTAGTCGGAACTAGTAAACCCAAAAGCCGGAGCTAGAAAAATCAACTCGAAGCTTAGAAAAAACACGCCGGAGCTAAAGACAAAACTCACCGGAGCTAACCAAAACTAGTCGGATCTTAACAAAAAGATATTTTGGTGATATTCAAAACTTTTATCGTCAAAGCAAGTGTATTCACTACAAGCCAATGTATTCAGCACACATAGGTCTTACATTAACCCACATAAAGAGGAATAAGTTTAAAATTGATTTGGAACAAAACCGCACTTAAAATGCTGACAAGTGCGGACTAGTCCGATTTTGGTGAGGACTAGTCCGATTTCTCCCTGACTAAAATCAGACTTGTCCGTTTTTGCTGCGGACTAGTCCGATTTTGCCTCTGGACATTTTCGGACTTGTTCGATTTTGTGCAGACTAGTCCGATATTCCAATAATCCTTGAAAATTTGCTAAGTCCCTTAACTTTTCCGGACTAGTCCGGTGTTCCAACGGACTTGTCCGTTTTCCTCTCTGACTAAATTCGAACTTGTCTGATTTTCATCCCCAACCCTAGATCATCAAGATCCAAGTGTTACCTCCAAGTTTCTTGATTCATTGGAGTTCTATACACCTAGTATACCTTCTATTCTCTTTTCCGTACATGAATTCAACCCCTAATCTCCAAATTTACATCGATCTAGAAAACCTTAGTTCGCTAGTTCTGCGAAGTGCGGACTAGTCCAACCTTCTGCAGACTAGTTCGATTTTGCTGACTAAATTTTGTTGAATTAATTCTAAAATTAGATCTAATAACATCCAAACCTGTATACACTTGTTAAAATCTATTAGAACTAGTTAGTGATCATTAAAAGCAATCTATTAACAAGTTCTACCTTGCATTTGCATCAATCATGCATGTCATGTCATATTGCGTAATATTTGTGCACTCTTTGATTGTGTTTCTTGTCTTGTATGTTTATTGTGTGGATTACACGGATTTGCGCTAGAGAGTGCCGCGGAGGATCTACAGCACCAAGAGTTTGAAGGCTTTGACCCTAATCAACCGCAAGAGCAAGACAAGTGTCCTTAAAGCATATTGATCCTGTTTCTAAAATAAATGTTTTGTTTGCAAAACTGCATGTTTGTGTCAAATTGATGGGAATCCTATGATAGGAAGTTTACTAGTTTTGTTTGACCACCCTTGTCACCCGGAGTTCATGGTAGAGAGTCGGGATGGGATTTTTACCTTTTTGCTTCGCTTAATCAATTGGGATGGGAAACCACTATATTATTTAATTATGCATTAATGATATATTGATTATCATGAACTGGTTAAAAAGATGGGTGATCTAAGCAAGTGTGGCTAGTGGATTGGGTTGGATGTTATGGTGGTTTTCTTGCTTTAGATCTAAGGACCGGTTCATGCGAGAATAAGCCAGGACTACAGTACCACCACGAGGGCAAGTATGGGTGTGACGTAGCTGATTAATTAGGGCTTTGCTAGTGCTATTTGGACCATTAAGGATGCTAGGGGAAGGGGTAGTCAGATTGGGTTTGTTGATGATTGGTGGGACTACCCTGGGATCCAAATGGCTCAAGAGGGGGCCCTTGGTTGAAGATGTGCTGTGTAGGAGACATCGCCATCGGTGAAACATCAGTGGGGTCTAAATAGGCCAGTAATCCCTTTGTAAAGGCTATTTTGTGATCTCTTGGCCATACACCAAAGGAAGTGTAATTGGCATAAGGGAGGTTCTTTAGTCGCCGACGGGTGATGAAATCACAAACACGTGGGTAAAGTAGTACAAACTCTGCAGAGTCTATATAAAACTATCATTATAGCCGTGCTTCCGGTTATGAGCACCTGGACAACTTCCATGATTAGAGGGAACCTTGTAATGGTTATGGTTTGGTAATGGTTAGGCTGGTTATGGATTAATTTCTGGTATTGAATATGGTTATTGGCAAATGGTGAAATCTGGAATTACTAATGATGGTAATGAATTCATACTGGTATTATGATATTATTTATGATTATGATGGGTTTACTTCACATACATGTAATATATTGCTTTTCAAATGTTTTAATTTACTTTTCAGCACTCAACCATTATTATATTCGTCATTTGAATCAGTCACATGTCATACTTTCCACACTTCGTGAGTACGACATGTACTCACTCTTGCAATCCCCCCCCCAACAGTTGCAGGTCAGGATTGGGAGTTTAATAGCGATAATACGGAGTTCTAGGCCGTGTCTACCGTCATCTTGTCCGTGGTGTTTTGGAGTTGCGCTACCCTGTTTATTATGATGCTTAGATGTTTAGTTGCATATTTAGTTTATTTCCGCTGCATTAGTTGGACTTGTCATTAATATTCATTAGAGCTTGTGTTCGAGGATAATATGGTTTGTGTAATAAAATTTGGTTAATTAATCTTGTTCTGTGGTAATTTTCTGTATACTCTTTTGTGAATGCAGTCGTGTATGTGTGTTGAATGTCCTGGGCACACATATGTGTTCACTTGGTTCATTTTTCGGAACCGGGTGTCACACACCGGTGCCTGACTTTATTGGCATGCAACATGGTGACTCACCACCAGCGATCGGCGATGCCCTAACAACAGAGGAGGGGGCTTCAGCGCCGGGCAGCGGCATAGCGGTTCTTGAGGCTCCAGCCGAGGAACCATCTGGTCCTCGGGAGCTGGTGTCTATCGCAACATTGGTAGGAGGAGTGGAGTGGCAGTCGTCAGTGATGACGATCGAGCCAATCCCTCTCACCGATGCTGTTGCCGCGGCCCAGTCCATCTTGCGCCAGACACTGGCTGCTTTTGCCCGAGAGTGGGATCAGCTTGCGGAGGAGCGGCACTTGGTGAAGATGGTCGACGTCAAGAACAAGGAGCTTGATGTGAAGGCTTTGAAGGCCCATGCTGCTACCGATGCCCGCCAGAAGCTGTGCAAGAATTAGCGGCTGGAGTTGGTCCGCCGCGAAGTTGCCGTTGCTGACACGAAACGGGACTTGGAGGCGAAGGAGGAGGAGGTCTCCTGGAACCTGGAGGAGAAACGTCGAGCATTGCAGGACTTGGAGCTGGTCTTCCAGCGCCGGGAGGATGACCTGGAGCGTCGTGCTCGGGAGCTTGCCAACCGGGAAGAGACTGCGCGGAGAGAGGCGGAGAGCCTCTAGGCCTCCCGCACGACCGAGGCCCAAGAATGGAACCCCATGGCCTTGGTCCTGTGCCGCGCAGGGATCCATCTCATGGAGTGACCCGGTTGCTTCCTGCCTTGGACTCCCTCTGCTCGTCATTGGGGTCGGTGAACACCATCCTTGAAAGGCGGTTGGAGGTTGAACGAAGGAAAGGAGCGGCCTCCCGTATCTTGGTGTGCTTTCGAAGCTGGTACCCGATGATCCCGCTGGATCCGGTGGAGAAAGGCCCCCTTGATGAGTGAGAGGAAGAGGCGAGAGCCGAAGTCCAGGAGCTTGCTAAGCAGGTGGCCTCTTCGTTCCAGTGGGGTTGAGACTGGTGGCACCCAGGCGGAATGTTTTTTGTTTCCGGGGATGACCCCCTTGTGTAAATAACTGTTTATGAATTTGAATCCCATTTGTTTTGCTTGTTGGCTTGTTGTGTGCTTTGAAATTGTTGCCCCAATTCCTTCTCTTGTGTAAGGACATGAAGAGCCTTTGTTGATGTCGTTAGCCCTTTAGGGACCAACGCTTACACAGTTGACACAACCGGTTTGTCGCTAGTTGATGTCCTGCCTATGGACCCCCGTTAGAGGCCCCGTGGTAGGCTTGGTCAGATTGGTGGGTATGCCTTCCACTTGACCACAGGATGTCTTCGACTAGTGAATGTGGCCTAGAGGGGGGGTGAATAGGCCTTTTTCAAATTTAGTCAGAACCTGCAACACTTAACAGACTGATCAAATCCTGAGATATTAGACTAGTTCGGTAGAGCGCAGACTAGTACGATGTGTGCGGACTAGATTGATCAAGTTCGACCAATGATTTCAATACAAGCACAGTACGCAGCGGAATATAGTATGTAACTTCCAAGTATTGAGTCAATGAAGCTAAGTATAATGCAAACCAATTATTGTCTCAAAGTTTTAACATAGGTTATGCAAGATTGACAAAACCCTAGAATGTAATATGAAAATTAAGAACAAATTTGACACAAGAGTTTATCCCGTGGTTCGTTTCCCAGAGAGGCAACCTACATCCACGGTGAGGAGTCCACAAAAGGACCGGGTATTTTCCAACCCTAACCTCGTCGAATCGCCACGGGGGCTGATTCTCTTCCACTAATCACAAGGGGCAAATCACCAAGTTCAAGGGCCTTCTCACAAGTTGAGGGCTCCCCAAGATTACAAATCATACACCACCAAGAACACACTCGTAAGATTTACAATAAAATAGCAGGAGTGTGTTAGAGAATCAAACCCAAGAGCTCAAACGTGTGGAATCGTGTCTCTCCTTTGATCCAAAGTGAATCCTCGAGGGATTGATCTTTCTTGTGTTGGATTGCATCAGAGATGTGTTTTCTAAGCACTTGGAGGGTGTGACGGCGCAGGGGGTCGAGAGAGATAAAGTAGGGCCGTGCACATCTATTTATATTAGGGTTTTCAAAAGTTACCGTAGGGTTTTCAAAGTCTGGAGTAGTCTGTGGTGGACTCCAGACTAATCCGGTGAGCGGCGTGTGGGAAATCCTAAGTGTCCAGGGATATCGGACTTGTCCGGCCAGAAGCGGGCTTGTCAGATTTTAGTCAGAAAGGTTTTCGGACTTGTCCGTGATGATATCGGACTAGTCTGGTGTGGTGATACCCTGTAACACCCTCATTTTCATTCATCATGCCATACATACATTCATATACATGTTTAACATTAACCCACATAAAGAGGAATAGGTTTAAAATTGATTTGGAGCAAAACCGCACTTAAAATGCTGAAAAGTGCGGACTAGTCCGATTTTAGTGACGACTAGTCCGATTTCTCTCTGACTAAAAATGGACTTGTCCATTTTTGCTACGGACTAGTCCGATTTTGCCTCTGGAAACTTTCGTACTTGTCCGATTTTATGCGGACTAGTCCGATATTCCAAGAATCCTTGAAAATTTGCTCAGTCCCTGGACTTTTCCGGACTAGTCCGATGTTCCAGCGGACTTGTCCGTTTTCCTCTCTGACTAAAGTCGGACTTGTCCGATTTTTGGCCAGACTTGTCCGATTTTCTCTCTGGACAACTTTGGACTAGTCCGGTCCTTTTCGGACTTGTCTGATATTTCGTGACCCCGAGTTGATATTTTGTTTTACGACTTGTTTCTTGGGTTTCACGTTAAGTGGGCCAAGGTACGTCGTGGCTAACTCTTTTAGAGCCCATGTGGGACTCTAAACCGGCCTCTACTCTCAAACTCGAAATCCATCTAACCCTAGCCTCCACCTCTATATAAACAACCCCACCCCTTGGCTTGACATCTATTTGCCACTTTTCCACCCCACCCAAACCCTAGTTCCTGGAGAGCTGCCATCAAGGAGGGAGAAGGAGATTCCAAGCAAGAGGAAGAAGAGGAGGAAACGAAAGAGGATCAAGATCTCCATCAAGTTTCGTTCTTCATCACCAATTCATCTCCAAGTTCATCCCCAACCATGGATCATCAAGATCCAAGTGTCACCTCCAAGTTTCTTGATTCTTTGGAGTTCTAAACACCTGTTATACCTTCTATTCTCTTTTCCTTACGTGAATTTGACCCCTAATCTCCAAATTTACATCGATCTAGAAAACCCTAGTTCGCTAGTTCTGCAAAGTGCGGACTAGTCCGGCCTTCTGCAGACTCGTCCAATTTTGCTAACTAAATTCCATTGAATTAATTCAAAAATTAGATCTAATCACATCCAAACCTGTATAAACTTGTTAAAATCTATTAGAACTAGTCAGTGGTCATTAAAAGCAATCTATTAACAAGTTCTACCTTGCATTTGTATTAATCATGCATGTCATGTCACATTGGGTAATATTTGTGCACTCTTTGAATGTGTTCCTTGTCTTTTATGTTTATTGTGTGTATTAGACGGATTTGCGCTAGAGAGTGTCGCGGAGGATCTTCAGCACCAAGAGTTTGAAGAAGTTGACCCGAACCAACCGCAAGAGCAAGGCAAGTGTCCTTGAAGCATATTGATCCTGTTTATAAAATAAAAGTTTTGTTTGCGGAACTGCATGCTTGTGTCAATTTGATGGGAATCCTATGATAGGAAGTTTACTAGTTTTGTTTAACCACCCTTGTCACCTGGATTCTATGGTAGAGAGTCAGGATGGCTTTTTACCTTTTTGCTTCGCTTAATCAACTGGATGGGAAAACAACTATACCACTCAATTTAATTATGCATTAATGAGATTTTGGTTGACATGAACTGGTTAAATATGATATGGTAATGGGTGATCTAAGCAAGCCTGGTATTTGGATGGGTTGGATGTTATGGTGGTTTGCTTGCTTTAGATCTAAGGACCGGTTCATGCGAGAATAAGCCAGGATTACAGTGCCACTACGAGGTCAAGTATGGGTGGGGCGTAGCTGATTAATTAGGGTTTTTCCAGTGCTATTTGGACCATTATGGATGCTCGAGGAAGGGGTAGTCGGATTGGGTTTGTTGATGATTGGTGGGACTACCCTGGGATCCGAATGGCTCGAGAGGGGGCCCTTTGTTGAAGATGTGCTCAATTGGAGGCATTGCCACTAGTGAAACCTCAGTGGGCTCTAAATAGTAATCCCTTTGTAAAGGCTATTTTGTGATCTCTTGGCCATACACCAAAGGAAGTGTAATTGGCGGGAGGGAGGTTCTCTAGTCGCCAACGGGTGATGAAATCACAAACACGTGGGTAAAGCGGTACAAACTCTGCAGAGTCTAATAAAACTATCATGATAGCCATGCTCCCGGTTATGAGCACCTGGACAACTTCCATGATTAGAGAGGACTTGGTAATGGGATGGTGTTTGGGATGGTTATGGTTTGGTAATGGTAATGGTTGGTTATGGATTAATTTCTGGTATTGAATATGGTTATTGGCAAATGGTGAAACCTAGAATTATTGATGATGGTAATGAATTTAGACTGATACTATTATTTTAATTATGGTTTATGATGGGTCTATTCACATACATGTAATATATTGCTTTTCAAATGTTTTAATGTACTTTTCAGCACTTAACCATTATTATATTCGTCATTTGAATCAGCCACATGTCATGCTTTCCACACTTGCTGAGTACGACATGTACTCAGTCTTGCAATCCCCCCCAACAGTCGCAGGTCAGGATTGGGAATTTAATGGCGATAATGCAGAGTTCTAAGCCATTTCTACCGTAAGCTTTGCCTGTGGTGTTGATTGGAGCTGCGCTACCCTATTGCTTATGTTGCTTAGCTGTTTAGTTTGCTTATTTAGTTTATTTCAGCTGCATTAGATGAACTTGTCATTAATATTCATTGGAGTTTGTATTCGAGGATAATATGGTTTGTTTAATAAAATTTGGTTAATTAATCTTGTTTTGTGGTAATTTTCTATATACTCTTTTTGTGATGCACTCGTGTATGTGTGTTGAACATTCTGGGCACACATATGCGTTCACTTGGTTCATTTTCGGAACCGGGTGTCACACATTGGTATCAGAGCCATAGGTTGACTGTAGAACGCAGCCTAGATAGAATGGACACTTTAGAGCACATGGAAACAATGAGGAATCAATGTGTTTTTGCTTGCTGTGTTGTTTGCTATATATTGTTTGCTTGTGTGCTTAATAGAGGATTTTGGGATGCTTTAGCATTGCCATGTCCACGTAGGCTAGTTAGTTGTCTAGTTTCATATCCCTTGATGCATATAGTTGGGGACGTTTTCTAATTCTTACCTATTGCTTTTCTTCAGATGGTGAGAACTCGCAACCAGAGGGATGGCAATGATGAGGAGGAGAACCACGGGGCACCTCATAACAACAATGGACAAGGACCTTCCCAAAGATCTATTAATATTGAGCAGCTATTGGCTATGCAAAATCAGCTCATGCAGACCATGATACAAACTATGGGACAGTTGCAGGCTGGTAATGTCAACAATCAGCCCCACATGCCTCCACCGCCACCCCCGCCTCCTCATAACCGGTTTGGAGAGTTTATGAGGACTAGGCCGCCAACCTTTGCTCAAGCCGCTGACCCTATAGATGCGGATGATTGGCTCAATTCCGTGGAGAAGAAGCTTGCTATTGTCCAGTGAACGGGGGAAGGTCTTATTTTCTTCTCATCAACAAGTTGGAGCAGCTGCGGATTGGTGGGATTCATATTGCAATGCTCATGAGAATCAAGGGAGGATCACTTGGGTGGAATTCAAGGAGAACTTCCATTCTCATTATGTGCTCGAGGGTGTTATGATCTTGAAGCGGCAAGAATTTGAGAACTTGAGGCATGGAAGATCGAGTGTGGGTAATACCTCAATAAATTCACTCAACTCTCAAGGTATGCACCTGAGGATGTGAGTCGAGACAGCCGGAAGAAATACTTGTTCATGAGGGGCTTGAACAATGAGATCCAAGTGCAACTGCAGAATTGTGATTATGCCAACTTTCAGAAGCTTGTGGACAAAGCAATCGTGGTTGAGAACAAGATCCGTGAGATGGAGCAAGACGACAAGAGGAAGGCGCCATACCAAGGACAGCAACAAGGAAGTAATGTGCGCCCTCGTTTTGCACCGCCAAATGCGCCTTACTTCAGCTCTTTTGCGCTTGCTCAATGCCCCGGATTTGCACCACGCCCAGCTCAGTTTGTGCAGCAGCGCCCTGTCATGCAAGCACCTAGGCCTCCAATGCCTTTTGCACCTCGTGCAAATTTTCCTGGTGCAAATGTTCAAAACCAAGCTCGTCCCAATAATTCTGGTGGAGTTAAGAAGTGCTATACTTGTGGAGAAGCTGGACACTTTGCACATCAATGTCCTAAGTCAGGCCTTGGTCAAGGAAGCAATGTGCTGAGGCAAAACCCAGGACCAAATGGAGGACAGCCGCAACGAAGCCATGGACAGTAGAATTTTGCTCGTGGCAACATGAACCTTGTCTCTACGGAGGATGCTCAACAAGCGGATGACGTGGTCATTGGTATGTTTCTCGCCAACTCCAACCGCGCGACTATGTTGTTTGATTCTGGAGCATCGCATTCATTCTTTGCATCAAAGTATGTTACCAAGTATAGTTTTCCTATCTCTCATATAAAGTTTACTCTATTGGTTAAGTCTCCTGGAGGAGAGATGAGGACAAACATAGTATGTCAAAAAGTAAGCCTTAGAATAAGGGGGGTAGACTTCTCCGCCAACCTCATTGTTTTGGATTCTCAAGGATTGGACATTATACTTGGTATGGACTGGTTGAGGAAGCACAATGGAGTTATCGAATGTGTCACGAAAACGGTAAAGTTAACCAATGAAGAAGGGATCACCGTAGGATTTGAAGCATCTCAAACCTCACCGAAGCAATTGGAGCTAAATCATATGGATGGTGTCACACTTGAGGAGATTCCGGTGGTGTGTGACTTTTTGGATGTTTTTCCGGATGAGTTGCCAGGTATGCCACTTGATCGAGACATTGTTATTGATTTAATACCTGGAACTGCACCTATAGCTAAGACGCCGTATAGGATGCCTCTTATGGAATTAGCGGAGCTCAAGAAGCAAATTCAAGAGCAACTAGAGAAGGGTTTTATTCTCCCTAGTTCTTTACCTTGGGGAGCGCCCATGTTGTTTATGGATAAGAAGGATGGATCCTAAAGGATGTGTGTGGATTACCGAGCTCTCAACGAGGTGACAATAAAGAACAAGTACACCTTGCCATGCATAGAGGACTTGTTTGATCAGATGAAGGGTGCTTGTATCTTCTCTAAGATTGATTTGAGGTCGGGATACATTCAAATGAAGATTAGACTATCGGACATACCCAAGACAGCTTTTAAGACACGGTATGGATCTTATGAGTACACCGTGATGTCTTTTGGGTAGACAAATGCGCCTGCCTACTTTTATGTACCTCATGAATAAGGTCTTAATGGAGTACTTGGATAAGTTTGTTGTGGTGTTTATTGATGACATTATGATCTACTCGAAGGATGAGAAAGAACATGAGCAACACTTGAGGCTTACGCTGCGAAAATTGAGGGAGCATCAATTGTATGCCAAGTTCAACAAGTGTCGGTTTTGGTTGAAAGAGGTGTCGTTTTTTGGTCATATCATCGCAGGAGGAGGAGTATTGGTTGAACCCGTAAAAGTGAGATACGTGTTGAAGTGGGAACCGACGCAAAATGTCAAGGAAATAAGGAGTTTCCTTGGGATGGTTGGATATTACCATTGGTTCATCAAGGATTTTTTCAAGATAGCCAAGCCAATGATGAAATTGCTAATGAAGGGAAAGGCTTTCAAATGGACTCAAGCTTGTCAAAATAGTTTTGAGGAGTTGAAGAAGAGGTTGACAACAGCCCCAGTTTTGGTACTGCCGGATGTAAGCAAGAGTTTTGACATATATTGCGACGCTTCGAGATAAGGACTTGGATGTGTGCTCATGCAAGAAGGTCAAGTGGTCGCCTATGCATCAAGACAATTGAAGAAACATGAGCAGAATTACCCAACGCACGATTTGGAACTAGCAACCGTGGTCCATGCATTGAAGATTTGTAGACACTATATTCTTGGACATAGGTGTGAAATTTATACGGATCATAAGAGTTTGAAGTTGTCAGAGTGTGATTCCGGCAATTCTCCCTGTATTACCATTGGCAGCCCGCGGAGTTTGTAGTTCGGTTGGGGCGAGCAAAGATTCAGAACAAGATGATGGGTTGACACGAGGATTTATGTGGTTCGGGCCGCCTGAGCGTAATACCCTACTCCACGGGTGTGTATTGTTGTTGTATTGAGCGTCTGAGCGCTTGAGTGTGAAAGACTAGAGTGTCTCCTCTCAGCGTGTGTCGCTCGGCCATTACACTGTTAGCCTGGCCCGACATGTGGCCCTGACGGTTATTGATGCTTAATACACAATTAATGTATTTAATTCCCCTTAACAACGTGGTAACGCCCCTTGATGTTGGCGTTACTGGTATTAAGGGCCCTCTGAGCGTGTGTCATTAGGATAGCATTAATGACACATAATCAGGTCTTGAAGCTTTAATTATTCCTTGAAGGTCCGAGCCGTTGGAGGTCCACCAATCCGCCTGTTGAAGTTGAAGGTTCGACAGTTGGACATGTGGCAGCTCCGAAGCTTACAGTCTTGGATGAGTAGGTCCGGTGTTGTTGTACACATGTCAGTACCGGAGCTTCCCTCTATCGAGTGTTAGGTCCGGGGGTGCTACACAAGTATCCAACCCGGAGCTTTCCCATGTATGGAATGTAGCTCCGGTTTTATGATACATGTGGCGGCAGTGGGACTAACCAAAGAAGGGAGGCAGGTCCGGTTCTGAGTGACACGTGGGGCCTTCGGAGGTATTGAACGTTGATAGGTGGAGTTCCTTTGCACTCTTTGCAGTCCCAAGGGGTATCTGGTACGCAGAGTACCGACAGTGGCCCCCTGGGCCCACCTCTCGGAGAGACCTTTTGGATGAAGTCATTCTAGCAGAGGTGGGTCCGTCTTTCGATTTCCGCATCCTATCTTCAAGGGTCTTTGGGTGTGTCGTTGAGGTGGTGGTTTGCAGTTAAACCATCACCACGTGGCATACCCAGGATGCAACAGGTGAGATCTGCGCGTGCGAATCTCATGCAATTGAAGGTCGCCGGTTCCCAATACAAAAATTGTATCGGTTCCGCGCACCCTGTCAGGCTGCCACCCTCGAGTTTCCTGCCTCTAATCATGACAACGGTTTTCCTGGGGTAAGGACCTCGACTTGATCGTCCGGGTGGCCCCGAGCCCCCTTGTCATTGGCAGGGTGAAATTTTTGAACTGTAACTTTGGCCCTTCTGCGGTTTCCATCCAAGCGTTGCGGGGGCTTACTTAAGAAGGAAAGCACGCACCGTTTGGGGATTCCTTATGTCTTCATTTGAACTTGTGCTCGAATCCTAGAAACTTTTGCTTGCTTTTCCTCTCTCGCCCCACCGTGCTGCGATGGAGTTGTGTCTCTGCAAGAGCCGTCTCACGATCGACGACGATTTGAAGAAGGTCCGGACCTACATGGGGTGGTCCAGTGACTCCTTCAACCACCTGGTCCGCACCGGCAAGCTCCCGTTCAAGAAGAAGCGCGCCGGCGACATGGTGGACTTTTCTGCGTACGCCATAGTGGGACTAATCCCACCTTTCTCCACTTTTCTCTTGATGCTGTTAGACTTCTATGTTCTGCAACTATACTGTAACACCCTAATTTTCATGCATCATGCCCTACATACACTCATATACATGTTTAACATTAACCCACATAAAGAGAATGAGTTTAAAATTGATCAGAGCATTTAAAATTGATATGGAACAAAACCACACTTAAAATGCAGGAAAGTGTGGACTAGTCCAATTTTGCTGAGGACTAGTCCGATTTCTCTCTGGCTAAAAACGGACTTGTCCGTTTTTGCTGCGGACTAATCCGATTTTTGGCACTGGAAACTTTCGGACTTGTCCGGTTTTGTGCAGACTAGTCCGATATTCCAAGAATCCTTGAAAATTTGCTAAGTCCTTGGACTTTTCCAGACTAGTCCGGTGTTCCATCGGACTTGTCCGATTTCCTCTCTGTTTAAAGTCGGACTTGTCCGATGTTTGGCCAAACTTGTCCGATTTTCTCTCTCAACGACTTCAGACTAGTCTGGTCCTTTTCAGACTTTTCCAATATTTCGCGACTCCGAGTTGATCTTTTGTTTTACGACTTGTTTCTTGGGTTTCACGTTAAGTGGGCCTAGGGACGTCGTGCCTAACTCTTTTAGAGCCCATGTGGGACTCTAAACCGGCCTCTACTCATCCCAAAACTCGAAATCCATCTAACCCTAGCCTCCACCTCTATATAAACAGCCCCACCCCTTGGATTGGCATCTATTTGCCACTTTTCCATCCACCCAAACCCTAGTTCGTGGGGAGCCACCATCAAGGAGGGAGGAGAAGATCCCAAGCAAGAAGAAGAAGAGGAGGAAACGAAAGAGGATCAAGATCTCCACCAAGTTTCGTTCTTCACCATCAATTCATCCCCAAGTTCATCACCAACCCTAGATTATCAAGATCCAAGTGTTACCTCCAAGTTTCTTGATTCATTGGAGTTCTAAACACCTGGTATACCTTCTATTATCTTTTCCTTACAAGAATTCAATCCCTAATCTCCAAATTCACGTCGATCTAGAAAACCCTAATCTGCTGATCTCGCGGAGTGCGGACTTGTCCGGTCCCTAGCGGACTAGTCTGATATTTCTGGTTAAATTGTGTTGAATTAATTCTAAAATTTGATCTAATCGAATCCATACCTGTATAAACTTGTTAAAAGCTATTATAACTAGTTAGTGATCATTAAAAGCAATCTAGTAACAAGTTCTACCTTGCATTTGCATCAATCATGCATGTCATGTCATATTGAGTGATATTTGTGCAATCTTTGATTGTGTTTCTTGTCATGTATGTTTATTGTGTGTATTAGACGAATTTGCGCTAGAAAGTGCCGCGGAGGATCTACAACACCAAGAGTTTGAAGGCTTTGATCCTAATCAACAGCAAGAGCAAGGCAAGTGTCCTTGAAACATATTGACCCTATTTTAAAATAAATGTTTTGTTTACAAAACTGCATGCTTGTGTCAAATTGATGGGAATCCTATGGTAGAAAGTTTACTAGATTTGCTAAACCACCCTTGTCACCTGGAATACATGGTAGAGAGTCGGGAAGGGTTTTTACCTTTTGCTTCGCTTAATCAATTGGGATGGGAAACAACTATACCATTCAACTTAATTATGCATTAATGATATTTTAGTTAATGTGAACTGGTCAATACGGTATCGTAATTGGTGATCTAAGCAAGCCTGGTATGTGGATGGGTTGGATGTTATGGTGATTTCCTTGCTTTAGATCTAAGGACCGGTTCATGCGAGAATAAGCCAGGATTACAGTGCCACCACGAGGCCAAGTATGGGTGTGGCGTAGATGATTAATTAGGGCTTTGCCAGTGCTATTTGGACCATTAAGGATGCTCAGGGAAGGGGTAGTCGGATTGGGTTTGTTGATGATTGGTGGGACTACCCTGGGATCCGAATGGCTCAAGAGGGGGCCCTTGGTTGAAGATGTGCTCAGTTGGAGGCATCGCCATCGGTGAAACCTCAGTGGGGTCTAAATAGGCTAGTAATCCCTTTGTAAAAGCTATTTTTTGATCTCTTGTCCACACACCTACGGAAGTGTGAGACGGCATAATAGAGGTTATTAATCACTGAAAGGTGATGTGTCACAAACACGTGGGTAAAGTGGTACAAACTCTGCAGAGTTAAATAAAACTATCATGATAGCCGTGCTCCCGGTTATGAGAACCTGGACAACTTCCATGATTAGAGGGAAATTGGAATTTGGGACGGTTATGGTTTGGTAATGGTTATGGATGGTTATGGATTTATTTGTGGTATTAAATATGGTTATTGGCAAATGGTGAAATCTGGAATTATTGATGAGGATGGTTAATTGTGGACTGGTATTATGGTATTACTTATGATTATGATGGGTTTACTTCACATACATATAATATATTGCTTTTCAAACGTTTTAATGTACTTTTCAGCACTTAACCATTATTATTGTCGACATTTGAATAAGCCACATGTCATACTTTCCACACTTGCTGAGTACGACATATACTCACTCTTGCAATTCCCCCCCCCCCCAACAGTTGCAGGTCAGGATTTGGAGTTTAATTGGTATAATGCGGAGTTCTAGGCCGTGTCTACCGTCAGCTTTGCCTGTGGTGTTACTGGAGCTGCACTATACCCTATTGCTTATGCTGCCTAGCTGTTTAGTTTGCTTAATTAGTTTATTTCCACTGCATTAGTTGAACTTGTCATAAATATTCATTAGAGCTTGTATTCGAGGATAATCTGGTTTGTGTAATAAATTTTGGTTAATTAATCTTGTTCTTCGGTAATTTTCTGTATACTCTTTTGTGATTGCACTCGTGTATGTGTGATGAACATCCTAGGCACACATATGCGCTAGCTTGGTTCATTTTTCAGAACCGGGCGTCACAGATTGGTATCAGAGCCACAGGTTGACCGTAGGATGCAGCCTAGATAGAATGGTCACTTTAGAGCACATAGGGTCACTCAGGAATCGATGTGTTTTGGTTGGTGTGTTGTTTGCCATATACTGTTCGCTTGTGTCCTTAATAGAGGATTTTGGGATGCCTTAGCATTGCCATGTCCACCTAGGCTAGTATAGCTAGTTGGTTAGCTTCATATCCCTTGATGCATATAGTTGGGGACGTTTTCTAATTCTTACCTATTGCTTTTCTTCAGATGGTGAGGACTCGCAACCAGAGGGATGACAATGATGAGGAGGAGAACAATGGAGTACCTCAGAACAACAATGGGCAAGGACCTGCTCATGGAGCTATCAACATTGAGCAGTTTTTGGCTATGCAAAACCAGCTCATGCAGACCATGATACAGACTATGGGACAGCTGCAGGCTGGCAACATCAACAATCAGCCCCACATGCCTCCACCGCCACCCCCGCCTCCTCATAACCGATTGGGAGAGTTTATGAGGACTAGGCCGCCAACCTTTGCTCAAGCTGCCGACCCTATGGATGCGGATGATTGGCTCAAGTCCGTGGAGAAGAAGCTAGCTATTGTCCAATGCAGTGACCTGGAGAAGGTCTTGTTTGCTTCTCATCAACTAGTTGGAGCAGCTGCGGATTGGTGGGATGTTTATTGCAATGCTCATGAGAACCAAGAGAGAATTACTTGGGCTGAATTCAAGGAGAATTTTCATTCTCATTATGTGCCCGAGGGTGTTATGATCTTGAAGAGGCAAGAATTTGAGAATTTAAGGCAAGGAAGATCAAGCGTGAGTGAATATCTCAATAAATTCACTCAACTCTCAAGGTATGCGCCCGAGGATGTTAGTCGGGACAGCCGGAAGCAATACTTGTTCATGAGGGGCTTGAACAATGAGATCCAAGTGCAACTACTCAACTGCGATTATGCCAATTTTCAGAAGCTTGTGGACAAAGCAATTGTGGTTGAGAACAAGATCCGTGAGATGGAGCAAGAAATCAAGAGGAAGGCGCCATATCAAGAACAGCAACAAGGAAGTAATGTGCGCCCTCGCCTTGCACCACCCAATGCACCCTATTACAACTCCTCTATTCCTGCTCAGCGCCCTGGTTATGCACCACGCCCAGCTCAGTTTGTGCAGTAGCGCCCTGTTATGCAAGCACCTAGGCCTCCAATGCCTTATGCACCTCGTGCTAATTTTCTTGCTGCAAATGTTCAAAACCAAGCTCATCCCAATAATTCTGGTGGAGTTAAGAAGTGTTATATTTGTGGAGAAGCTGGACACTTTGCGCATCAATGTCCTAAGTCAGGCCTTGGTCAAGAAACAATGCATCGAGGCAAAACCCAAGACCCAATGGACGACAACCACAAGGGAACCGCGGACAGCAGAATTTTGCTCGTGGCAACGTGAACCATGTCTCTACGGAGGATGCTCAGCAAGCGAATGACGTGGTCTTTGGTATGTTTCTCGCCAACTCCAACCCCACGACTATGTTATTTGATTCTAGAGCATCGCATTCATTCATTGCATCGAAGTATGTCGCCAAGTATAGTTTGCCTATCTCTCATATAAAGTTTACTCTATTGGTTAAGTCTCCTGGAGGAGAGACGAGGACAAATATAGTATGTCCAAAAGTAAGTCTTAGAATAAGGGGGGTAGACTTCTCCGCCAACCTCATTGTTTTGGATTCTCAAGGGTTGGACATTATACTTGGTATGTACTGGTTGAGGAAGCACAATGGAGTTATTGAGTGTGCCACGAAGACGGTGATGTTGACCAACAAAGAAGGGATCACCGTAGAATTTGAAGCATCTCAAACCGCACCGAAGCAATTGGAGTTGAATCATATGGACGGTGCCGCAATTGAGGAGATTCCGGTGGTGTGTGAATTTTTGGATGTTTTTCCGGACGAGTTGCCAGGTATGCCACCCGATCGAGACATTGAGTTTGTTATTGATTTAATACCTAGAACTGCACCTATAGCTAAGAGGCCGTATAGGATGCCACCTATGGAATTAGCGGAGCTCAAGAAGCAGATTCAAGAGCAATTAGAGAAGGGTTTCATTCGCCCAAGCTCTTCGCCTTGGGGGGCGCCCGTTCTATTTGTGGACAAGAAGGATGGATCCCAAAGGATGTGCGTGGATTACCAAGCTCTCAACAAGGTAACAATCAAGAACAAGTACACCTTGCCACGCATAGAAGACTTGTTTGATCAGATGAAGGGTGCTTGTGTCATCTATAAGATTGACTTGAGGTCGGGATATTTTCAAATGAATATTAGACCATCGGACATACCCAAGACAACTTTTAGGACACGGTATGGATCTTATGAGTACACCGTGATGTCTTTTGGATTGACAAATGCGCCTGCCTACTTTATGTACCTCATGAATAAGGTCTTCATGGAGTACTTGGACAAGTTCGTCGTGGTGTTTATTGATGATATTATGATCTACTCGGAGGATGAGAAAGAAGATGAGGAACACTTGAGGCTTACGTTGCAGAAATTGAGGGAGCATCGATTGTATGCCAAGATCAACAAGTGTCAGTTTTGGTTGAGAGAGGTGTCGTTTTCTGGTCATATAATTTCAGGAGGAGGAGTATCGGTTGACCCCGGAAAAGCGAGAGATGTGTTGAAGTGGGAACCGCCGCAAAATGTCAAGGAAATAAGGAGTTTTCTTGGGATGGCTGGATATTACCGTAGATTCATCAAGGACTTTTACAAGATAGCCAAGCCTATGACGGAGTTGCTAATGAAGGGAAAGGCGTTCCAATGGATTGAAGCTTGTCAGAATAGTTTTGAAGAGTTAAAGAAGAGGTTGACAACAGCCCCAGTTTTGGTATTGTCGGATGTAAGCAAGAGTTTTGACATTTATTGCGACACATCAAGACAAGGACTTGGATGTGTATTGATGAAAGAAGGTCAAGTGGTCGCCTATGCATCAAGACAATTGAAGAAACATGAGCAGAATTACCCAACACGTGATTTAGAACTTGCAGCCGTGGTACATGCATTGAAGATTTGGAGGCACTATATTCTTGGACATAGGTGTGAAATTTATACGGATCATAAGAGTTTGAAGTATATTTTCACACAAACGGATTTGAACTTGAGGCAACGAAGATGGTTGGAGCTCATCAAAGATTATGATTTGGAGGTCAACTATCTTCCGGGAAAGGCCAATGTAGTGGCCGATGCTTTGAGTAGAAAGGGAGTAAGTCACCAACTCACAGTTCGAGAGTTACCATCCGAGTTATGCAAGGAGTTTGAACGGTTGAACCTCGGGTTTGTAAATGAGATGGAGATGATGGAGTTAAACCCAACCTTGGAGCAAGAAATTCGAGAGGCACAAACCGCAGATGAGGAGATCAAGGAAATCAAAGAAAGGATCGAGGAAGGGAGAGGATTCAGATTTGATGAGGACGAACATGGTATCTTATGGCTTGGAAAGAGGATCATTGTGCCTAATGTAAAGCATATTCGGGAGACAATATTAAAGGAGGCACATGACTCGCCTTACTCAATTCACCCTGGTTGTACAAAGATGTACAAAGACTTGAAGACTTGCTATTGGTGGGATAGCATGAAGAAGGACATAGCTGAATACATAGCATTGTGTGATGTGTGCCAACGAGTCAAGGCGGAACATCAAAGGACAGCCGGATTATTGCAACCGTTGAAGATTCCGGAATGGAAGTGGGAAGAAATTGGTATGGACTTCATAGTTGGGTTACCACGTACTCAGTCTGGGTATGACTCAATTTGGGTAATTGTGGATCGCTTAACCAAGTCAGCTCATTTTGTCCCTGTGAAGACCAAATATACAGCTACACGATTGGCCGAAATATACGTGGAGCATATTGTGTGTCGACATGGAGTCCATAAGAAGATAGTCTCGGATAGAGGTTCTCAATTTACCTCCAGATTTTGGCAAAAATTGCATGAATCTTTGGGAATGAGGTTGAATTTTAGTTCAGCATATCATCCTCAAACGGAACCAATCAGATTTTGGAGGACATGTTAAGAGCTTGTGCTTTGAAGCATGGGAAGAGTTGGGACAAAAGCTTGCCATACGCAGAATTTTCATACAACAATAGTTACCAAGCAAGCTTGAAAATGTCACCGTATGAAGCACTTTATGGGAGGAAGTGTAGGACACCTTTATTCTGGAATGAGGCAGGAGAAACTCAAGTATTTGGTCCGGATGTGTTGCAAGAAGCCGAAAAGCAAGTCCTAATAATTCGTGAAAACTTGAGGGCTGCCCAATCAAGGCAAAAAGGCTATGCGGACAATAGGAGAAGGAAACTAGCCTTTGAAGTGGGAGATTTTGTTTACCTCAAGGTGTCACCAATGAGGGGTCATAAGAGGTTTAACATAAGAGGAAAGCTAGCACCTCGTTATATTGGACCATTCAAGATTTTGGACAAAAGAGGAGAAGTAGCGTATAAGTTGGAGATGCCAGCTCATCTTTCAGACGTACATGATGTCTTTCATGTTTCCCAGCTCAAGAAGTGCTTGAGAGTATCGAAAGAACAAGTGCCAATGGAAGGATTGGAGCTAGAGGAAGATTTGACTTATGCCAAGCAACCGATCAAAATCTTGGAAACTAAGGAGAGAGTCACATGGAACAAGGTTATTAGATGGTGTAAAGTTCAATGGAAGCACCACACAGAAAAAGAAGCGACGTGGGAATTGGAGAATGATCTCAAGAAGGAATTTCCCTCTCTCTTCTCTTCTGCGTCGAATCTCGAGGGCGAGATTCATTTTAAGGGGGGTAGGTTTGTAACACACTAATTTTCATGCATCATGCCCTACATACACTCATATACATGTTTAACATTAACCCACATAAAGAGGAACGAGTTTAAAATTGATTCGGAGCATTTAAAATTGATTTGGAACAAAACCGCACTTAAAATGCAGGAAAGTGCGGACTAGTCCGATTTTGCTGAGGACTAGTCCGATTTCTCTCTGGCTAAAAACGGAATTGTCCGTTTTTGCTGCGGACTAGTCCGATTTTTGGCACTGGAAACTTTCGGACTTGTCCGATTTTGTGCGGACTAGTCCGATATTCTAAGAATCCTTGAAAATTTGCTAACTCCTTGGACTTTTCCGGACTAGTCTGGTGTTCCAGCGGACTTGTCCAATTTCCTCTCTGTTTAAAGTCGGACTTGTCTGATGTTTGGCCAGAGTTGTCCGATTTTCTCTCTGGACGACTTCGGACTAGTCCGGTCCTTTTCGGACTTGTCTGATGTTTCGCGACTCCGAGTTGATCTTTTGTTTTACGACTTGTTTCTTGGGTTTCACGTTAAGTGGGCCTAGGGACGTTGTGCCTAACTCTTTTAGAGCCCATGTGGGACTCTAAACCGGCGTCTACTCATCCCAAAACTCGAAATCCATCTAACCCTAGCCTCCACTTCTATATAAATAGCCCCACCCCCTTGGATTGACATCTATTTGCCACTTTTCCACCCACCCAAACCCTAGTTCGTGGGGATCCACAATCAAGGAGGGAGGAGAAGATCCCAAGCAAGAAGAAGAAGAGGAGGAAACGAAAGAGGATCAAGATCTCCACCAAGTTTCGTTCTTCACCACCAATTCGTTCTCAAGTTCATCACCAACCCTAGATCATCAAGATTCAAGTGTTACCTCCAAGTTTCTTGATTCATTGGAGTTCTAAACACCTGGTATACCTTCTATTATCTTTTCCTTACGAGAATTCAACCCCTAATCTCCAAATTCACGTCGATCTAGAAAACCCTAATTTGCTGATCTCGCGGAGTGCGGACTTGTCCGGTCCCTAGCGGACTAGTCCGATCTTTCTGGTTAAATTATGTTGAATTAATTCTAAAATTTGATCTAATCGAATCCAAACCTGTATAAACTTTATAAAAGCTATTAGAACTAGTTAGTGATCATTAAAAGCAATCTAGTAACAAGTTCTACCTTGCATTTGCATCAATCATGCATATCATGTCATATTGAGTAATATTTGTGCACTCTTTGATTGTGTTTCTTGTCTTGTATGTTTATTGTGTGGATTAGATGGATTTGCGATAGAAAGTGTCGCGAAGGATCTACAACACCAAGAGTTTGAAGGCTTTGATCCTAATCAACAGCAAGAGCAAGGCAAGTGTCCTTGAAGCATATTGACCCTGTTTTAAAATAAATGTTTTGTTTGCAAAACTACATGCTTGTGTCAAATTGATGGGAATCCTATGGTGGAAGTTTACTAGATTTTCTAAACCACCCTTGTCACCTGGAATACATGGTAGTGAGTCGGGAAGGGTTTTTTACCTTTTGCTTCGCTTAATCAACTGGGATGGGAAACAACTATACCACTAAATTTAATTATGCATTAATGATATTTTGGTTAATGTGAACTGGTCAATACGGTAAGGTAATGGGTGATCTAAGCAAGCCTGGTATGTGGATGGGTTGGATATTATGGTGGTTTGTTTGCTTTAGATCTAAGGACCAGTTCATGTGAGAATAAGTCAGGATTACAGTGCCACCACGAGGCCAAGTATGGGTGCGGCGTAGCTGATTAATTAGGGCTTTGCCAGTGCTATTTGGACTATTAAGGATGCTCGGGGAACGGGTAGTCGGATTGGGTTTGTTGATGATTGGTGGGACTACCCTGGGATCCGAATGGCTCAAGAGGGGGCCCTTGGTTGAAGATGTGCTCAGTTGGAGGCATCGCCACCGGTGAAACCTCAGTGGGGTCTAAATAGGCTAGTAATCCCTTTGTAAAAGCTATTTTGTGATCTCTTGGCCACACACCTATGGAAGTGTGAGACGGCATAATAGAGGTTCTTAGTCACTGAAAGGTGATGAAATCAAGAACACGTGGGTAAAGTGGTACAAACTCTGCAGAGTTAAATAAAACTATCATGATAGCCGTGCTCCCGGTTATGAGCACCTGGACAACTTCTATGATTAGAGGGAAATTGGAATTTGGGATGGTTATGGTTTGGTAATGGTTATGGATGGTTATGGATTTATTTCTCGTATTGAATATGGTTATTGGCAAATGGTGAAATCTGGAATTATTGATGAGGATGGTGAATTGTGGACTGGTATTATGGTATTACTTATGATTATGATGGGTTTACTTCACATACATATAATATATTGCTTTTCAAACATTTTAATGTACTTTTAAGCACTTAACCATTATTATTGTTGACATTTGAATAAGCCACATGTCATACTTTCCACACTTGATGAGTACGACATGTACTCACTCTTGCAATTCCCCCCCAACAGTTGCAGGTCAGGATTAGGAGCTTAATGGTGATAATGCGGAGTTCTAGTTCGTGTCTACCATTAGTTTTGCCTGTGGTGTTATTGGAGCTGCACTATACCCTATTGCTTATGTTGCCTAGCTATTTAGTTTGCTTAATTAGTTTATTTCTGCTGCATTAGTTGAACTTGTTATAAATATTCATTAGAGCTTGTATTCGAGGATAATCTGGTTTGTGTAATAAAATTTGGTTAATTAATCTTGTTCTGTGGTAATTTTCTGTATACTCTTTTGTGATTGCACTCGTGTATGTGTGATGAACATCCTGGGCACACATATGTGTTAGCTTGGTTCATTTTTCGGAACCGGGCGTCACATATACCAACTTGGCCCCCACTCCATTCTTCTGGTGTCAACCTTTGTCCACTTTTGTGAGATGTGGGTGGGTATTCCCCCCTGCGTCGAGCTCTTCTGCACCTTCTTCACCATCCACACCACCGGCAAGAGTGATGAGTACCTTGGCTTCTACTATTTTGTGAAGTGCAAGAAGTGCCCGTACAAGTACTTGAGGTTGTTCCCTTCCGGCAAGTGGGACGACTGGAACAAGGATTGGATTGTCTTCACGGCAGAGGAGCACCAGAAGCTGGAGCTGCCCGAAGGCCTTTCCAATGTTGACATCGAAGCCTGGAGCGAAGTTTAGGTACTGTCTTAGGTCTTCAGCCCTGCCTTGACTAGGATCCGCCAATGTTTGGAAGGAAGAGTGACCCCCCAGGCGGTCTTCTGCAACTTCCTGGTCAACGGGTGGGCTCCGCTAAAGAAGAGGGAGAAGCTCGCCTGGGCCCTTAACAGCGTGATGGACGGTGACCGGATTGAGACTGGTTTGAAGTCCAATCTGGAAGGCGCAGCTTTGGAGCTTCATCTCAACAAGTTATAGCACGGCATCGACGTCGAGGGCGACAACTTGACTCCACTAGCGGCTTTCCTCCCTCTGAACATGGAGGCAGAGTTCAGCAGGGAGCTCTGGTGGAAGATGTCAGTATTTGACGACCTCGGTGAAGTTGAGAGGCGTTCGACCATCAGATTGGTGATCCCCAGAGCTTCCGAAGGTGGGCCTGCTCCTGCCCCGAAACCAAGAGCTGAAGTCATATGCAAGGGCAAGGAGTTGGTCGAGCCCTCGAGCTGCAAGATGAAGTTGAAGCACTCTGATGGGAGGTCTGTCAGACCTGCTCCTTCCACGACAACTCCTTCTCGTCGGTGGGGGAGGTCTTCGACGGTGACAACCACTCCAACATCGACGTCTCCCCGGAACACCAGCTCCGCCAAGGTGAATACGGCGCCAGAGCCTGCCAAGGGCTCTAGGTTTGAGGGTCCTTCTCGGTCGGGGGGGGGGGGGGGGGGGGGGGGCCTCAACCAAGACGTCGCTGATGGCGGTAGCAAGCTCCGGAGAACTTTCCGGAGCTACTACGCCAGTTGCGATGGGTCGGGCTCTGAGCGTCTAATGAAGAGGTTCCGCGCTAGCTGGAGTGGGAGTCTGCCAAGGTAAATTTGTTTTTTTACCTCAGTTGATTGTTTTTTGTTGTAATCATATTTTGAGTTTTTTTGTCCTTCATCCACAGGGTACCCAAAAAAGGGGTTGAAGCTCCGGTTCCTGCAACAGTGGCTGATGCTGTGCAGGCGGACGCTCCGGCTCCAATTACAACGCCGCCCCAGGTGGTGGCTGAGGTCACGGCAGCTCCGGCACCAGCTGTCATGGTTCTGGACCTCGACTCATCTCCCGATGCACTCGTGTTAGCGCTGGACCACAGGAATGAAGATGTACCAGCGGCACTAGCTTCGGAGGTTGAAGCTCCAGTTTTGGATGCTGTGATGACGGACGCTCCAGCCTCAAAGCCAGAGGTAGATGCAGTTTCGGCTTTAGAGTCGGATGTCATTGAAGCCCCGGCGGCGGAGCCAGGTGTTGATGAAGTTCCGGCGCCTGAGCCGGTTGTCGCGGAAGTGTCGGCACCCGAGCCAGTAATATCAAAGCGCTGGCGCCTGAACCGGCGGCGGAGGAGGCACCAGTGTCGTAGCCGGAAGTGGCCTCAGCTCTGGCTGAATCCAAAATGCCTACCCCGGAGGTGGTGGTTCCAGAGGTACCCGCGCCTGAGCTAGTATGCCAAGACGAAGCTGTCGGTCCTACGCCTGAGGGACTAGTTGCTCATGACCTGGCGGCGGGACCTTCGGAGCCGACTCTGGAGGTAGGAACTTTCGTTGCAGGACCTTCCTCGACGACGACTGAGGCTATCCCGGAGGGCGGCCCTAGTGCCACAGAAGCTCAGGGGACCGCTCTTGTAGAGTGGGGCCCGATTTTTGTTATGGAGAACCCGCTGGAGCCAGCGGAGAGGACCCCGGCAGGTCTGGAGCCAATCCCCTTGTCACTATCTATCGACAACGCCTGCTCCAGCCTTCGTCAGGTTCCGTTGGCCTTTTACCATGACAGCAAGGCCCTCGGGAGGAGCGCCAAACCCTTAGGAGGTGGCGCAACCGGCTCCAATTCGAGACCAAGCTGGGGCAGTCAAGGCTGGCCGACGACGAGGAGTGGGTCAAAAGGGAGAAGGCCCGGATGAAGTATTGGGGCCAGCTGCTGGATGAGAGGGAAAGCATGGTGTGATCCCTCAACAACTAGTCCCGGGCTATCCACGAACAGGTCGTGGCTACTAATGAAGCGGCGAATGATCGCCAGGAGAAGCTCAGTGCGATCCATGACAGCCTCGTCAAGCGCCGGGAGGCTCTTGAAGAGCGGGAGAAAAAGCTCGAAGATGAAGAGCAAAAACTCCTAGAGCTGCGGGATGACCTCGTGAAGAGGGAGGCGAAGCTTGCTCAGGGGTTGGCTCTGGGTGACAAGAGCCTCGCAGAGTGCACCAATAAGCTGGAGGAGCTCTGCAAGAGCGAGGAGAAGAAAGCCTGGCAGCGGGGACAGGACCTCACCAAGAGGGAGAATGAAGTTGCTGCCAGGGAGAAGAAGGTGCTGGGCCGGGAGAAAGACCTGGTTGACCGCTGGAACAAGATCCACGTCCGGGAGGAGGAGCTTGCTAAACTCGAAAGGCAAGTTGCTAAAAAGATTCAGCAGCACGCCAAAGAGGTCGAGTGCCTCGCCCAGGAGGGTTCAGAGCTTGCGGCGACCAAAAGGTCATTGGAAGAGATGCGAGGCTCAAGGGCTGCGAAGTCCCAACAAGTATGGGACTTCTTGGACAAAGCCAATGATGCGTTGAAGCCACTGGGCTTTAGTCCCGTGCGTCCGGATGATCCAGAGCCAGAGCTGGACCAGGCGTTGAAGGTGTTGAGCTCGGCGGGCAACAAGCTCAACAAGATGGGTGATGTCATCGTGGACCAGTTGGAAACTGAAGGATAATCCCTGGCGAAGAATGTTGCAGAGTACATGCTGACGTGCTACACAAGCCGGGATCCTCACTTCCCACTAGACCCGATGCTTGAAGGTCCCATCGATGGAGAGGGAGATGTCGCCAAGGTCAGCGTGTCGGAGGTTGCCCAGAAGGTCACCTCGTTCTTCCATAAGATTTAGGACTTTCTCCTTGTATCACCCGCTTGTATCTTCTCTTCTTTTCCTCAAATTTGTAATCTCTTGTCCTCAGATGAATGGAATCCAAGAATTTTATGAATTTTATTTTTTGTCTTCAACCTTTGCCTCACTTGGCCCCCTGGTAGATGTACACAATTTGATTATGAACATGTACCAAAAGAATGTAGCATTTTGTTGAAGACTTGAGTGCTTCGAATTTGTAGAGTGTAGGTCCGATGTCGTTGACAGCAGGGGCCCCCTGAGGTTGTCGGAGCTTAGTAGCTCTGGCAGCGACCATTGTCAACATGTAGAGCGTCAACAGTTGGTCCTCTGGGGTTGTCGCAGCTTAATAGCTCTGGCAGTAACTACTGTCAACATGCGGAGCGCTGACAGCAGACCCCATTGGGGTGTCCTCCTACCATCTTTTCTTCACGTTGACGGCTGGTCCCCTGGATTTTGCTAGAACTTGATAGCTCCAGCGATGCCTGCTATCAATGTTTAAAACATCGATAGCGGGCCACCTCAGGGGATGTCGACGCTCTGATAGCTCCGGCATCATCCACCATCATCATGAGATTTTTATTTTTCCTGCACACTGAAGTCGAGAAAAACGGTAAAATATGTTTCTTATCTATAACTCGTTTGCTGCTTACTATTCCCGTAAGAAATTTTTAGGTTGACGGTAATTCTATATACAATCAAGTGCAATTGTTTATTTTCTCCAGGTCCGATCGTTTCCTGGACTCACCTTACTCAGGCCTATTGGGGTGTAGGTAGAGTGGCGTACTTAGGGTGCAGGACCAGGCTATGTTGATAGCACACTCTAGACCTAGATTTGCTTGGCGTTCAGGCGAGTAGGCCATTCAACAATGTTATGCCCCGAAAGATTTGACAATGCAACTTGAATTATACATGAATTGTTCGAACTAAAGTTTATTGAGAATTGCACAACTTTGTTATAGATAAGAAAGAGAAAAATAAAAAATATTGAGCCTGTACAAAATAAATGCACGTGGAGTCTGTTTTCACATAATGATGTCTTTTATTATAGGTCCGGGGTACATGGGAAACAAGTACACTCTTAGGGTATGGAACCAGTCTAAGTGTGTTACATTTCTTGTTGACCTAGGGTAACTAGCTACACTTTTAGTTCTGAGACTGTGTCAAGTGTTGCTTGAACATTGCGGACCTTCCGGGAAAGGTCCGGCTGTTCCACCGGAGGGGCTACCCGACTTTGTACAATGACGCTATAACATACATCATATGTAATTACAGACTCACCTCCGTGATATTAAGCGTAGAACTTACGGAGGTGCTCAATGTTCCAAGGATTAGGGAGCGGTGTCCCATCCTCAGTTGCCAAGCGAACGCATCTGGGACGGGATACTTTGATCACTCGAAAGGGTCCTTCCCAGCTGGGGGAAAGTTTGTTTAACCATTCTCGAGTTTGTATTATCCGTAGCACCAGATCGCCTTCCTCGAGTTGTCGGTTATGCATGTGCCTTTGGTGATAGCACCGGAGCGCTTGGCGATATCGTGCGTTTTGAGCAGCTGCTCGGCACCTTCCCTCTTCGACGAGGTCAAGGTCTTCACGCCGGAGCTGGTCCTGCGTGGCTTCGTCGAAGGTCCGGACCCGAAGCCACCCCGAGGTGATTTCCGGAGGAAGGACTGCTTCAACTCCGTACACCAGGAAGAAGGGTGTCTCTCCAGTTGACCGGTTTGGAGTTGTCCTGTTGGCCCACAGGGTGGGGGGAAGCTCTTCAATCCAGTTGTCTCCATGTTTTTTCAGGCGCTCATATGTGTGCGTCTTGAGTCCTTTTAGGATTTCTTCATTTGCTCTCTCGGCTTGGCCATTGCTTGCCGGGTAAGCTATGGAAGCGCAGCTGACTTGAATGTCGAGGTCTTCGCAATATCCTTGGAATGCAGAGCTTGTGAATTGAGTCCCGTTGTCAGTTATGATCTTGTTTGGGACTCCAAATCTGCATACTATGGACTGCAAGAAATTGATAACTGATTGCTTGTTTATTGTCACAACTGGAGTTGCTTCCAACCACTTGGTGAACTTGTCGATGGTGACATACAGGAACTTGTAACCTCCGACGGCTCTTGGGAAATGTCCCAAGATATCCATCCCCCACAAAGCGAATGGCCATGTAGGAGGTATCATTTGTAGGGGTTGAGCTAGTGTGTGAATTTGCTTCGCATCGAACTGGCATGCTTCACATTTCTTCTCTAGCTTGGTTGCATCGTGAAGTGCTGTAGGCCAGTAAAAACCATGTCGGAAGGCTTTACCGACCAACTTGCGGGAAGACGCGTGGTTCCCACACTCGCCGTCAAGGTTTTCCATGAGAAGCTCGTAGCCTTCTTCCCTTGTAATGCGCCGCATTAGGACGTCGTTGGCACCACGCCGGTAGAGATCCCCTTCTACCAGTGTGTATCTTTTAGCCAATCGGACTACTCGGTCAGCGCACACATTATCTTCAGGAAGGATGTTGTCTTTCAAGTAGCTCCGGATCTCCGAGATCCATGCATCAGAGCTAACTTGAGATTTTGAGTCTTGCGTGTTGGGTTGCTCGGAGCTTTCTGCAGCACCTACGACCCTTGATGGACCCCATGGTAACAGGGCCATCGGGACCGCCAGCTTCGAGGTGCTGGTCTCGCCCCCTTCGCTCAGTTTGGCAGGCTGAGCTGTTGGTCTTGCAATCTCCGAATGAAGGTTCCTTCGGGAGCCAGAGCTCCGGTTAAAGCTTTCGTCAAGAGTTCGTCAACTTCAGCGTTGTTGAGACGCTGGACATGGCAGAGATCAAGGACTTCGAAGTCCTTCTGAAGTTCTGGACTTCAAGTAGGTATGCAGCTAGCTAAGGGTTGTTGCAGCAGCATTCACCTTTGACTTGTTTTATTACTAGCTGAGAATCACCCTTTACCAACAGCTGCTTGACACCATATGATAGTGCCACCTTGTGCCCATAGATTAGTGCTTCATACTCCGCCATGTTGTTGGTTGCCTTGAAGTCAAGGTGAACCATGTATTTGACCTTCTCTCCGGTCGAAGCGAAGAGAAGGATTACAGCTCTGGCCCCTTGCTTCTGCATGGAGCCGTCAAAGTAGAGAGTCCAGTGAGGCTTAGTGAAGACTGAAACCTTGGGTTCCGGCTTCTGCTCACTGGGGCCCCCAGGATTTGATGGAGAGGGGGTTCGTTCTGCCACAATGTCCGCCAATGTTTGACTCTTGATCGCTTGTCTTGGGATGAATTCAAGATCGAGCTCGGCCAATTCCGCTGCCCACTTGGCAATGTTCCTAGTAGAGTTAGGATTATGCAAGATTGCACGCAGTGGATAAGAGGTTACCACTGATACCTTGTGAGCTTGGAAGTAGTGATGAAGCTTCCTAGAGGCAATATATACTGCGTAGAGCAGCTTATGCATCTCTAAGTATCGAGTCTTGGCGTCATGAAGTACTTCACTGATGAAGTACACTGGGTGTTGGACTGTCTGGACCCTCCTGGAGGGGCCCAGAGCTTCCTCCTCATCAACCTGGAACCTCTGGGAGGGGTCTGGACCTTCTTTGGGGACCTCCAGGTTCTTGCTAGAGGAACCCGGAACTTCTTCTGAAGTGACCCGAACCTTCACGGAAGGGTCCGGATCTTCTTGCTCAGCAACAGTAACTCCTTCATTTGAAGGATGTTGATCCTCTAGTGTCTTGCCTTGAGGATCCAGGTCTAGGGGTTGGGACCCAGACTCGCCTTCAGGTAGTTCCGAACCCTCCCGGAGGGGTATAGATTCCTGGACTGGGGATGGTTCTGGTCTTTCCGCAACCAGGACCATGCTAACTATTTCGTCAGTTGCTGAAATATAAAGCAGAAGTGGCTCACCAGGGTTTGGAGCTACCAAAGTTGGTAGAGTGGTGAGGAGCTGCTTCAGCCCTTGGAATGCCTTTTTTGCTTCTTCAAACCATTGGAATAGTCCTGACTTCCTCAATAACTTTAATAAGGGTAGTGCCCGTTCTGCCTGTCTTGAAATGAACCGGCTGAGGGCAGCTAGACATCCAGTCAGCTTCTGGACATCCTTGATGCGAGCTGGTGGTCGCATGTCTTCCATAGCTTTAATATTCGTCGGATTTGCCTCTATTCCTCGGTGGTTCACCAAGAATCCAAGAAGCTTTCTGGAGTTAACCCCGAAGACACACTTATCTGGGTTCAGCTTTGTGCGTGTGATTCGCAACTTGTTGAAGACAGCTTGCAAGGTTTCAATAAATGACTCCTTGTTCTTGATCTTGACGACGATGTCATCGATGTACACTTCCACTAACTCTCTGATAAGCTCTCCAAAAGTTTTGTACATAGCTCGTACAAACGTTGAAGCGGCGTTTTTGAGACCAAATGGCATGGCAGTGTAACAATATAATTCATCTACTATGATGAAGGAAGTATGCTCTTCATATTCCCTAGACATTCTGATTTGATGATACCCAGAATAGGCATCTAGGAAACACAGTAATTAACACTCGGAGGTGGAATCCACTATTTGATCTATTCTAGATAGTGGGAATGGATCCTTTGGACATGCCTTATTCAGTGTAGTGTAGTCGATACACATCCAAAGCTTCCCGCCGGCCTTGGGTACAACGACTGGGTTTGCCATCCATTTTGGGTGGAAGACTTCCCGGATGAATCCAGCTTCGAGCAACTTCTTCACTTCTTGACGTATGAAGTTTTGTCACTCTACTGATTGCTTCTGAGGCTTCTGGTGTACAGGCCGAGCGTCGGGATAAATCTGCAGATTGTGCTCGATCACTTCCCTAGGGATCCTAGGCCTTTGTGATGGTTGCCAGGCAAACACGTCGACATTAGCCCGGAGGAAAGTGATGAGCGCGAGTTCCTATTTGTCATTCAGTCCTACCGATATACGGGTGGTCTGAGCAGCGTCGGAACCAATTTGGACGACTTTGACAGGAATGTTGGTATCGCCGCTTGGTTGCACACGCAGTGCAGAGGTTGAGCCTCGATGATGAATCCTTGGAGGCTTCGGAGCTTGCTCCCTTCCAGATTCTTCCTCCTGCGCTGTAGCAAGCACATGAAGTTCTTCCAGAGCAGTAACTCCGACAGTACGATCTCTGCGGATCCGTAGAACGCCTGAGGGTGTTGGCATCTTCAACACTAGGTAGCCATAATGAGCAGCAGCCATGAATTTGTACAAAGCTGGCCTGCCCAAGATGGCGTTGAATGGTAAGTTGATATGCGCCACATCGAAGACCAATGTCTCGGTCATGTAATTTTCCCGGGTTCCGAAGGTCACAGGGAGAGTAATGGCATCGAGTGGAGTTATGGCCCCAGGACCTACTCCGGAGAAAGGTTGGGAGGGGTGAATATCAGAAGATCAGAGCTGAAGCTTGACGAAGGCCTCGAAGCTTATGAGGTTTAGCCCCGAACCTCCGTCCACCATTACATGGTGGTGCTGGATGTTGTTGATGGTTGGAGATACCATCAATGGGAGTTGGCCAACTCCGATCATGTTCCGAGGGCAGTCCAAAGCATCGAAAGTGATGGCAGTGTCCATCCACTTCCAGTGAGGCTTCGCCCTGGCAGTGGGAGCTACAGAGGTCATGTCCTGCTGCATTGTCTTGATGACACGGCGGGAGGTGATGTCCCATGAACCACCAAAGATGGTGTTCATGGTCTTCTGGCGCTCGTTGTTGATGACATCGAAGTCGTCGTCAACAGAGGTGTAGACATCCTTCAAGACCTTTTTAGAATCCTGAAAGCCTAACTCCTCTTCAGTCGGAGCTTCGTCAACTTTTTGTTTTCCTTCCCTTTGATGGAAAGGAGCTTCTTCCCGGCGCTTGTTGTAGCGCTCAACAAGGTTCTGGACCTCTCGGCAGCCTTCCAGGTTGTGGCTGTTCGTCTTGTGTATGGGACACCACATCTTGAAACTGCCACCGTCTTCAGACGACGACCGAGGTCCTTTCTCGGGGCGTGGCCCCCGGCCACTCGAAGCTGCAACAGCGGCGGCAGTGGGTGTGCCGGCCGACGGCTTCTTCTTGCCGTTGGACTTTTTCTTCTTCTTGCCACTCCCGGAGGCAGCGGCTTCACCCTTGGAGGACTTTTTGTTGTCCTCTAGAGGTGGTTGGGAGTGCATTTCACGGCCCTCTGCAGCTTTGGCACACTTGTCTGCCAAGCTGAAGAGTTTCGTGATGCTAGTGACATCCTTGGTCGCCAGCTTCTCCAGCATCTTCTTATCTCGAACGCCCTATCTGAATGCCACAATAATAGAAGCGCTTGAGATAGAAGGAATGGTATTTCGTACCTGGGAGAACCTCTGGATGAAAGATCGCAGGGACTCTCCCCCTTTTTGCTTGACAGCAAAAAGGTACAGTTCGGTGCCTTGTCGGGTGTATGAGCTCCCGAAGTTGGCGGTGAACTGTTGGCACAACTCCGCCCAACTGTTGATGGAGTCAGGCAGAAGTCTCATGAACCAAGACTTGGCGGTCCCAGTCAAAGCCACAGGGAAATAATTAGCCATCACGACCTCATTTCCCCCTGCCGCAAGGATAGCGGTGGAGTAAATTTGGAGAAATTCAGTGGGATTGACAGTCCCGTCAAATTTCTCTGGCAGCTGAAGCCAGAACTTCTGCTGCCATCTGACCATGCATAAATGCATGGCCAAGGCAGAACATCCTGCTCCTACTCCCTCAGGAGCAGGACTGTCCTGAGCCTCTCGCCTCTCACGAGCACGCTCGATGTGGACGCGGCAATCCTGTTGACGGTAACGACGATCGAGCTCCGCCCAGAGGTCATGAGTCGAAAGCCTCGTTATCGTGTGAGTACGTCGCGCCCTGGAAGGCAGCGACGTCGCCTGTTGAGACACAGAATGCCTCTTGTGCTGCGAAGCGTGCGGACCAAGTCTACCTGACAAGGTCCGATGCTGCGATGGGGCCCGCCCCGAGGGAGGAGGACCTTGATTGCTGATGCCATCGGCTGCTGCTGCAACCAGATGTTCCACATCAGCTCTCCACTGTTCCATTGCACCTTGGGGTGCTCCAGGAGGCGGTGGACGTTGGAGAAGAGCACGCGCAGCATTAATCGCGTGTTCAGGGTTGTGGTTCGCCAATGCAGTGACCGACGCAGTCGCCCCATCTCGACGTCCAGTTTGATTTGGCTAAGCGGATGGTGGCGGTGGTGGCATGACTCCTGTTGGAACCATGGCACCTGTTGGCTGCTGCATGTTGGAGGGATTGCCTCCAGCAGGTTGCACATCATGGTTACCGTTGGATGATCTAGCAGCAGAGTTCACCATGTTTGAATCTTGGGCACCCCCTTCCTGGCGCGCCAACTGTCGAAGTGTGATTCCGGCAATTCTCCTGGTACTACCGTTGGAAGCCCGCAGATTTTGTAGTTTGGTTGGGGCGCGCAGAGATTCAGAACAAGATGATGGGTTGACACGAGGATTTACGTGGTTCGGGCCGCCTGAGCGTAATACCCTACTCCACGGGTGTGTGTTTTTGTAGTTATTGTTGTTGTATTGAGCGTCTGAGCGCTTGAGTGTGAAAGACTATAGTGTCTCCTCTCTGCGTGTGTCGCTCAGTTAGTCTTCTTATAGTACAAAGATTAGCTGTTTGTAACACCCTCATTTTAATGCATCATGCCCTACATACACTCATATACATGTTTAACATTAACCCACATAAAGAGGAACAAGTTTAAAATTGATTTGGAGCATTTAAAATTGATTTGGAACAAAACTGCACTTAAAACGTAGGAAAGTGCGGACTAGTCCGATTTTGCTGAGGACTAGTCTGATTTCTCTCTGACTAAAAACGGACTTGTCCGTTTTTGCTGCAGACTAGTCCGATTTTGGCACTAGAAACTTTCGGACTTGTCCGATTTTGTGCGGACTAGTCCGATATTCCATGAATCCTTGAAAATTTGCTAAGTCCTTGGACTTTTCTGGACTAGTCCAGTGTTCCAGTGGACTTGTCCGATTTCCTCTCTGTTTAAAGTCGGACTTGCCCAATTTTAGGCCAGACTTGTCCGATTTTCTCTCTAGACAACTTCGGACTAGTTCGGTCCTTTCCGGACTTGTCCGATATTTCGCGACTCCGAGTTGATCCTTTGTTTTACGACTTGTTTCTTGGGTTTCACGTTAAGTGAGCCTAGGGACGTCGTTCCTAACTCTTTTAGAGCCCATGTGGGACTCTAAACCGGCCTCTACTCCTCTCAAACTCGAAATCCATCTAACCCTAGCCTCCACCTCTATATAAACAACCCCACCCCTTGGTTTGACATCTATTTGCCACTTTTCCACCCCACCCAAACCCTAGTTCATGGAGAGCCACCACCAAGGAGGGAGGAGAAGATCCGAAGCAAGAAGAAGAAGAAGAGGAGGAAATGAAAGAGGACCAAGATCTCCACCAAGTTTTTGTTCTCCATCACCAATTCATCTCAAAGTTCATCACCAACCCTAGATCACCAAGATCCAAGTGATACCTCCAAGTTTCTTAATTCATTGGAGTTCTAAACACATGGTATACCTTCTATTCTCTTTTCCTTACGTGAATTCAACCCCTAATCTTCAAATTCATGTTAATCTAGAAAACCCTAATCTATTGATCTCGCAGAGTGCGTACTTGTCTGGTCCCTAGCGGACTAGTCCGATCTTTCTGGTTAAATTGTGTTGAATTAATTCTAAAATTTGATCTAATCGAATCCAAACCTGTATAAACTTGTTAAAAGCTATTAGAACTTGTTAGTGATCATTAAAAGCAATCTATTAACAAGTTCTACCTTGCATTTGCATTAATCATGCATGTCATGACATATTGAGTAATATTTGTGCACTCTTTGATTGTGTTTCTTGTCTTGTATGTTTATTGTGCGGATTAGATGGATTTGCGCTAGAAAGTTCCGCGGAGGATCTATAGCACCAAGAGTTTGAAGGCTTTGATCCTAATCAACAGCAAGAGCAAGGCAAGTGTCCTTGAAGCATATTGACCCTGTTTTAAAATAAATGTTTTGTTTGCAAAACTGCATGCTTGTGTCAAATTGATGGGAATCCTATGGTAGGAAGTTTACTAGATTTGTTAAACCACCCTTGTCACCTGGAATTCATGGTAGAGAGTCGGGAAGGGCTTTTTACCTTTTTGCTTCGCTTAATCAACTGGGATGGGAAAACAACACTACACATTTAATTAAGCATTAATGATATTTTGGTTAATGTGAACTGATCAATATGATAAGGTAATGGGTGATCTAAGCAAGCCTGGTATGTGGATGGGTTGGATGTTATGGTGGTTTGCTTGCTTTAGATCTATGGACCGGTTCATGCGAGAATAAGCCAGGATTACAGTGCCACCACGAGGCCAAGTATGGGTGCGGCATAGTTGATTAATTAGGGCTTTTCCAATGCTATTTGAACCATTATGGATGCCCGTGGAAGGGGTAGTCGGATTGGTTTTGTTGATGGTTGGTGGGACTACCCTGGGATCCGAATGGCTCAAGAGGGGGCCCTTGGTTGAATATGTGCTCAGTTGGAGGCATCGCCACCGGTGAAACCTCAGTGGGGTTTAAATAGACTAGTAATCCCTTTGTAAAGGATATTTTGTGATCTCTTGGCCATACACCAAAGGAAGTGTAATTGGCATGAGGAAGGTTCCCTAGTCGCCGACGGGTGATGAAATCACAAACATGTGGGTAAAGCGGTACAAACTCTGCAGAGTCTAATAAAACTATCATGATAGCCATGCTCCTGGTTATGAGCACCTGGACAACTTCCATGATTAGAGGGGACTTGGTAATGGGATGGTGTTTGGGATGGTTATGGTTTGGTAATGGTTATGGTTGGTTATGGATTAATTTCTGGTATTGAATATGGTTATTGGCAAATGGTGAAATCTGGAATTATTGATGATGGTAATGAATTTAGACTGATACTATTATTTTAATTATGGTTTATGATGGGTCTATTCACATACATGTAATATATTGCTTTTCAAATGTTTTAATGTACTTTTCAGCACTTAACCATTATTATATTCATCATTTGAATCAGCCACATGTCATACTTTCCACACTTGCTGAGTACGACATGTACTCACTCTTGCAATCCTCCCCAACAGTTGCAGGTCAGGATTGAGAATTTAAAGGCGATAATGCGGAGTTCTAGGCCGTGTCGACTGTCAGCTTTGCCTGTGGTGTTGATTGGAGTTGCGCTACCCTATTGCTTATGCTGCTTAGTTGTTTAGTTTGCTTATTTAGTTTATTTCCGCTGCATTAGTTGAACTTGTCATTAATATTCATTACAGTTTGTATTCGAGGATAATATGGTTTGTTTAATAAAATTTGGTTAATTAATCTTGTTCTGTGGCAATTTTCTGTATACTCTTTTGTGATGCACTCGTGTATGTGTGTTGAACGTCCTGGGCACACATATGCGTTCACTTGGTTCATTTTTGGAACCGGGTGTCACATACCCTTAGCGAATAGAGGACAAGTCCGCACTTGGAAGACTTGTCCGATTTTAGTCAGAGGGTTTTTCAGACTACTCCATGGAGAGATCGGACTTGTCCGTTTTTGTGCAAATGTGAATAATTGAGGATTAGTCCGCACAAGGGAGGACTAGTATGTTTTTAGTCAGAGGCATTATCAGACTAGTCCAGACATTATCAGACTAGTCCGGAGCGGACAAGTCCGCACTAGCAGAACTTGTCCGAATCTATACAGAGAGGATATCAGACTAGTCCGATGTATATCGGACTAGTCCATTTTTCCTGTGAAATGTGAAGTGTGAGGATTTTTTTTGTGCTTGAGCTCTTGGGATGTGTTACACCAACACATTCCATACATAATGATATATTCTATTCAGCTCTTGAGCTCTTTTCCGAATTGATCCTCATTCTCCTTTATTTTTGGCGCTTTCTTCATTCTTTCATTAAAACCTGCGCTCATCTCAATAATGTGATTAGGATCTCATATGTTTGTCATAAATCAACCAAACCCACAAGGGATGCCTAGATGCACTTTCAATGTCCCCCTTTTTGGTGATTGATGACAATCAATTGAGATTTCACACAACAGGATAAAAATTGAGATTATCATAAAGTGTGCACATATGAGCTTGAAACACATTTAGCAATGACAACATAAGGCATATGTGCACTCTTTATTGTGGGATGCAAAACTAAGTGAGTGTGAGCAGTAATCATGATGATAGTGAAATAATTGACATAAATATATCAACAACAAGCATATATGTCAATTTCAGCAAAATCACAAATTTCATAAATATGAGCATAAATAGTTCATAGCATTGCATCACAAGACCAAAAGTAACAAAAGAGCATAATTTAAACATGAAGCTCTCATCTCTCACCCTACAGCTAAGACCTAGTGACTCCCCCTCAATCTCTCCCCATTTGGCATCAAGACACCAAAAAGAAGGAGAGGAGGGATCTAAGATCTTCAATTCTCTTTGTCGGTCCTCTCATCATCTTCATCTTCATTCTCGGGCTGAGGAGGAGGAGGAGGAGGAGGAGGAGGAGGAGGAGGAGGAGGAGGAGGAGGAGGAGGAGGAGGAGGAGGAGGAGGAGGAGGAACAGATCCACTCGAGGTGCCCCCAACGCCAAAGTAGGCAAGCTCATTGGGAGACAAGGGAGGAAGATCACTGAAATCCAAGGCTGAGTCCTCGGAGATGATTGGAGATCCAATGGGATCAATCTCCAGCTTCTGGCAGATATGCTTGACATTTTCCTTCACATACTTCATATCAGCCTTTCTTGCCTTGTTCAGCTTGTGGAGCTTGACCTCGGCCTTCTTGCATGAGCCGAAGATGGCTGCCAAGTACTTTAGAATTCCACTAGGAGACCCTTTTTGAGGAGGGGCCCTAGTGACGGGAGCAGTCCTTGCATCTCCTCTAGCTCTCCTCGGAGCTTCTTCATTGGATGTAGAAGAAGGGGCAGCTTGGATAGAGGCTTGGGGAGGCTTCTGGGGCCTCAATGGAGTGTACTCCACATCCTTCACAAACTCGATCCCTATGACCTTCTCAATCATGAACATCAAGTAAGGTGTCGACCATGTCATTCCACATGTAGTCAAAGACATGAAACTTCCTGTCTTTGGTTATCACCTTCATCAGTATCCTGAGATAGCCTTGGACACTCCCTGCATCCCCATCCTTCGGGGTAGTAGTCTTCCTTTGGACCCTATTGAGGACCACAAAGAATGGCTTCATATTCTTGGTGGAAGGAGGGTTGAAAGTCGAGCGGGTGTCATAAAGGAACTTCATGTTGTCCTTCTCAAGGACACCTGTGTTGTGAATGATCAAGTTGTCGCTGCTAGAGCTCTCAAGATGTAGAATCCTTGCAAACTCATCATAGGTGATGTTGTACTTGGATCCATGAGTCATCCAAGTCACCCGCTCTTCCTCATCACTTGCAAAGTAGTATGTAGCATAGAACTGAGCAATGACTTCATCGTTCCAATTGTACTTGAAGGCAAACAAATCCTTCAATCCATGCTTCTCCACTGCCTGAACTACCTCATCAAAGGTTGAGCAGCTCTTTCTTTCAAAGTGCGCCCGATCAATCCACTGGTTGCGCACCACTGGAGTCTTCATTGTGAGGTACACGGACTTATAGAAGTCTGCATGGAAGTTTCTCTAGAACCTTCCATCGACTGGCTTCTTGGACCGGCTGTAGTAGTCCACATTTCTGAATTTGGAAGCCGTGTCGCTTCCCCTGCCATTGAACCTCTCCTCGAAGGGATCCCGGGTCCCTTGCTTTGGAGTTGTCATCTTGAGAGGGCCGATTGGGCCCATGGCAATCCCTTTGCCCTTGCCCTTAGCTTCGCGAATAGCCACCGAGCTAGGGCCAGCACCTGCTGAAGTCTTGGAGATAGGCTTCTTGGCAAGAACCTTGCGTCGGGCCTGAATTGGAGAAGGTGCCGGCTCGGATGGGCGCTCTTGGCGCTCTTGCCTTGGATCGTTGAGGTCCGAAGCAAGGCTTCTTGGTCCATCTCAGCCTCGAAATCGGAGATCTCGTCGTTGGAGCTCGACATTGTCCTAAGAATGGATTATACAAGGTATGGATGAGAATTGATGGAAAGGAATTACATTGATGAATGGGAAACTAGGGTTGAGTTCAGTCAAAAATCGGACTTGTCCGGTGTATAGGTACGGACTAGTCCTGGTGATCGGACATGTCTGTACGTGGACCGGACTAGTCCAGTGTTCGTCACCTCAGACCCTAACTAGACGATCAATGGTGTTCCTTAATGCAAAAATAGCTTAACATCAATGTAGTACATCAAGGAAGCATGTATTAGGTGAAAGGAACTAAGCTATTTGATCAACAACAAAGGAAATCAAGATTTCTAGGGTTTGGGAGGAAATTTTACCAAAATTCCTCGATTCTTGGAGATGGAGGGGTTGAAGGAGCAGACAAGTCCGTGGTCTTCAATCCCTATGCAATGGAGATCGATTTCCACCCAAACATGAAGAGTTTTGATGGAGGAATCACCAAATCGCCGTGGGGAGCTCTAGTGAAGAGAGAGAGTGTGTGTGTGAGGAAAGTTTTGAGGGTGAAGAATATTAGGTTTGGCGGCATCTAGGGTTATGGAGTCAAAAAAATTGGACTAGTCTGTGGTCTACCGAACACTCTGTGCACTAGTCTACAGGGGCGGACTAGTCTGTGGTCACCAGAACAGAAATGCTTAGCCCATTCGTATATATTCGAAGGTACTTATTAAGAAAATAGGGGAGCAAAACAAATCAAATAATCTTGATGAATATGGTCATTAAGCATACAACAATCAAGCAATGACCATAATTCACCAAGATCGAGTAATTGAAATAGTTTTTTCTGGAGAAAATTGAGAGATGATTTTCACAACACAATCAACATATTTTGAAGAAACCTTACAGGTATGCAATTTTCAAGCCACATTCTGAGCATCAAGGATATTTAGTTCATTTTAGAGCTCACAAAAGGGTTTTTCATCAAGTGGCTTGGTGAATATGTCGGCTAGTTGTTTTTCGGTGTTGACATGGGAAATGGTTATGTCTCCTTTCATTGAGTGGTCTCTCAAAAAGTGATGTCAGATGTCTATGTGTTTGGTTCTAGAGTGCTCAACTGGATTATGGGCGATTTTAATGGCACCCTCATTATCACGAAGGAGTGGAATACGACTCATATTGTAACCGTAATCCCTTAGAGTTTTTCGTATCCAAAGGAGTTGTGCACAACAAATCCCAACCGCAGCATGCACCGCTTCGGCCGTAGATAAGGCAATGGAGTTTTGTTTCTTGGAGGACCAAGAAACTAGGGATCTACCTAGAAATTGGCATGTACCGGAGGTACTTTTTCTATCAACTTTACATCCGGCATAATCTGCATCGGAGTATCCAATGAGATTGAATTTGGAGCTTTTAGGATACCAAAGGCCTAGGTTGGGTGTATGAACTAAATACCACAAGATTCTTTTTACGGCTATCAAATGACACTCCTTAGGATTGGCTTGAAATCTTGCACACAAGCACACACTCAACATAATATCAGGCCTAGATGCACATAAGTAAAGTAGGGATCCAATCATGGAGCGATATACCTTTTGATCCACGCATGGTCCGTCTTCATTGAGATCCAAGTGCCCATTGTTGTCATGGGAGTCTTTATAGGCCTTCAACTTGTCCATTCCAAACTTCTTGAGTATGTCTTGAGTATACTTGGTTTGGCTTATGAACGTCCCTTCCTTTTGTTGCCTCACTTGGAATCCCAAGAAGTATTTTAGCTCTCCCATCATAAACATTTCAAACCTATTTGTCATAATATTACTAAATTCTTCACAGAAAGATTTGTTAGTTGAACCAAAAATGATATCATCAACATAAATTTAGCAAACAAAGAGATCATTGTCAAAATGCTTTTTGAATAATGTATAATCAGCTTTGCCAATTTTAAAGCCATTTTTGATTAAGATCTCTAAGACACTCATACCAATCTCTAGGAGCTTATTTGAAGCCGTAGAGAGCCTTACGCAGTTTAAAGACATGGTCGGGGAACTCTTTATCTTCAAATCTGGGGGGTTGCTCCACATACACCTCCTCCTTGATTTGTCCGTTGAGGAAGGCGCTTTTCACATCCATTTGATAGATCTTGAAATCATGGTGAGTAGCATATCAAGTAATATTCTAATAGATTCAAGCCTAGCTACGGGGGCAAAGGTTTCATCGAAATCCAAACCTTCGACTTATGAATACCCTTTGGCCACAAGTCGCGCCTTGTTCCTTGTCACCACCCCATGTTCGTCTTGTTTGTTGCGGAAGACCCATTTGGTGCCGGCGACGTTGAACTTGGCTCTTTCGACAAGTTCCCACACTTTGTTCTGCTTGAAGTTGTTAAGTTCTTCTTGCATCGCCACTACCCAATCCGGATACTTCAATGCATCCTCAATCCTGCGCGGTTCCAAAAAGGATACAAAAGAGTAATGTTCACAAAAATTAGCAATTCTAGATCTAGTAGTTACTCCCTTTTGAATGTCCCCGATTATGTTGTCGACGGGATGATCTCTTTGGACGCATTGGTGTACTCTTGGGTGTGGCACTTGTGGTCTTGGGTCTTCATGATCATCTTCTACTCCCCCTAGATGGTTGCCCTCATTGACTTGTTGATCATCTTCGTCTTCTTGATGTTGATCTTGTGTGGAAGCTCCCCCTTGATCATTTACCTCCAATTGTGGTTCATCTTCTTCATTTGCATTTGGAGGTGACACTTGTGGTCGAATATCGCCCAACACCATTCTTCTCAATGCTTGATATGGAGCTTCTTCTCTATCTAGCGCACATGGATCAACTTGCTCTTCTTGAGAGATGTTAGTTTCATCGAACACTACGGTGCTACTTCAACAAGTCTGGAGGTCTTGTTGAATACACGATAGGCGTAAGAGTTCGGATCATAACCGAGCAAGAAACCTTCATCGGACTTCGAAGCAAACTTTGAATTCCTGGGCTTCTTGTTCAAAATGTAGCACTTAGAACCGAAAACTCAAAAATAAGAAATATTTGGCTTGTAACCGGTGAGTAGCTCATAGGATGTCTTCTTGAGTAGTCGATGAAGATAGAGTCGATTTATGGCGTGGCAAGCGGTGTTCACCGCTTCTGCCCAAAACCGATCTGAGGTCTTGTATTCATCGAGCATTGTTCTCGCCATCTCTATGAGGGTTCAGTTCTTCCTTTCGGCAACTCCATTTTGTTGAGGGGAATAAGGTGCTGAAAACTCATGATTTATCCCTTCTTCGTCTAGGTACTCTTCAACTTGAGTGTTCTTGAACTCCGTGCCATTGTCGCTTCGAATGTTCTTGATCTTCAATGAGAACTCATTTTGAGCACGTTTGAAGAACTTCTTCAGGGTTCCTTGAGTCTCTGTCTTATCATGCAAAAAGAAAACCCAAGTGAAGCGCGAAAAGTCATCAACAATTACTAAGCCATATTTGTTACCACCAATGCTTATGTAAGCAATTGGATAGAAAAGGTCCATGTGAAGTAGCTCAAGTGGTCTTGTTGTAGTCATGACGTTCTTCGCGGGATGAGGTGCTCCAACTTGCTTCCCAGCTTGGCACGTGCTACAAGGTCTGTCTTTCTCAAAAACAACATCCTTCAAACCTCGGATGTGATCGCCCTTGAGGAGTTTTTGAAGATTCCTCATACCAACATGCGCTAGCCGTCTATGCGATAGCCAACCCATGTTGGTCTTTGTAATCAAGAATGTGTCAAGTTCGGCTTTATCTTTGTTGAAGTCAACAAGGTAAAGCTTTCCCTTTAACACACCCTTGAATGCAATGGAACCATCACCCCTTCTAGAGACGGTCACACCCTCATTAGTGAACAAGAAATTATAACATTTGTCACATAATTGAGATATGGACAACGGGTTATAATCTAAGGAATCGACATGTAACACATGAGAAAGAGTATGTTGAGATCATATAGTAATTTTACCAGTATCAAGCACCTTTCCTTGACTATTGTCTCCAAAATAGATGCCCTCGCTTGGATCCTCATTTTCTTCATACTCAACAAACATCCTTCTTTCTCCGGTCATATGGTTGGTGCAACCACTGTCTAGCACCCATTTCGATCCACCGGGGGAATAGGCCTGCAAAACAAATCATGCCTTGGTTTTTGGTACCCAAGCTTGCTTGGGTCCTCTGAGGTTAGTTACAAGATATTTGGGCACCCACACATGAGACTTGGTGTTCCCATAGCGTGGCCCAACATAATGAGCATAAACTTTACCAAAATTACTTCTCATTAGAACATAGGATGCATCAAAAGTCCTAAATAATAGTTGTTGTTGTTTATGAAAAGAACTAGTCCTAAAAACAGGACTTGTCCGGAGGACCGGACTTGTCTGTGTGGATACTGGACTAGTCTGATGCTCATATGTGTTGACTTTAGGCTTTCTAGCTTGAGAGGAGTTTCCCTTCACAAAGGCAATGCTCTCCTTGTTATTTTTATGGCTTCTAGCATATTGCTTTTCACCATAAGAATACCCAATGCCATATTTGGCATTAGGAGGTCTTGTGTCCAAGTATGCACTACGTGCATATTTGATCTTCTCCTTGTAAAATATGCCACTTTGGGAAGGATGCTTGTCCTTGCTAGAGGTTGACTTGTCTCTCAAGCTATTGTCAATTTTAGCACATGAACAAGTAATAGTAGCTTCAATTTTAAGGGGTTGAGAAGGTGAGCTTGAAGAGGATGAGGGGTCACTTTGTTTGAGTGACTCAACTTGTACCTCAAGGATCTTGTTAACCTTGGATAGGTTAGCAAGTTCGTCCTTGATGGTAGTATTTGAGTCGCTTAACTTCAAGCAAGCTTCCTTGCTTGAAGCTAACTCAAGCTCTAGTGACTTGCCTCGCTCCTTTTCAAGTTCGAGAAGCTTGTCAAGTTCAAGATATTCCTCCTTTTGGGAGATAATTACATCTTCTTGACGGTTGATCAACTTCTCCTTCTCAACAAGCTGATCAAGTAGAAATTTCATTTTCGTAGCTGTTTTCTTATCTAAGCCAATGAGCATGTCTTCATTATCACTAGCGACTTCACTATCACTAGAATAGGAATGCAAGGAAGAGGATTTGGTTGTTACCTTTTGTTTACCTTCCTTTGCCATGAGGCAAGTGTCGTTACCCTTTCATGCGCCGAGAGTTGGGAAGACGGTGGACTTCTTGGATGTCTTCTCGATGGATATGCTAGCCATTTCCTCTTCCTCTTCGGATGAGCACTCATTTGAGTCCCACTCCTTTCCTAGACGCGATTGTCCAGCTTGTTTCTTCTTCTTGAAGAATTTCTTAGGTTGAGCCTTGGTTTCTTTGGTTTTATTCTTGTTTTCTTCATACGGGCAATCAACTATAAAGTGGTCATATTCACCACAGTTATAGCACGCCCGCCTCAACTTCGGTCTTGATTTTTCTTTGTGTTTTCTTTCACTCGATTTACCCCCTTGTCTTCTCTTCATCATTCTCTTGAATCTCTTCATAAATAGGATCATGTCTTCCTCATCTATGTTGATGCTCTCATCATCACTGTCCTCTTCTTGTTGAGCTTCTCGGGCTTCTTTTGACAAGGGTTTGCAAGTGGACTTCAAAGCGACCCCTTTCTTATTTGCCGAGGTGAGGTCGGCAATCTCCTTGATATGCTTTGCTTGCTTTTCCATCATCTCGAAATTGATGATTTTCCCAAGCAGCTCATTCGGGGTCATTTTCTTGTACCCGGGACTTTCTCTAATCATTGAGCACAAGGTGACGTTGCAAGGCATGAAAGCTCTAAGGATGAGCTTCACCACCTCGTGATCATTCCACTTCTTGCTTCGGTATGCTCAAACCTTGTTGATGAGTCTCTTTAACTGGTTGTACATGTCTTGTGGCGACTCATCTTCTTTTATGGGTGTAAGACCTATATGTGCTGAATACATTGGCTTGTAGTCAATACACTTGCTTTGACGATAAAAGTTTTGAATATCACCAAAACACCTTTTTATTAAGGTCCGACTAGTTTTGGTTAGCTCTGGTGAGTTTTGTCTTTAGCTCCGGCATGTTTTTGCTAAGCTCCAAGTTGATTTTTCTAGCTTCGGCTTTTGGTTTTACTAGTTCCGACTAGTTTTGGTAAGTTCTGGCGCTAGGTTCTACTAGCTTTTGTTAGCTCCGGCTCAAGGTCCGGGTTGCTCTGGCAAGGTCCGGAACTTGACCGCAATGCTTCTGTTTTTCATTTGCAATGTCTCGTACTTGCTTTACATCTCTGGAAAGATTGCTTAGTATTAATTTGCCAAGTCTTTGGTGCATTTTTGGTCGACAAGGATGATATCGTGTTACTGTGGTTTTGCAACATGCTTATGTGAGGTTCTCACGTAAGGTGTTGTGTTCGGAACTAACTTGAGTCAAGTCGAGGACTTGGGCTCGTATGGATTGGTTGTTTATTCATGTGCAGGTGTTGCTTGAGTTCAAGACATGGCTGGTGATGGGATCCATTGGACTAGTCTCAGGGAGGAGATGAGGTTCCAACAACCAAATTCAGGAGGAATTGTGGTTGAGCTGATCAGGAGGTTGCGCAGCATGATTGAATCAACAACAATGCATGTGAAGGTATCATGGACGTCATTGGAAGATGTTTGCACGTGTGCAAGGAGTGCATGGACGTGGCTACATGGTTCCGAGACGTGATGAAGAGATGTGGACGTAAAGAGTTGGTCGGAAAGGTCCAACCGACTAGGTTATGGACTCAGGCTGAGGCTGAGTCGGGTTTGACTCAAGTATGGAAAGATTTGAGTTGGCTATGATAGGATTTCGTGTGGGTCACGAATTTGAGTTGTTTAGGAATGTGGGATACGTTCCTAAGGTGTTTGGAAGTCTTAAGATTGCTTCAATCTGCGTATAGAATAATCCTAAGCAGTTATGGAAAGTTACGATTCGTGAACAGAGTAGGATTAGGTTCCTGATCTGAGTTGAGTTGGCTTTCGAGCTGGTTATATAAGCAAGGGAGCCGAGAAATCGTGGTGCACGACTTTGGGGCTGTTCCTCTTGTGTTCTATTGAATAAAATTTGTAGTTTGACGGAACTTTTGTGCCTTGTTCGTCACACTTGTTCCAGACAAGTTTTACTCGTCGAGTTTCTGAACAGCACTACCTTTCGTTAGTGGTTTTATCATAACTCGAGTTTTACAGATCCAATTGACATGATTCTTTTTGGGTTGTCTTCACAACTTGATTATCTATCATCTCTCGAAATTTCACGGTCATTGGATTTGTGATCTATGATCTACACGAGTTTCTTGCAGCATTCCAGAACTCTTTTTTTCTCGGGTAGGGCAGATTGACCTTTGTTTGATCTTTCGATCATAACTTGAGTTTTTCTCGATGGATTGAGTTATTCTTGTTGTGTTGTCTTCGTGACTTGATTCTTTCTGATATCTATCACTTTTGTCATGGTGAAACAAGTTTAGATTAGTCTCACACACAATTTCTTTAATAGATTGTTTTACTGCCAAAGGAGTTGGGGTTTAATTGTTTCCGCTGCGTAAGATTTTTAAATCTACCATTCAGCCCCCCTCTGGTAGCTTTTCACGTGCTCTTCGATCCTACAATTGGTATCAGTGCTACGGTGCTCTAATCTTTATGATTTGCGCGTGTTTTGACTAATCATCATGGAGAAGTACTCTGCCAAACCTTCTGTATTCGCTGGTATTGATTTTCAGGTTTGGAAGGCACGCATGGAGGCTTTCATCCAGGTGCAAGACTTTGCAATATGGGAGAAGGTATACAATCCTTACGAAGTGCCATCAAACGATCAAGTTACAGCTACAAATCTGAGAAATGTCGACAACAACAACAAGGCTCGGAACTTGATCATACAAGGATTAACACAAAGCGACTTTGATCGTGTTGCACACCTCCGATCTGCATACGATGTGTGGAAAGCACTTTGTGACTACCACGAAGGATCCAACATGATCAAAGAGGTAAGACAAGACATGTTCAAGAAAGAATACATGCGCTTCGAGATGCAACCCGGTGAGTCTATTGATGACCTTTTTGCCCGCTTTAATAAGATTCTCAGCAACTTGATAAACTTGAACTTGAAATTGAAAAGAACAAAAAGCTTGCTGCACTTAATATCGGAAACATAAAAGATGCTTCTTGTTCTACATTTGATTTGCATTGTTCTAGTTGTGATGATCTTGATAAGAAAATGCAAGATGCTATGAATGAAATCTCTATATTGAACAATGCTTTACGTTGTCATGAAGTTAAATATTGTTCCAATTGCAAATTAAAAGGAAAAACTTCATGTGAAAATTGCCTTGATCTGTCCAATAAACTCGATAACATGCATAAGACATTTGATCGGTTTTGTAATGGGAATAAGAACCTAAACTTGCTGCTGAATTCATCCAAGTCTTACAATGATAAAACTAGTTTAGGTTTTGATTCTCATGCTCATGCTAAGGCACATCCACCTAAAAGTGTAAAAGTCATTAGGAAGTGGTTTGATTCAAACAGTTCCTAAACAAAAAAAGTGGTTTTCAAATCTGCAGGAGTATTGTCTCATTCGGTTTCAAATAAAAATGTTGTTTGCTCATCTAGATATGAACACAAAGTTAAATTTCATTGTACCTACTATGTAAGAGATGGTCATGTCATAGATTTTTGTTATAGACTAGCTAAACAACATAAAAGGGAAAGAATGGTTGCTAGATCTCATAACTTTCATGCAAAATTTGTTGCACATATTGAACCGAATGTACAACCTGCTGTTTTGAGTCAAAAACATTCAAAGTTTACCTCTGGACCTTCTGTTTTTGCCTCCGGAGCTACTGATTTTTGTGCTACACAAGTAAGACCTTATAGGTCAGTAGTTAAGAATAAAAAATCTCAAACTTTGACTCATAAGTCTGTTGTTTTGTCTCACCTTTCGCGTGTTTTTCCTGCTGCATGTCGCGTGACTCAGTACTGGATTCCTAAATGCCTTTTGACTAACCCCAATATTGAGTCATCGACGTATTGTGCTTCTATGTAGGTTACACGTTTGAGGAAGGAGAACATTTGGATTGTGGATTCAGGTTGCTCACGCCACATGACCAGTAACAAACATTGGTTCTCCTCCCTCTCTTTTATGTCATGTGTAGAGAATGTTACTTTTGCCGATAATTCTTCAACTCCTATAATTGTTAAGGGTTCGGTTAGAGTAAATGATCACTAAACTTTGAAGGATGTGGCACTTGTCAAAAATTTGAAATACAACTTGTTTTCTGTTTCACAATTGCTAGATGAAAATCTGGAAATTATATTTAATAAAAACTGTTGCAAAGTTGTAAGTTCAAATAGTGAGCTTATTTTTAACATGTCTCGGTTTGGAAGAGTTTTTAAAGCTGATTTTGATATGTCTTCCTCTAAGCATAGGTGTCTAGTTGCTAATGATTCAAAGGATCTATATTTTTGGCATCGTAGACTTGGTCACGTAGGCTTTGATCACCTAACGTGTTAGTGCTCTTGATCGCATACGTGGGCTGCCTAAGCTTAAAGGGGACAAAGAAATTGTGTGCTCTTCTTGTAGACACGCTAAGATGGTTGCAGGTTCACATACTCCTCTCACAATGATCATGACAACTGAACCATGTCAACTTTTGCATCTTGACACCGTAGGACCTTCACGTGTTCAATCCTTCGGAGGTAAATGGTATGCACTTGTGATTGTTGATGATTATTCTAGATACTCTTGGGTTTACTTTATGGCGTCTAAAAATGAAGTTTTTAGTCACTTTAGAACTTTATTTCTTAGATTATCAATTGATTACCCAGGATATTCAAAAGAAATTAGAAGTGATAATGGAACTGAATTTAAAAATCAATCTTTTGATCACTTTTGTGCTGAAAATAGAATACATCATCAATTTTCTTCACTATATGTACCTCAACAAAACGGTGTTGTAGAAAGAAAGAACAAAACCTTAGTTGAGATGGCTAGGACTATGCTTGATGAATATCAAACTCCTAGAAAATTTTGGGCTGATGCATTAGCAACCGCTTGTTATGTCTCAAATCGTGTTTTCTTGCGTGCTAAGCTAGGTAAAACACCATATGAGCTCCGGTTTGGACATAGGCCTAGTGTTACACACTTTCAGGTCTTTGGTTGCAAATTCTTTGTTAAGAAATATGGTAATCTTGATAAATTTGATCCTAGATCCATTGATGGCATGTTTCTTGGTTATCCATCTCATACTAGAGGCTACCGTATGCTTTTACTTGACACTAACAAAATTGTGGAGACTTGTTAAGTGTATTTTGATGAAGCTAGCCCAGGTACTAGCTCTAACATTGCAGGTCCAGATCCATATCCGTAGGGGGGAGCATTTTCGTTGAAGATGAGGAAGAATTGGAGTCGCTGCCCGAAAATTTAGCAGCTAAAGACTTTGTTTCAGCTCCAGATGTTAATTCTCAACCAGCTCCGACAACCATCAATGCTGATTCAAATCATCCTCAAGTCACAAGCTCATCGATTTGTGATGAACATGAAGAAGAAGAATCTTGTGAGACATCTGTTACCCTACGGTTTTACAAAGATCATCCCCCACAACAGATGATTGGAAGCTTGCACGAACGAGTCACACGGTCCAGGTTTTGCGATCCAAACTCTTATGCTCATTCTGCTTTTGTTGCTTCTTTTTAACCCAAAGATATATCACACGCACTCACTAATGAATCTTGGATTATTGCCATGCAAGAAGAGTTAGAAAATTTTGAAAGAAATAATGTTTGGAAACTTGTACCTCCACCTCAAGGTCACACTTTAATTGGAACTAAATGGGTATTTAAAAATAAACAAAGTGGGGATGGGGTTGTGGTTAGGAATAAGGCTAGGTTGGTTGCTCAAGGTTTCACTCAAGTTGAAGGTCTAGATTTTGATGAAACTTTTGCTCCTGTTGCTAGATTAGAAGCCATAAGAATTTTGTTAGCTTTTGCTGCATCCATTGGTTTTAAGCTATATCAAATGGATGTTAAAAGTGCTTTTCTTAATGGCTACATAGACGAGGAGGTTTATGTGAAACAACCACCAGGTTTTGAAAATCCAGATTTTCCTAATCATGTTTACAAACTGTCCAAAGCCTTGTATAGTCTCAAACAAGCCCCTAGAGCATGGTATGATAGGTTAAAAACATTCTTACTTGAAAAAGGGTTTACCATGGGCAAGGTTGATAAAACTCTTTTTGTGCTTAAGCATGGCAATGACTCATTATTGGTTCAAGTGTATGTGGATGATATTATCTTTGGTTGTACTTCTCATGATCTTGTGTCCAAGTTTTCAGCAATGATGAGTTCTGAATTTGAAATGAGTATGATGGGTGAACTCACTTACTTTTTGGGGCTGCAAATCAAGCAAACTAAGGAGGGTACCTTTGTGCATCAAACGAAGTATACAAAAGATCTCCTAAGGTGCTTCAACATGGACAAAAGAAAGCCTCTTCGGACACTAATGGGAACAGCAACAACACTTGGACTCGATGAAGATGGTGAACCTGTGGATCAAAAAGAATATAGAAGCATGATCAGATCACTTTTGTACCCCACGGCATCAAGACCAGACATACAATTCAGCGTATGTCTTTGTGCACAGTTTCAAGCCTCCCCACGAGCTTCACATCGTCAAGCCGTCAAAAGGATTCTCAGGTACTTACATGGAACTAAAGAATTTGGAATTTTTCTTCCTTCTTCCTCAATCGTTACTTTGAAAGCTTTTTCGGATGCTAATTTTGGGGGTTGTAGGATTGATAGGAAAAGTACTTCCGGTGCTTGTCATTTTCTTGGTAATACTCTTGTTGCTTGGTCCTCTAGAAAACAAAATTCAGTTGCACAATCCATAGCCCAATCTGAATATGTAGCTGCTGCTAGTGCTTGCTCACAAATTATTTGGATTGTTCAAACACTTAAGGACTATGGGGTTGATCTAGATAGTGTTCCACTGTTCTATGATAACACTAGTGCCATTTGCATTGCTAAAAACCCCATGCAACATTCTAGAACTAAGCACATTGACATTAGGTATCACTTTCTCCGAGATAATGTTGAAAAAGGAAACATTGTGCTTCACCATGTAGATACCGAACAACAATTGGCTGACATTTTTACAAAACCTTTGGATTTCACTCATTTTTTTACATTCGTAGTGAAATAGGGGTTATGCATCCTCATGGCTTAAATTGAGGGGGAGTTTTGAAACTTGGGAAGTCTATGTGTGAATCTGAAATTAAAATAATATGAGCATAGTATTTCATACATATATGACTTTGTGATTCCTTTTACATGCTGAAAGTTCTTACTACATTACTCGTGTTATACATTTTGTAGTTTTTGCCATGTCTAGTAATTGGAATAATTACTTACACTAAAACTGGTCATGGTCGAACTTTCTTACTGTTTTGAACTTGTTACATGTTCACAAGTGCTTTTAATCATTAAGAATCAATCAAGTAATCAACTCACATGTTGAGTTTTTATGGACAAATATAAATTGAGAAAAGATCAAGAGAATATGCATGCATCTCACTTCTTCTTTTGAGATGGCTTATCATTGCACTTAGATATGAACTTGCAAGAAGCTGTGTATGACTAAAACCATGTCCTTAAGCTTCTGATTGTCAAATGACATAGGCTTGGCTTGGTTGGTTAGAATAAGGCAGATGCGCATATAATCTCTTGCAAATCATATGATCTAAAGTTATGCTTTGAAAAATAATAAAATGCAGCAACTAGTGTCATGATTTCAGGTTTTGAAATAGTTAAGTTTGTGAGATCATGACTTACTTAAATTGAAAATTACATTTGATCTCTAGCATGGCTTACACTACTTTATGTATTTCATTGATGTGATAATGTAAGGTACTTGATAGTATGTCTTGGATGAGCGTTGTTTATATGTATATGTTATAATATGCTCATAACAACTAAAGGGGGAGAGATAATTTGTTTATATGCTCATGACTTGCTGAATACATTGTCAAAGGAGGAGAGATAAGCATGAAGAGAAAGAGAATATGTGCATAAGGAGAGATAATAAAAGGGGAGAAATTGCCTTCAAAACTTTTATGTAAATAAGCTAATGTTCGGATTTTAAATGGTGTTGCCAATGCATTCATCAAGGGGGAGATTATAAGACCTATGTGTGCTGAAGACATTGGCTTGTAGTGAATACACTTGCTTTGACGATAAAAGTTATGAATATCACCAAAACACCTTTTTATTAAGGTCCGACTAGTTTTGGATAGCTCCGGTGAGTTTTGTCTTTACCTCCGGCGTGTTTTTGCTAAGCTCTGAGTTGATTTTATCATAACTCGAGTTTTATCACAACTTGAGTGTTTTTGAACAGCACTACCTTTCGTTGGTGGTTTTATCATAACTCGAGTTTTACAGATCCAATTGATGTGATTCTTTTTGGGTTGTCTTCACAACTTGATTATCTATCATCTGTCAAAATTTCACGGTCATTGGATTTGTGGTCTATGACCTACACGAGTTTCTTTGCAGCATTCCAGAACTGTTTTTTTTCGGGTAGGGCAGATTGACCTTTGTTTGATCTTTCGATCATAACTTGAGTTTTTCTCGACGGATTTGAGTGATTCTTGTTATGTTGTATTTGTGACTTAATTCTCTCTGATATATATCACTTTTTTCATGGTGAAACACGTTTAGATTAGTCTCACACACGATTTCTTTAACAGATCGTTTTACTGCCGAAGGAGTTGGTGTTTAATTGTTTCCGCTACGTAAGATTTTTAAATCTACCATTCACCCCCCCTCTGGTAGATTTTCACGTTCTCTTCAGTCCTACAATGGCGAATATTCCCAATTCACATTCGATCATTTCGATCTTCGCCTCTCGCACATAACGATCGCCTTCATGTGCAGTTTGCAATGTATCCCAGATTTCCTTTGCAATCTCGAGTCCATCCACCTTGGTGAACTCGTACTGACTTAGTGAAGATGTAATGACTGCCACGGCTTGAGCAATTCATTGAATTGCTTGCTCTTGGCTTTGTGTGAGCTCTTCATCGTCGTCTGGGGTATCTATTCCTGTACACACAATATGCCACAAGCTGGGATTGAGTGAGATTAAGTGCATTTTCATGTTTTGCCTCCACATTGAGTAATCATTGCCGTCAAAGTGTGGGGATTTTCCTAGAGGAATAGACAAGTAATGGCTATTGTTAGAATTTAGATGATCGTAGTTGAAAGGATATCGGGAGTAGTCGGTGTGACTACTCCCCTTCTTCTTCTTTTCGTCTTCGATCTTCATTTTCCCTTTGGAGAGGGCTTTCTTTCTTAGGAGCGCCTTAAGTTCAAGTGTCTCCTCACCGCCATCCTCGAAGTCTTGAATGGCGTTGAGGAGCTTCTCCTATTTTTAGTTCTTTTCTTCTTCAACCTTCTCTTGGTTGATGCTCTTGTGCACATCCTTCATGTCCGACATGTTCTATTCGAGCGATTAGTCTCTTGCGAAGAGTCCTGCTCTGATACCAATTGAATGTGGCCTAGAGGGTGGGTGAATAGGCCTTTTTGAAATTTAGTCGAAACATGCAACACTTAACAGACTGATCAAATCACGAGATATCGGACTAGTCTGATAGAGTGCAGACTAGTCTGGTGCGTGCTGACTAAATTAATCAAGTTCGATCAATGATTTCAATACAAGAACAGTACGCAATGGAATATAGTATGTAACTTGCAAGTATTGAGTCAATGAAGCTAAGTATAATGCAAACCAATTATTGTCTCAAAGTTTTAACGTAGGTTATGCAAGATTGACAAAACCCTAGAATGTAATATGAAAATTAAGAACAAGTTTGATACAAGAGTTTATCCCGTGATTCGGTTCCCACGGAGGCAACCTACATCCATGTTAAGGAGTCCATAAAAGGATCGGGTCTTTTCCAACCCTAATCTCGTCGAATCGCCACGGAGGCCGATTCTCTTCCACTAATCACAAGGGGCAAATCACCAAGTTCAAGGGGCTTTCTCACAAGTTGAGGGCTCTCCAAGATTACAAATCGAACACCACCAAGAACACACTCGTAATATTTACAATAAAACAGCAGGAGCGTGTTAGAGAATCAAACCCAAGAGCTCAAACGTGTGGAATTGGGTCTTTCCTTTGATCCAATGTGAATCCTCAAGGGATTGATCTTTCTTGCATTGGAATGCACGGAGAGATGTGTTTTATAAGCTTTTGGAGGGTGTGACGGCGCAGGAGGTCGAGAGAGATGAAAGTAGGGCCGTGCACATCTATTTATATTAGGGTTTTCAAAAGTTACCGTTAGGGTTTTCAAAGTCCGGACTAGTCCGTGGTGGACACCGAACAAGTCCAGTGAGCGGCGTGTGGGAAACCCTAAGTGTCCAGGAATATGGGACTTGTCCGGCTAGAAGCGGACTTGTTTGATTTTAGTCAGAAAGGTTTTTGGACTTGTCCGTGATGATATCGGACTAGTCCGGTGTGGTGATATCCTTAGTGAATAAAGGACAAGTCCGCACTTGGAGGACTTGTCCGATTTTAGTCAGAGGGTTTTTCGGACTAGTTTGTGGAGAGATCAGACTTGTTCGTTTTCGTGAAAATGTGAATAATTAAGGATTAGTCTGCACAAGGGTGGACTAGTCCGTTTTTAGTCAGAGGCATTATCGGACTAGTCCGGAGCGGACAATTCTACACTGGCAGGACTTGTCCGAACCTATACAGAGAGGATATTGGGTTGGTCCAGTGTATATCGGACTAGTCCGTTTTTCCTGTGAAATGTAAAGTGTGTGAGAATTTTTTTTGTACTTGAGCTCTTGGTATGTGTTACACCAACACACTCCATACATAATGACATATTCTATTCAGCTCTTGAGCTATTTTACAAATTGATCCTCATTCTCCTTTCTTTTTGGCGCTTTCTTCATTCTTTCATTAAAACCTACGCTCATCTCAATAACGTGGTTAGGATCTCATTTGTTTGTCATAAATCAACCAAAACCCACAAGGGATGCCTAGATGCACTTTCAACTGGGCCCCAATGGAGTGGGGGAGAATGAGTGATTGGTCTCGGCGTGCCCCTTTTGGGGGCGCCATGCTTTTCCTTAGTGTTGTCGTTAGCAGCAGGCCCCCTAGGGGGGTGCTGGAGTGGCTGCTTCGGCATCGTCCACCATCGTCGTGAAGTCATTGACGGCAGGCCCCCTGGGAGGTGTCGAAGCTTGATGCTCTGTTGTCACCCACCATCTTCCTGAAGTCGTCGACTGCAGGCCCCTGGTGCAAAGGGTACCACAAGCGAACCTTGTTAGCAGCAAGAGCTGGGCAGGAGGGTATACTCACTTATCTGCGCTTGTTGCTATCATTGACGTGCTGAGATGTCAATGGTAGGCCCCTAAGAGGTGTCGGAGCTGGCTACTCTGGCGTCGCCCACCATCTTCGTAGATTGTCGACGGCAGACCCCCTGGGAGGTGCCAGGGCTGTATGCTCTAGCGTCGCCCACCATCTTCGTAGGTACGTTGACTGTAGGGCCCCTGGGAGGTGCTAGAGCTGGCTGCTCCGACATCATCCACCATCATCGTGAAGTCATCAACGGCGGGCCCCTGTTGCACAGGCTATCGCAAGAGAATCCTGTTAGTGACAAGGGCGAGGTAGGAGATTTTACTCATTTGTCCGTTCTTGTTGTTGGGTTAACGTGTTGGGACATTGACAGCAGGCCCCTTGCGAGGCGCCAGAGCTAGATGCTCCAATGTCATCCACCATCGTCATTAAGTCGTTGATGGCAGGCCCCCTGGGCGGTGCCAGAGTTGGGTGCTCCGGCGTCGCCCACCATTGTCATTGAGACATCAACAGCTGGATCCTTGGGGGTTGCTGGAGCTGGCTACTACGGCGTCATCCACCATCGTTGTAGATACGTCGAGGACAGGCCCCCTGAGAGGTGCCAGAGCTGGCTGCTCCGACGTCGTCCACCATCGTCGTAGATACATTGAAGGTAGGCCCCCTGGGGAGTACCGGTGCTGTATGCTCCGGTGTCGCCCACCATCTTTGTTGGTACATCGATGGCAGGCCCCCTGGGAGGTGCCAATGCTAGCTGCTCCGGCATCGTCCACCATCCTCGTGAAGTCATCGACGGCGGGCCCCTGGTGCACAGGCTATCGCAAGAGAATCCAGTTAGCGAAAAAGGCAAGGTAGGAGAGTTTACTCATTTGTCCGCGCTTGTTGCTGGCATTAGCATGCTGGGATGTTGACGGCAAGCCCCTTGCGAGGCGCCGGAGCTGGATGCTCTAGCGTAATCCACCATCATCGTTGAGTCGTCACCGGCAGACCCCTTGGGAGGTGCCAGAGCTGGGTGCTCAGGCGTTGCCCCCCATCGTCATTAAGACATCAACGACAGGCTCCTTGGGGGTTGTCGGAGCTGGCTTCTTCGGTGTCGCCCACCATCATTGTATATACGTTGACGGCAGGCCCCCTGGGAGGTGCCGGAGCTGGCTGCTCCAGCATCTTTTACCATCGTCGTGAATTCGTGGACGGCAGGCTCCCTGGGAGGTGCCGGAGTTGGGTGCTCTAGCTTTTTCCACCATCGTCATTGAGACATCGGCAGCAGGCCCCTTGGGAGGTGTCTGAGCTGACCATTCCGTCGCAACCTGCTTTGTATGTCCTGCACAAATAACAGGGGTGCATATTGTTTTGCTCGATGGAGATCTTTTCTTATTCTTGAGTATTGTCATGTCTTACAGTCCTGAGCTGGTATGCGGGGTTTGGGTAATTCAATGCATTAGCACTCGAGATCTGGCTCCCCTCTTATTCAGGGTGTGAGCGTCCTAGCCCTTGGTACTTAGCCACAGCACTGGGAGGCAAAGCGCGCACGCTCAGGATACAGGACCAGGCTAAGCACGCTTCGTGCTCTGGACCTTTAGCTCAGTGTTGGCCTTTCGCGGAGGACCATTTGGCACCACAGGACCCCAAGTAAGAGGGCAACCACGATGTCCCAAGACACCTTACAGGTACCTCAAATACGTCCGCATGTAACAGGGTTGCATAACTCTACTAGGGGCGATATAGAAAATGTTTCACCAAGTATATGAAGACAATATACAAAAGATGAGACTAACTTGATTGATCACAAAATTAATAGGTAATTTAAGTGAACATAAGAGAAAGCATATGGTAAGATAGTGAATTCTTCTTATTGGTGTTCACAGGAGCGGATTGGCTTTACAGCAACGCAACAACCCACTCCAGTTGGCAAGGGAGGCAAAGTGTTCATGCTTAGGGTACGGGACCAAGCTAAATGGTTGAACACTCCGGACCTGTCCCTCCCAGAGCTTGGTTGTCCTAAGCAGCATTCCTTGGCACCATGACACCCTACATTGTCCTACTATTTATGCTTAGGGATAGAACTTATGGAGGTGCTCTATGTTCCAAGGGTTGGGGAGGGGCTCTCCTTCTTCTATGGCTAGGAGGACACACCCGGGGCGGGATACTTGTGTTACTCGAAAGGGGCCTTCCCAGCTGGCGGAGAGTTTGTGTGACCCTTCTCGAGAAAGTATGTGTCGCAGCACCAGGTCACCTGTCTGGAGCTCTCTACTCCGCACGAATCGCTCGTGGTAGCGCCTCAACGCCTGTCAGTAGCATGCGTTTTGGATTGTGGCATGCCACCTTGCTTCGTCGACAAGGTCCACATCTTCTCATCGGAGCTGGTCCTGTGAGGCTTCATCGAATGCTCGGACTCATAGTGAGCCTACTACAATCTCTGGGGGGGGGGTGACGGCCTCGGCCCCATACACCAGGAAGAAAGGAGTTTCTCCAGTGGTGCGGCTGGATGATGTTCGGCTTTCCCGTAGCGCCCAGGGGAGTTTGTCGACCCACTTGGCACCATGCTTATCCAAGCTATTATATGTGTGTGTCTTGAGGCCCCTGAGGATCTCAGCGTTGGCCCTCTCGACTTGACCGTTGCTCTTTGGATGAGCCACAGATGCATAACATAATTGGAGGTCGAGGTATTCACAGTAGTCCTGGAAAGTTGCACTGGTGAATTGGGTCCTGTTGTCGGTGATGCTCCTGTTCGGGACCCCAAACCTGCAGACAATCGACTTGATGAACTTGACTGTGGACTCCTTGTTGTTGTTGATCACCGGTGCTGCCTCCGACCACTTGGTGCATTTATCTACGGCAACGTAGAGGAACCAGTACCCTCCGAATGCCCTGGGGAAGGGTCCTAGGATATCCATCCCCCAGACCGCGAAAGGCCAGGAGGGCGGGATCATCTGTAGTGACTGCGCTGGAGTGTGAATTTGCTTGGCATGGAACTGGCATGCCTTGCATTTATTGACCATCTTGACGGTGTCTTGTAGTGTTGTTTGCTAGTAGAAGCCATCCCGGAAGGCTTTGCCAACCAGCGTGCGGGAAGCTGCGTGATTCCCACACTCTCCCTCATGGATCTACGTGAGCAAGTCGCAGCCTTCCTCCCGAGTTATGCACCGTAGCAGCATGTCGTTGGCGCCACACCGGTAGAGGTCACCATCTACTAGCGTGTAGCGCTTTGCCATTCTCATGATCCTATCAGCGGATACAGGATCCTCCGGGAGGATGTCGTCCTTCAGGTAGTCCTGGATCTTCGTGATCCATGCACCAGGACTCTCCTGGGCTTCTGGATCTCGGGCGTTGGGTAATATGGGGTCCCCGATGACACACAAGATCCTCAGGGGTCCCCATGGTTGTAGGGCCACCGTGGTCGCCAGCTCTGTGGTGCTAGGTTCGATTTCTTCGTTAGGCCCCACAGGCCTACCAATTGGCCGCACCAACCTCCTGCCGAAGACCCCTTCAGGGATTGGGGCTCCCTTGGCCGCCATGGTTGACAAGGCGTTGGCGATAGAGTTGTCAGCGCATGGCACATGGCAGAGGTCAAAGCCTCAAAGCTAGCCTCCAACTTCTTTACGTGTAGTAGGTATGCTACGAGTTGTGGGTCATTGCAGCAGCACTTCGCCCGGACCTGCTTGATGATCAGTTGGGAGTCTTCCTTGACCAGCATCTGCTGGACACCGAGACCCTGCGCAGCTGTGAGTCCGAAGATGAGGGTCTCGTACTCCGCCATGTTGTTGGTCGCCTTGAAGTCGAGACACACCGCGTACTTGGATTGCTCCCCTATTGGGGAGGTGAGCAGTACACCGGCTCCAGCCCCTTGCTTCCGCAAGGACCCATCAAAGAAGAGTGTCCAGTGAGGCCCGATAAGCACGAGGGCTCCGGCTTGCTGATTTCCCGGCCCCTTGGATTGCTTAGTGAAGGGGTCCACTCAGCAACGAAGTCTGCCAGAACCTGGCTCTTGATTGCATGTCGTGGTATGAAGTCGAGCTCAAACTCCGCCATATCGACGACCCATTTGGCGATATTTCCTGTTGCGTTGTGGCTGCGCAGCACCACCCCCAATGGGAACGAAGTCACCACTGAGACTCTGTGTGCCTCGAAGTAATGGCAGAGCTTCCTCGATGCAATTTGTACTGCGTAGAGCAGCTTGTGCACTTTAAGGTACCTTGTTTTTGCTTCAGGTAGGACTTTGCTGATGAAGTAGATCGGGCGTTGGATGGTCCAGGATCTCCTTGGAGAAAGGGATGCATCCTCTTTCATCTGCTCCGAGCCTAGAGGTTCCATGTCTCCAGGGCCTGGTGCATCCTTTGGGGGCTAGGACCTAAAGACTCCTTGATCCCCCGGGCCCCATAGGGAGACCCGATCATCCTCTGGGGGTTGGGACCCAGAGGCTTCTTGCTTTCTAGGGCCCCCTAGGGAGACCCAGATCTCCTCAGGGGGTTGGGACCCAGAGGCTTCTTGCTCTTCGGGGCCCCCTAAGGGGACCCGGACCTCCTCTAGGGGCTGGGACCCAGAGGCTTCTTTGTCGTTGGGGCCCCCTGCAAGCTCCAAGCTCTGGGGCGCAGGATCAGCGGTAGGGGTCCCTTCTGTCCATTGAGGCTGTTGGGGACCGGCCTGCTCTGCAATCAAAACCATACTTATCACCTCTGTTGTGGCGGCGATGTAGAGGTACATGGGCTCCTTGGGCTCTGGTGCCACCATTATCGGCAGCGTCGTCAGCTGCTGCTTCAGCTCGTGGAATGCCTTCTCCGCTTCCTCGGACCAGACGTATGGTCCGGACTGGCGCAGGAGCTTGAATAACAGGAGGGCCCGCTTAGCCAGCCTAGAGATAAAGCGGTTGAGCGCTGCCAAGCACCCTGCAAGCTTCTGCACGTCCTTGATGCGGACTGGAGGTCACATGAGCTCCACTGCCTTGATCTTCTCTGGGTTGGCCTCAATCCCTCGGTGTGAGACCAAGAAACTGAGGAGCTTCCCAGCTCTGACTCCAAACACGCACTTGTCGGGATTGAGCTTTGTGCATGTGGTCCGCAATCTATCAAAGACTAGGGCGAGGTTTTCTAGTAATGATGTATGTGTCTGGATTTTTACTACAATATCATCGGCATATACCTCTATGAGGTCCCGAATGAGGTCCCCAAATGTTTTATGCATGGCTCGTACAAAGGTGGGGAGGGAATTCTTAAGACTGTAAGGCATGGAGACGTAGCAGTAAAGGCCATCTACGGTTATAAATGCGGTATGTTCTTCGTCCTCTCTATACATTGGGATTTGGTGAAACCTTGAGTAGGCATCTAGAAAGCATAGCATATCGCATCCTGAGGTTGAATCTATGATTTGATCGATTCTAAAGAGAGTGAAAGGATCTTTAGGACATGCCTTATTGAGGTTGGTGTAGTCGATGCACTTCCGGAGCTTACCACCGGCCTTGGGGACAACAACAGGACTGGCTAGCCATATGGGATTGTGGACCTCCATATGAAGCCGGCATCGAGGAGTTCTTGATTTCATCGCAGATGAAGTTTTGCCGCTTGATGGACTGCTTACGGGGCCTCTGTTGTTGTGGACGGGCGTCGGGGTAGATCTTCAGACGATGCTCGATCACCTCCCAGGGGATACCTGGCATCTGTGATGACTGCCAGGCGAAGACATCAATGTTAGCTTGTAGGAAAGCGGTGAGTGTCGATTCCTGCTCGCTGTCTAGACGCCCCGCAATTCGGGTGGTCTGAGATGCATTAGAGCCAATTTGAATTGCCTTGATGGGCACATCGTCATCGTCGTAGGGCTGCGCTCACGGTGCAGCTGCGTCCCTACGTGCGCGTGAGTCTAGCGGAGGTTGACTCGGCCCAGCATTGCTCGGGTCAGGTGCTGAGGCTGTTGCCAGCGCTCGGAGCTTCTCCAAGGCCTTCATTGTAGCAGCGCGGTCACCGCTGATCTTGAGGATGCCGGAGGGGGTCGACATCTTGAGGACAAGGTAGCCTTTGTAGGCTACTGCCATGAACCGGTACAGGGTTGGCCTGCCGATAATGGTGTGGCAAGGGAAACTAACCTCTGCGATGTCGAATAGGATATTCTCCGTCCTAAAGTTCTCGGGTGTCCCGAGGGTCACCCGGAGGTGGATGCAGCCATACGGGATAATACTCCCCGGGCATACCACTGAGAATGGTTTCGATGGGGCAAGTCTGGTCATCGGGATCTTCAGCTTGTCGAAGGCCGCACGACTGATGAGGTTTAGGCTAGCTCCACCATCTACCAGAACATGGTAGAACTTTACATTGGCGATGGTGGGGGCGATGAGGAGGGGCAGCTTCCCACCTCCCGCCATGTTCTCGGGGCAGTCAGAGGAGACGAAGCTAATCGCTGTCTTCATCCATCTGTGATGCGGCACCGGGGCATGTGCAGAGGTTGTCGAACCATTGCCTGACGTAGAGTCTTGACCGCATTCCTGGATGCGGGTTCCCAAGATCCTACACAGATGACGTGGAGTGCTTTGCAACGCTCGTAGTCGCTGTTGAGGTCGAAGTTCACAGCCTGGTGGATCGTTTCCACGGCACATTCCGTCCATTGGAACTCCATCTCCACGTCTTTGTCGACACGTTGGTCGACCTCTTGCGGCTTGATCTTGCTGCTACTTGAAGGCTTTATGAACACCATGATGGTGAAAACGCTACCACTTTTTTGAGGGGAAAAGCCTCTATCTGGCGCGCCAAATGTCAAAGTATTAGATCGATACTTCCCTCAGATCTGCTAAGGAGCAGCCCGCGGAGGTTCTCTATTCAGTGGGGCTTAGGCCTCAATCAAGTGTTCTAGCGAAGGAGAATATGAGACAGTGGTTTTTACGTGGCTCGGGCCGCAAGGAGAGTAACACCCTACTCCATGGTGGATGGTATTGCTAGTATGTGTGTATGCATGTGTGTGTGTGTGTTCGATGGTGGATCCCTTATAATGGTGGCGGTCCGGGCCTTTTACAGACAAGGTCGGATGCCTTACATGTGGGGTCCCGGGGCCCGACAGGTGGTCCCGGGGTGATCTTATCCTAAAGATCTAAGGCTTCTTGCACAAGCTTGCTTGACTGAGGTAGTGAAGACTCGCCATCTTGCCTCCTCTCTTGTCAGTAGCCCACGCGTCGTTGCTGACGGTGGTAGAAGGTGTCCCGTTGGTCTATCTTGTTGCCGCAAGCTACCCACTTGGCCAAGTGGGATAGACCTGCAGCGCCTTCACTGTGATGCGATTGGTCGTAGCGGTCTCAGACAGTTGGCGAGCTCTGCATTGCGCGCCAGAGGATGGTGAGCTTCTTCAATGCTTCGGAGCGCACCGTCCTCAACGCCCATATCCTACCATCTGAGGCAAGCTACGGGACACGCGGTGGCGTCGGGGTTGAGCCCTACTTGGGGGGGACATCACTGGTCCTCTGTGACGCGTGGCAGCTCAGGGTCCTCCCTCGTGAGGGGGGGGGGGGGGGCGCTGGACCCTTCGCTCCGTGCCACATCGTTGTACCTGAGCTCTCCCCCAAGGTTGGGTGGGATCCCATCCCTACATGTAGCGCCTTGTGAGTCCTCCACACCAGAGGGACCAAGTCCCATCTTCAAGGCTTACGTGACAGCATCGGAGCTCAATCTGGAGGGAGGTTGAGGTCTTGGCGCCCACGGGACACGTGGAGGCTCCGGACGTGCCTTGGTGTCTTCATCTTATATGCGAGGGTACCTTGTTTGCAAGGTATCGACAATAACAATTCAAGTTTTATCTCAACTTAGCTAGAAATAGAGCGAGAAAATAGAGTGAGAGTGAGAGATAGTTAGATAGAGTGAGAGATAGAGTGAGAGATAGAGTTAGAAGAGGGAGGAAGACAGAGGGAAATGGATAGCGATAGGAAGATTGTGTCAGGGAGAGAGAGATTGAGATGGAGGGGGAGAGAGATAGATTATGATAGAGAGAGATGAATGAAGAGGAAGAGAGGGAGATGTAGATGGAGATAGAGGGAGAGGAAGGGAGTGAGAGGAGAGGGAGAGAGAGATAGATTGAGATAGAGAGAGAGGAATGAAGAGGGAGAGAGGGAGATGTAGATGGAGATAGAGGGAGAGGGGGAGATGCAGATGGAAATAGAGGGAGAGAGGGAGATGTAGATGGAAAAAGAGAGAGAGGAAGGGAGGAAGAGGAGAGGGTGAGAGATATAGATTGAGATAGAGAGAGAGGAATGAAGAGGGAGAAGGGAGATGTAGATGGAGATAGAGGGAGAGGAAGGGAGGGAGAGTGATGTTGATGCATTTCTATTCTAACTCTAAGTTTCATGAATTGCAGGGATCGACGACGGCTACTCAAACTTCATCGTCATCGTCGCTACCGCTACCTGGAGTGAGACGCGACAACGACTTTGGTGGCTTCGGAGGTGGCTTCGGAGGTCGGACAGGCGAGTGAGCCCTTGTTCGGTTTGTTGACGATGATGTGGTGTATTGACGTTGTAATGACGATGTGTATAGTGTCTGTTGTGATGTATTATTGATAATATGTTTGTTTTGTGTTTCTGGCCATCGAGCCGGGTAAATTTTTGTTTTTTTAATAAAAAACCTTATTTGCGACAGTTTTTATACAGTACCATCGCAAATAAGGCTTCTAGCCGTCGCAAATAGGTCTGAAATTGCGACGGACGGACCGTCGCAAATAGTTTTGTGGGGCCCATCTGCCTGGGCCCGGGCTATAGTTTGCCACGGCCCAGCCGTCGCAAATAGACCAGTGGGGCCCAACCCTGGGCCTGGGCTATAGTTTGTGACCGCCGCCGCAAATAAGCTTATTTGCGACGGTGGCCGTCATAAATAAGCTTAATTGTGACAAGATACTTGCGACGGTAGAAAACCGTCGCGAATAAAGAAAACCGTCACAAATTGCTTATTTGCGACGGTTTTCCGCTTATTTGCGACGGCCGCGACCATCGCAAATCGTGAGAATTCCTGTAGTGCTTGTAACAGTAAGGTCCTTTACCGTTGTTCTTTTTGGGTGCTTTAGAAGATTCTGGTACTTCATGTGATGTCCGCTTGGACAATGATTTGATTTCTTCCAACATGTACGAAATAAATGTTAGATCCTTCTATGTTCAGTGCCACCTCTTGTAATCCTTGAGATAACCCAGCCACTGAAGTGTAATAGGAGTTTTTTTTTAAAGTCATCATGATCTAGATGTTATGGGCTAAAACATTAAGTAGAAAGTGGGCACACGCGCTGGAACGGGGGCTCGAATGCGAGCGGGCTAGCACTAACCTCACGGTGCTAGTCACACGAGCTCCTCGCTCCCAAGTCAAATAGAAGCGGAGAATGTAGTTCACAACAGAGAAAACGTTGCAGACCCACCGACAAGCGACAAGGCCACAAACATACACAACAAATGTTACATCCACAATGCAGAATTGAGCATACCAGAAATTTATTTAGCAAATATTCTTAGTAAATATTTTTCTTGGTCTGCATGCATATGAATGCAGATTCGAGATCCGTTGAGGTCAACATTTGGTTAAATGTAGTAAATTTCACACAATGTAATACCCATTAGGCTTGATAAGAACGAATTGAGAGTGCTAAAAAATATTTTGGAGGTGCACACCGGGGTATAGGAGTGAGAGCAAACACACTTTACTTACCTTTTATTTTATCATATATTCTCCTTTTACAGATGATGAAAATTTTTATTCCTACCCTCCAGGACAAAGGATCTGATGCAATATATATATATATATATATATATATATATATATATTATTCATTATTATTATTATTTAGATTTAGATTGTTCGTTTGGTCGGTGCTTCATCACTGGATGCAGCAATTAGAGCCGGCGTTCTCGTCACGGCCCTGCTGGTATTCGTCGGACAGAACATCTCCTGGTGGTCCTTCTCCTTGCGAATAGTTGTGGTAACCGGGCATCCACCACTGCTGGCCGCCGTAATCTTCTCCCTGTCCCGGGTAGTCGTAGTAGCTACCTGTTGACTGGTACGGCGCCGTCCAGTCCTGGACGCCGTAACCTCCTCCTGATCCCCTGTAGTAGTCGTCGGCCTCCAGCGGCGGAGGCAGATCTTCCTCAACGTTGCGTTCCCGCGGCGGGGAAGCCTCGACGTCGGTGCCGGCTGTGGCGTCCACACTCCACGCCTCCATGTCGGCGCTGGCGCCCGCACCGCCCTCCTCCGTGCCGTCGCTCTCGATGTTGACGGGTAGCCCCAACCTGGCCTCGATCTGTGCCTTGAGAGCCGCCGCGTCGGCCGTGCCGTCCACCGCCACGAGCCTGTTCCTGACACTCATCTTCACGCTCACAACCCCTGCATATGCACACCACACGCGCGAGCGCAAAAAAGAAGATCAAGTGATCACAATCCATACGTGTAAATTAATACGCGCACGACGCACCACCTGATCGATCGAGTTACGTACCAGGTACTGCCTGCAAGGCTTCCCATATGTTCTGCGCGCCCTTATCGCCGTCCACGTCCATGCGAAGCATCACCGTATGCATTTCCGATGCGCCGCCGTCGTTACCAGTGTGGCTCGATAGGTGCCTGCTCTGACGACGTGCGTGCTGCCGTTCTTTATATACTAGATTGAACATGCACGGAGTGACCGGGATACCAACATGGATCGGGGAAATTAAAATACCGATCGCGGGTTATTTTTTACAAAAGGAGAAAATTAAGGAACGATCAAAGTTGATTGATTCACTATAATTGCATTCCAAATCGATTGCTATGGCATCTCTGATCTCTCTCCTTTTTTGGGTCAGACATAATATACATATACATTTATGCTCACACAAAATCTCCGGTATGAACACGAGCACGTACACCATACTGGCACATGAACGAATATCTTACATATAATAGATGCTCAAACATTGTCACGATAGAGCCAAGAATTGTAAGTTCATTGTTGTGTCATATTGTTGAAGTACATACATGCGTTCTACCAAAATACGCTTTAACTAAAAGATGCTTTACATTATAGTTTTTCACACTCGTTGTATAATCTATATCAACTATCACTACTACAAAAAGTATTTTTACAGACGTTTCTTTTTTTACTCGGACAATCCATTAAAAAATACATCTGTAATGTCAAATGAATTAATAACCGACTGTGATGATAAAATATCACAGACGGTGTTTAGACCCTATTTGGAATCACTAAAGATTATTGTTAGCTGCTAAAAATTAGCTATAGGAGTTCCAAATAGGATAGCTAGTAGCACAGTTAATTATTAGCTAACCCTCCAGCTAATAACAATCCCATTAGCTGGTTCAACCCAGCTAATCCAAGCTAATTGTTGGCTAATCTCCATTCTACACTTGCCCTCTCTCCTCTCTCCCTCTCCTCCCTTTACAAAAACGAAAAATAAAACAGATGCCTTATGGTCAATTGTCTCTAGCAGCTAAACAATTAGGTATGGATTCCAAACAACATCCAGCTAATAATTTGCAAGCTAATAATTAGTTGGCACAATCCAGCTAATAGATTATTAGCTAGCTAAAATTAGCTCTAGGGGTTCCAAACAGGGCCTTAGTTAAGGACTGTCTGTGAAGCGACCGGTCATGCGTCTTTTGCAATTACCGAGGGAAAAACGCAGAAAGTGAATATAATTCAAAGCGTTCCATCACTGTGCGCGGAGAGGCCAACCATTGTCTTCCTCCCCGCACCATCATAATGATAAATATCATAGGCGGTTTGCAAAACTAAACCGCTGGGGTAAAAATATCCATTTTCACAGGCAATAAGTAAAATAAAAGCTGCTTGTGATCGACATTATTACATGCGGGTCTCGTTAACTACCACCTTTGATTTTAAATAACTTCTCACAGTCGGTTTTTAATAAAGGACCGTCTGTGAAGCAATCCGTCATGCATCCTTTGCGATTACAGAGGTAGTTAATAAGCAGAAATTAAATTTCTGAAGCGTCCCATCACTATGTGCGGAGAGGCGAACCATCATCTTCCTTGCCGCACCATCACGACAATATAAAGACACATGTGCATTCCTCTTCTCCAAATATCATCATTTTCCTCCTCGCCACTGTAGTCGATCTTTCTCTTCTTTCTCTGTCACGCCACATCCTCTTCTCCACACCATGGTCGACAACCAGTCCCCTCCAGCAAGCCTGCCGAAGGAGCCAACAGCGAAGTGACAGCAGCCACCCCTAGGAGTTTGAAGGACTTGCACCTTGAGATGGGCGGGATGTATTTACTGGTACATCTCGGTCCATGCGGCTCGTGGGTCTCGGTGAACTTCTAGTATGTACTGGAAAGGGCATAGTGGGCCTCGAACTAACGAAAGTCACCGATCATCTTGAAACGTTGTGGGAGACGATGGCTCAGGAGCTCGGGGTCGACGGGTGCAAGAACCTGGCGGCGGCGATGACCAGGAAACTGGGTTTTCAGGTTCCAATGGAGGTGTCTGAGGAGGAGGAGTATTAGTAGTAGTTCGGAATGTTGCTTTTAGTTGATGTTTTTTTTATTTTCTTGTTTTGTAATGTTGTTTTAAGTTAATGAACCTAGTTTTTCATCAGTTTTAGCTGTTGTTTTCTTTTCTTGTTTTATATGTGTTGTCTATTTGTTTTATGTTAATGAACAACATCAATGCTTATATGCTAAATTTCATCGATCATCTAATAGATATGTTGATGATCGATGAAATGTTGAGGTAGAAATATATCATATTAGTTGATGACAAAGTTGGTTATAATTGATGGCAAAGTTTTAACGGTGGGTTATTAACAAAAAGACGTTTGTAAAAATTATATTTATAAATTCTTGCTGCGACTCAGCTTCACAGGTGGTATTGAATTACAAGACGTATGTGAAAATTATATTTATAAATTATTAAAAAGTTTTTAAAGGCTGTGTTTACTAGAAGAACCGCCTGTGAGCCTATCGGTCGCACCTCGCGAACCTAAGTCTACAGGCTGTGAAAATTTTCATTTGCCAACAAGCCCTCCCCTGCTTGCCATTTCTGCCCTCGCTGTCCTCTCGATCGCCTCCGGGGCCGTCCTCTCTGTCGTTGTCGTGAAATATTTGAGTTCATGCTATTATAGGGTAATATTATTGGTAGTCATATGTAATTGCTTTGTCATTGCAATATATGTCATATATTCTTATTTTGTTCATGGATGAAAAAGACTCTTAGTAATTATGTGTTAGGGAGCAAGCTAGGTTAGATATCATTCATCATTGTGCTTTTTTTAGTTTTAATAATCTTTATGTTTCAGGATCCAGAGGAATATAAGCTAGAGACATGTTAGAGAGCAAGCTCGATGCTATAGTGTATATTTAATGTGAGCCTGAGAGAAACTATGAATTTCTATATATCAAATATGAATTGCTATGTATAAAATATGAATTGCAAAGTAGAAACTATGAATTGAAATATATCAACTATGAATTGCAATGTATCAACTATGAATTTCAATATATGAACTATGAATTGCAATGAATATATTATGATTGTTGTTGTCGGTACCCTGCAGACGGGGTACCCTTGCACACAGTATGAAGACACCAAGGCACGTCCGGAGGTGCCACGTGTCCCGAAGGTGCCAAGACCTCGGCCTCCCTCAAGATCGAGCTCCGGTACTACCACGTGAGCCTTGAAGATAGCACTTAGCCCCTCGGGTGAGGCGGGCTTCCAAGACGCCACATGTAGGGATGGGACCTCACCCAACCTTGGGGGAGAGCTCCGGTGCAGCCACGTGGCTCAGAGCACCAGGTCCAGCACCCCCCATGGGAAGGGGCTCAGAGCTGCCACGTTCCCTGAAGAGCCCTAGAGTTGCCACGTGTCACAAAGGACCAGGGCAGACCTCCTTAGCAGGGTCAGTCCCGACACTGCCACGTGTCCAACAACTTGCTTTGAACGGTAAGATGCGGGAGTTAAGGGATAGTGCGTCCTGCCCAATTCAAGCATTGAAGATACGCACCCACCTCCGGTGCACAACGCGGAGCACGCCAACGATCAGAGACTGCTATGACCAATCGCATCATAGTGAAGGCGCTGTAGCCCTATCCCACTCAGCCAAGTGGGTAGCTTCCGGCAACAATAAAGGATGACAGGACACCTTCAACCATCATCAGCAACAGCGCGTGGGCTACTAACGAGAGAGGCGGCAAGACGGCGAGTATTCACTGCCACAGTCAGAGCAAGCTTACGCGAGAAGCCTTAGATCTTTAGGATAAGATCGCCTCAGGACCACCTGTTGGGCCCCGGATCCTACTTGTAAGGCATCCGGACTTATCTATAAAAGGACCGGACCGCCACCATTACGATGGATGAACATCGAGTCCCTGATACACACACACACACACACACGCATAGACATCCACTAGCAATACAATCCCCCGTTGAGTAGGGTGTTATGCTCCTTGTGGCCCAAACCACGTAAAAACCACCATCTCATATACTCTCATACGTGCGTACACTTGATTGAGGCCTAAGCCCCGCCGAACAAGAACCTCCACAGACTGCTCCTTAGGAGATCTAGGGGAAGTTTCGTATAATCACTTCGACATTTGGCGCACCAGGTAGGGGCTTTTTACCTCAAAAGTGGTAGCTTTTTAATCACCATGGTGTTCATCGGGCCTGTGGAAGGCGATTTCCGCGACCATCATCCGTTGACCAGATCCGTTGCTCGAGCGGTGCTCTTTTGTCCGTCACACCCCCGTGCAGGTACGAGTGGCCAAGACGGTGCGTTGGGACACATCCCAGCCCAGTTGGCTGCCCCGGCGCCACCGACAGCGAGCTCGGAGAGCGCTCTGCCAGCAGCCAGGGCTCTTCTCCACCACCCACCGTCGTTGAATGCTTCTTAGGGAGCGGCTTAGCAGTGGGTCCAAGACATCGACCACTTCGTTGTCGCAACCATCAAGCTGCCAAAGGTCGACTAGCATGTCGACAAAGACGTGGAGATGAAGTTCCAAAGGCTAGAACGCGCCATGGAAATGGTTCACTAGGCTGTGAACTTCGACCTCAACAGCAACCACAAGCATCGCAAAGTACTCCCCGTCATCAGTGGAGGATCTTGGGAACTCGCATCCACGAATGTGGTCAAGACCCTGCATCAGGCAATGGCTTCAATAGCCTGTACTCGTGCCTCGGCGCTGCATCACAGATGGATGGAGACACGAATCAGCTTCGACGCCTCTGACTACCCCAAAAACATGGCCGGAGTCGGGCAGCTGCCCCTCCTCGTCGCCCCCACCATCTTTAACGTGAAATTCTACCATGTCCTGGTAGATGGTGGAGCCGGCCTCAACCTCATCTATCGTGCGGAGACCATTCTCGGGGGTAGGGCCAGGGAGTATTATCCTGTACGACTGGATCCACCTCCGGGTGACCCTCGGGACACCCGAGAACTTTAGGATGGAGAATATCCTATTCGACGTCGTGGAGGTTAGCCTCCCCTACCACGCCATTATTGGTAGGTCAGCCCTGTACCGGTTCATGGTTGTAGCCCACTACGGTTACCTCGTCCTCAAGATGCCGACTCCCTCCAGCATCCTCAAGATCTATGGAGATTGCGCTGCTGTGGTGACTGCTTTGGAGAAGCTCCGAGCGCTGGCGAGGCCCCAGCACCTGTCCCGAGCGATGCTGGATCGAGTCAGCCTTTGTCAGACCCACGCGCGCGCAGTCACGCCACTGCACCATGAGTGAAGCCCTCCGACGAGGACGTGCCCATCAAGATAATCTAGATTGGCTCTAGTGCTGCTCAGACCACCTGTATCGCTGGGAATGTGGACAGCGAGCAGGAATCAGTGCTCACCGCTTTCCTACGAGCTAAAGTCGACGTCTTCGCCTCACAACCGTCGCAGATGCCAGGCATCCCTAGGTAAGTGACCGAGCACCATCTAAAGATCTACCTCGATGGCTGGCCACAACAACAGAGGCCTCGTAAGCAGTCCATCGAGCGGCAGAACTTCATCCATGAAGAGATCAAGAAGCTACTCGATGTTGGCTTCATACACGAGGTCCACCATCCTAGATGGCTGGCCAATCCTGTTGATGTCCCTAAGGCTGGCGGTAAGCTTCGGATGTACATCGACTACACCAACCTCAACAAGGCATGTCCTAAAGATCCTTTCCCTCTCCCTAGAATAGATCAATTTGTAGATTCAACCTTGGGATGCGATATGTTGTGCTTCCTAGATGCATATTCAGGGTTTCACCAAATCCCAATGTCTAGAGAGGACGAAGAACATACCACATTTATAATCGTAGATGGCCTTTACTGCTATGTCTCCATGCCTCACGGTCTTAAGAATTCCCTCCCCACCTTTGTACGTTCCATGCATAAAACATTTGGGGACCTCATTCAGGACCTAGTAGAGGTGTATGTAGATGATATTGTAGTTAAAATCCAGACACATACAACTTTGCTAGAAAACCTCGCCCTAGTATTTGAAAGACTGCGAACCACACGCACGAAGCTTAATATCGACAAGTGTGTGTTCATAGTCAAAGCTGGGAAGCTCCTTGATTTCTTGGTCTCACACCAAGTGATTAAGGCCAACCCAAAGAAGTTCATGGCAGTGGAGCTGATGCAGCCTCCAACCCGCATCAAGGACGTGCAGAAGCTTGCAGGTTGCTTGGCAACGCTCAACCGGTTTATCTCTAGGATGGCTAAGCAGGCCCTCCCGTTCTTCAAACTCCTGCGCCAGTCCGGACCATTCGTCTCGACCGAAGAGGCAGAGAGGGCGTTTTGTAAGCTGAAGCAGCAGCTGACGTCACTGCCAATAATGGTGGCACCGGAGCCTAGGGAGCCCCTGTACCACTACATCGCTGCCACAACAGAGGTGGTAAGTATGGTTTTGGTTGCAGAGCGGGCCGGTCCCCAGCAGCCCTAACGGTTGGAAGGGGCCCCTGCTACTGATTCTGAGCCCCAGGGCTTGGAGCTCGTAGGAGGCCCTGACAACAGGATAGCCTCTGGGTCCCAGCCCCCAGAGGATGCTCGGGTCCCCCTAGGGGGCCCCGGATAGCAAGGAGCCTCTGGGCCCCAGCCCCAAGAGGATGATCGCGTCCCCCTAGGGGGCCCGAGAGAACAAGGAGACTCTGTGTCCCAGCCCCCAGAGGATGATCGGATCCCCCTAGGGGGCATTGGAGAGCAAGGAGCATTTGGGTTCCAGCACCCAAAGTATGACTAGGTCCTCCTAGAGGGCCCTTGGAAGCTAGGAGCCTCTAGATCCCAACCCCCAGAGGATGATCGGGTCCCCCTAGGGGCCCCTGGATATCAAGAAGCCTTTGGTTCCTAGCTCCCAAAGGAGGCACCGGGCCCTGGGAATGTGGAGTCTACGAGCCCGGAGCAGATGGAAGAGGATGCGCCACTTTCTCCAAGGAGATCTTGGACCATCCAACGCCCGATCTACTTCATCAGCGAAGTCCTACATGAAGAGAAAACAAGGTACCTTGAAGTGCACAAGCTGCTCTATGCGGTACTAATTGCATCGAGGATGCTCTGCCATTACTCTCAGGCACACAGAGTTTCAGTGGTGACTTTGTTCCCACTGGGGACGGTGCTGCTTGTGAGGACCGGGGCCACACATTCCAGGAATTGCATAGGTTGGTGCCGTGCGATGCGGCAACCAACAGCACACACGAAAAGAATACGACAAAATACAACATTTTATTTATATAAAAAGCAGAAGTATTTTACAATACTTAATATACAGCTTAAGATAATATTCATAGCTAAACTCTCAGCCTATCTATGAAAACGTGCAGCCGTCCAGCTCGGGGACGCTACACACTAGAAGCACACAACAATTTACAGCAGCGTGCGGGGCTCCCATTCGGCGGTATACTACGACTGGGGCATCGCCTCATCTTTGGGCCCTTCCTCATACGTCTCACCTACAAACAACATAATATAGCAATCGTAAGCACGAAGGCTCAGCAAGACTTAACCGTCTCACCTAAACATGGAACTCTACATGCAGGGATACTTAACATAGGAATAGATATAGCAGTAAATGACTCGCCTACATGTTGATCCTTAATTTTCAATTTATTAATAGAAGCTTACAAATTTAATAACAGTAACTTTAGTGAGCATATTGGACAGCAATCATAGTTATAAAGCAAATATATTTCAGTACATGATAATCTCCTAACTTCTTTAGTATTTACTACTCAAATAACTGCGAGGGACGGTGATTGCAATCAGTAGACACCTGAATAACATGTCACATACACCCGTGCATAAGGAGTGTTTTGTGCTCCTCACCACATCATACGCAGCAACCTTTCACTATAAACTCAAACGTCGAACTGGTCCCACCATCGCGGGCATAAGGTCCCCGTACGGAGCGTGTTTGTGCCCGCCTACACCTTGCTGCCCTCAACCCACCCCTATCGACAGTGGTCTATGCCTCGACATCCAAGTTATCAAGTTACATCAATTTCCTGGGTTCCATATGCCCAGTATGCATCCAATACAGTTCAAACTTATCCAGCAGGGCTGCACACGGATCGGTCCTCAATCGACACAAGAAGGGCTATGCACATGAGACCACGTCTCGCTTCATCCTACCCGCTGCTCGGTCTCAATTTCATATTCATAAACCATTCTTTGATCAAATCTTTCCCGTGTGATAAAATCCTATATCGCGAGTAGATTCCAACTACTCGACTTCCTACCGGATTCCTGAAAACTTAAGCATGGAATTTTCTACTTGTCGGGCTGTAGACCAACCCAATACTCCATGGGATTTGTGGTTCATGCAAGTGGAGTAACAAGCTGTCGGTACCCTGGATACATATACTCCTTGGGATTGCAAAGATCTCAAGGGAAAGTCATCTACATGATTTGAAGACCTTCGGAGGCCCACATGTCAGACATAACCGGACCCGCTTCTCCAACATGGTTAGTCCCAGGGTCGCCACATGTACTGTCAAAACCGGAGCTACCGCCCGCAAGGGGGAAGCTCCGGGCTATGTACCGAAATGGCATCCCCGGACCTAACCCCAGACCGAGGGAAGCTCCGAAACTGACACGTGTCGGGTAGCACCGGACCTATCTGTTCCCCACAGTGTGCTCCGGCGCTGCCACGTGTCCAACCGTCGGATCTTCAGCCTCTAACCTCCGGAAGACTCCACAACGGCTCCGGATCTTCAAAGGGGAATCAAGGACTTCAAGACCCGATCAAGTGTCATTAATACTATATTAATGACACACGATCGGACGACCTTAATTACCAGTAACGGTGATGTCAAAGCCCATAACTTGGTCATTAAGGGCAACTAAACGTGTTGAATGTGTATCAATATCAGTAACCGCTAGGGCCACATGTCGGGCCAGGCTAACTTGTAACGGCATGCCCTTGTACTATAAAAGGACAGGCCGACGATACATAGGGGGGACTCTCTACACACACACTCGAACACATACGAGACATACGCTCTAGACATACATCCAATACAACATCAACACACCACGTGGAGTAGGGTATTACGCTCAGGCGGCCCGAACCACATAAATCTTGGTGTCTCTTGTGTCACTCGACATCTCACCTTCTTGAATCTCCGCGCGCCCATACCGAACCTCAAACTCCTCTAACACATTAGTAGTGTCGGGAGATCTGCCGGATCAAAACCACCGACAATTGGCGCGCCAGGAAGGGGCGCCTGAGATTTCAAGAATGGTGAACTCAGCCGCTGGATCATCCAATGGTCATCCCGCTGTTCAAGCTGTTGGGGGTAACCCCTCCAATATGCAGCCACCAGCAGGAACCACGGTTCCAACAGGAGTCACACTTCCACCACCGCCGCCTCCACCAGCAAATCAAGATGGACAATGCAATGGTGCACCGGCATCAATCACTGCGTCGGTGAATCTTAACAACCCAGAACACGCGCTTCATGCAGCACGTGCTCTTCTTCAGTGCCCACCACCTCCGGACGCATTCCGGGATGCAATGGAGCAGTGGAGGGCCGATGTGGAACACTTGGTTGCAGCAGCAGCCGACCACATCAGCAACCAGGGTCCTCCCCCTTCAGGACGGGCCCCATCGCAGCGACGGACCTTGTCTGCCAGACTTGGTCCGCACGTTTCCAACAACAGGAGATGTGCTGCATCACAGCAGGTGACGTCGTTGCCCTCCGGGGCACGACGCACTCACACGGTATCAAGGCTTTCAACTCATGACCTCCGGGCGGAGCTTGATCGCCGATATCGCCAACAAGACGGCCGAGTCCATATTGAGCGTGCTCGTGAAAGACGAGAAGCTCAAGACATTCCTGCTCCTGAAGGAGTAGGAGGAGGCTATTCAGCCCTGGCCATGCATCTGCGTATGGTCAGGTGGCCACAGAAGTTCTGGCCTCACCTGCCGGAGAAGTTCGATGGGACTGTTAATCCTGTCCAATTTCTTCAGATTTACTCCACTGCTATCTTGGCAGCTGGAGGAAATGAGGTTGTAATGGCCAATTATTTCCCCGTGGCTTTAACTGGGACCGCTAGGTCCTGGTTTATGAGCCTTCCACCCAACTCCATCAGCAGTTGGGAGGAGTTGTGCCGGCAGTTCACCGCCAACTTCGGGAGTTCTTACACCCGACCAGGCACTGAACTGGACCTTTTTGCAGTTGTGCAAAAAGGAGGAGAATCCCTGTGATCATTCATCCAGAGATTCTCTCAGGTACGAAACACTATCCCTTCTATCTCTAGCGCCTCTGTCATCGTGGCATTTAGATAGGGAGTGCGGGATAAGAAGATGCTGGAGAAACTGGCGATCAAGGAGATTACCAGTGTCACGGAACTCTTTAGCATGGCTGACAAATGTGTCAGAGCTGCGGAGGGCTGTGAAATGCACTCCAAACAAACTTCTGAGGATCACAAGAAATCCTCCAAAGAATAAGCCGCTACCTCCGGGAGTGGTAAGAAGAAGAAAAAGACCAACGGCAAGAAGAAGCCGTCGGCCGGTGCATCCAATGCTGCAGCTGCTGCAGCTCCGGGTGGCCGGGGGCCACGCCCGGAGAAGCGATCTCGAACGTCTTCTGAAGACGGTGGCAAACCCAAGGTGTGGTGTCCAATTCACAAAACGGACAGCCACAGTTTGGAAGACTGCCGGGAGGTCCAAAACCTTGTCGAACGCTACAACAAGCACCGAGAAGAAGCTCCTTTCCGACAGAGGGAAGGAAAACAAAAAGTTGACGAAGCTCCGGCTGAAGAGGAGTTAGGTTTTCAGGATCCCAAAAAGGTCCTGAAGGCCGTCTACACCTCCGTCGACGACGATTCCACGTCTCTGACAACTAGCGTCGGAAGACCATGAACACCATTTTTGGTGGATCATGGGACATCACCTCCCGCCGCGTCATCAAGACTATGCGTCGGGACATGGCTGTTGTAGCTCCTACAGCCAGGGCGGAGCCTCATCTGAAGTGGATGGACACAGCCATCACTTTTGATTCTTCGGACTGCCCTCGAAGCATGGTTGGAGCAGGTCAGCTACCTTTGATGGTATCTCCTACCATCAATAACATCTAGCTCCACCATGTTATGATAGACGGAGGTTCGGGGCTCAATCTCATAAGCTTCGAAGATTTTACCGAGCTTCAGCTCCGACCTTCGGATCTCCACTCCTCCCGACCTTTCTCCGGAGTAGGTCCGGGGGCCATTACCCCACTCGGAGCTATTACCCTCCCCGTTACCTTCGGGACCCGGGAGAAGTATCGCACCGATAATTTGGTCTTTGACGTTGCTCAGATCAACTTACCCTTCAATGCCATCTTGGATAGGCCTGCTTTGTACAAATTCATGGCAGCTGCTCATTATGGTTACCTGGTGTTAAAGATGCCAACACCAGTAGGCGTTCTCCGGATCCGCGGAGATCGTACTGCCGGAGTAACTGCTCTGGAAGAACTCCATGCACTTACCACGGCGCAAGAGGAGGACTCCAGGCAAGAGCAAGCTCCAAAACCCCCGAGCATTCGTCAGCGAGGCTAGACTTCTGCACCTCGTGTGCAGCCAAGCGGCAACACCGACATTCCCGTCAAAGTCGTCCAAATCGGTTCCGATGCCGCTCAGACCACCCGTATATCGGGGGGATTGAACGAACATTAGGAACTCGCGCTCATCGCTTTCCTCTGGGCTAATGTTGACGTGTTTGCCTGGCAACTGTCACAAATGCCTGGGATCCCCAGGGAAGTGATTGAGCACAATCTGAAGATCTACCCCGACGCCCGGCCTGTGCATCAGAAGCCTCGGAAGCAATCCGTAGAGCGACAGAACTTCATCCGACAAGAAGTGAAGAAGTTGCTCGAAGCTGGATTCATCCGAAAAGTTTTCCATCCCAAATGGCTGGCAAACCCAGTCATTGTTCCCAAGGCCGATGGGAAGCTTCGGATGTGTATCAACTACACAACACTAAATAAGGCATGTCCAAAAGATCCATTTCCATTACCTAGAATAGATCAGATAGTGGATTCCACCTCCGGGTGTGAATTAGTGTGTTTCCTAGACGCATATTCTGGGTATCATCAAATCAGAATGTCTAGGGAAGATGAAGAGCATACCTCTTTCATCACAGTAGATGGATTGTACTGTTATACAGCCATGTCATTTGGTCTCAAGAATGCAGCTTCAACCTTTGTACGAGCTATGTACAAAACGTTTGAAGAACTCATTAGAGACATAGTGGAAGTGTATGTCGACGACATCGTGGTCAAGGTCAAGAACAAGGATTCACTCCTTGACACCTTTTAGGTTGTCTTCGATAAGCTGCGGGTCACCCGCACAAAGCTAAACCCAGACAAGTGTGTCTTCGGGGTTAGCTCCGGAAAACTTCTTGGTTTCCTGGTAAGTCACCAGGGCATAGAAGCTAATCCGGCGAAAATCAAAGCCATTGAAGACATGCGGCCACCAACCCGCATCAAAGATGTCCAAAACCTAACTGGATGTCTAGCAGCCCTCAGCAGGTTCATTTCAAGACTGGCAGAATGGGCACTCCCCTTCTTCAAGTTATTGAGGATGTCCGGACCATTCCAATGGTCTGAAGAAGCAGAAAAGGCATTCCAGGAGCTAAAACAGTTCCTCACCACCCTACCAATTCTGGTAGCTCCGAACCCTGGTGAGCCTTTGCTGCTTTACATTTCAGCCAGTGACGAAGTCGTCAGTATGGTCCTGGTCACGGAGAGACCAGAACTACCCCATACTCAGGAATCCAGACCCCTTCGGGTGGGTCCGGAGGATCCTGAAAGTGAGTCTGGGTCCCAGCTCTCAGACTTGAATCCACAAGAAGTCACTTCGGAAGACCCAGACCCCTCCGGGAGGGTCCAGGTTGCTTCTGAAGAAGCTCCGGGTTCCTCCAGCCAGGACCCGGAGGTCCCCGAAGAAAATCCGGATCCCTCCGGGAGGATCCGGGTCAGTGAAGAGGAAGCTTCGGGCCCCTCCGAGAGGGTCCGGACCATTCAGCGCCCAGTGTACTTCATCAGCGAAGTACTACATGATACCAAGACTCGATACCTAGAGGTGCATAAGCTGCTCTATGCAGTTCTTATTGCCTCCAGGAAGCTTCACCATTACTTCCAAGCTCACAAAATCTCAGTGGTGACCTCTTATCCACTTCGAGCAATCTTGCATAATCCCAACTCAACTGGGAATATTGCAAAGTGGGTAGCGGAATTGGCTGAATTCGATCTCGAATTCATTTCAAGGCAAGCAATCAAGAGTCAAGCATTGGCGGATTTTGTGGCGGAATGGTCTCCCTCTCCATCAAACCCTGGGGGCCCCAGCGAGCAGAAGCCGGAACACAAGGCTCTGGTCTTCACGAAGACTCACTGGACCCTCTACTTCGACGACTCCATGCAAAAGCAGGGGCCGGAGCTGGAATCCTTCTCCTCGCACCAACCGAAGAGAAGGTAAAATACATGGTACACCTTGACTTCAAGGCGACCAACAACATGGCGGAATATGAAGCACTCATTTACAGACTAAGGGTGGCACTGTCATACGGTGTCAAGCAACTGCTGGTCAAGGGAGATTCACAGCTCATCATTAAGCAAGTGAAGGGTGAATGCTCCTGCAACAATCTCCAGCTAGTTGCTTACCTCCTTGAAGTCCAGAGGCTTCAGAAGGACTTCGAAGTCCTAGATCTCCACCATGTCCAGCGTGCCCACAACGCTGAAGCCGACGAACTCTCGACGAAAGCGTCAACCGGAGCTCCAGCTCCTGACGGAACTTTTGTTCGGAGGTTGTCAAAACCCACAGCTCAGCCTGCCGAACTGAGCGAAGGGGGCGAGATCAGCATCCCGAAGCTGACGGTCCCGATGGCCCTGTTACCATGGCAACCATCAAGGGTCGTAGGTGCTGCCGGAAGCTCCGAACAACCCAACACGCAAGACTCAAATGCTCAAGTTAGTTCCGATGCATGGATCTCGGAGATCCGGAGCTACTTGAAAGACAACATCCTTCCTGACGATGATGTATCCGCTGACCGGGTAGTCAAATTGGCTAAAAGATACACGTTGGTAGAAGGGGATCTCTACCAGCGCGGTGCCAATGGCATCCTAATGCAGTGCATTACAAGGGAAGAAGGCTGCGTGCTCCTCGCAGAAATCCATGGAGGCGAGTGTGGGAACAACGCGTCTTCCCGCACGCTGGTTGGTAAAGCCTTTCGGCATGGCTTCTACTGGCCTACAGCACTCCAGGATGCAATTGAGCTGGTGAAGAAATGCGAAGCATGTCAATTTCATGCAAAGCAAATTCACACACCGGCTCAGCCCCTACAAATGATACCTCCTACATGGCCCTTCGCTGTGTGGGGGATGGACATCTTGGGCCCTTTCCCAAGAGTCGTCGGAGGTTACAAGTTCCTGTACGTTGCCATTGACCAGTTCACCAAGTGGCCAGAAGCAACTCCAGTTGTGACAATCAACAAGCAATCTGCTATCAACTTTTTGCAGTCCATTGTATGCAGATTTGGAGTCCCAAACAAAATCATCACTGATAATGGGACCCAATTCACAAGCTCTGCATTTCAAGGATATTGTGAAGACCTCGGCATTCAAATTTGCTACGCCTCCGTAGCTCACCCAGCAAGCAATAGCCAAGCCGAGAGAGCAAATGCTGAAATCCTTAAAGGACTCAAAATGCGCACCTATGAGCGTTTGAAAAAACATGGAGCCAACTGGATTGAAGAGCTTCCGCCCACTTTATGGGCCAACAGGACATCTCCAAACCGGTCAACTGGAGAGACACCCTTCTTCCTGGTGTATGGAGCTGAAGCAATCCTTCCTCCAGAAATCACCTTGGGGTCACTCCGGGTCCGGACCTTCGATGAAGCTACGCAGGACCAGTTTCGGCGTGAAGACCTAGACCTCCTTGAGGAGGGAAGGTGCCAAGCAGCTGTTCGGAATGCTCGATACCGCCAAGCCCTTCGGCGCTATCATCAGCGGCATGTACACAACCGACAGCTTGAGGAAGGCGATCTGGTGCTATGGAGAATACAATCTAGAGAAGGGTTAAACAAACTCTCCCCCAGCTGGGAGGGACCCTTCCGAGTGATTAAAGTATCCCGTCCCGGAAGCGTTCGCTTGGCTACTGAGGATGGGACACCTCTCCCAAATCCTTGGAACATCGAGCACCTCCGTAAGTTCTACACTTAATATCATGGAGGTGAGTCTGAAGTAACTTCAGGTGTATGTTATAGAGTCATTGTACAGAGTCAGGTAGTTCCTCCAGGAGAACAGCCGGACCTTCCCCGGAAAGTCCGCAAAGTTCATGCAACACTTGCCACAGTCTCAGAACTAAAAGTGTGGCTAGCTACCCTGGGTCAAATGAGAAATTAAACACGCTTAGCCTGGTTCCGTACCCTAAGAGTGTACTTGTTTCCCCTGTACCCCGGACCTATAATGAAAGACATCTTCAGGTGAAACAGACTCCACGTGCATTTATTTTGTACAGGCTCAACATTTTCTGTTTTTCTCTTTCTTGTCTATAACAAAGTTGCGCAATTCTTAAGAAATTTTAGTTCGACCAGTTCATGTACAATTCGAGCTGTATTGTCAATTCTTTTGGATCCCAATATTGTTCATGGCCCACTCGCCTGAATGCCGCCAAGCAAATCTAGAGCTGGAGTGTGCTATCGACTTAGCCTGGTCAAGCACCCTAAGTACGCCACTCTACCTACACCCCGGCAGGCCGAAGTAAGGCGGGTCCAAGTACAATTGGATCTGGAAGAAAGAAGGCAACGCATTCGGTTGTATTCAGAATTGTGTTTGACCTAAAACTTTCTTGGGAATCGTAAGCCGCGACGAAGTTATAGGCAAGGAGCAAATTTTACTGTTTTTCTTGGCTTCAGTGTGCAGGAAAAATAAAGAATTCACGTTGATGGAGAAAAGTTGGAGCTAACAAAGCTCCGACTCCCCCTAAGTGGCTTGTAATCAATGTTAAACATTGAAAACGAGCATCACCGGAGCAACCAAGCTCCCGCAAAGCTAGGGGGCCAGCCGTCGACTCAAAATAAAAGATGGTGAGAAGACCCCACAAGTGGAGTCTGCTGCCGACAAGCTACGCGTTGGCAAAGGTCACTGCCAGAGCTACTAAGCTCCGACACCCCGGAGGTCTAACTATTGATGCTCTACGCGTTGATTGGAACTATTGCCGGAGCTACTAAGCTCCGACAACCTCAGGGGGCCTTCACTATCGAAGACTTCGGACCTACACTCTACAAGTTCGAAGCAAATGAGTCTTCAACAAAACACAATATCCTCTTGGTACATGTTCACAATCAAATTGTGTACATCTACCAGGGGGCCAAGTGAAGACAAACGTGTTGAAGACAAAAAGTGAAATTCACAAAAATTCGGGGATTTCATTCATCTGGAGACAAGGGATTACAAAATTGAGGAAGAAAAAGAGAGAATACAAGTGGGAGCTACAGAGATGGTCCTAGACCCTATGGAAGAACTGGGCGACCTTCTGGGCAACCTCCGACACGTTGGCTCGGGCAGCTTCACCTTCTCCTTCGACGGGACCTTCAAGCACCGGGTCCAGAGGGAATTGGGGATTCCGGCTGGTGTAGCACGTCAGCACATACTCTGCGACGTTCTTCACCAGGGATTGCCCCTCAACCTCCAATTGGTCTGCGATGATGTCGCCCACCTTGGAGAGTTTGCTACCTGCCGAGCTCAACGCCTGCAACGCCAGGTCCGGCTCCGGCTCCGGATCATCCGGACGCACGAGGCTGAAGCTAATTGGTGTCAGCGCGTCGTTGGCCTTGCCCAGGAACTCCCAAATATGTAGGGAGTCCGCAGTCCTCAAGCCCTTCAATTCTTCCAAGGATCTTCTGGCCGCCACCAGTTCAAAATTCTCGCGAGCGAGGCACTCAACTTCTTTGGCGTTTTGCTGAATCTTTTCAGCAACTCGCTTCTCGAGTTTTCCGAGCTCCTCCTCCCGGAGGTGGATTTTGTTCCGGTGGTCAACCAGGTCCTTCTCCCTGCCTCTCACTTTCTTCTCCCTAGCAGCAAGGGCACACTCTTGACTGTAGAGTTCCTGCCCTCACACCTAGGCCTTCTCCTCCTCCTCAGTGCATCGCTCTTCCAATTTCTTGGCGCGCTCTTTGAGGCCCTTGTTGGCCAGAGCCACCTTCTCAGTGATCTCCTCCTCCCTCCTCAGGACGTCATCCCGCAGCTCTAGGAGTTTCTGTTCTTCATCTTCGAGTCGTTTCTTCCTCTCCCCAAGTGCCTCACGGCGCTTGATGAGAGTAGTGTTAATGGCCTCAAGCCTTTCTTGGCGTTCATCGGCCGCACTGTTAGCTGCTTTGGTCTACTCATAAATCTCCCGGGATTGAGCGTCGAGGGCGCGATTCATACTCTCCCTTTCATCCAATAATTTGCCCCAGTATTCTAGGCGGACTTTCTCCCGCTTGATCCACTCATTGTCATCTGCTAGCCTCGACTGCGCCACCTTGGTCTCGAAGTAGAGCCGGTTACACCACCGCCTAAGGGTTTGGCGCTCCTCTTCAAGAGCCTTGCTGTCGTGGAAGAAGGCCAGTTGAACTTGACGCAGACTGGAACAGGCGTTGTCAATAGACAATGACAACGGCATAGGTTCCGGACCTATTGGGGTCTCCTCCGCTGGTTCCAGTGGGTTTTCAGATACAAAAATTGGGTCCCACTCCACAAGAGTGGTCCCCTGGGTCTCCATGGCACTAGGGCCGTCCTCCGGGATGGCCTCAGTCGCCATCGAGGAGGGTCCAGCTGATGAAGTTCCAACCTCCGGAAGTGGTTCCGAAGGCCCCGCCGCCAGGTCTTCATCTGCCCCCTCAGGCAGGGGGCCAGCAACCTCTTCTGGGCACTCCAGCTCAGCCGCGGGAACCTCCAGCGTCATCATTCCCGGAGCAAGGGTTGCTTCTGGCTCCAGCCTGGGCACGTCCTCTACTTGGGGCTCAAGCGCCGACGCCTCTCCAACAACTGGCTCGGGAGCCGGAAGGTCTTCAACATCAACAGGCCCTGCGGCCGGAGATCCAACAACGACCGGCTCTGCGGTCGACGCTTCAGAAGTAGCCGGCCCAACCGCCGGGACTTCCTCAACATCCGGCGCGCACGCCGAGACTTCAACTACCTCCGGCTCAACCGCCGGGGCTTCGACAATTTCCGGCTCTGGGGCCGGAATTACTACTTCCTCCGGCTCAACGGCCGGAGCTTCCATCATCTCTGCACCAGGACCCGGAGCTTCAACCTCCGGAGCAGGTGCCGCTGGCGCATCTTCTCTCCCGCGGTCCGGCGCTACCACGGGAGTCTCTGGGGATGAGTCGAGGTCCATGACCACGATAGATGGCGCCGGAGCTGTCGCAGCTTCAGCCACCACTTGGGGCGGCACCGGGACAGGAGCAGAAGCTTCCGCCCTCACAGCTTCAGCTGCTGTGGCTGAGGGTGGAGCCTCACTCCTCTTCTTGGGAACGCTGCAGATGATGGATGAAGAAACTTAAAAAAAATTACTACAACAAAACAACTATCTGAGGTAAAGATTAAAAATTACCTCGGGAGGCTTCCGCACCAGCTTATGCGGAACCTCTTTCCCGGGCGTTCTGGGCTGACCATAGCCGCCGCCAGCGTGAAAGCTCCGGAAGGCCCCTCGGAACTCGTTGCAGCCACGGGCATTTCCCTAGTCGAGGCCCCCCTCGATCGGGAAGAACCTCCGGACCTAGAGGCCTCAACCGGCCCTGGTGCAGGAGTCACATGCCCGGAGCTAGCACCCCGGGAGAACGCCGCTGCAGGTCCTGTCGCCGCGGTTGTAGAAGACCTCCCCCTCCGGGGAGAAGGAGCTGATGCAGAGGTGGCAGGCCTGACGGACCTTCCGTCGGCATGCTGCATCTTCCTCTTCCGACTCAAGGGTTCGTCCGCCGGCTCCTTGCCCTTGCCGACGACCTCGACCCTTGGCTTCGGGGCAGGGTCGGAGCCACCTTCGGAAGCTCCAGGGATCACCACCCTGGAGGTCGATCTTCTCTCGACGACACCAAGGTCGTCAAGCACGGGCATCTTCCGCCGGAGCTCCCTACTGAACTCTACTTCCACGTTCAGAGGGAGAAAAGCTGATGGCGGAGTTAAGTCGTCACCCGCGACGTCAATGCCGTGCTGGAACTTCTTGAGATGAAACTCCAAGGTTGTCCCCACCATGTTGGACTTCAGCCCGGTCTCGACCCGGTCGTCGTCCATCACACTATTGAGGGCCCAAGCGAGTTTTTCTCTCCTCTTCAGCGGTGCCCACCTATTGACCAAGAAGTTGCAAAACACCGCCTGATGAGTTAATCCTCCTTCCACGCACTAGCGTATCCTAGTCAGAGCAGGGTTGAAGGCTTCCGCCAGCACCGGAGCTTCACTCCAGACTGTCGTGTCGATGTTGGGGAGGCCTTCGGGCAGCTCCAACCTCTCGTGCTCCTCCACCCGGATGACTATCCAGTCCTTTTTCCAATCATCCCATTTCCTAGAGGGAAACGACCGGAGGTACTTGAATGGGCACTTCTTGCGCTTCACGAAGTAGTAGAAGCCAAGGTACTCATTGCTCCTACCGGTGGTATGGACGGTGAAGAAGGTCCGGAAGAGTTTAATGCAGGGGGGCTGCCCACCCACATTTCACAGAAGTGGACGAAGACGGACACAAGAAGAATGGAGTGAGGGCCAAGGTGGTACAGCTGCAGACCAAATAAGTCTAGCAGCATCAAGAAAAAGGAGGAAAAAGGTGGGATCAACCCCACCATGGCGTACGAGGAGAAGTACACTATTTCGCCGGCGTGCTCCTTCTCAAACGGGAGCTCTCCCACGGCGCGGACCATGTGGTTGAAGAAGTCCGAGGACCATCCCATGAGGGCCCGGACCTTCTTCAGGTCACCGTTGGTCTTCAAACGGCTCTCGCGGAGACCCAACTCCATCGCAGCACAGCAAGGTAGGAGAGGAAGAGCAAGCACAAGTTGGGAGTTTGAGCACAAGATCAGATGAGAGGCGTAAAGAACCCCAAACGGTGTGTGATTTCCTTCTTAAGTAAGCCCTTGCGACGCTTGGATGGAAACCGCAAGGAAGTCGAAGATACTACTCAAAAATTCCACCCAGCCGATGACAAGAGGGTCCAGGACCACCCCGACGATCAAGTCGAGGTTCTTACCCAGGCGAACTATTGTCATCATGAGGCGGGAAGCCCAAAGGCGGCGGCGTGACAAGGCACGCTGAAAGTTGCCTAGAGGGGGGGGGGGGGTGAATAGGCTAATCGACCTGCAAATGACTTAATAAAACGAGGTTAAATCACAGAGGACGGACTAGTCCGGTCTAGGGGCGGACTAGTCCGGTCAGCCTACGTGAAGAACCCTAAAAAGTGTTTCTAGCAAGTTTTAAGGGGATTTTCTCGAGGCTACAAGTGAGGATATGTTTATGACAAGTTTAGAAACTACCAACACAAGAGTAAGTCAAGTTTCAACTAGGTTATAGCAAAGTGAAGCACACGACAAGACTAGCAACCCTAGAACGAAGTATGCGATAAACAAAATGCGAAGAACACGGAGACACAAGGATTTTATCCCGAGGTTCGATTCTACACAAGAAGATACGTCCCCGTTGAGGAGTCCACAAAGGACCGGGTTCAACAACCCTTCCCTCACCAAGTTTACCGCACGGGCCTAACTTGGTTCTCCACTATCTCAAAGTGTGAATACAAGATTCGTTGGGGCTTCTCACAATCTGAGGCTCCCACACCACAAAGATGATCAACAACACGAAACACACTCAACACACAGCTCACAAAGACTCAATGAGTGCAAGAGATCAAACCGGGAGCACAAGCGCGATGTTCTTCCTCTTCTCCACCTCACTAAACCCTAATCCACTCAAGAATTAGTTTTAGAGGGAAAGTTGGCAAGAAAGAGGCTTAAGAGTGCTCCAAGTTTGCTGTGGCGGCGCTAGGGTTCAAGTCACTTTGAAATGAGGCTGGGGGTCCCCTTTTTATAGGGGTTTTGAGCCCAAACTGCTGACCTCAGCAAAAGGGCGGACTAGTCCGGCCTCAGGCCCGGACTAGTCCGGCCTAGGGGACCACTGACCCCTCTGACAACTGTCGCACTGCACGGCAATCGTCACGCTACCCGCCAAACTTCAAATTCAAACGGTAACTTCGACAACGGACTAGTCCGGCCCTCACCGGACTAGTCCGATCCCACACAGAACCTTTTGTTCCGTGTGAAAACGGACTAGTCTGGAGACCACGGACTAGTCCGGCCCCAAGGGCGGACTAGTCCGGCCTTCTCAGACTTAGTCGCAAAACCTCTCTGCACTCGGCAACACGGACTAGTCCGGCCCATGGACGGACTAGTCCGATCTCACACAGGACCTTTTGGTCCGCCCCAAAACGGACAAGTCCACTCTCTAGGACTTAGTCCCAAAACTCCACTCCAAGGGGTACCACGGACTAGTCCGTCCCACTACGGATTAGTCCGAAGTCACACAGGACCTTCTGGTCCGTGTGAAAACGGACTAGTCTGGCCAGGAGCGGACTAGTCCGGCCCTAAGGCGGACTAGTCCGGCCACTCCTGCCAGACTACTCTAACTTCAACTTTAAATAGGGTTTCTACCTCAACCACCACTCTTGAGCTCCTACTTTGATCTCTTTGCACTTCACGCACACACCCTTCTATTTCTACGGCTAGTCTAACTCAACACGCTAGAAACCCTAGTTTCTACGCTTCGAGTTGACTCTGTTTCCTTCCTTTTCCTTTTTGAGGGTTTGCGTCTCCGATCGAGTCCACACCTGTGCTAAGATCACATGAGCTCATTAGCGACTTAATTGTCGTCATCAATCATCCAAAACCCACAGGGAACCTAGATGCACTTTCAATCTCCCCCTTTTTGGTGATTGATGACAACACATCAAATCCTTCACAATTAAGAGTATAATATTTGGTTTTCATAACTTGTGTGCGTATGAATGACCCCCCCTCAATGAATGTAGCATGTAAAAGAGGTGGAGGAGATCTTTCATACCCACACACGTTATGGTGGGGTGCCTACGTGATGTTCTCAACAATTGTGACAAGACATAAAGAACATCAATATAATCATAAGATTGACAATAAGAACATTATATTGATATTAAACAACACTAACAGGTCTTGCACAATTGTAAACATCCAAGTAGCATGAATAAGTTACAAAACAAGTCCAAATGCCAAAAGCACACCACACAACACAAAAGAATACTACCTCCCCCAACTCCACACAAAGGACTAACTCCCCCTAACTCTCCCCCTTTGGCATCAAGGCACCAAAAAGGAAAAGAAGGGGGACTAGGACCCAAAAGCTACTCCTCGTCCTCATCACTATCGCCATCGCGGGAGTCGCTCTCCGTGGCCTCCGGGTCCTCGACGTCTTCCTCATGATCGTCGTCGTCATCGTCGTCGGAGCCCGGTGCGGAGGTACCCTCCGTCTCACCCAAGAGTGCCAACTCATCGGGGGTGAGAAGGGGGTATGGAGTAAGCTCGTCATTGGAGGCCTCAGGACTCATCGGGATCTCCATCTTGTCGCAGAGCTTCCTCACGTATCGCTCAGTCCGCTGAGCTCGCACCTCGGCTTTGCGGCACGAGGTGAAGATGGACCGAAGGAACTTAAGGACTCCGCTGCTAGAGGAGCCACCGGGTGAGTGAGAGGCACGGCGAGAGGATCCACCACGAGGTTCCTCCGGCTGAGATGGAGGATCCGCATTCTTCCGGCGCAGAGGGATCGGGACAGCAGGTGGCATCTGGGGTCGGAGAGGCTGGTGAGTGGTGTCCTTCACAAACACGAGCTCGGACACCTTCTCGATCAGACACATTATGTAAGGGGCATAGCCACAGGCACGGTTGGGTGTGTGTGAGATGTTGTAGATATCATCGAAGATGTAATCCACAAGGTTGAACATCTCATGTCCATCAATGAGTGCCAACAGGTGCCTGAGGTGACCCTGGATGATCCCTGCATCCCCTTCTTTAGGAGCCACTGTCCTCCTGAGAATCCTGTTAAGGATGTTGTAGAATGGGAGGATGTTCCTGGCCAATCCAGCTTCACAGCGGACGTGAGGAGGGTACATATAGCTCATGTCATCCCTATCCATGGCCTTGAGATTGGAGATAATGATCTCATGGTCCAGGTGACTCTCCAGACCAAGAGCCTTAGCAAAGACCTCGAAGGTGGCATAGTACTGCTCACTGTTGGTCATCCAAGTGATGGCTCGGTCGCCACGAGAGTGGAAGTGAACTGTGGTATAAAACTGTACTATGACCTCCTCATTCCAGTCATACTTGAACCCAAGAATGTCCTTGATCCCGTGGCGCTCAGCTGCCTCGATCACTGCGTCAAACGCCTCGTGTTTCTTCTTAGCCATATAGGTCCAGTCCACCCATTGAGCCTGGATCACTGGCTTCTTCATGGCCTGGTAGAGTGTGCGATAGTAATCGCAATGGAAGTCACACCAGAACCGAGGGTCGGCGGTGGACCTCTCATACCTATAGACATTCTCGTCTCTGAGCCTCCTGGCCTTCTCAGCTCCTTTTCCTTTGAATGTGTTGGCTGAGAGGTTGGGCTGACGGTTTGGGTTGTGTGCTGGACTGTGCATCACGAGAGGGCCAATGGCCTGGGCCTTCCCTTTTTCACGGATCATTACTCCTCCGGGTGACTTCTTGTCTGGCACCTTGACAGAGGGCTTTTTATTCTTCGGCTCGACTGGAGCCGGAGCCTTTCCTTTCTTAGGGTCACGCTCGACCCTAGGTTCATCTTCCCTCTGGGCTTGCTCCTTGCCCTTTGCCTTCTCGCCAACAGTGACGAGTTTCTTCTTTTTGGGGGCATTGGCCTCAGCGGCCCTGGAGTTGTGAGCGTCCCTATCTTGCCTCTTCTTCCTCCTTAGCTCATTAAGAGATTCGGCAGTTGCTCGTGCCAAGGCTTCTTCTTCATTGTAGATGGTTGCGGCTACTTTGGAGGCTTCAAGGGACTTCAGCCGCCTTTCTTCCTTTTCTTTCTGCACCTTAATGAGGGCAGCCTTCGTCCGTGCCTCGACGATCTGAGCTTTGGTGCGGCCCTCTCGGGGCACTTCAGCACCTTTCTCCTCGGTGCGGCCCCGATAGGTCTCAGGGCGTTCTTCCTCGCTCGCGGGGTTGAGACGAGAAGGAGAACGCTCCGAGTTCGACATGCTGCGGAAAATACATAAAAGAAGGTATGAGTTCAAGGAGAGGGAGCTTTGCGGAAGAAGTCTCGAGAGAAGACTAGGACTAGGGTTTGCTCTGTGCAAACCGGACTTGTCCGCCCCAGGGGCGGACTAGTCCGCCAGGCGGACTTGTCCGCCAGGGGCTGGACTAGTCCGGGTTGCACAAGATAAACCCTAACCCTAATCGATTCATCGAAAAATCTTCAAATCAGCGCGCAATACTCCTAGGCTATGATCACAAGGGTATATGGAGCAACATCAATGAAGGTGTTCCTATCAAAAACCTCAAGAATCAAGAATGGGGAAAGTTTTTGAAAAAGAGGAAATACCTTCTCAAATCCGCGAGAATCGACGAAATCGACGATGGATTGCGAAGGTGAAGCGCGGGGAAACGATCCCTCACTTCAAAAGACTGCAATGTACGGATTGGAATCGAGATTTGGTGGTTGGAGCGAAAAATCGCCGAAGAAGGCGGTTTCTAGCGCGCGTGAGGGAGAGAAGCGGGAGTGAGAGGGGAGAGGAAGGGTCTGGGCCGCCCCTGTGGTTTAAGTCCCAAGGGCCGGACTAGTCTGGTGTCGGTGCAGACTAGTCTGGTGTCGGACCAGCCGCAGATTAGTCTGGACCCGGACTTGTCCGTCCACAGGGGCGGACTAGTCCGGTCCGACTGGGCTGAAAAACAATGTTTTGAGCTTTGCCCACAAACTATTGGTCCTTTTGGACAAGCAATACAAACATGATTAATGAGGAAAAGTATGATAAATGCATGATCAATTTCTAAGAAAAAATTTTCTTAAGGAGTTTTTGAAGTGAAATCAAGATAGAGAAGAGTTTTGCGAAATATAGCTCAAAATATATGAGGAATGTGGTTTAAGCCACATTCCTAGAATCCAAAATGTTGAGCTCACTTCTTAGCTCACAGAAACGCTTCTCATCAAGAGGCTTGGTGAAGATATCTGCAAGTTGATGTTCCGTCCTCACATGAGAAATCACAATATCTCCCTTCATTGAGTGGTCTCTCAAGAAGTGATGTCGTATGTCTATGTGCTTGGTCCTAGAGTGCTCCACCGGATTATGGGCTATCTTTATGGCACTCTCATTGTCACACAAGAGTGGAATGTTGCGCAAGTTAATCCCATAATCCCTAAGGGTTTGTCGCATCCAAAGAAGTTGTGCACAACAACTTCCAGCTACAACATATTCCGCTTCGGCGGTGGAGAGAGCAATAGAGTTTTTCTTCTTGGAGGACCAAGACACTAGAGATCGACCCAAGAATTGGCATGTACCCGATGTGCTCTTCCTATCAACTTTGCACCCCGCATAGTCCGCATCGGAATATCCGATGAGGTTAAACTTAGATCCTTTGGGGTACCAAAGTCCTAGGGAAGGTGTGTGTACTAGATATCTCAAGATCCTTTTAACGGCGGTTAAATGACAAGCTTTAGGTGCCGCTTGAAAGCGTGCACACATACACACACTTAGCATGATATCGGGCCTAGATGCACAAAGATAGAGAAGTGAACCAATCATAGACCTATATAACTTTTGATCCACACTTGGACCATCCTCATTTAGGTCTAGGTGTCCATTTGTCCCCATAGGGGTTTTGATGGGTTTTGCCTTATCCATGTCAAACTTCCTTAGAATATCTTGTGTATACTTAGTTTGACTTATGAGCGTCCCTTCTTTGAGTTGTTTTACTTGAAATCCTAGAAAGAACTTCAACTCACCCATCATGGACATTTCAAACCTCTCCGTCATTATCTTGGAGAACTCATCACAAAACACCTTATTTGTGGAACCAAATATGATGTCATCCACATATATTTGGCACACAAAAAGATCCTCGTTGAAGTGCTTTGTGAAAAGGGTATAGTCCGCTTTGCCTATCCTAAAACCATTTTCAACTAGAAAGTCTCTTAGGCACTCATACCAAGCTCTAGGAGCTTGCTTGAGGCCATAAAGGGCCTTTCGCAATTTGTAAACATGGTTAGGATAGTCTTGGTCTTCAAACCCCGGAGGTTGCTCTACATAAACTTCTTCCTTAATTGGGCCATTAAGGAATGCACTCTTAACATCCATTTGGTAGAGCTTGAAGTCATGATGAGTAGCAAAGGCTAGTAATATCCGAATTGACTCAAGCCTAGCTACGGGGGCAAATGTCTCATCAAAATCCAATCCTTCAACTTGTGAGTACCCTTTTGCCACAAGTCGTGCCTTGTTCCTAGTTACCACGCCATGTTCATCTTGTTTGTTGCGGAACACCCACTTGGTTCCAACAACATTAGCTTGTGGGCGCTTGACAAGCTCCCAAACCTTGTTCCTTTCAAAGTTATTGAGCTCCTCTTGCATGGCAACTATCCAATCCGGATCTCTTAAGGCATCTTCAACCTTATGAGGTTCCAAGGATGAGACAAAGGAGAAATGCTCACAAAAGTTTGCAACACGTGAACGTGTTGTTACTCCTTTTGTGATATCTCCTAGAATGTTGTCAACAGGATGATCCCGTTGAACACTTTGATGAACACAAGGATGCGGAGGTTGAGCTTTTGAACCACTTGTTTCATCTTCTTCACTTTGGTTTCCCCCTTGATCCATGCCTCCCCCTTGATCTTCATTCCCATTATCACTTTGGGGAGCATCTAGTGGATCTCCAACTTGTCCAATGGGGGTTTGACCTACTTCATAGTGATGATGGTCACTTGGGCTTTGAGATGGTTCTTTTGGGCGAACATCTACAAGTGCCATTTTCCTTAGAGCTTCTAGTGGAGGTTCCTCTTTATCAATGGCATGTTGATCAACTTGCTCCACTTGAGAGCCATTGGTTTCATCAAACACCACGTCACGTGCTATTTCAACAATTCTGGAGGATTTGTTGAACACACGGTACGCTTGAGTGTTTGAGTCATATCCAAGCAAGAAACCCTCATCGGACTTTGAAGCAAACTTTGAAGTCCTAGGCTTCTTGTTGAGGATATAACACTTGCTACCAAAGACACGAAAGTAAGAAACATTGGGCTTCTTACCAACGAGAAGCTCATAAGGAGTCTTCTTGAGGAGGCGATGAAGGTACAATCGATTTACGGCGTGGCAAGCAGTGTTAACCGCTTCCGCCCAAAACCGGTCCGATGTTTTGTACTCAACTAGCATCGTCCTTGACATCTCAATAAGCGTCCTATTCTTTCTTTCGGCAATACCATTTTGTTGAGGAGAATAGGGAGCGGAAAACTCATGCTTGATGCCCTCCTCATCTAGGAACTCTTCTACTTGCATGTTCTTGAATTCGGTGCCATTGTCACTCCTTATAGCCTTTATCCTTATGTTGAACTCATTTTGAGATCTCCTTAGGAATTTCTTGAGGACACCGGGGGTTTCACTCTTATCATGCAAGAAGAACACCCAAGTATATCTAGAGAAGTCATCAACAATGACTAGACCATACTTGTTACCACCGATGCTAATGTAAGCAATGGGGCCAAAAAGATCCATATGTAGTAACTCCAAAGGTCTAGTTGTCGTCATGACATTCTTAGAGGGGTGTTGAGCTCCTACTTGCTTTCCAGCTTGGCACGCACTACATGGCCTATCCTTTTCAAATACCACATCCTTTAGGCCACGAACGTGCTCTCCTTTAAGGAGCTTTTGAAGGTTCCTCATTCCAACATGGGCTAGCCTTCTATGCCAAAGCCATCCCATGTTGGCTTTCGCCATTAAGCATGTGTCAAGTTGAGCCTTATCCGTGGTAAAGTCCACGAGATAGAGCTTTCCCTTGAGCACTCCCTTAAAGGCTATCGAGTCATTACCCTCTCTAAGAACGTTCACACCCTCACTAGTAAAAACACACTTATATCCTTTATCACATAGCTGTGATATGGATAGGAGATTATAGTCTAGGGAATCAACATGCAAAACATTAGATAAAGTATGTGAAGAGGAGATAGCAATTTTACCGGAGCCAAGGATTTTCCCTTGGCTGTTATCCCCAAAGAAGATTCCTTCACTTGGGTCCTCGTTCTCTTCATACTCTATGAACATGCTCCTCTCTCCGGTCATGTGGTTTGTACATCCACTATCCAACACCCATTTCGATCCGCCGGAGGAGTAAGCCTACAAAACAAATTTATGCCTTCCTTTTAGGTACCCAAGCGGAGTTGGGTCCTTTCACGTTAGTGCTTAGGCATTTGGGCACCCACACGCAAGGCTTGGGGCTCTTGCGGAGTGGCCCAACATATCTAGCAAACACCTTGCCATATTTGTTCCTCATAAGCACATAAGATGCATCAAAATCATGGAATAGAGGATGCGGTTCAGATTTAGGCATTTTGTTGCTAGAGGGTGAGTTCTTTTCAATTTTAGTTGTGGATGAACTCCCCTTAACAAAGACAATCATGTATTTGCCATACTTGGAGGTTTTGGCGTTATGCCTTCCACCTCTAGTATAGCCAAGACCATCCTTGACATGGGGAGGTCTTGTGTTGGTGTATGCACTTCGTGCATAGGCCACCTTCTCCTTGTCAAAGATGACACCCTTAGGTGCTTGCTTGCCTTGCGCTAAGTTGAGTTCATCCTTAAGCTTAAGGATTAAGTTAGAGCACTTGCAAGGCGGTGTTGCATTGGATGAGGCCTTTGAGGAGGTTGAGCTCTTGGAGGAAGAGGCTACATTGTTCTTGAAAGACTCAACTTGAGTCTCAAGGATCTTGTTAACTTTGACAAGTTCCCAAGTTCATCCTTGAGCTCAATTGATTTCTTCTCAAGACTTGAACACGTTCTCTTACTTAGAGCAAGTTCGTGTTCCAATGCCTTGCTCTTCTCTCTTTCAAGCTCAAGGAGCTCATTAAGCTCTTCACATCTCTCCTATTCAAGGATGAGCATGTCCTCTTGTCTGTTGATGATATCCTCCTTCTCAAAGATCTCATCCATAAGCAACTTCATCCTACGCAGGGTGCTTTTGCTTATGTCCTTAAACATGTCCTCATTTTCACTAGCGCTATCAAATTCATCATGAGAGGAAATGGAGGAGGAGGAGTGAGATGTTACCTTTCTCCTTCCCTCCTTTGCCATAAGGCAAGTTGGTTTGTAGTCGTTGTTGAGGTTGGGGAAGAGCTTGCTTCCCATGGAGCTCCTCCCGATGGCTATGGTAGCCATCTTTTCCTCTTCTTCTTCGGAGGAGGACTCATCGTTAGAGTCCCACTCCTTGCCCAAGTGTGCTTGTCCGGAGGGCCTCTTCTTCCTGAAGAATTTCTTCTCTTGAGGCTTGCCCTCCTTCTTCTTCTTCACTTCTTCATGGGGGTAATCAGCGATGAAGTGACCGTACTCGCCACAATTGTAGCAAGCCCTTTTTGATTTGGGCCTTGCTCTTTCCTTCCCCTTGCCTTCATGGTTGTATTCGCCTTTCTTCCTCCTCATCATCTTCTTGAATTTGTTGATGAAGAAGGCCTCTTCCTCATCGGTGTCGAGGCTCTCCTCATCGCTTTCCTCTTGCTCCTTTGAAGAGGGTGTTGCCTTAAGTGCAACATTCTTCATCTTGGAGGCGGTGAACTTTTGAAGGTCGTTGTAGAAGAGCGCCTCCTTCTCCATGATCTCGTGGTTGATGATCCTACCAAGGACCTCCTCCGGGGTCATTTTAGTGAACCCCGGGCTTTCTCAAATCATGGAGCAAAGAGCGACGTTCCTAGGCATGAATGCCCGGATCATCCTCTTCACCACCTCGTGGTCGGTCCACTTAGTGCAGCCATATGATCGGCTCTTGTTGATGAGTATCTTCAATCGGTTGTACATGTCTTGGGGGGATTCACCATCCATGATGGCGAACCTCCCAAGCTCTCCTTCGATGAGCTCGATCTTGGCCTCCTTGACCACCCGATTTCCCTCATGCGCCGTCTTGAGGGTGTCCCATATATCTTTGGCCACCTCAAGACCATCGACACGGTTGAACTCATATCTTGAGAGGGATGAGATGATCACACCCGCAGCTTGAGCGTTGCGGTGGATGAGGATGGCTTGTTCTTGCGTGATGTTGTCCTCATCCTTCGGGATCTCCACCCCGGTCATGACAATTTGCCACAATGCCAGATTGAGTGACACGAGGTGGATTTTCATGTTGTGCTTCCACATCCCGTAGTCGGTTCCATCGAATTGAGGAGGTTTCCCCAATGGGATGGAGAGATAGTGGTTGTTGGCGGCAAGGCGTTCATAGTTGAACCCTTGTCGGTTGTAGTTGACCCCGCCGCCACCGCTTGATGAGCTTGACGGCTCAACCACAGCAATCTTCAGCTTCTCCTGGAGCTTCGCCTTGAGCTGGCGAGTCTCCTCATCATCCGTTGGCTTGTCTTGATAAGCCATTGTCTCCTCACGTGTCGGTTGAGAATCATTGGTCGACACCTCTTCAAACACCACTCCGGCCATCTCTCCGAGTTGTTAGACTCTTTGTGGAGAGTCCTGCTCTGATACCAATTGAAAGTTGCCTAGAGGGGGGGTGAATAGGCTAATCGACCTGCAAATGACTTAATAAAATGAGGTTAAATCACACGGGGCGGACTAGTCCGGTCTAGGGGCGGACTAGTCCGGTCAGCCTGCGTGAAGAACCCTAAAAAGTGTTTCTAGCAAGTTTTAAGGGGATTTTCTCGAGGCTACAAGTGAGGATATGTTTATGACAAGTTTAGAAACTACCAACACAAGAGTAAGTCAAGTTTCAACTAGGTTATAGCAATGTGAAGCACACGACAAGACTAGCAACCCTAGAACGAAGTATGCGATAAACAAAATGCGAAGAACACAGAGACACAAGGATTTTATCCCGAGGTTCGATTCCACACAAGAATCTACGTCCCCGTTGAGGAGTCCACAAAGGACCGGGTTCAACAACCCTTCCCTCACCAAGTTTACCGCACGGGCCTAACTTGGTTCTCCACTATCTCAAAGTGTGAATACAAGATTCGTTGGGGCTTCTCACAATCTGAGGCTCCCACACCACAAAGATGATCAACAACACGAAACACACTCAACACACAGCTCACAAAGACTCAATGAGTGCAAGAGATCAAACCGGGAGCACAAGCGCGATGTTCTTCCTCTTCTCTACCTCACTAAACCCTAATCCACTCAAGAATTAGTTTTAGAGGGAAAGTTGGCAAGAAAGAGGCTTAAGAGTGCTCCAAGTTGGCTGTGGCGGCGCTAGGGTTCAAGTCACTTTGAAATAAGGCCGGGGGTCCCCTTTTTATAGGGGTTTTGAGCCCAAACTGCTGACCTCAGCAAAAGGGCGGACTAGTCCGGCCTCAGGCCCGGACTAGTCCGGCCTAGGGGACCACTGACCCCTCTAACAACTATCGCACTGCGCGGCAATCGTCACGCTACCGCCAAACTTCAAATTCAAACGGTAACTTCGACAACGGGCTAGTCCGGCCCTCACCGGACTAGTCCGATCCCACACAGAACCTTTTGTTCCGTGTGAAAACGGACTAGTATGGAGACCACGGACTAGTCCGGCCCCAAGGCAGACTAGTCCGGCCTTCCCAGACTTAGTCGCAAAACCTCTCTGCACTCGGCAACATGGACTAGTCCGGCCCACGGACGGACTAGTCCGATCTCACACAGGACCTTTTGGTCCGCCCCAAAACGGACAAGTCCACTCTCTAGGACTTAGTCCCGAAACTCCACTCCAAGGGGTACCACGGACTAGTCCGTCCCACTACGGACTAGTCCGAAGTCACACAGGACCTTCTGGTCTGTGTGAAAATGGACTAGTCTGGCCAGGAGCGGACTAGTCCGGCCCTAAGGCGGACTAGTCCGGCCACTCCTGCCAGACTACTCTAACTTCAACTTTAAATAGGGTTTCTACCTCAACCACCACTCTTGAGCTCCTACTTTGATCTCTTTGCACTTCACGCACACACCCTCCTATTTCTACGGCTAGTCTAACTCAACACGCTAGAAACCCTAGTTTCGACGCTTCGAGTTGACTCCGTTTCCTTCCTTTTCCTTTTTGAGGGTTTGCGTCTCCGATCGAGTCCACACCTGTGCTAAGATCACATGAGCTCATTAGCGACATAATTGTTGTCATCAATCATCCAAAACCCATGGGGAACCTAGATGCACTTTCACACGCGGAACCGATACGATTTTTGTATCGGGAACCGGCGACCTTCAATTGCGTGAGATCCGCACGCCAAAGATCTCACCTGCCGCACACGGGATACGCCACGCGGCGCGGATTTAACTCCAAACCATCGGCAACAGCACATCCGAAGACCTTTGAAGACTCAGTTCAAAAGTTGAGGGATGGACCCACCTCCGGCGAAATGACTTCACCCAAGGGGTCTTCCCCAGAGGTGGGCCCAAGGGGCCACTGTTGGTACCCTGGATACCATATACTCCTTGGGATTGCAAAGATCTCAAGGGAAAGTCATCTACTTGATTTGAAGACCTTCGGAGGCCCACATGTCAGACATAACCGGACCCGCTTCTCCAACATGGTTAGTCCCAGGGTCGCCACGTGTACTGTCAAATCGGAGCTACCGCCCGTAAGGGGGAAGCTCCGGGCTATGTACCGAAATGGCATCCCCGGACCTAACCCCAGACCGAGGGAAGCTCCGGAACTGACACGTGTCGGGTAGCACCGGACCTATCTGTTCCCCACAGTGTGCTCCAGCGCTGCCACGTGTCCAACCGTCGGATCTTCAGCCTCTAACCTCCGGAAGACTCCACAACGACTTCGGATCTTCAAAGGGGAATCAAAGACTTCAAGACCCGATCAAGTGTCATTAATACTATATTAATGACACACGATCGGACGACCTTAATTACCAGTAACGGTGCTGTCAAAGCCCATAACTTGGTCATTAAGGGCAATTAAACGTGTTGAATGTGTATCAATATCAGTAACCGCCGGGGCCACATGTTGGGCCAGGCTAACTTGTAACAGCCTGCCCTTGTACTATTAAAGGACAAGCCGACGATACATAGGGGGGACTCTCTACACACACACTCGAACACATACGAGACAGACGCTCTAGACATACATCCAATACAACATCAACACACCCCGTGGAGTAGGGTATTACGCTCAGGCGGCCCGAACCACGTAAATCTTGGTGTCTCTTGTGTCACTCGACATCTCACCTTCTTGAATCTCCGCGCGCCCATACCGAACCTCAAACTCCTCTAACACTTTAGTAGTATCGGGAGATCTGCCGGATCAAAACCATCGACACAAGCACCTTTGCCCTAATACACAAAATTCATCCTAGACATAAGTGTTACAAATAGAATCTTTGAAATAGCACTTAAATACAAATCGGGGCTTGCCTGGCTGCAAGTCAAAGGGGAAGTTAGCTTCTGGGAGGATGCTGTCCAAGGCCTCTAGATCCTTCTCGATCTCGGTCACTATATGATATGCAATATATATAGTACATGAATGATATTGAAACTTTATAAGACTTTCTAAATACTAATCAGGTATGTAAATTACTTTAATTGGCTATAGGATTTTTACAGTGGATACTAGGTTCTATGAGGAAGATCTGGACCAAGAATTGGAGATGTTCAAGGAAGCTTGTTGTCTCTAAAATTCCAACAACTAAAAAGCTTCTCTGGATTTTGGTATTAAAACTTTAGCTTTTTAATGGCTACCAGTGAGTGATCATGGTAGAGGACGTTTCACTGGTTCTATTTAAATTTGTTTCAAAATTTTCTGAGCTTCCTACAGGGAGAAATTGATTTTACAAATTTTGGGAAATCCTGAAATAGTTTCTGTATATTTCACAATTTTTAAACTACATAGACATTTGAAACACTGATACACCCAATAAATGAAGTCCAATTAACTTGATATTTTTAGTGGAGTTCCAGTGTGTATTTAAGAGTGTCCTGATCAAAATTGGGAATGTTCCAATTAACAGAACAGGGGTAATTAATTTGCTAAGCAGTTAGATCAAAGGAATTAATTATAACAATTATGGGAGTTTCATGTCCAACAAATTGCACCACTGCAAAGTTGAGATCAAGATGAGTCTACCAGAATTTATTGGGAATTATTTGAGCAAGTATGCTAGGAGTAATTGATTTTTGAAGTTGGCTCAATTTCTGGAATTAATTTCCAAGGGAAAAGTTCAAATAATCCAGCCCCGCCCCACCCATTTAAAATGGGCCAATTGCATCTAGGACACACCGAGGGCCACAAGGTTAATCCGTGCAGCCACAGCGGATCCCATGACACACCCGATCTTTTTCCTCTCGTCGAGCGACTGACATGCGGGGCCCGCCACCCCTTCGTCTTCCTCGTGACTAGGGCGTCGCCCGAAGGTGGCGCGGTGCGCACGCCGGCGAGGGCCGCTGGAACTGCTCTCCCGCCCATCTCCCCATCTGGTACCGGCCGCCTATGCCTAAAAATGTGTGCTGATCCTGAGGAAGTTAGATAGGGGGATGAAAAAGGTTGGAATAGCTAGAAACATTGACCTCGACGGTGGATCGACGGGATTTTCCATGGCGGCAGGGAAAACTCAAAGATTCCGGCCAACCGTCGACAATTTTCCTTGTTGTTTGTTCGGGAGGGTTCACAAGGAGGTTGCCAAGCTATTTCCAATCCCGATTAAAGAATGGTGGCACGTAGAAAGTGAATTGAACGGAAAACCTAGCCAGTTCATGGGCAATGGCCAAAAGTAAAACTTGAATCATTTGCTCGATAGGGGATGAAACGAAGAACGGTTTTTACCGTGAGAAAGAGCTCGCGATGGTGATCCTTTTTTCTTTGAAGTTGAGGCATAACACCGCTTGTTGAGGGCTGGCGACTGTGGAGCAGAGGTGGCGATTGTCTCCAACTCCGGCGGCGACAGTGAATCTTCAAATTACCCTGCAAATAAGCATGGAATCCAGCAAGATAAAGGATGGAAAGGAAGAGCACAGGGTTGCGCCACCTTTTGCTGTTGGGAGCACGGCAATACCTTGCTTTTTTTGGCCGGCAAAGGACGAGCAAACTCGGCGGTGATGCGGTGCAGCGGCGGGAGAGAAGACAGCACGAGGGAGCTTTGTGCTTTTCCCCTTCAGCCAGAGAGGTGAGGATATAGATGAATAGAGTGGAAAGACATGCAAATGCGTTGCCACGCAGCTGCTTGCCGACGGTGAGCTGTTGGCAGCACCGAACATCGAACGGCGGGGAGTCAGGGAAAAACAGAGCACTAACTTAAATGTTCCTCTGACCAGTGGGTCCCACCGTCCCCATCCTCATCCCTTCTCTGTCCCTTCAATTCTCCCACCAACTATTGTCCGAAAATTCCAATTTTTTGTGGAGAGACCAATTCAAATGTGTAGATTCAGATTCTGGAATTTGATTTCAATTTTGGACAAGTTTCAGATTAAATTCAAATTCAAATTTGAATTTGAATAGAACTCAATATACCCATTGAATTAAATAAAAAATATGCTCCAAATTTTATGAAAATTTACAGGGGTGCTATTTGTAATATTTGGAAGCTAATGGTGAACTCAAATTGTTATTTTGTCATGGTTTGAACATGAGCTATTTTGAATTTTTGGATTCCCTCTATTGAAGTTTAAATTGGTTTGATTTTTAAATTGCTCCTTTCAATTTATTTTTCCCCTTCGCATTTTTAATTCTTCTCTCTGAAATTTGTATTCTTAAAATAGGGCTTTAACATTCCTCCCCTCTTAAAAGAATCTCATCCCGAGATTACAAATAAAAGAGATAGAGGTAAAAAGATTACCGGATATGAGATGATAATAAATCCGGATAGTTTGATCGGAGATAGTCCTCGCTTTCCCATGTCGCTTGCTCAGCAGTACGGTTGCTCCACAAGACTTTGTAGAAGCAAAAAGTCCAGTTCCTTGCGTTGCGAGTCTTTTCATCGATAATCCGGATCGGATGCTCCGCATAAGTGAGATCCGGTTGGAGAGCCTCAAGATCTTCGGTGCGGATTTCAGCTGGGGATTTAAGGCATTTCCACAGCTGACAAATGTGAAATACATTTGAACACCATCAAGCGACGCTGGTAACTCCAAACGATAGGCCACGGGTCCGCATTTTTCAATGACGGCGAATGGACCGATGAATAGTGGAGCAAGTTTTCCCTTCACTCCAAAACGATGAATTCCTTTCATCCGAGAGACACAAAGGTAAACATGGTCTCCGATGTCGAAGTGGAGAGGTCGATGTCTTTTATCCGCATAGCTTTTCTACCAAGATTGAGCAGCCTCGAGATTGGCTTGGATTACTCGCACTCATTCTTCGACTTCATTTAAAAGATCAATACCATATATCACTCGCTCGCCGGATTCACACCAGTTGAGGGGTCTGCAACATTTCCGGCCGTAGAGAGCTTCATACGGCATCATCTTGATGCTAGCTTGATAGCCGTTGTTATATGAGAACTCCGCCAACGGTAAATGATCATCCCAATTTCTACCGTGGTGGATGGCACAAGCGCGTAACATATCTTCTAGAACTTGATTCACCCGCTCAGTTTGACCATTGGTCTGCGGTTGGTATGCGGAGCTTCGGATCAGTTTCGTCCCCGACGATGCGTGCAGCTGCTCCTAGAAACGAGCAACAAACAGTGCACTATGATCTGAAATAATTGTTCAGGGAATCCCGTGCAAGCATATGACTCTTGCAATATATAACTCTGCATATTTCTTTGCAATGTACTTCGATGTACAGGGATGAAATGAGCTGATTTGGTTAGTCGATCGACTATCACCCAAATTGAATCATGTTTGTGAAACGTGAGAGATAATCTGACAATAAAATCCATACTAATGTCCTCCCATTTGCAGGCCAGAATATTTAATGGCTGCAGCTGTCCGGCTTTCTTTATGTGGTCGCCTTTTACCCACCGACAAGTATCACACTTGGATACGTACTTTGCAATTTCTCTTTTCATCCGTGTCCACCAAAATGTGGTTTTCAGATCCTGATACATTTTGTTGCTGCCCGAATGATTAGAATACTTGGACAAGTGAGCTTCGTCCAAGATTTTTTTCCGGAGTTCCATGTCACGGGGTACCACTATACGGTCTTCGAACCACAGGGTACCATGTTCATCACTTCGGAAGCACTTCATTTCCCCAATCTGTATTCTACTCCGAATGTGCGACATACCCACATCTTTCTTTTGAGCTTCCATAATCTTCTCTCATATGGTAGGAATGAAAGCAAGATTATATATTACTCCATATGGAACCAAGTATAAACTCAGCTCATCCTCTTCCATTGGGGTAATGGACAGATTATTGACGTGAGACTTGCGGCTTAGCGCATCGGCAACCACATTTGCCTTGTCGGGATGGTAGTGAATTTCAATCTCATAATCTTTGATCAGCTCTAACCATCTTCCCTATCGCATATTCAACTCCTTCTGAGTGAAAATATATTTCAGGCTCTTGTGATCTGTGTAGAGGTGCACTAGATTTCCAAGTAAATAATGCCTCCACATTTTCAAAGCAAGCACCACGACAGCGAGAGGTCATGAGTTGAATAATGCTGCTCATGATTTCGGAGCTGCCGTGATCCATACGCGATCATGCGGCCTTCTTGCATTAACACGCAACCGAGACCAATGTCAGACGCATCACAATAAACGTCGAAAGATTTGGCAGTGTCTGGCTGAGCTAGCACTGGGGTTGTTGTGAGATGTTTCACTAATGTTGAAATGCATCCTCACATGCCTTGCTCCAAATATATTTAGTCCCCTTTTTCAGAAGCTCCGTCACTTCTTTAGCGATTTTTGAAAAGCTCGGAATGAACCTCCGATAATATCCCGCTAATCCGAGAAAACTGCGAACTTCGTGTACGGATGTTGGAGACTTCCATTTCATCACTTGCACAATTTTGCTTGGATCAACAGTGATGCCCTCCGCTGAAATGATGTGACCAATAAATGGTACTTGGCTGATCCAAAACTCACACTTGTTGAATTTTACATACAGCTTGTGATCTCGCAATCATTGGAGCACGATATGCAAGCGTTAGGCGTGTTCTTCCTCTGATTTTGAATACACCAGAATGTCATCGATGAATACCACGAGAAACTTGTCCAACTCCAGCATGAACACTAAATTCATCGAATACATGAAGTGAGCCGGCGCGTTGGTAAGTCCGAACGACATGACGAGATATTCATAGAGCCCGTATCTCATCGAGAATGCCGTCTTCGGTATATTCTCCGGTCGGATTTTTATTTGATGATATCCGGACCAAAGATCCATCTTCGAGAATACTTTAGCACCCACTAGTTGATCGAATAAAATATCGATGCGTAGTAGTGGATACTTGCTCTTGATCGTCACGGTGTTGAGCGGACAATAGTCCACACATAGGCGTAACTTCTTGTCCTTCTTCACAAAAAGTGTGGAGCAGCACCAAGGTGATGAACTTGGGCGTATGAGACCTTTGTCCAGCAGGTCCTTCAAATGCTCCTTTAATTCCACCAATTCATTTGGTGCCATTTTGTATGGCCTTCGAGAAATAGATGTGGTTCCCAGAATAAGTTTAATCTTGAACACAATGTCCCTATCCGGTGGCATACCCGGAAGGTCGTCGAGAAACACATCCGGATATTCACTCGAATGTCCTCAAGCTTTGTGGCTTCCGTGTTGTATGTGGCTGGAATTTCTTGGATAAGGCGGTCTAGAATGAGAGTGTGTGGTTCATATTGTGGAGAGTTCAAATAGACCGCACGTGAAACAATGTCAAGAACAGCACCATGACGGTACAGCCACGACATTCCTAAGATGACATCAAGCTTTTGACCCTCTAATATAATTAGAGAAGTAGGATAGATATTCCCACCCATCTTAAGTTGTGCTTTATGGACTTTCATGTCCGCTGCAATTTTCCCACCCGGAGAGCAAATCAAATATGGACTTTCTGTGGGAGTGATAGATAATTGATGCTTGACAACATACGATTGGCTAATAAAATTATGGGTGGCACCAGAGTCAAAGAATATGACTACGGGATTTTAGAGTAGAGAAAACCTACCCGTGAAGACGGGTTCGCCTTCCGGCACGTCTTTAATGGCTATATGGTAGATGTTGCCGGGTTTTGGTGCTGGTTTCTTGGGCTGGTTGCGGGGCCGAGTTGCACCCCGATAGGTGCTTGCACGCTGCCATGTCGCTGTTCAGGACATTCCCTTGAAAAATGCCCGACATGGCCACACATGTGGCATGTGTATTGTGTCGGGTTCCCGCCAAGCTTCGGATGAAATCCCGGTGCACGTGGTGGAGGTGGATACGCTCGCGGGACCATCCTTTGCTGCTGCTCCTGCTGTGGAAATGGCAGTTGGAATTAAAAGAACGACCGCGGAATTGCTGCGGTCGCGCCGGTGGCTGCCATCGCTGACTGGATGGTGAGCAATACACCACACGGTACTTCTGTGGACCGCCACCGCTGCTGCTCGAAGGCGTGCTCCATTTCCTCTTATCAGAAATGAGCTCGCGCTGAGCATCTTCCTGCACTATCGCGGCATTGATGATGTCATTGAAGGTGCCGCGATTGCATTGTGCGAGCTGAACTTTCATCTTGGGGTTCAAACCGCGGAAGAAGGTATCAAGCTTATTGTCCTCTGTTCCAACATACTCCGGCACGTACTGCGCCAAGTGATTGAATGCGCGGGAGTATTCATGAGCACTCCTCCCGCCTTGCTTCAGCTCCAGAAATTCCTGAAGCTTCCTCTTCATTATACCGGGTGGTACATGGTAGGCGAGGAACACCTCCAAGTATTCGGTCCAGGTGACCACATGACCAGCCGGCAGTGACATGATGTAGTTCGCCCACCAAGCACCAGCGGATCCCTGAAGTTGTTGCGCTGCGAACAACACCTTCCGTTGTTTGGTGCATCGTAGTAAACCGAACTTCGCTTCAAGTGTGCGGATAAAGTTGTCCGCTTCCAGAGGCTCCTCGGCCTCCATGAAGACTGGTAGATGCGTCGCCAAAAAGTCTGAATATGAACACTGTTGGGGATAGCATTGCCCATTGTCTTGTTGCCCCCCTTGACGGGACGAATTCTGCACCAACATACGTAGTAACTCGGTTTGCTCGTCGCGCGAGTCGAGTACTGTGGCCAGAATCTCCGCGAGGGTCCTCGGAGGTTCAGGTGGTGGTGGTGGTGGAACTAGTTGTTGCGGTGTTGCGGTTTTCTCCCGGGTCGGATATTCATCCTCACGACCCCGGCTAGATCCTCTCATCTAGGGTGTAGAGCGTGTACGCACCATTCTACATCCACATGATTTAAAAATCAGCAACATGTTTGTTTTCTTCATCCATTTTATACCATAGTAGTGCGAGTGTTGACAATGTGATAATTGCGTAACATTCACATATATTGATAAAGTACAAACCTTATATAAGATATATTATCTCATGGTCAAGTTTACAGTAGTGAACTCCAAAATGGCGGACTTCCTCTATGGAAGTGCATCTCAACTATACTTGGTCTCCATGAGTCGTCATACACACCTTGTCATCTCCTACACACCCACTACTAAGTATAATATGACAAAAACATGGCTCCAAATAAACACGAGCAACCACTAACTATACGTTACCCCGTGATGCAGTAGTGCTGCCTCGTCCTAATATGATGCATCCTCATCGATGTAATCGAGTATCTCAGGATCTTCTTCCTCCTCAGAACTTGAAGGCACCTGCTCACCCATGTTCAGCGGCATGTCATGAGCCGGTGGAAACATGACTGGGTGCGGCAAGTGTGCTTCGGCCTCAATCAAGTCATCTTGAAGTTGGTCTACCTCAAACTCCCAATTCTGAGCTTCTTCGACGGCTTCATCTCGTGCCTCGGTGACTACCAACAGCTGCTCTTGCCGTTGCTGCACCACCAACTGACTCGCCTGCAGTTCACCATGAGCTTGCTGCAGTTCCTTGCGAGTTTGCCGCAGTTCGGCATAAGCCTTCCGCAGTCTAGTGCGAGGGTTATGCAGCTGATCCTCGCATTGATTCAGCCGATGATTCATCAGAGCCAGGAACGAATGTAGGTTCTCATTGATATAATCAAGAGTGTCACCCCGTTCAATCACTTGCCTCAAGGCTTTGAACTGCTCCTGAAGGATTGCACCTTGTGTAAGAACCACCATGCTGGATGCAGCGGCATAAGTCCCAAGTGTTGTTGTTGTCGTGTCGCTATTTGGTTGATAGGCCTCAACCATCCGACGTTGCCACTCAAGACCAGCCATACCACGGACCGGGAGAAGAGCAAATTGTGTCCCAGCCATGGCATCCTAATGAAGCTCGCAAAGCTTCATAAGCACTTCACCTGCTGCAATGGCCCACGTGTCCTCCAAACGAGCTCCCTGGATAGTGACCGAAAAAGGAGTGCATCCATAAAAACACTGACTAGCCGGGATGTGGACCAGGAGGGTACATGAGAGTACGCCTCTATCAACTGCCACTTGACCCCAATAGCATGGCATCTCGATGAAGCCAAACTATTGGAGCACCTCCCGCAACATGATCTGGAAGCCCGGACGGTTGGCACACGTGGAGAACATCCATCCGTCTGGCAATAGCATCACATCCGTCATCTATAAAAGAAGTACTTGAATGAGTCAAATACTCAAATTCAACAAACTTTGTTGATAAACAGATCATGGATGTGAAAACTGAATTATGGAAGTGAATTCAATTTCAAATGCCAAATGAAACATAACACTGGAATTCTGTCTCAGTTTCTGTTCATTCAGGCCAGTCTGGAGAAATTCGAAATTTTCATCCAGCTAAAGGCTTATTCAGGACTTGAGTTCAACTAAAAGTTGTAGTACACTCAATTAGATTTCCATAATGTATTATTTGCCTCCAGATCATTTCTGTATGAGGAGATATGATTTTTGCAAGTTGACAGTTTTCTGGAAAAAAAATTGACATCATCTCCTTTGTTTAAGGCTGATTTTGTCCATATACAAATCATCAATATATGCAAAAATCATAATGAACAACATTGTTGTATACATCCTCAGGATTACATAAATGCATTACATGAAGTCATTCGTCAATTCTACTAAGAGATATGATCAAGACGATAACAGGATACAGAAACTGTCCAGTCTCTGTCCACATTTAACAGAGTTTGGAAATTTGAATTTTTCATTAGTTCACAGGGGGATTATGATCTGGAGTTGAACATAAGAGTTTGAGAGGAGTCTCTAAACTTTCCAACCATGTGTGGTAGACCTTCAGGGGTGAATTATAAAGAAAGGTATGCTATGCCATACTTAGTAAATTTTCTGTCAAGTTCACAGTTTGAACCAGGAACTGGGCAATTTAAGTTCAAAAGAAGTTTTCAAGTTTTAAATTTTGAAATCTGCCTTGGAGCTGAAAATGAAACTTGTGGAGGGCTTCCTCAAGTTCCCAAACCACATGCCCGCTTATCACGATGACCACACAATTAATTGTAAATCTGACCAGCACGCTCCTAAACAGAGATTACAAATTCAAACTTAGTCCTAAGTTGAAAATTTTTACTTGTTGTCGAGTCACACCTCCAGCACGGATATCGTCGTCAATGTTCCTGGTGAAACTTGAATGCAATGCCGGTACTACGCCCTCACGAAAGAAAATCCTAAGACGATATTTCGGCATACGTCTCAACGTTGGTAGTAATGACGTTCACTTGCAACTGTTTTCTACTCGAGCTACTTAAAACGTGGTTAGTGGCCTGCAGCTACACACAAATGATAGATCAAACATATGGTTCCGTACAACACAGCCCGCACGGGCGATCAATTAACAATAATATATATGAAAGTAAAAACATTCATCCCATATCATTCCATACGGGTCGCCCTGAGCTAAGCCATGTCTCGAGGTACATTACCAGGTTTTTCTACCACCCAACAGGGTCCCACATCTTTGCATAGTGCTGCACCAGTAGGGGCACATCGGGTTATGTCCCACCCGACGGGGGCTCCCACTAATTTTGAAGCACACTGGGGTATCGCGTGGCATATGTTCTCAGAAACATGGAAAGTTTCAGAGACTCATATTGACATTTCCGTGCTAAGCCACGGAAACAATCACATGCTACCTCTCGCATGGTGAGCTTACCGCAATTGATCTGCTTGCGGTGGCATACCTTACCTCTTACGTGACGTCGGAGGATCGTTACAAAATGTAATAACACATAATTTTGCTTGCCACCTTAAGTAACTAATACTATAATAGACCTTATGTGGGCATAGTAACTAATCCTCACTCGACTACTCTTAAGTTTTTAAAATAGGCTCTTTTCGAGCGTGCTATTCCCAATACGGCTCTGATACCAGGCTTTGAGGACCGGGTCCACACATTCCAGGAATCGCAGAGGGTGGTGCCGTATGATGCGGCACCCAACAGCATACATGAAAAGAATACGACAAAATACAAAGTTTTGTTTATATAAACAGTGAAAGTCTTTTACAATACTTAATATATAGCAGAAGTTAATACTCATAGCTAAACTCTCAGCCTAGCTATGCAAAAGTGCAGCCGTCCAGCCCGGGGACGCTACACACTAGCAGCACAACAATTTACGGCGTCGTGCAGGGCTCCCATTCAGCGGTATACCCAGACGGGGGTATCGTCTCATCTTCGGGCCCTTCCTCATATGTCTCACCTGCAAACAACTTAATATAACAACCATGAGCACGAAGGCTCAGCAAGATTTAACTGTCTCACCTAAACATGGAACTCTACATGCAGGGATACTTAACATAGGAATAGATATAGCAGTAAATGACTCGCCTACATGTTGATCCTTAATTTTCAAGTTATTAACAACAGCTTACAAGTTTAATAATAGTGACTTTAGTGAGTATATTGGACAACAATCATAGTTATAAAGCAAATATATTTCATTATATCATATTCTCCTGGCTTCTTCATTATTTACTACGTCACAACGCAGAGAACAAGCGATACTAAAATAACCGCGAGAGACGGTGATTGCAATCAGTAGACACCCGAATAACACATCACATACACCCGTGCATAAGGAGCGTGCCGTGCTCCTCACCACGTCATACGCATCAACCTTTCACTAGAAACTCAAACGTCGAACTAGTCCCACCATCGCGGGCATAAGGTCCCCGCATGGAGCGTGTTTGTGCCCGCCAGCTGATTTATACCTTGCTGCCCTCAACCCACCCCTATCGGTAGTGGGCTATGCCTCAACATCCATGTTATCAAGTTACATCGGTTTCCTGGGTTCCATATGCCCAATATGCACCTGATACAGTTCAAACATGTCCAGTAGGGCCGCACACGGATCGGTCCTCAATTGACACAAGCAGGGCTACGCACGTGAGACCATGTCTCGTTGCATCCTACCCGCTGCTCGGTCTCAATTTCGTATTCATAAACCGTTCTTCGATCAAATCTTTCCCGTGTGATAAAATCCTATCTCGCAAGTAGATTCCAACTACTCGACTTCTATCGGATTCTTGAAAACTTAAGCATGGAATTTTCTACTCGTCGGGCTGTAGATATACCCAATACTCCATGGGATGTGTGGGTCATGCAAGTGGTGTAACAAGCACCTTAGCCCTAATGCACAAAATTCATCGTAGACATAAGTGATACAAATAGAAACTTTGAAATAGCACTTAAATGCAAACTATGGCTTGCCTAGCTGCGAGTTAGAGGGGAAGTTAGCTTCTGGGAGGATGTTGTCCAAGGCCTCCGGCTCCTCCTCGATCTCGTTCACTATATGATATGCAATATATTTAGTACATGAGTGATATTGAAACATTATAAAAGACTTTCTAAATACTGATCAGGTATGTAAATCATTTAAATTGGCTTTAGTATTTTTACAGTGGATACTAGGTTCTATGAGAACATCTGGACCAAGAATTGGAGATGTTCAAGGAAGCTTGTTGTCTCTAAAATTCCAACAAATAAAAATCTTCTCTGGATTTTGGTATTAAAACTGTAGCTTTGTCGTGGCCACAGTGAGTAATCATGGTAGAGGAGGTTTCACTGGTTCTAGGAAAATTTGTTTCATAATTTTCTGAGCTTCCTACAGCGAGAAATTGATTTTACAACTTTTGGGAAATCCTGAAATGGTTTCTGTGTACATTTCACAATTTTTAAACTACATAGACATTTGAAACACTGATACACCCAGTAAAAGAAGTCCAATGAACTTAAATTTTTATTGGAGGTCAAGTCTCTTTTTAAGAGTGTCCTGACAAAAATTGGAAATTTTCCAATTAACAGAACAGGGGTAATTAATTTCCCAAGCAGTTAGATAAAGGAATTAATTATGAAAACTCTGGGAGTTTCATGTCCAACAAATTGCACCACTGCAAAGTTGAGATCAAGATGAGTCTACCATAATGCATTGGGAATTATTTGAGCAATTATGCTAGGAGTAATTGATTTTTGAAGTTGGCTCAATTTCTGGAATTAATTTCCAAGGGAAAAGTTCAAATAATCCAGCCTGGCCCCACCCATTTAAAATGGGCCAATCACATCTGGGCCACACGAGGGCCACAAGGTTAATCCGTGCAGCCATAGCGTATCCCATGCCACACCCGATCTTTTTCCTCTCGCCGAGCGACTGACATGCGGGGCCCGACACCCCTTTGTCTTCCTCGTGACAGGGGCGTTGCCCGTGGGTTGCGCGGCGGCGCATGCCGGCGAGGGCCACTGGAAATGCTCTCTCGCACATCTCCCCACCTTATACCGGCAGCCTATGCCAAAAAATGTGTGCTGAGTACGCTGGAGTGGTTGGCGCAGATCGGCGGTGACCGGAACCCCACGCGCGACGGCAGCGGCGGCGGTGACCAGTTCGACGAGATCAAAAACATCACTTCGTTGCTCAAACTCCTCGGAGATCACTCAGAAACGTTTCTAGGATCCTGGGGAAGATAGATAGGGGGATGAAAAAGGTTGGAATAGCTAGAAACGTTGACCTCGACGGTGGACCGACTGGATTTTCCATGGCGGCGGGGAAAACTCAAAGATTCTGGCCAACTGTCGATGATTTTCCTTGTTGTTTGTTCGAGAGGGTTCGCAAGGAGGTTGGCAAGCTATATCCAAACCCGATTAAAGAATGGTGGCACATAGAAAGTGAATTGAACGAAGAACCTAGCCAGTTCATGGGCGACGGCCGAAAGTAAAACTTGAATCATTTGCTCGATAGGGGATGAAACGAAGAATGGTTTTTACCGTGAGAAAGAGCTTGCGATGGCGATCCTTTTTGTTGTTGAAGTCGAGGCGTAACACCGCTTGTTGAGGGTTGGTGACTGTGGAGCAGAGGCAGCGATTGTCTCCAGCTCCGGCGGCGATAGTGAATCTTCAAATTACCCCGCAAATAAGCATGGAATCCAGCAAGCTAAAGGATGGAAAGGAAGAGCAAAGGGTTGCGCCACCTTTTGCTGTTGGGAGCACGGCGAGACCTTGCTTTGTTTGGCTGGCAAAGGACGAGCAAACTCGGCGGTGATGCGGTGCAGCGGCGGGAGAGAAGACAGCGCGAGGGAGCTTTGTGCTTTTCCCCTTCGGCCAGAGAGGTGAGGATATAGATGAATAGAATGGAGAGAGCATGCAAATGTGTTGCCACGCAGCTGCTTGCCGACGGTGAGCTGTCGGCAGCACCGAACGTCGAATGGCGGGGAATGAGGAAAAAAAGAGCACTCACGTAAATGTTCCTCTGACCAGTGGGTCCCACCATCCCCATCCTCATCCCTTCTCTGTCCCTTCAATTCTCCCACCAGCTGTTGTCCAAAAATTCCAAATTTTAATGGAGAGGCCAATTCAAATGTGTAGATTCCGATTCTGGAATTTGATTTCAATTTTGGACAAGTTTCAGAAGAAATTCAAATTTGAATTTGAATTTGAATGGAATTCAATGTACCCATTGAATTAAATAGAAAATATGCTTCAAATTTTATGAAAATTTACAGGGGTGCTATTTGGAATATTTGGAAGCTAATGGTCAACTCAAATTGTTATTTTGTCACGGTTTGAACATGAGCTATTTTGAATTTTTGAATTCTCTCTATTGAAGTTTAAATTGGTTTGCTTTTAAAATTGCCCCTTTCAATTTATTTTTCCCCTTCACATTTTTAATTTTTCTCTCTGAACTTTGTACTCTGAATTTCGGTCTTTTACACTGCGCAACCCTAACGCAATAGGCAATATCGCCAAATGGGCAGCCGAACTGGCAGAGTTCAAGCTCGACTTCATACCATGGCAGGCAATCAAGAGCCAAGCGCTAGCAGATTTCGTCGCTGAGTGGACTCCCTCACCGAGCAACCTAGGGGGTCGAGAAATCAGCAAGCTGGAGCCCAGGGCTCCAGTTCTTACTAGACCTTATTGGACACTCTTCTTCAACGGATCCTCACAGAAGCAAGGGGTCAGAGCCGGCATACTGCTCACCTCACCAAGAGGAGAGCAGTCCAAGTACGCGGTGCGCCTAGACTTTAAGGCGACCAACAACATGGCGGAATATGAAGCCCTCATTTTTGAACTCACAGCTGCGCAAGGTCTTGGTGTCCAGCAGATGCTGGTCAAGGGAGACTCCGAGCTAATCATCAAGCAGGTCCGGGGAGAGTGCTGCTGCAATGACCTTAGCCCACGGCATACCTACTACACGTCAAGAAGCTGGAAGCTGGTTTTGATGCCTTGGACCTCTGCCATGTGCCACGTGCCGACAACTCCATCGTTGATGGCTTGTCAACCATGGCGTCCATGGGAGCCTTGGTTCCTAAAGGGGTTTTCAGCAGGAGGTTGGTGTGGCCGACCTCTAGGCCTACATGGCCTAACAAAGAAGGCGAGCCCAACACCACAGAGCTAGCAATCACGGCAGCCCTGCAACCATGGGGGCCGTCGAGGTTCTTGTGCGTCACTGGTGACCCCAGATCACCCGACGCCCAAGATCCAAAAGCTCAGGGGAGTCCCGATGCATGGATCACAGAGATCCAAGACTATTTGAAGGACAACATCCTCCTGAAGGATCCAGTATTTGCTGAGAGGATCGTGAGGATGGAAAAATGCTACATGCTGGTAGAAGGTGACCTCTACCAGTGTGGCGCCAATGGCGTACTACTACGGTGCATAACTCGGGAGGAAGGATGCGACTTGCTCACAGAGATCCACGAAGGAGAATGCAGAAATCATGCTACTTCCCGCACGGTGGTTGGCAAAGCCTTTCGGCATGGCTTCTACTGGCCAACAACACTACAAGACGTCGTCAAGCTGGTCAAGAGATGCAAGGCGTGCCAGTTCCACGTCAAGCAAATTCACACTCTGGCACAGACACTGCAGATGTTCCCGTCCTCTTGGCCTTTCGCGGTCTAGGGGCAGGATATCCTGGGACCCTTCCCCAGGGCACTCAGAGGGTATCGGGTCCTCTACATCGCTGTAAACAAGTGCACCAAGTGGCCGGAGGCAGCCCTAGTGATCAACATAACCAATAAGTCTGCAATCAAGTTCATCAAGTCGATTGTCTATAGGTTTGGTGTCCTGAACAGGATCATCACCAACAACAGGACCCAGTTCACCAGTGCAGTGTTCCAGGACTACTGCGAAGACCCTCATGTCCAAGTTTGTTATGCATCCGTGGCTCATCCAAAGAGCAACAGTCAAGTTAAAAGGGCCAATGCTGAGATCCTTAGGGGCCTCAAGACACGCATGTATGACAGCTTGGATAAGCATGGTGCCAAGTGAGTTGATGAACTCCCCTGCGCACTATGGGCAAGCTGGACATCACCCAACCACGCCACTGGAGAAATAACTTTCTTCCTAGTGTATGGTGTTGAGGCCGTCCCCCCCCCCCCCCAGAGATTGCAATGGGCTCACTACGAGTCCGAGCATTTGATGAAGCCTCACAGGACCAGCTCCAACGAGAAGATGTCAACCTCATCAAGGAAGCAAGGTGGCACACCACCATTTGAAATGCACGTTATGAACAGGTGCTTAGGAACTAACGGGAGTGGTTCCTGTGGAGTAGAGAACTCCAGACGGGTGACCTGGTGTTGCGGCGTATACTTTCTCAAGAAGGGTCGCACAAACTCTCCCCCAGCTGGGAGGGCCCCTTCCAAGTGACACAAGTATCCTACCCCGGGTGTGTCCGCCTGGCCACAGAAGAAGGAGAGCCCATCCCCAACCCTTGGAACATAGAGCACCTCCGTAAGTTCTATCCCTAAGCATAAATAGTAGGACAGTGTAGGGTGTCATGGAGCCAAGGAACGACACGTAGGACAACCAAGCTCTGGGGGGGGGGGGACAGGTACAGAATGTTCAACCGTTTAGCTTGGTCCTATACCCTAAGCATGAACACTCTACCTCCCATGCCAACCGGAGTGGGTCGTTGCCTTATTGTCAAGCCAGTCCCCTCCTATGAATGCCAATTTGAAAAAAAAAATCATTGTCTTACCATGTGATTTCTCTAATGTTCACTTAGTTACCTGTTAATTTTGTGATTAATCAGGCTAGTCTCGTTTTTTGTATATTATCTTCATATACCTGGTGAAATTTTTTCTATATCACCCCTAGTAGAGTTATGCAACCCTGCTGAAGGCGGACTTGTTTGAGGTACCTGCAAGGTGTTCTGGGACATCATGGCTGCCCTCTTACCTGAGGTCCTGTGGTGCCAAATGGTCCCCCATGAAAGGCCTACGTCGAGCTGGAGGTCTAGAGCGTGCAACCTGCTTAGCCTGGTCCTATACCCTAAGCGTGCGTTCTTTGCCTCCCAGTGCTACAACTAAGTACTGAGGGCCAGGACGCTCAAACCCCGAATAAGGTAGGAGTCATGTCTCGGGCACTAACGCACTGAATTACCCAAACCCCGCGTACCGGCCCAGGACTGTAAGACATGGAAAAGCTAAAAAGGATAGGAAAAGATCACCAACGAGCAAAAAATATGCACCCCTGTTATGTGTGTAGGACACACAGAGCAGGTTACTATGATGAGCAACTCCGGAGCATCCAGCTCCGACAGCTCCCAGGGGGCCTGCCGTCGACGCATCTACGACGATGGTGGGAGACGTTAGAGCATCCAGCTCCGGCATCACCCAAGGGGCCTGCCATCGACGAATATACGACGATGGTGGACGACGCTAGAGCACCCAGCTCCGGCATCACCCAAGGGGCCAGCCGTCAATGTCCCAGCATGTCGACGACAGCAACACGTGCTGATAAGTGAGTACACTCTCCTGCCCTGCTCTTGTTGCTAACAAGGTTCTCTTGTGGTATCCTGTGCACCATGGTCCTGCCGTCGACGCATCTACGATGATGGTGGGCGACGCCGGAGCATCCAGCTCCAGCACCACCCAAGGGCCTGCCGTCGACGAATCTACGATGATGGAAGGTGACGCCAGAGCATCCAACTCCGGCACCACCTAGGGGGCCTGCCGTCGACGACTTTATGATGATGGAAGGCGACGCCGGATCATCCAGCTCTGGAACCTCCCAGGGGGCCTACTGTCGATGTCTCTACGACGATGCGGGGCGACGACAGAGAATCCAGCTCCGACATCACCCAGGGGGCTTGCCGTTGACGAATCTACGATGATGGTGGACGATGCCGGAGTATCCAGCTCTGGCATCATCCAAGGGGCCAGCCGTCAACGTCCCAGCATGTCGACGACAGCAACAGGCGCTGATAGCCTGTCGTCGACGTCCCTACGAAGATGGTGGATGACACTGGAGCATCCATCTCCGGCACCTCTCAAGGGGCCTGCCATCGATGTCTCTATGATGATGGTGGGCGACACCGGAGCATCCAACTTCGACACCTGCCAAGGGGCCTGCCGTTGACGTCTCTATGATGATGGTGGGCGACACTAGTGCAGTCAGCTCCGGCACCTCCCAAGGAGCCTGCCATCGACGTCTCTACAACGATGGTGGGCGACGCTGGAGCAGCCAGCTCTGACACCTCCCAAGGGGCCTGCCATCGATGACTCTACGACAATGGTGGACAATGTTGAAGCATCCAGCTCCGGCACCCCCGAGGGACCTGCCATCGACAATGGTGGGCGACACTGAAGCAATCCTCATCAACTCCCCTGCTCCACAGGGGACCAGTCGAAGACATCCTGCGCTCAAGTGGTAGGCGTACCTGACAACCTGGCCACACCTACCAGGGGGCTCTAAAGGGGTTCCATAAGCAGGACGTCAACTAGCGACAAAACGTCCGTGTATATTGTGCAAGCGTTGGTTCCTAAAAAGCTAACGACATCATCAAAAGCTCTTCAAGAGCTTACACAAAGAAGGAATTGGGGGAAACAATTTGAGAAGCACAAGACAAGCCAATAGCGAAACAACATGGATTCAAATTCATTGACAATTATTTACAAAGGGGTCATTCCAAGTTACAAAAGCACTCCGCCTCGGTGTCGTCGGTCTCAACTACGCTGTACGAAGAAGCTACCTGCTTGGCAAGGTCTTGGACTTTGGCCCTCACCCCCTCCTCTCGCTCATCAAGGGGGCCTTTCTCCACCGACTCCAATAGGATCGTCGGGTACCAACTTCAGAAGCATACCAGGACATGGTAGGCCACCAGCTCAGCCAACTCTGTTCCTTCGACCTCCAGCTGCCTTGCAAGAACGGTGTCCACTAACCCTAACGTCGAGCAGAGGGAGTCCAAAGCTGGGAGCAGCTCGACCACCCCATGAGACGGCTCCCCGAGCGACAAGTGTCCAAGCCCGAGGGGCTCCAACACCGCCCAAGCAAGGTCCAGGAAGTCACATATCCCTTGGGCCTCGGTCGCACGGGAGGCCTGGAGGCTCTCCACCTCTCTCCACGCAGCTCCCTCCTGGTCAGCGAGCTCCCGAGCATTACGCTCCAGATCATCCTCCTGACGCTTGATGGTGAGCTCCAATTACTGAAAAGCCCAATACTTCTCCTCCAGGCTCTGGGAGACCTCCTCCTCCTTCACAACCAAGCCCCATTCCGCGTCAGCAATGGCAACTTCGCGGCAGACCAACTCTAGCTGCTAACTTTGCACATATTTAAGCGAGCATCAGCGATGACATGGGGCTTCAAGGCCTTCACCTCAAGCTCCTTGTTCTTGGCGTCGACCAGCTTCACCAAGCGCCGCTCCTCCACAAGATGATCCCACTCTCGAGCGAAAGAAGCCTACATCTGGTGCAAGATAGACTGGGCCACGACAACAGCATCGACAAGAGGGATCGGCATGACCATCACTGCAAACGACTTCCTCTCCACCACATCTGTCGATGCCGCGGCAGACACCAGCGCCTAGGGACCAGATGGCTCCCCGGCTGGAGCTCAAAGAACCACCATGTCACTGCCCAGCGCTGAAGTCCCCTTCGCTGCAAGGGCATCGCCGGCCGCCAATGGCGAGTCGCCATCTTGTGCACCAATGACATCAGGCGCCAGCACTACTTCAACGACGGGCGGGTTAGCTCCGCCAATGGAAGCCACTGCAACCAGTGTAGTCGCCTCCTCACCTTGCATCACCTCGCCTGGCACCTCCTCGCCCAGCACCACCTCGCCTGGCACCACCTCTGCCCCATCTACCTCGATGGACAGGGGCGCAGATGTCTCAACTTCACCAGGGGCCGGTGCATCTTCGGGCGCAGGATGCGGTGCAGCGGACCCCGTTGCAGCTCCGGGAGAGGTAGGGCTACCAAGCCCACCCCTGGAAGCACCAAGGGCACCAAATCAGCTGAAGACGCCCTGAAAACCAAGGTAAAACTCCGTCAAAACGAAGAAGAAAAGATGAGAAATAGAAGAGGAAGAAGCTGTGGCTTACCGGCGGGTTGGACCGCTCCAGTGACCCTGGCCTCTCAACTCACGCGGTAGATTGAGGTCGCTGGGACCTGGCGACAAGGTTGGCACCGTCATCTCTGGTGCCAGTTCTTTGTCGACCCGTGTCGGTGCGGTCACCTGCGCAAACCCTTTGTGCCCCCTCTAAAACCAGAATCGCTGCTAGAATCGGAAACCAAGTCGACGACGGGAGCATCGGCCGCTCTGGCCCCATCACGATGAGAAATTGGGGTGTCACCCCCCCCCCCCCCCCGCATCGGCTTCTGCTTCTTCAGCGTAGTGGTGGCAGAACCAACGACTAGAGGGCGGGAACGCTTTTCCGGCTTTGGAACTAGCACTGGCTGGCTGCCCTCCAGCCTGACGGGGGATGTTGGGGGCCCTACTTTCGCTCTTTCCAAAGAGCGGGAGGAGTACTCCAACCTTGGTTGCATCATAGCGCGGTATCGCACCAGGACCGCTGAAGCCCCAGACGTATCCTCGGGGTGCAGGTGGGTAACGGCGAACACGTTGACCGCCGACATCAAGCTCAGCAGTTTGTCCCTCACGTTAGGGGTCATGAACAGTGACTGCCAGTGGTCCAGGATAGATACGTGCTTGTCGTCGACCATGTCGTAGGTCACCACCTTCAGCAAACCCTCCAACATCTCCGGGGTGAGGTCGTCCAGAGCCAGCCGGCACTGATCATGGGTACCGGTGTAGTGCCAGGCCTCCTACTGGCGCTTCTAGGGAGGGGCGGTGCGGCGGCGCAAGAAGTTGGCCAGCACCATCAGGGAGGTCAAGCCTTTGCTCGTAAGGAATCAAATCTTCCTCAATATCGGCGTATACTCCTTCGTCAACCCCTGGAAAGCTTCCCAGGTGATGGGATTAGAAGTCAGACCTTCAGAGGGTATCTTCTGCGCAGGATGGGCCTCGACCCGCACGATCGCCCAATCTTCCCTCCAGGTCTTCCACTTGCCCCCTTTGAGCGAAGGGATGTAGAGTTGGGAGGTCTTGTCTCGGTGCTAAAATTAGTAGGCGCTCACCTGGGTCATCTCGCTCTTTCCGGTAGTCTTCATCATGAAGAAGAATCGGAAAATCTCCAATGTTGGCTTACAAACCACGAACGCCTCACAGAAGTGGACGAACACATCGATCACGGCGAAGGAATTCGGCGACAGGTGGTGAAGTTGCAGCCCGTACTCCTCCAGCACTGCGAGGAAGAACCTCGACGGCGGGAGCCAAGCCTTGCAGACACGTAGATGGAGAAGAGGACAGTCTCATCTTCGCGCATGTCTGCGGGAGTGGGAGATCCATAGCGTATTATCCACGCACACTCCGTCACCAGCCAGCCAAGCACTAGCCGCATCGACATCAGGTCATCGACTGACTGGAAGCGAGAAGGAGGCAGTGGGGAAGCCATTGGAGCAAGCGAAGGTGAGAGCTTTGGCTGATGGGTGAAGGCTCGGGCGCTCGAGGAAGAAGGCAAAAATTCAGGTTGTGGGATGTGAGTAAGAAAGGAACCGTCCCCTCTAACAAAGGTTTCCTTTTTGATCACCCTTGCAACGCCTGAGTACTTATTGTGTATCACAAAGGTTCTGCCCGCACCACTCAACGCACAACACCCATGACAATGGGCCCTACACCCCTGTTAGAAGCACTGGCCCAGGCGGTCAGCCACCTGAGAAAACAACTGAAGTGGCTCACGTAAAGGTGGAGTGAATGAAAGTGCTATAGCTGCATCGGGAACCGTCGTGGTAAAAGGCGCCACACAAGATATAGATACTGCAGCAAGCAAAGATCCCATCGCCGTAGTCTCTCAACCAGAAGAAGATGTGTGGCGACATTGGTACCTCTTCGACTGTCCAAGATATAATTCAAAGCACAGTGCAGGAAAACATGGAAAGGACTCCATCTTTGGGCTCTTCACCTCACCCCAAGGTGGACCCAGGGGCCACTGTCGGTACCCTGCAGACGGGGTACCCTCACACACAGGATGAAAACACCAAGGCATGTCCGGAGGTGCCACGTGTCCCAAAGGTGCCAAGACCTAGACCTCCCTCAAGATCGAGCTCCGGTACGGCCACGTGAGCCTTGAAGATGGGACTCGACCCCTCCGGTGAGGCGGGCTCCTGAGACACCACGTGTAGGGACGGGAACTCACCCATCCTTGGGGGAGAGCTCCGGTGCAGCCACGTGGCTCGGAGCTCCAGGTCCAGCACCGTCCACGGGAAGGTGCCCGGAGCTGCCACATTCCCTAAGGAGCCCCGGAGCTGCCACGCGTCAAAAAAGACCGGGACAGACCTCCCTAGCAGGGGTCAACCAGACGCTGCCACATGTCCTGCAACTTGCCCAGAACATAAAGTTGCGGGAGTTAAGGGATGGTACACCCTGCCCAAGTCAAGGATTGAAGACGCGCACCCACCTCCAGCGCACAATGCGAAGCACGCCAACGGTCAGAGACCGCTATAACCAATTGCATCACAGTGAAGGCGCTGCAGGCCTGTCCCACTCGGTCAAGTGGGTAGCTTGTGGCAACAAGATAGGCTGACGGGACACCTTCTACCATCGTCAGTAACGGCGCGTGGGCTACTGACGAGAGAGGTGGCAAGACGGCGAGTCTTCACTACCACGGTCAGAGCAAGCTTATGCGAGAAGCCTTAGATCTTTAGGATAAGATTGCCTCGGGACCACCTGTCGGGCTCTGGACCCCATTTGTAAGGCGTCTGACCTTATCTATAAAAGGACCGGACCGCCACCGTTACGATGGATGAATATCGAATTCCCAATGCACACATACGCATACACATCCACTAGCAATACAATACACCGTGGAGTAGGGTGTTATGCTCCTTGCAGTCTGAACAACGTAAAAACCACCATCTCATATACTCTCATACGTGCGTACACTTGATTGAGGTCTAAGCCCCGCCGAACAAGAACCTCTGCAGGCTGCTCCTTAGCAGATCCGAGAGAAGTGTTGCATAAACACTTCGACACTTGTTATTTGAATTTGAACTGGAAATTAGAAATAATAGCGTTAGTTTTGTATGGGTTCATATCTTATCACATGCGGATGGTGTACGTAAGGAACTGCTTGTGATAATGCTTTATCACAAGCGGGACATTATACGTAAAGAACCGTATGTGGAAAATCATTATCACAGGTAGTTTGTATCGATCGGTTGTGAAAACGGTCGATTATTACATACGCTTTGTTATATGCGGTTTTGAAAACCGCTTGTGAAAATTTGTTTAGAGCCGTTTGAGATAAAAAAATTGTAGTAGTGTATCACCAGTTTTATATTATATCATATAATTACATCTTATTTTATATTATATCATATAACTACTTTTGTTTTATTTTATTTTTATTTCTCATTCCTTTTTTGGGACAATTGTGTTTCAACCATAATTTCTAAAGCTAATTGTGATTTAGACCCTATTTTTTAGATTTGTGTTTTAGGCACAACTTTTCCACTCTCGAGTCGCCATTTACCATGAAAATGTGATGCCGTTAGATATTATGGAGTAAACAGAAAAAAATAACGAAAAAACGAAACTTGACCAAAATACCCCTCTCTATTTTTTCCCCACCTGATTGCGGAACAGTGCCCGGTCCTCCACCACTTGCGGCCACGGCGCGGCAAACCCTAGCTGGCGTCGAGGTGGACGTGTCATTCCCCCCAGCCTCCTTCCTCCCCACCCGGCGCGGCACGAAGCGAGGCCAGGCGCGACCAGGCGAGGGCGGCACGCGCGGCGCATGGCGGCGCAAAGCGACCGCGGCACAGGAAGGTGAGGGCGGCCCTTTCTTCGCTGCATCGTCCAGAGACGCTCTTTTCTTCATCCTCACTGTGCATGTGTCACCTGGATAAAATTTTTGTATTGCAGTCATCTTTGATAATGGAGTGAGCAATTGGGAGGACCTCTACGCCATGCGCGAGGACCTCCACACCGTGCTTGCCGACATCTCTGCTCCCGACAAAGTGTCGTTCAACTCTCTCCTCTGCGCACACTCCCGCCTCGCCTCCATGCCCGCCGCCGAGTCCCTCTTCACCTCTATGCCTAGCAGGAACCAGGTCTCTGGAATGCTATGGTGGTCGTCTACGTCAGTGCCGGTGACCTCGCGTCTGCTTGCTGCATCTTTGATGAAATGCCTACGAGGGACTCGGCATCATGGTTGGTACTGATCGTAGGATATCGCAAACGCGGGTCAATGCAGAGTGCACATGATTTGTTTGACAAAATGCCGACTAAGAATCTCATCGTGTGGGCTTACAAGAAGGTGCAAACAGTGCCAATGGGGCCACACCAAGGGTCTCTTGGTGCACTGTTGAGTGCTTGCAAGACATGAAAATGTTGAAATTGCAGAAATTGTTGCAAACAAGCTTTTTGAGTTGGAACCTTGGAACACAGGGAACTATATACTGCTGTCCAATATATATGCCGCAAAGGAACTATGGGAGGAGGCGGAAAGAATACGATCGCTAATGAGGACAAAACTGCCATGATAATTCTCTTTGTCTATACATGGTTACTAATCAAGTTGCTTTCCTATACAGTGTTGTGAACTTATATTACATATGGTTATGTGTCAAATTATGTGAGAGATGTATGTAAAGTGTTGTCGCATTATTGTCAAAATTATGTTATTTTTAATATTTTAAATTATGTCTCTATTTTTAAATTTAGCAAAAAAATATTTAAATTTGATATGATTATGTTTCTGCTGATTTTTTTTGCTTCTTTCGCTCAAAATTATGGTAGAAACACAATAGTGATATGAAAACAGTGGTAAAATCATAAAGGGTATATGTGTCAATCCACCTCAAAGTTAACACCATTAGGAGCACTTAACGGACTTGTGGCAATGTTGAGCTTCAACTTAAAAAAGTTGTGGCTAAAACACAAAATCTGAAAAACAGGGTCTAAATCACAATTAACCTTAGAAATTATGGTGGAAACACAATTGTCCCTTTTTTTCCTCTCTTATTTCCTTTTTTCTTTTTTTTCTCTCACGCTTGGAAGCAATGTTGAAGGCTGCAGTTGGTGCGAGTCGTTTGTAAGGTACAATGTCGTGATTTTTGACTCAATCCTAAAACAACACTGATATTGACGCTTCAATTCAATCAGAGATACTATATATAGGGCCCAATTTCATAGAATTTTTTTGTGTTCTCCTAAGAAAGGGTTCTGTGGTTGATCTTAGGCTGAGTACTAGCACCTCAATTTTTTTAAAACCTAGTTGCAAGGTAACATTTGTAGTTCTGTTCATATACAAACTCAATCACACCACAACGCACCACAGCAATATAACTTCGTATATGATCAATCCTACAACTACATTGAGCACCTAGATTTCTAGGAGTATGGTGGTGTCGGGGACTGTTGGAGAGTTTGATTCACCCCCTAGATGGCGACATGTGCCTATTTTGTATTTGTTTAAATTTATGGCCATTTTGTAAATATGGATAACCCTTTTTCAAAAAGAATGGCTGATATAGGTGTTGTTTTCTTTTCCAGGCCTCCTCACATCTTGATTTTTTGTTTTAGCGAGGGAATAAGAAATGATTAGATTTTCATAATAGAATTGTGCAATCTATTGAGAACACACAAGTTACACTGATCACCACATCCCTACTCATTTATTCTTAGAGCTCGATAAGAATTATTTTGGCATTTATTTTTTCTTGATTTTTTTATTTTGACTGTCAATTTCTGTCAAATCGATGCAAAGAGACATTGTATCAAAATCACTTCAAACATACATCTGCAGTATTGATTTGGCTTGCTGGTGATAACAAACTTATGAAGTTTAACATTTCAAAGTGCGAGTATAATAGAAATAAAGGAGAATTTAGTTACAACAGAGAAAATGTTGCAGACCCACCGACAGGGCCACAGACATACACAACAATGTTAACATCCACAACGGAGAATTGAGTATACCAGAAACTTATTTAGCAAATCTTAATATATATTTTTCTTGATCTACATGAATATGGATGCAGATCCGAGATCCGTTGAGGTCAAAATTTAGCTAAACGTTGTAGATTTCCACACCATGCCTCAAATTGATTTGATTTGATTTGAATGTTCTGTATAAAGAATCAGTATTAGCCTTGATTAGAACTAATTAAGTGATAAAAGTAAATATTTGGAGGTGCACAAAGGGGTATAGGAGTGAAAGCAAGCGTATACTTGGCCACCTTTTATTTTATCATATTCTCCATTTGCAGATGATGAAACTTTTGTTCCTACCCTCCAGGTTATCATATTATTTTTCGCCTGGGCCGTGCTTCATCACTGGATGCGGCAATTCGCGCCGGCATTCTCATCACGGTCCTGCTGGTATTGGTCGTACGCTACATCTCCTGGTGGTCCTTCTCCTTGCGAATAGTTGTAGTAGCCGGACGTCCACTGCTGCTGGTAGTAGTTGGGCGTCGTCCACTGCTGGCCGCCGTAGCTATCTCCCTGTCTTGGGTAGTCGTAGTAGCTATCTCCCTGTCTTGGATAGTCGTAGTAGCTATCTCCCTGTCTTGGGTAGTCGTAGTAGCTATCTCCCTGTCTTGGATAGTCGTAGTAGCCACCAGTTGTCTGGTACGGCGCCGTCCACGTCCAGTCTTGGGCGCCATACCCGTACCCTCCTGATCCGGGGTAGTAGTCGTCAGGCTCCAACGGTGGAGGCGAATCGTTCTCAACGTTGTCTTCGGCAGCGGTCTGTGCTGTTGCCCCGGGGCCGTTCAAGACGGTGACGGACCTCCTCGTCTTTTTCTCGAGCTTCGTGACCACCTTTGACGCGTCGGCCGTCCCAGTTATCCATATCCGGCTCGTCGCCACGTCGGTCGTGACTGTCTCGACGCCTGTAACATGAAATTGGCAGCAAGTTTACAAATAACAATAAGCACGAAATTATCTATTTTTATTTTGCTTTTGTGTATGACCCGAACTCGATTTGACATACGCATATTCCTACTATAGTAACATGGAAAATATATCTCTGAACATTGGGTGCACATATTTTCCTTTCGAGTATGTACGACAGGATTTTTTCATAAAAATGTTGGAAATTTTAAAAATGCGCTGCCATGGTCAGATCGAAATGGAAGCGGCCGGGCAAAACTCGAAGGACCAACACGAGCGGGCGCCATAAGACTGTGACGGCAGTGGTGTCTCTAAAGGCATCGCTATGCACATTTAGAGGTGGGAGACAGCCGTAATGGCTACTCTAAAGCTACCTCTATTTTCCGGATTTGAACAGTAACACGTTAAATGTAGGGGCACCTCTAAATGGAGAGAGAAGAAATAAAAGAAGGAAAACAAAGAAATAAAGGGGAGAAGGATTAAAATAGGTGAAAAATAGTATAAGGGTCTAATTTAGAGGTGAATGAGTGAGGGAAACAAAATTGTAAAGAGAAAATCTTTTTAGAGGTGGGATATAGAGATGAGATATGAACGAGTGCGAGTAGTCTAAATCACCACTACTCGTGCGAAACACGTGTCCCAAAATTCTCGCGCACCTGGGATTTTCATCGCGGCCCTCTCGACCTTGTCGGCGCAGGTCTCGCAGTGCAGGTCCATCTCCAAGACAATCGGCGACATTTTCCGATGCGCCGCCCGTCGGAAAACAGTGTGGCTCGATCGGTGCCTGCTCTGACGTGCGTGCTGCCGTTCTTTATATAGACCGAGCTAGCAACATGGATCCGGGAAATTAAAATAGCGATCGCGGGTTACCTTATTTTAAGAAAATAAAAATAAGGGAACGATCAAAGGATCAATCACCAGGCCCGATTGAATCACTATTATTGCGTACCAAATCTATGGCTATAACTTCGCTGTTCTCTGATCTCTTTCCTTTTTTGGTGGAACATAATATATACATATACATATATGCGCACATGCACTCGCTACAAAATTACCGCTATGAACGCGAGCACGTACGTACAGCACCCTCCACATGAACACATATTTTACATATAAATAGATGGTCAACATTGCCACGATAGAGCCAACAGTTAGAAGTTCATTGTTGTGTCATGTTGTTGGACGCACGCACATCCTATGTACCGAAACATACTTAAAAGATTTTGTATTCTATATTATAGTTTCCCGTACTCGTCGTAATCGATATCAAATATCACCAATTTTATACTATATCATATAATTACAAGCAGGTAAGAAGAGCTCCCATTTTCATACTCTAAGCTTGTTTAATCCGCATCAAGAAGATTGGAACCCAACATCTTATTTTATACTCCTTCGTCCTCAAAAGTTTGTCTTTTTATAGTTTACTTTTAAACTACAAAGCGACAAACTTTCAAAGATGGAGGGAGTATTATATTTTTTAGATGTTGGATAAAGTCTCGATCTTTCTCTCCAAGAAGGTTATAGTCAGCTTATGAAACGGATACAACGGTAGACATTCACAACCTATTGTATAGAACAAAACGACGATAATTGGATGGCTAAATACACGATTGTGGACCAGACTTCATAGACCAACATGCGACATGCTCATTCTCTCATATTTTTCGTAGGTGTGCCTCAGGTTTGGCATTCATATGAATTACTCTATAGAGTACATGCATTTAGACCATCCAAAGTGGTGTATTGTAAAATGTATTGAACTAGATATATATTAGGTGTGCAGAGTAACTTGTTGAAAGTATAGAGGATATACTAAAAGTATAGAGTTGGTGTGTAGAGTGAACATACTGGAAGTATAAATGATATTTTAAAAGTATAGAGGAAGCATAGTGGATAGAGTATGATTTACGGATAGCCTAAGTATTGTGAAATTTAGTTTAAAATTAGCCCCAAACAGGAATCACATGATTTGAGTAATACTACTCGCTATATTATGTTATATAACCACTTTTGTTTTAATAATATTAGATGCACTATTTTGAAATGCACCAAATTTAAATTCTCCCCTTTTCTTCTCATTTTCCTTCTCTCTTATTTTTTTCCTCTCTTTTTTCCTTTTTTTTCTCAAGCTTGGAAGCAATGTTGAAGGCTGCAGTTGTGCGACTCGTTTGTAAGGTCCAATGTGGTGATTTGTTTTCTTACTCAACCCTAAAAAAAACATTGATATTGATGCATCGTTTTGGTTTTCTCTTAAGAAAGGGTTTTGTGATGGGATCTTGGGGGTGATTGCCTATTTTCTACTCTCTCCGTCTTTAAAAGCTTTTGTCGCTTCATAGTTTAAAAATAAACTACAAAGTGACAAGTTTTTAGAGATGGAGAGAATATTTTTTTAAATTGATACTCTATTTTTTAAATAGTTTAAACAAACCTTTAAAAAAAAGCCTGATAGGTGTCGTTTGCTTTTCCAGGCTTCCTCACATCATAGCCTCCTCACATCATGATTTTTTTCCTCTGACAGGTGTGAAATTAGTGGGCCGGCCACTCACCCAAACAGTTTTTCCGATCCAGCCCAACAAGTTTAGGCATGCAAGTTGCACTGATTTTAAGTAAAAAGAAAAATCCATGCGGCTTCATGAAGTGAATGCACGGGCGTATCGTACACTAGACGTACGTAAGCCCCAGGCCTCGCAGTGCAGGTCCGTCTTTAAGCCGTCCGCACAGCTTGTATAGTAAAAATAGTAGAAAAATAATGTATAAAATATGTTTTAGAGGAATAAGTGCGAATAATCTTAATGATGAGTTCTAGCTGACGGAGCTCGTGATGAGTTCCTTCTCCTATATAGCGCGACGACGGCATCGGTCGTCCCTTACACTACGTGAGAAAGGTTTATTCGAGACAAGCCCGCACGAAAAACGAAGACGAACAAATCGCTCATCTCCGTCGTCGCGTCTCGCATTACGGAGTCAACGGAGACGCGAGACAGACTCGTCGCCGATCAGCATACATGCAAGACAAGCTCTAAGACAATGCGTCTCCTTTTTCTGAGTAATATCAGACGAGCTTTAAGAAGGCTGTCTCCTTTATATAAAAAATCTGAGACATGCGTTACAAATGTCCGTCTCCTTTTTTAAGCAATCCGAGGTGAACTTTAAGTGTGTCTGTCTCCTTTACTTCTAATATTGGAGACAAACTTTCTTCTTAGCGCGTAGTCGATGTATCTACTAGCTGTTACATTGTGGCACTAAGAAGAGACATACCATGTTGAATGCTCCTCTCTTATAAGATACCCCCACCCTTTGTTTACCCTACTTGCCGGCTGCATCCTGGAGCTAACCAGGATTTGACAGCCGCATAACCAGTGTCAGCAACATACACAAACATAAACATATATATAATCAAATTGAGATCACACATTAAATTATATTGACCAATCAAATATTAACAAAATATCAATCATGGTTAGCAAAGTAACTAATTACATAAAGAATGCAATCCTGTTCATCCTGATTACCAAGTAACTAATTACACACATCATAACTGTCATCACTAATCTTGTATAACCTAATGAAAATTCTCTCTTTGGATCAATGACTTTATTAACGATGAACCTGCATAGCTTTTCTCTAATGCGCTCTTGAACACGGTTTTGTAGTCCTGCCACACGATAAAATGAGAATTAGCAAAATATTAATAATAGAGTAAAACAAATGCGGTTACACATACATTGCAATTCGCCAGCTCTTCAAATACAACCATGCTTAACCAGACATGGAGTAGTCTGCTGTCTAGCCTTTTCAGTCTGCTGATGATACTCTGATTGAGACATCCTCAAATTCAATAAATCATTAAAATCATATAAACCACTACCAAATTGCAATCAAATTTGCACAAATAGTCACATAAGAGAGCAAATATTTAAAATCTTAGGAACATTACTGTAAAATGGTATTTTGTTTGGTTAGGGTTTGATCATACAGATTATCGATGTAGGGTCGACGGTGGTGGAACACTATGAGGACAGGGCCGATGCGGCAGCATGCTCGAAGGATATGGATGATCAGACATCAGCGTGCTCTAGGGACGAGGTGGCGGAGGCGCCGGAGCAACGGTTCCTCAACTCTTTGATGACAACAGGCCGCTGGTGTTGGAGTGCCCAAAATTTGAAACTTTTACTGCCACTGTTTGAGCAAATTTGGAAATATTTGGTCAGGGCTTGATCATACCAATTACTGAGGTTGGGGTCGACGACGGCGGCACGCTCTGAGGGAAGGGTCCAAGCGGCGGCGTGCTCCAGGGATAGGAACGATCAGACATCGGCGTGCTCCGGGGACGAGGTGGCGGAGGCACCAGAGCGGCGGTTAGTCAACTCTCTGATGACAACAGTGTAGCTGTATTGGTAGAGAGCGCATAAATAATCATACCAAGATCGGGGTCGACGGCAACAGCAAGACAATGACGAAGAGCGAGTTGAAGAAGAGGGACAACACCGACACGCTCCGAGTGCAAGGTCCAGGCAGCGGTGTGCTCCGGGGACGGGACAATCGGGTGGCAGCGTGCTCTGGGGACGGGACAATAAGGCGGCAGCATGCTCCGAAGACGAGGCAATCGAGGTGCTAGAGCTGCGATTTCTAGGTTGAGAGAGCGCAAAAATTTCACCAAGTGCTAGGAGAGAGCACGCACAAGCTAAAAATAGCTAGGTCAACAATTAGAGACGAGCTTGTATAATGTCTGTCTCTCATTCGTGCGTCTCCCCTTTGCCACTCGCGCGTAGTTCATCGTGAGCGTCCGTTGTCACTCGCACACAGAGTTAACATCGTGAGCGTCCCACTTTGTACGCAGAGATAATAAATGTGCATTGTTGCCACAATAAACATAGAACTGCAATCACATTGCAATAGAGATAAACATTTGCAACTCAAGGAACATTTCAAAGTTTATATTGTGTGCCATCTAAACTATACATTTTCACACTTATATTCCTATGAAGCTCCCATCAGTCGATCTAAACTGTACCTTTGAGCTTGCTCCCGAACATGTCTCTTATATTCCTCTGGACCCTGAAAAATATTGAGATTCTTTCAATTAACGTGTCGAATGAGAAATGATATATAACCTAGGTTGCCCACTAACACAAAGTTACTAACCTTGATAAGTAGATTATAGCAATCATTTTCAACATCAAGTAGTAAAATTTGGCTGATGAAACAAACGTTGAACTTCAAGTAGTAAAATTTGGACAGTAAAACCAGGCCACCACCCCTACCAAATATTAATTTAAGCAACATAAGAAACCACTTCAAATAAGTTTGGCAACAATTACTAATTACTTGAGCCAAATAAGTCTATCTTACATTCTCTTGGGCAAGAACCCCGAGGCAGAATTCTCCTAAGCGATGGACATTCGGGTGGAAGAAACCTTGTGGAAAGGCACATCCTGGAGGTACCAAGATATAGTTCTCTGAGAAGATGATTGTCGGGGGGTAGTAACCACATTCCCAACCAATCTACAAAGGAAATTCATTAATAAGGGGACGATGGTTATACTGCATTGCACTTGTTTTTCATGACTTACCCCTTCTTTACCGGGGACGATGCACTGCCACATCATTAAGTCACCCGACTCAGGCTTCGCAGAGAAATTGGACAACAAGTGACGCAAATGACGAGTCATGAATTGCAAATACCAAAAGGAAAACTACATAGTGCGCTTAAGTTCATGATTGTGGCCTACAGGGGGGGTTAATATGCTCTGATAATTTCATGCATACTTAATCAAATCGTCAAATACCAGAGAGACAGGACCTATCTGGTGTAGTAGCAGACTAGTCCAGTGTGATGATGTGTTGTGAAATAGTCAAGTGTTGATGCAGGAATTCTAGATGTAATATTAGTGGAAATTGAACAACTATAGAGATCACTTGATTGAAAAATTAGTGTTGCAAGGTTACACGTCAAATACAATTGTAATTCAAACTGCAAGATTTATCAACTTAGTGCCCTAAGTAATGATAATGCAAAAATAAAGAAGCACACGGAACACAAATTTTTACCGAGGTTAAATCTCACTAAAGAGACCTACTCCTCATTGAGGAAGCTCACACGGAGTCAGGTCTCTTCAAACCCTTTCCCTCGTCAAGTCACCACAAAAGGCTGACTTGATTCCACTATCACGGGTAATCACCGAGTTGGTGGGGCAACCTCACACTTTTAGGGCTTCCATAAGAATTACAGTGAAAAGATGATCAAATATACTTGAAAATACTACATGTAATTGCACAAGTGTAAAGAGATCAAATCCCAAGAGCTCAATGAAGCGTATACGACAATCTCCCAATCCCAAATCTGAATACTCAAAGATTTTCAGTTTTGAGGACCTTAGATGTGTGGGGAGATGTATTTTCGTGCTTTTGGGACAAGTGGCGGCACTAGGGTTTGAGTTGTGAACAGTAGAATACGTGAGTTGTGTTTGTGGGTCGTGGATCTCCTATTTAAAGTGTTTCCAAAATTGTTACCATTAGGGATCCCAACGGCTGGACTAGTCCGTACTGGGGACTGGACTTGTCCGGTGTGCTGTGTAAAATATGCGTGAAATGTGTGAGGTAGGTCGTACTAGTCCGGTAGGTGTCCGAACTTGTCTAGTGCCCTGTGTATTTGAACATCAGAATCTTTCTCGGACTAGTCCGGTCCTCAAACAGACTTGTCCGGCGTGATGTGTTATGGAACATCAGAGAGTTCAACGGATTAATCTGGTGGTTGAACGGACTTGTTCGGTGCATAGTGTATTGTGTTTACTGAACAGACTAGTCCGGTCCAATAACAGACTATTCCGGTGCACTGTGTATTGAGATTCCAGAAAGTTGATCGAACTAGTCCGATCCATGAACGGACTAGTCCGATGCTAAGTGAATTTTAATATTGATTTTAAGACCCTTACCCCTACGCAAAGACTTGAGCTCTTGGGATGTGTCCCTCACACACACCCTATACAATTAAGTCTACTTTGCACTTCATTCATCAATGGGGCCTTTCCTTTTCTTCATCACCTCATTTTTCACTTTTTGAGTGCACCAAACTTTGCAGTAAGAGTTGACCTACATTCATCTCAACAAGTCCATTAGGATCTCATTCGTTTGTCATCAATATCCAAAACCCACAAGGTATTTCCTAGATGCACTTTCAATCTCCCCCTTTTTGGTTATTGATAACAACCAATTGAGATATTACAAAAAGAGTAAAAATTGATTTTCATAAAGTGTGCATATATGAGAATGACAAATCATTAATAAAAAGCTTCTCACATATATGCACTCTTTATGGTGGGGTTGAATGTGGCCTAGAGGGGGGTGAATATGCCTTTTGAATTTTTAGTCAAAACCTGCAATACTTAACAAACTGATCAAATCCCGAGATATCGGAGTAGTTCGGTAGAGTGCGGACTAGTCCGGTGCGTGCAAACTAGATTGATCAAGTTTGATCGATTATCTCGATCCTATACTGTATGCAGCGGAAAAGCACTTGTAATTGGAGTGTCACACTACTATGAACTAGGATGTAGCACAAGTTAATCTTATATTCAATGTTTCAATGTAATGTAAATGAGATTGATTGAAACCCTAGATAGATATGAAGAGTAAGAGCAATATGCGCAAAGTAAGAACACAAGCTCTTTATTCTGTGGTTCGGTTCCCACAGAGGCAACCTACATCCACGTTGAGGAGTCCACGAAAGGACCGCGTCTGCTCCAACCCTACCTTCGTCGGATCGCCATGTAGGCCAATCCTTTTCACTAATCACAAAGGGAAAATAACCGAATTCAAAGGGCCTTCTCACAAGTTGAGGGCTCCCCAAGATTACAAGATGATCACTACCAAAAACACACTCTTAAGATTACAATGAAAATCACAGGAGTGTGTTAGGGAATCAAACCAAGAGCTCAATGAGTGAAGAATCGTGTCTCTCCTTGGGTCAAAAGTGTATCCTCAAAGGATTAAGCTTTCTTGCATTGTATTGCGTGGAGAGACGAGTTTTCTAGGCTCTTGGAGGGTCTGACGGCGCAGGGTGTCGAGAGAGGTGAAAGTTGGGCCGTGCACACCTATTTATATGGGATTCCCAGAAGTTACCGTTAGGGTTTAGAAAGATCGGACTAGTCCGTGGTGGACACCGGACTAGTCTGGTGTGCTGCGTGTAGGAAACCCTAGGTGTCCCGAAATATCGGACTTGTCCGAAGTGAAGGCGGACTAGTCCGATTTGGTTCTGGAAATCTTCGGACTAGTCCGATGAATATCGGACTTGTCCAGATAGGTGAATCCCTTAGTGAATTTGGGGATCAAGTCCGCACTTGGAGGACTTGTCCGATTTAGGTCAGAGGGATTTTGGACTAGTCCGTGCTAACATCGGACTTGTCCGTTTGACATCAAAAAGATATCGGACTAGTCCGTGGTGTTATCGGACTTGTCCGATTTTGTGCAACTAGTGAAGTGTTTGGGGGACTAGTCTGCACTGGGGAGGACTAGTCCGATTCTAGTCAGAGAGATATCGGACTAGTCCGTGGTGACATCGGACTAGTCCGGTCAGTGAAAACTGGACTGTGTGGACAAGTCCGCATTATGAGGACTTGTCCGATCTGGTGCAGAAATATATCGAACTAGTCTGGGGTCAGTCAGACTAGTCCGGTCCTGTATAACCTTGTGCAATGTGTGAGATTATTTGTGCTTGAGCTCTTGGTGTGTGTTTCCTTAACACACTCCATACACAATGATCTACTACACTTGGTTCTTGAGCGCTTTTCCGTATTTCTCCTCATTCTCCTTTCTTTTTGGTGATTTGTTCATTCTTTCATTAGAACCTGTGGTAATCTCAACAATGTTGTTAGTATCTCATTTGCTTGTCATAAATCAACCAAAACCAACGAGGGATTCCTAGATGCACTTTCAGGGGAGCCTATAGAGTGTGTGATCAAAAGATGTGATGATAAAAAAATAAGAACTTAGCCATTATAGCAACAATCATCACATTAACATTAAAATAAGCATCACAAATTAAGTAAAGTAGGCACATTCATAATAGATTACAATAATATGAAATTAAGATACATGTCCTCGATCACAAGTCCTTAAGGCTACAAAATAAACTACTAGTCTCAATCTCTCCCCCTTTGGCATCAAGTCACCAAAAAGGAAACAATTGAGTGGAATCACTCATCGCCGTTGCCTCCCTCACTCTCGGTTCTATCTTCTTCTTCATCTTTAGGTGCTTGTTGAGGAGGAGGAGGAGGAGCAGAGACGCCAACTTGTTCAAATGAAGCCAACTCTTGTTCTGAAAGTGGTGCCATCTCTGTGATATTTTCTTCAGAATCTTCTGAGATCTGAGGTGACCCCACTATCCCCATCTATAGATTCTCATAGATTGCTTTTATGTTGGCCTTCACATATCTTTGACGCCTCTTCCTCGCCATACTCCCCTTGTGCTTCTTAGTTTCAACTTTGCGGTAGGATGCAAAGACGGATGAGAGCATTTTCAGCACACCATTGCAGGACTCTCTAGAGGGTGGAGGAGCAGGAGTAGCATCTTCAGTTCTTGTGCCTTCATGAGCCCTCTTAGATCTTTGTTCCTCTACATGTGAGGTATGAGCAGAAGGGGCAGTGTAGATTGTAGGCTTCTGGGGCCTGAGACCAGTGTGAGGAACATCCTTTACAAACTCAAGTTATGTCACCTTCTCAACCATATACATGATATATGGCGCATAGCCATAGGACCTGTTAGGGGTGATGGAGTTGTTCACAATGTCATTGTAGATATACTCAAAGACATTGAAAGTCCTTCTCTTGCTTATCACATTCATCGATGTCCTTAGTGTCCTTTGAATAGTTTCTACATCTCCCTCCTTGGGAGCTATGGTCTTCCTTAGGATTCTGTATAAAACTGCAAAGAATGGATTTAAGTACTTGCTAGTTGGAGACTTGTAAGGCATTCTTGTATCATAGAGAAAATCAAGCTCATATTTCTCTAGGGGCTTCAAGTTGTGAATGATGATGTCATTCTCTAAAAAATCTTTAAGACGAAGAATTCTCGCAAAGTCCTCATAAGTGACACTGTACTTTGCTCCATGTATCATCCATATCATTTTTTCACCATCATCATGAGAAAAGTATAGAGTGAAATATAATTGAGTGATGACCTCAATGTTCCAGTCCGGTGTTGACGCCGGACAAGTCCAGTGTCAGCAAGACAGAACAGAATTGAACAACTTGATTTTGGTTGTTTGATCTAATAGTGATCTAAAGGACATCATTTCACAAATAATCCTGATGAACATGACCAGTAAGCAATCAACAATCATACAATGGCCATAATTCACCAAGATTCACTAATTTAAATAGTTTTCAATAGAAAATCGAGATAAGGGACAATTTTTTGCAAAAATGAGTAAATTTTGAAATCACAATCAGGTATGCAGTGTTTCAAGCCACATTTCGAGAGTCAAGTATATTTAGCTCATTTCTTAGCTCACAAAATATCTTTTCATATAATGGCTAGGTGAAAATGTCTGCAAGTTGTTTTTTAGTCCTAACATGTGAGATTACAATGTCACCTTTTAATGAATGATCCCTTAATAAATGATGACAAATATCTATGTGCTTAGTTCTTGAGTGCTCTACTGGGTTGTGTGCAAGTTTTATAGCACTCTAATTATAACATAGGAGTGAAATATGGTTCAGATTGTAACAATAATCCCTTAGAGTTTGTCGCATCCAAAGTAGTTATGTGCAACAACTATCGGCTACAACATACTCCGCTTTGGCTATGGAAAGAGCAATGGAGTTTTGCTTTTTATATGACTATGAAACTAAGGATCTGCCAAGAAATTGGCAAGTCCCCGACGTGGTCTTTATATCGACTTTGTATCCTGCATAGTCGGCATCAGAATATCCTATCAAGTTAAACTTAAATCCTTTGGGATACAAAAGGCCATACAAGAAAAATACCTAGGTAAATATAGAAAAATCATCAACAATGACCAGTCCATATTTGTTACTGCCGATGCTTATATAAGCAATTGGACTGAATAGGTACATGTGGAGAAGTTCCAGTGGTCTTGAGGTAGTCATCATGATCTTGGCGAGGTGTGGTGCTCCAACTTGTTTTCCTGCCTAGCAAGCGCTGCACAACCTGTCTTTCTCAAAAACAACATCCTTTAAACCTCGCATGTAACCATCTTTTAGAAGTTTCTTTCTCATCCCAACATGGGCTAGCCGTCTATGACACAACCAACCCATGTTAGTTTTAACAACCAAGCAAGTGTTGAGTTCAACTTTATCTTTGTTGAAGTCAACAAGATAATACTTTTCCTTCAACATCCCCTTGAATGCAATCGAGCCATCACTTCTTCTAAAAACGGTCACACCCTCATTAGTGAATAAACAATTATAAACTTTGTCGCATAGCTGAGATATGGACAAAAGATTATAATCTAGGGAATCAACATGTAAAACATTTGAAAGAGTATGTTGAGAAGAAATTTCAATTTTACCGCTACCAAGGACCTTTCCTTGGTTGTTGTCTCCAAAGTATATCTCTTAACTTGGATCCGCATTGTGCTCATACTCCACGAACATACTCCTCTCTCCGGTCATGTGATTAGTGCATCCACTGTCCAACATCCATTTTGTTCAATTGGAGGAGTAGGCCTGCAAACCAGAATTATTTCTTGGTTTTAGGTACCCAAGCTTGCTTGGGTCCTCGCGGGATAGTCACAAGAGTCTTGGGCACCCACACACAAGTTTTTGAGTTCTTGTGGTGTGGCCCTGCATATTTAGCAAATATATGTCCAGATTTGTTTTTCATGAGTACATAGGAAGCATCAAAAGTACGAAATAGTATTTGTAATTCTAATTCACATGATGTTTCCTTAACAAAAGTAATTTGCTTCTGAGCATGAACATTGGTGGACATATGTTTATTTTTGTTAAACCCAAGACCATCTTGGATGTTAGGAGGTCTAGTGCACTACGTGCATATTTGATCTTTCCTTGTCAAAGATGCCACTTTGGGATGGATGTTTAGCAAGAGAAGTAGAAGAATCAAGTTTAGCAGCAATTCTCTTAATGGAACATGTGCAAGTTACAATTGTTGTCGGACTTACACCTTTGGAAGGTGAGCTTTTGGAGGAGGAGGAGGAGGAGTCACTTTGCTTGAGTGACCCGACTTGCACTTCAAGAATCTTGTGAACTTTTGGCAAGTTAGCAAGTTCATCCTTGATTGCATTGTGTCAGTCTTCTAGCTTTGAGTAAGTTTCCTTACTCAAGGCTAGCTCATGCTCAAGTGACTTGCTCTTTGCCCTCTCAAGCTTAAGAAGTTTCTCAACCTCTTGATATCTCTTCCTTTCACGGATGAGCATATCTTCTTGTCGATTGACAAGCTCCTCCTTCTCAAAAATTTCACCTGACAACATTTTCATTTTCCTTAATGCAGTTTTACTTAACCCTCTAAACAACTCCTCATTTTCACTAGAGCTGTCAAAATCATCAATATAGGAATTTAGCGAGGGAGGTGTGAGTCTAACCTTTTTCTTGTCTTCCTTAGCCATGAGGCAAGTGTGATTATGAGTCTCCCGTCCTCCCATGTCTGGGAAGAGCGTAGACCCCTTAGTAGGCTTCTTGATGGTAATGGTGGTCATCTCCTCTTCTTCATCGGAGGAGGACTCGTCGTTTGAGTCTGAATCTTTGCCAATGTGCGCTTGGTGAGCTTGCCTCCTTTTCTTTAAGATCTTCTTCTCTTGGGGCTTTGCTTCCTTCTTATTTTTATTTTCTTCATAAGTGCAGTCAACCATAAAGTGACCATACTCGCCACAGTTGTAGCAGGTACGTCGAGCCTTGGATTTTCCTTTTTCTTTGCTCTTCCCATGACTCGATGTGCTGCCCTTCCTTCTTTTCATCATCCGCTTGAATTTCTTCATGAAGACTGTCATTTACTCACCATCCAAATCAGTACTTACATCACTTGTGTCTTCATCATCTTGTGTTTCACGAGCTTCCTTTCCTTTAGGCTTGCAAGTTGCCTTGAGGGCAACGTCTTTCTTCTTGGAGGAGGTAAGCTCAACTAGGTCTTTGACGTATTGGGCCTCCTTCTCCATCATTTCATGGTTGACAATTTTTCCCAATAGTTCACCCAGAGTTATGAAACTCCGGGCTTTCGCAGATCATGGAGCAGAAGATGACATTTCTTGGCATAAAGGCTCTGATCATTCTTTTGACCACCTCATGGTCAGTCCACTTCTTGCTTCCATAGGCGCAGATCTTGTTGATACGCAGCTTCATTCTGTTGTACATATCTTGAGGTGATTCGCCTTCATTAATGGCAACCTCACCAATTCTCCTTCGAGCATTTCAATTTTGCCTCTCGGACTGATAGATTTCCTTCATGTGCAGTTTTGAATGTATCCCAGATTTCCATGGCTCTTTCTAGTCCATCAATCTTGGTGAACTCTTCTCGGCTTAGAGATGAAGTGATCACTGCAACAACTTGTGCGTTGCGGTGAATTTCTTGTTCCTGTTCTAGAGTGAGTTCATCGTCTATATCCAGAATATCTATACATGTACACACAAAATGCGAAAGACTGGGGTTCAAAGAGATTAGGCGCATTTTCATGTTGTATTTCCACATGGTATAATCATTTACATCGAACTGTGGAGGTTTTCCCATAGAATGGAAAGATAACGATTATTTGAATTGAGACAATTTTAATTGTAAGGATATCGGGAGTAGTCATGATGACCACTCCCCGTTGTCTTTTCGTCTTCTTTTCCTTTTTGACTTAGGAGTTTCTTCCTTAGAAGTGCCTTGAGGTGATGCACTTCTTCACCATCGTGTTGAATTTCCCTAAGTATATCAAAGGCTTTTGTATCTTGTTCTTCTTCGGTGTTGAGCACCTTCGAGATCTCGTTGTTATCGTCAGAGGCCATTGATCTCTCCGAGCGGTGGGTCTCGTAGATGGAGAACCTACTTTGATACCAATTGAATGTAGCCTAAAGGGGGGTGAATAGGCTTTGATAATTTCTTGCACACTTAATCAAACCGTCAAATACTAGAGAGACCGGACTTGCCCGGTGTAGTCGCGGACTAGTCCGGTGTGATGATGTGTTGTGAAATAGTCAAGTGTTGATACAGGAATTCTAGATATAATAGCAGCTGAAATTGAACAACTATAGAGATCACTTGATTGAACAATTAGTGTTGCAAGGTTACACGTTAAATACAATTGAAATTCAAATTGCAAGATTGATCAACTTAGTGCCCTAAGTAATGATAATGCAGAAATAAAGAAGCACATGGGACACATATTTTTACCTAGGTTCGATCTCACCAAAGAGATCTACTCCTCGTTGAGGAAGCCCACACAGAGCAGGGTCTCTTCAAACTCTTTCCCTCATCAAGTCACCACACAAGGCAGACTTGATTCCACTATCACAGGTAATCACCGAGTTGGTGGGACAACCTCACACTTTGAGGGCTCCCGCAAGAATTACAGCGAAAATATGATCAAATACACTTGAACAGATTACAAGTAATTGCACAAGTGTAAAGAGATCAAACCCCAATAGCTCATTGAAGCGTAGACAACAATCTCCCAATCCCAAATCTGAATACTCAAAGATTTTCACTTTTGAGGACCTTACATGTGTGGGGAGATGTGTTTTCGTGCTCTTGGGACAAGTGGTGGCGCTAGGCTTTGAGTTGTGAACAGTAGTATACGTGAGTTGTGTTTGTGGGGTCGTGTATCTTCTATTTACAGTATTTCCAAAATTATTACAGTTAGGGATCCTGACGACCGGACTAGTCCGTACTGGGGACCGAACTTGTCCGGTGTGCTGTGTAAAATAGGCTTGAAATGTGCAGCACACTAGAAACCCTAAATTGTGTGATGTATATCGGACTAGTCCGGTAGGTGTTCGTACTTGTCCGGTGCCCTGTGTATTTGAACATCAGAAACTTACTCGGACTAGTCCGGTCCTCAGAAGGACTTTTCCGGCGTGATGTGTTATGGAACATCAGAGAGTTCAACAGACTAGTCCGTAGTTGAACAGAATTGTCTGTTGCACAGTGTATTGTGTTTACAAAAAGTTGAACGGACTAGTCCGGTCCAATAACGGACTAGTTCGGTGCACTGTGAAGTGAGACAACAAATAGTTGAACAGACTAGTACAATACATGAACGGACTAGTCCGGTGCTCACTGAATTTTAAGATTGATTTTAAGAACCTTACTATTGAGCTCACGGGATGTGTCTCTCACACACATCCTATACAATTAAGTCTACTTTGCACTTCATTCATGAATGGGGCCTTTCTTTTTCTTCATCACCTTATTTTTCACTTTTTGGGTGCACCAAACTATCTAGTATGAGTTGACCTGCATTCATCTCAACATGTTCATTAGGATCTCATTCGTTTGTCATTAATCGTCCAAAACCAAAAAGGGATTGCCTAGATGCACTTTCAGTTCATCAGTCCATTGCAGAGCTACATGCAACCACACGACGTGTGTGTCATATGTACATACATGGGTTGGTTCTTCTGCCATGCCAAGCGCTCCACCATGAGTCAGCCACATGCCAAGTTAATATCAAATTTCCCGGCCATGAACTACATAAAAAGTAGAATATAAGTAGGGTAGAATAGGAGGGAGTAGCGACGACAAGGACAGTACGGTGAGGACGGCAACGACGACAACGACGATGGCAAACAGAGAGTTGGTCGAACAGACGGTGGTCGCACCGCAGTTGGTCGATCACTAAGGAGAAGCACAACTCGAGGAGGAGGAGTTGCTAAGAACTTAACTACGGCTGGTGGCACAGAGATGGGTGAGATAAAAGCGCGTCTTCCATTGATGACAAAGGGGGATGCGCGGCCCTAGGAGGAGGAGGTGCGAAACTTAATTGTGGCTTTGACGGTGCAGAGATGCGTGCGACCGGTGTGCGACCTTTCATTTCCTCTAGGCAGTTTCAAAGTTCCATCATCTCCATCAATGCGCGCGAAATGAACAACTCTCTCATTGACTCCGCACAAACCTTATATAAGGTGCACCATCGGTTTTCCACAAGCGTGTCTCTCCTTTTGCATCTGTTTCTCCTTTTCTTTGTCTTCTCCATGTCGATGACCCACCATGGCCAATGTTCCACCGCCAAGCCTGCCAAGGGAGCCACTATTCAAGAAATAGTGTTGCTACTCTCCCGAGAGGCTCAAAAACAACTTGCGCCTCGTTATAGAACGAGAGACGTACAACAGTACGTCTCGCGCCATGAGTTCCTTGGGTCTGGTTACACTTCCAGAGTTTACTGGAATGGGTACCACCAGCCACTACCTCTACGCCCTCACTGGTGTGACCGATCGTCTTGACACTCTATTTGAGACGATGGCCTAGGAGATCGGCGCTGAGGACTGCAGTAACCTGGTGGCAGCGACGATGAGGAACCTCGGTCTCCAAGTTACACCGCCAGAGCAGCTGCAACAGCCAATCTAGGCTCCTTGAGGCTCATGTTGCACCATCGGAGTCGCCGCCGGAGCCTCTGTCGAAGAAGGTGGAGGTGGAGGAGGAGGAGGAGGAGGAGTAGGATTTAGTTTTTTTTGTTGTTTTTAGTTGATGTTGTTTTTCTTTTCTTGTGTCTTCTTGTACTTTTTTGTGTTTTGTAATGTATTGTGTTAATGAATGAGTTATCTATGTTTATCTGTTTTAATGAATATTATCTTGTGTGTTCAACTGTGTGAATGAATAAATGTGCGGTCTGTTCATCGTGTTCCTCAGGAATGACAATTCGTAAGGAAGGATTTGATTATTTTTTGGATTTAAATTGGACTACAGTGAAGGTTCTCTACATTGGAATGACAATTTATTTAGTTATCAAGTGAATGTGCTCTACTACATTCATTCAATGACTATGTTCATGTCTGTATTATATCAAGCGAACCAAAGAAAATGTAGAAAATCACGAAGCCAAAGGAGACGAGCTTTCTGCAAATTCTTCTCATTTACTTTCGCAAATAGAAGATGGGATTTATGCTAAGCTCGTCTCTCTTTTTTTAAAGGAGCGGGCGCATCTCGCACTACTACAAAAAGCATTTTCACAGGCGCCTCGACTTTTCAAACACATGCGGTCCGTAAAAAATGCGAATGTGATGACGAATGATACAATAACCGCCTGTAATGACAGAACATCACAGACGGATTTTAAAAAACAATCACCTGTGTAAATACATGATTTTCTCAGGCGACTATTAATTAAGAACCGCTTGTACTCTAGCAAACTTCACTGGCGGTTCTTAATTAACCACCACCTGGCTAAATACATAATTTTCACAGGCGGTCATTGTTTAAGAACCTTATGTACTTGTTCAATCATCACAAGCGGTTTTTGTTGAAGAACCGCCTGGGGAAAGTCATTGTTTTCACAGGTTGCTTGTTAGTTAGGAACCGCCTGTGATGCTGATAAGCTCCTGTCAAGCTAATCCCTCTACAACAAGCTCTTGTAGATGCAAGTAACACCCGTGGCTCATTATTTGGATTGTTGAAAACCTCAATTGAAGCCTGACGATCCTTGGAAGAATTTTCCCATCCATTTGAAGGATTTCTTTCCCTCCTGTCCATTTAAAAACTTAGGAAGATGCTCCTTTCTTAGTTTTAATGCCAATATATATTGACTAAAAATCAGTACCTACTCTCTTAGTGCTTGACACAAGCGAGGAAGCAAAAAACTTCAATCACAAATGTTTTTTTTACCCTTTCATAGGGATTTGACCTTAATATTTCAAGCATATATTTACCAATAAGTGAAGCTTCCTCATCAGACATGTTAATGGCAGTTACAGGTGAAGGGTGTGTCAAAGCTAACAAAATCTCAACGGAATGAAGACAAAGAGATGTTGCATATGAGTGACAATGTCCAGATTAGACAACATGAAGCTATGATGGCAACCTTAAACAACATCAAAAGTGATGCCAAGGTTATGCTTGCATCAACCAAGGCACGTGATGCTCCAACAAGTGTTATGCCCTTATAACATGCCTTGGTTGATGCAAGTATAACCTTGACATCACTTTTCATGTTGTTGAAGGTTGCCATCGTAGCTTCATATTGCCTAACCTGGACATTATCACTCATATGCAGCATCTCTTTGCCTTCAGTCTCGTTGAGATTTCGTTAGCTTCGACACATCCTTCACTTGTAACTGCCATTAACATGTCTAATGAGGATGCTTCACTTATTGATAAATCTATGATTGAAAGATTAATGTCAAATTCCTATGAAAAGGGTAAAAATAAGATTTGTGATTGATGTTGTTCGCTTCGTCACTTGTGTGAAGTACTAAGAGAGATGATATAGATTTGTAGTCAATATATTCAGCCATTAGAACTAATAAAGTAGCATCTTCGTAAGTTTTTAAAATGGAGAGAAGAGAAAGAAATCCTTCAGGGCTTGTTTGGGTGTGCTCAATCTAATTGGATTGAAGTGGATTGGATTGGAGTGAAGAATGAACCAATTTTCTCCTCAATCCACCTCAATCCACTTATATTGAAGTGGATCCACTTCTATCCAAACAAGCCCTCAAATGGATGAGAAGTATCGTCAGACTTCAATTGACGATTGTAACAATACAAATGATGAGTCCCGGGTTTTACTTGCATCTACAAGAGCTTGATGTGAAGGGATTAGCTTGACAGGAGCTTCAAGAGTTGTGCTTCTAGATGTTGTTTGGAACCAAACTGTTGGAAGGCAAGCCTGATCATCATAGGTCAGAAGAAATTTATATACACATACAATTTGATAACTTATGGAACAGGTGAAGGAGATAAATATGATAGTCAACAAGCCTAAAAGGATCACTTGTCCAAATTAGTCTTCTCTACAGAAGCTGAATTTAATAATGTTTGAAACATGCTATCTAAAGCTGAAATAGAGCATTGTTCTAAGTTGATTTTAGAGGATACAAATATATACAATATATATCATTCGTTTTTCCAGCATTGACATCTTCTCGCATATAGGGTTTCAAATTCTTTTTAATGCTTCTCTCTATGCGCTTGATGTTTTTGGTTCGGTGAAAAGGTATATCTCTTCATACTGATTATATTCCTCTTCATTATCTCCCACATTCTCAACCCCAACAATATTTTGCTTTCCAGAAACAACTTCGTGCATCTTCTCAGTTTTTGCATCTTGTACATAAAAAACTTGTGCAACACGATCGGCGAGAACCCACTGGTCATCTTTATAACCCACTTTATTCAAGTCTACCGGTGTCAGCCTGTAATTGTCCACATTCACACCATCAAGATGTTTGAACCATTGGCACTTAAATACGGGCATTACCATTCTTTCTCCATAATCGAGTTCCCATATTTCCTGTATGAACCCGAAGTATGTGGTCTTCTGCCCTTGTGAATCATAAGCCTCAATACAAACACCACTATTTTTTGCAACACTCTTACCCTCTTTTTCTTTAGTGTAAAATGTGTAACCATTGATGTCATATGCTTGCCATGATGTCACCAAAGCAGATGGGCCAGAAGCTAACTTCTTCATTGTTGCCTCTTCTATAGAGTTTCGTATGATATATTTCTGTCCATTAACCATTCAGTGAAACATCTTCTGTGCTCTTTATGATCCAATCCTTTATGCGGTCTTGGTTTTTTTCGCGAAGCTCAATTTGGTGTTCTTCGATGCACGACTCAGCTATTGTGAGCTGTTGTAGTACACTAAAATGTTCATGGTGTACATTCTTGTAATATTGAACGATAAAAGTTTTCTTACCCACTTTGTCTCTCCCATGTAGTCTACCCTCATGTACTGGTATAGGCACACCTATCGGTTTTCCATCTTTGATGTAATCAGCGCAACCCTCAATCACTTCTTCAGTGGTGTATTCTTCCATAATTGAACCCGTTGGGTGAGCACAGTTCTGCACATAACCTTTTAATACTCCTAAATATCTCTCTGACGAAAACATATGATATAAATATGGTGGCCCCAATGCTTTTATCTGATCAACAAGATGTATGATTAGGTGTACTTGCATATCAAAAAAGGATTGTGGGAAACACATCTCAAGCTTGCACATAGTCTCCACGATGTATGTTTTTAGATAGTCTAAATCATCACGTGTTATCACCTTTTGCGATATTGCATTGAAGAAGTAACACAAACATATGATGACAACTTTTATATGCTCAGGTTTGATGACTCTTATTGCAATGGCAAGGAATACTATCATCATCATGTGACAGTCGTGAGAATTATAGCCGAATAAAGACAAGTCTTTCATCGAGACTAGTTTGCGGATATTGGATGAGAAACTCGTGGGCACTTTGATCCCACGCAAGAATTCGCAAATTGCTTTTTTCTCTTTTAGTGTCAAGTTGTAGCTGGCTGGGGAAGCTAATGCTTCCCATTCGCCTTTTCTACTGGATGAAGCTCTGGTCTCATATCAAGATTTACTAGGTCCATACGTGAATTTAATCCATCCTTTGTTTTCCTCGGCATGTCTAGCAAAGTCCCAATGATGCTGTTAAATACATTCTTTGTAACGTGCATCAAATCAATACTATGGCAAAATTCCAGATTCTTCCAATACGGAAGATACTAGAAAAAAATTGATTGTTTCTTGAAAGCCATGTCAGTTGTATCACCCAAAGATGTACTTTTCTTTCTCTTTATTCCATTACATTTTTTGCCCTTACCGAAAGCAATATGAATGTTCTTGACCATTTCGAACACAAGTTCTCCACTGTAAGGTTTTGGTGCAATATCTTTTTCAATTTTGTTATCAAATGGTTCTTTAATCTTCCTATACTTGTGTGTATCTGTCAAGAACCGTCGGTGTCTCATGTACACCGTCTTTCTAAATTAAGTGAGGTATATAAATCCAATTCTATCCACGCACCTTACACAACCTTTCTTCCCTCTCATTTGTCCTGATAATGTAAACAATCCAGTATAATCATGCACGATAACAAATATCATTGCTCTTAGCGTAAAATACTCTCGCTTGTACTCATCCCATGTATGTACCCCTTCATTCCACAATTTCACCATATATTCCATTAAAGGTTCCAAGAACACATCAATTTTGATTTCGGGTTGTTTCAGACCTTGGATAAGAACATATAACAAGATATATTTTCTTTTGTGACACAACCACGTCAATAGGTTGTACATCGTTAAGACCACGATCCATGTGCCGTGTATGCTCCTTTTTTCACCAAAAGGATTCATTCCGTCTGTACCCAAGGCAAAACATACATTTTTGATTTCCTTTGCAAATTTTGGATACTGAATATCAAAAAATTTCCACTGTGTTGCATCACCAGAGTGTCGAATATGTTTTTCATTCTTCTTACAATGCTCGAAATGCCAACACATAAGTTCAGCCCCCCTAGGGTTTGAGAACAAATGCTTCAAGCGATCAATTACCGAAAGGTAACACATCACCAAGATAGGAATTTTTCTCTTATTCTTCCCATCTGCATCGTCAGAAGTATCATCATCACCTTCAGGACCAATAATAAACTTCTTATTCTTTTGAGACTTTTTCATGTTGGTAACATAATGGTGATTGTAGTCCTTCTTATATCTACTAACACCACAGATGGGTTATCTAGTTGCGAGCTCATACTCTTTGCAATACAGAATACAATAGTTCACACAAGCATGTATTTTTGTCACACCTGGTGCCATCACGCAAAGAAGTTTCTTCGCTTTATAAGTGCTTCTGGGCAGTTTATTTGGATTTGGAAGAATTTCTGCCATAAGATTCAAAAGATCAGAGAAACTACAATCGAACCATTCGTGTGTAGCTTTCAACTTTAGTTGTTCTAGGACTGCACGCAATGTAGTAAACTCTTAATCACAACTGTTTGATTCATCATATAAAAGCTCCATCGCCGCATTCTGCAATGTCTCTATTTTACTTGAACCTTTACTTGCTCCCATAGAAGTCAATACATATGATTCAATGTGATGCAACATCTCCTCACAATCGAACTCATCATCATCATCACCATCTTGATTGTCACTACCATCATCGATATGAACATTATCGTCATCTGAACCTCTCTCATCATCTTTATCCACTTCATGTGTATCTAACTCACCATGCTCTATCCATATGTGTATTTTCTTGAAACCCCTTTTTCACCAAATGAGATTTGATTACTATAGTATCTATCCAAGCAATCTTATTTTTGCAGTCGATACATGGACATAATATGTCATCTATCTTTTGCAACTCCGCATGTCTCTTGGATGCTTCAATGAAATTTGCAACGTTATGAATATACATAGGATCGGGTCTTGGCATGTTATACATCCACACTCGACAATCCATGCTTCAATAACAGATTTTCTGTAAGATTTACAAAATTTGGCCACAGATATTCCCTAAAGGTCTTCTATAAAATGAATTTATAGAGACACAACAAGCCTGTATCATATGAGTGAATACTGGTATCATGTAGGTCTGTTCATCAGAGTTCTAAGAAAATTTGTTTCATAATTTTCTGAGCTTCCTAGTGGCCATAATGGATTTTTGAAGTTAGGCTTATTCATTGAAACATTTCATCGAACACGTGATGTGCTTGTATTCATCTTCAACCTTTAATCCTTCAAATCTACTTTTTATTCTGTAAAATTCATGGGTGAGCTCAAGGGGAGACTCAACTACATCTTTCATCCTTTAATCCTTCAAATCTACTAAATATCTCAAGTGGGGGAGGGGGCTGGAGGCATATGCAAACTCAACAAACAAAACTAAAAACAGAACAAATTAAAAACATGATAGTAAAGAAGAAGTCTCTTCTAACATTTTCTCTATTCAAAGCTTGATCAACTGATGAATGCAGTACCGGCCTACGCACGGTGGAAAATTTTGGCAGCCTGGCGGCGTCGATGGAAAATCTCCAGGGTTAGGTTTTCTGTGGTGCCCGAGGGGTCTTTATATAGGCGTCAATTTTCACAGGCGTTTTTAACGAAATAACCGCCTGTGATAAAAATTAATAAAGTTCAGGCAATTTTTTTAGACGGTTTTTAACTGCTTCACAGGCGGTTGGGATTGAATAACCGCCTGAGAAGAAACATATCTCAGGCGGTTATTACTTACCATCCGCCTGGGATAATTGCCCGAGCCTGTTCTTCAGTTTTCTTTTCCCTTAATTCTTTTTTATTTAGATTTCAATATAAATACTCAAACATGTATAGATTCTGCAAATTGAGTCCAAATTCGATGATCCTTTCTTCTATATTTTTATAAAATTAACATCTACCACCTGGACCAAATATTTTAAAACTTGTATAGATAACACTGTAATGTTTTGGTAAATATCAAATTAATTTATAATCATATATTATTCACATTTGTGACTCTCCTTAAAAAAGGGATCTTTCACTGAAATTGGTTTGTATGAACATATTTGTATTATTTATATATGTATGAATTTTGTTAATTTTTTAAAGCATTCCGACATGTCAAAATTCAAATTATCCATCATTCTAATCAAATGCTCATATACATATGAGGCATTCATCAAATTTTGAGCACACATTGATTCAAAAAAATTGAAAAAATCAGAAAAAATTTATAAAGGTTGGTATGATGACTAAACAGGTCCATTAAAAAACTAAATGAAAAAATCATTATATTCATCAAGATAGAAAAATGACAAATAGCAATTGTTATTTGTTTTTTATGTTCTGACCAATTTCAAAGGCTTTATGAAGTAAAATTTAATGGTAACCTTTAATACTCAATCATATTACAAGAAAGTGGAATTTGAGCTTTTGAAAGGACCCACATTTACTCAAGAATATTAATTAATCTTACATAAAGATATTTCCATGTTGTTGGTACTTAATAACTACCTGAGAAGAAGCTTACCTGGGGCGGTTATTACTTACCAACCGCCTAGGATAATTGCCCGGGCTTGTTCTTCAGTTTTCTTTTCCCTTGCTTCTTTTTTATTTAGATTCCAATATAAATACTCAAACATATATAGATTCTGCAAATTGTGTCCAAATTCAATGATTCTTTCTTCTATATTTTTCAAAAATTAACATCTACCACCTAGACCAAATATTTTAAAACTTGTATAGCTAACATTGTAATGTTTTGATAAATATCAAATTAATTTATACTCACATATTATTCACATTTGTGTATCTCCTAAAAAAAGGATCCTTTACTGAAATTGGTTTGTATGAACATATTTGTATTATTTATACGTGTATGAATTTTGTTAATTTTTTAAAGCATTCCAACATGTCAAAATACAAATTATCCATCATTCTAACCAAATGCTCATATACAGGCATTCATCAAATTTTGAACACACATTGATTCAAAAAATCTAAAAAAATATGAAAAAATTCATAGAGGTTGGTATGATGACTAAAATGGTCCATTGAAAAACTAAATGAAAAAAATCATTATATTAATCAAGATAGGAAAATGACAAATAACAATTGTTATTTATTTTTTATGTTCTGACCAATTTCAAAGCCTTTATGAAATGAAATTTAATGATAAACTTTAATACTCAATCATATTACAAAAAAGTGGAATTTGGGCTTTTGAAAGGACCCACATTTACTTAAGAATATTAATTAAGCTTACATAAAGATCTTTTCAGACTGTTGGTACTTAATAACCATCTGAGAAGAAGCTTACCTCAGGTGGTTATTGCTTACCAACTGCCTGGGATAATTGTCCGAGTCTGTTCTTCAATTTTCTTTTCCCTTGCTTCTTTTTTATACAGATTCCAATATAAATATTCAAACATGTATAGATTCTGCAAATTGAGTCCAAATTCGATTATTTTTCTTCTATATTTTTCAAAAATTAACATCTACCACCTAGACAAAATATTTTAAAACTTGTATAGCTAACATTGCAATGGTTTGATAAATATCAAATTAATTTATACTCACATATTATTCACATTTGTGTATCTCCTTAAAAAAGGATCTTTCACTAAACTTGGTTTGTGACATATTTGTATTATTTATACATGTATGAATTTTGTTAATTTTTTTAAAGCATTCCAACATGTCAAAATTCAAATTATCCATCATTCTAACCAAATGCTCATATACAAGCATTCATAAAATTTTGAACACACATTGATTAAAAAAATTAAAACAAAAACTGAAAAAAATTCATAGAGGTTGGTATGATGACTAGAAAGGGCCATTGAAAAACTAAATGTAAAAATCATTATATTCATCAAGATAGAAAAATGACAAATAACAATTGTTATTTGTTTTTTATGTTTTGACCAATTTCAAAGCCTTTATGAAGTGAAATTTAATGGTAACCTTTAATACTCAATCATATTACAAAAAAGTGGAATTTGGCCTTTTGAAAGGCGCCACATTTAATCAATAATATTAATTAGGCTTACATAAAGATCTTTTCAGGCGATTGGTACTGAATAACCGCCTGAGAAGAAGCTTATCTCAGGCGGTTATTACTTAGCAACCGCCTGAGATAAATAAATCTTCTCAGGCGTTTGGTTCTTAATAATCGCCTACAAAGATAGGCGTCTTTATATATCCCTCAGTTGTGTTGGAAAACCTAACCCGAGCAAAATCACTTAGATGCCGTCAGGCTGCCAAATTTTCATTTGCCGCCAAGTCTTAGCCGCTCTTGCCGCCGAGCTTCGCCGTCACCGCCGAGCTTCGCTGTTGTCCCCGTGCTTCACCCTCATCACTTCCTTCCTTCCAGGTATGCCGAGCTTTGCCCTCGCCATCGCCGCCGAGCTTCGACCTCGCCGCCAGGTACGCTGCTGCTTCCTTTGCTCCTCCATCCTCGTGACGCCTCCCTCCTCGCTTTCGCAGCCAGCCGAGTGATGTCCTTGTCGCCGCCGCACCCTAAATTTCCTTAATCAAAGTTTTTGAATCCTAGGTGCCTTGGTCAGTCGCCTCAAACCCTAGGTTCCTATCTAATTTCATTAATCAAAGAATTATCAGTGGTTTATCAGTGGTTGTTCACTGCCTTGGTTAGTGGCCTCAAACCCTAGCTCTATCTGCTAATTGTTGCGAACATTATCAGTGGTTGATTTCCTTATAGAAGCATTATAAGTGGTTTATGCTCTATCTGCTTATTGTTCCAAACATTATCAGTGGTTGATTTCCTTATTGAAGCATTATTAGTGGTTTATGCTCCTAATATATAATTATATATGTAAGGCCTCGAGTGTTAGAATCAATAATGAGATTGGTCTTTACTTTAAAAGCTTAAAGGGGGTTACACAAGCACCTCTTTTTTTTAACATTGCTGTTGATTGTCTTGCTAGGATGATATATAAGGTCCAAGAAAATAAATTGTTTTTAGGTTTAGTTGATGATCTAGTGCATAATGGTGTGGCAGTTTTACAGTATGCAGATGATACAATTGTATGTATCACAAATGATCTAATGGGGACTAGAAATCTGAAACTACTTCTGGCTTTGTATGAAAAGCTATTAGGTCTTAAAATAAACTTTGAAAAAGTGAAGTTTACAACATTGGGGGTGACCAGAATTTAGCCAAAAATATTGTTGACATTTTTAATTGTAAAGTGGCTAGTTTGCCTATTACTTACTTAGGTGTTCCAGTGTATGCGGTAGACTCTATGTAAAAGCGTGGAATAAATTAGAAGAAAAGGTGACTAAGAGATTGGCTGGTTGGAAACAATCATACTTGCTTATGGCAGGGAGGGTTGTCTTGATTAATGCTGATCTCTCTAGTATTCTAATTTATCATATGTCAATGTTTCTTTTGCAAACAACTACCGTGGAAAGTTGGATGTACTTAAAAGAAGGTTTTTATGGCAAGGAGGTCAGATGAAAAAGAAATACCATCTAGTAAAATGGGAAAATATTTTTAAAAATAAGAGGAAAGGTGGGTTGAATATAAAGGTATGGAACTTGGTCAATCACCTTGATCAGTCGCCTTAAACCCTAGAATGAAACTTGGTCAATCACCTTGGTGAGTCGCCTTAAACCCTAGAATGCCTTATCAAAGTCTAGAATGCTTCCATCTTATCTTCATGCAACACTTCATAAAGAGTTAATATGTCATTCATTATATTTATTGTCTTATTAGTTCTAGCATGGAAAGCCCTAAGAAGACTGTTGATGGTAGTAACAATAAAGAAGGCAATATGGAGTTTAGTGACTCCAGCAGTTCAGGCTCCTTTCACAGTCCATCAGATGCTTTCGCGAATATAAAATTTAAAAAGACTTCAGAGGATCTCGACCCGGAATATGATCTTGCAGACGAGGTATGGATCACGAATCTTAACTTCAACAGTTCAAGTTAATGTTGGTTGTCAAGTATATGAAGTCTTATAATTCTTTTCTACCTAGATTAATCGCGAAGACAACGAGGTGACTTCGGCTCCTAAAACAGCAGAAGGTTCTCCATTGGAGGAATCCGTTCTCCATTGGAGAAATCCTCAGGTTCACTCAAGCGGAGACGAGGGCAACGAGGTCCCAATAAGGGTCCATTGGACCGCATCATGTACATAACAAGGGTCGGTCTACGTGGGCTTCCAAAGAACCACTGGATTCAGTTACCAAGTATCGAAATGTATGTGGTTCTCTTGTTAGAGAGCTCATGCCGATCACAACCCAGAATTCGAGAAAATTACATGAGGAGACCAAGAATGAGTTGTGGGAAAGAATAAAGAAACAATTCAAGTTTCCAAAAGGTACGGAAGAAGCTGTAAAGAAAGCAACATTGGTCTCTTGCGGCAAGAAGTTTCGTGGCTGGAAGAGTGAAATGAATGCCTATGTTAAGGCTGATAAGGTCCCTAGCGTGAGGAAGATAGGAAAAATCACAAAAGATCAGTGGCAAAAATTTGTTCGTCAAAAGACCACACCTGACGCTAAAGCCCTAAGTGCAACTAGGTCAGAGTATGCCAAAAAGAACAAATACCATCATCGCTTGGAGTCTGGAAGATATGCCCCCAAAGTCCAGTAGTGGAATAAGATATTAGACGAAATTACCAGTAAGGGCAATCCTCACCCGTTAGAAGACTACGATGAGAGAACTCAGCGGTGGGTCTTTGCTCCGTCAGGTTTGACCAGTAAGGGCAAACTTGAAAAGTCTGACTCTGTGAATGAAGTTGAGGAAAAAAATGAAAGAAGTGATTGAAAAGCAACATAAGGGTCTCTTCAAGCTGAAGAGGGAGAATGACCAACTTACCGCTATCCTAGGAAACCCTGAACACAGTGGACGGGTTTGAGCAATCTCTTCTCAAATGTCTTGGCTAGATGGATTCCCGAAAGATAAAGAGACATATAGAAGACGTGAGAAGTTCAAGAAAACACTTGATGAAACGATTGCTCAAAAGGTCAAGGAAAATGTGCAAGAAATAATGGAAAAACTTAGACAATCAAGACAATTAGTGGCGACAAGTACAACAATGGTTCCCGTGCCAAAGGAGCAATTGGTATCTCCAACTGCCTACCCTAACAACGTATGTTCTGTGTGAAGCTCAGCTTCAACCCATAAGTTCGCTATCGATGGTATCGCTAAGGACAGATCTTGTCGTATTCTTGTCCCAATCGGCAGAGCAGGAAACAAAACCAAACAGGTTGCCACTGCTATGGCAAAGTCTGATCGTGACTTCAACGACAATCCACTTCTGTTGTATTATGTTGTGGTGCAAGTTCTTCATATCATTGATAATGATTATGAAATTTATGAAATAGACCACATCACACATGAGGGGATCGCGACTCTGAGACAGGCTGTCAACCAATTAATCCTTTGACACCGACGCGATATCATGTTGGATGATGAGCCGATTTCTAGCCCCGTCCCATATCAAGATACTGCAACCCCATCTTCTAAGGCTAAAGTCCAGGAAGATCCACTTCCCCTATGTCTCAGCAAGGATGATAGTAACCTTGCTAGTAAAAATAACCAAGAGCAACAAGTTGGACAACAGCTTCAAGCAGTACCAGAGCAAGCTGTTGCTAGTAAAGAGCAACCAGTTGAGCTAAAACTTGAAGTAGTACTAGAGCCATCTGCTGGGAGTAAAGAGCCACCAGTTGAACAACAGGTTCAACAACAAGCCAGTGTCCAACTTTCGACGACTAGTCCTCGATCATCAGTGCCTATCAAAGTTAGCTCATACGAAATTAAGAAACATTCATCAGAAGTGTCAAAGTATATGGAAGATATGAAGTAAAATATTAGAAAATTGAGTGCATCTCGTTCTTTTCATGAGCCAGCATTAGAAGATATCGAGGAGTGGGAAGAAGACAGTGTCATGTATAATCGGTGGATGGCTTTAGTTAAACCAAGAGTTCCAATATACAAGCTTGAGGATGTTCCTCCTAAATTTGAGAATGGGAAGCCGTTCATGACATCCGTACAACTTAGCAAACAACATGTCCCACTCAAAAGAATGCACGAGTGGTACTTCACTGCCAGCACAAAATATGCTCTTTCTTGCGTCACATTTTGTGTTCCAAAAGATGCATTCTGGAGCACTGGAGCAGATAAACGAGTCATTTTATTTGAAGAGTTGCATACCCTTTTCCATCGCGGCATGCTCGAAATCAACCTGCTACTCGTCTGATGCTTGTAAGTGCCTCTAATATTTTGCATTTGCTTTTCTTACTACATGCATACACATTTCATGAGATTATAACAATTATGGACTTCTTCAATAGGATGCAATACATGGATAATGAAAATATGAAACCCAAGGCAGGTATCCTTGACCTACACGGATTGCAAAGACGCTATTCGATGTTAAGGCGGATTGAGACTTAGTACAGTACAAGCACATAAAAAAAGAATTTAAAAAATCAATCGCAAAACTTAAGAAGGATAGAAGGACAGAAGTTGCAGCTTACATAGGACATGCAATGTTTAACTTTGTCAAAGACGGCAAGGACCTCGTAAAGGCCCCGTACCACTTCGAGTAAGTTCGACACATGATATTGAAATAGCAATTATTGCTAATTGTTAACACGTGTGTTTGTACGTGTGCAGTAAACACTACATAATGATCTTCATCAAGCCAACGCAGGGTTTGGCAATAGTCTTGGACTTAACCGATTACCCTCTAGATCTTTAGAAAGATTTTCTTTCCATTTTGAAACTGTACGTTTATTCAATACTTTTAATTTACACACATTTAGATTGTGTTGACAAATTTTATATGTCATTTCTTGTATTACAGTGCTTGAAGGTTTTATGCGGAACAGCTTGGCGGTCAGGGACCCCCTAATACGAATGCATTGGATATTAAAACATATTATCCTTGTCCGAAGCAGCCTGCTGGGAATGTCTTATGCGGGTATTATGTATGCGAGCATCTTCGGACCGCCAGCGAATATAGAGTGAGTCGTGAGGATGTAAGTTATCCTTAATGTCGATATCTTATTTTCTTACTTTTGAGTTTCATTTTCATTGTAACTAGCGTATTTTAATACTTATATTCTCTGCTGTTCATTATTACTAGAAACATTATTTTTAAATTTTGATTCCCACTTCAAAATTCAATTGCTCATAGTACAACTGCTCAAAAAATACCAAATAAATTCCTGTATACTCTCACTTTGATCCATAATTTGAGATTATTCAAACCAACACATTCTAAACCTTGTTATGTGTTTCATTGCAGCACACAAAGAATGTGAACAAAGAATGGCCGGTTTGTAGAAGTATGCCTGGTGGAGGAGCCGACAAGATTGCTGGTGAACTGTGTCAATTCGTGCGTCGTGAAATTTTGCACAAAACAGAGGAGTTCTTTGATGAAAATGGTGCAATAGCTGATGTGTCAGAAATTTGCGACTATGACAATAGAAACAGTTTTTAGTGAAACTTGTAAACTATGAGATGACTTGTATGTGTAACTTGTACATATATATATAGTTTTAGTAAAATTGAATTCTGTGAGATGACTTCTGTGATTATATTGTTTACTTCTGTGATTATATTGTTGACTTCTGTGATTATATTGAATTGACCTGGAAATTAGAAATAACAACAGGTAGTACTAGATAGGGTATACCTTATCACAGGCGGTTATTTACCTACGACTAGACTTGTCTGTGAAATATCATTATCACTTGCTGCTAGATATAGGTAAAGAATCATCTGTGATAACTTAATTATCACATGCGGTTATTGCTATAGTACAAACCGCTTGCGATAATCTGTCTTCACAGGCGGCTTGTCATAGGTAAAGATTCGCCTGTGATAACACCATTATCACAGGTGGTTATATATGTTGCATGACCTGCATGTGATAATATGTCTTCACAGGCGGCTAGTCGTAAGTAAAGAACCGCCTGTGATAATACCATTATGATAGGGGGTTTCACTTCTTCACCTGTGAAATTGGAGATTATCACAGGCTCTTCGTTTCAGGCGATTTTAGAAACCGCGTGTGAATACGTTTGGAGCCGCCTGCGATGAGGCTTATTGTAGCAGTGTCGGATATTTTCTTAAATGAGATGCGCCTTATAGTAGCCCGTCTCCTTTTACGCTCAGCTCGTCTCGTTTACTCTTATTAGAGACGACCTCCTTTGCGCTCGTCACTGATCTTTGTCTCCTATTTGAGTTTCTTACGTAGTGTTAGACCATACGCACCAGCTACCTCTAAAGCATACTCTATCCTCTGAACCATACTCTATATACTCTATACTTCCAGTATGTGCACTTACAAAAATTTTCTAGTATGATTTCTATTATGCTTTCCAGTACTACTGTGGATGACCTTAGGTTTCCACCAGCTGCCAGAGTCCGGAATCTTCATTCCCCCGTGCGGTTGCCATCTTGTTGATTGTCGTGCTCATTGCTGTTTGCCTAGGTTTACGAAGACTACATTGCCATTTTAACACGACTTAAATAAGCATGAAGAGTTTGCTAGGCAGACTCAACACGTTACGCGCTTTTCCTCGTTTCTTGCCTAATAACGAATGCATGCAATATATGGATAGCGCATCGACCCATGCCCAGTGTAATAAGGACCGAAATACTAGGTAGAATAATAAGGAAAATTTTAATTTCCCCTTCAGGAATAAAAACTTGGTTTTGGTCGATCGCCCCCATTCTACTTAACCCGGACGATGGTTGAACTCAACCTGGATCGATCTCGACGTACACAAACGCTTAAACCCTACGTCCTACCTACCCCGGAGCAACCCAACGAGCCAGCGAAAGCAAAACGACAGGCACACAAAGTTTTGCATGCTCCTTACTCTCTGTAATTCGTCAGTTTTGCATGCTCATGTACCTCTTTACGCTGTATCATCAAAGTAAGATAATAAAAGCTCCAAAGTGCAATCAGCATTAATCTAGCAGTTAAGTACTCTAAGTAACACTTCTTGGGTGCTGAGTTCGATTCATCGTGAGAGCGAATTTCATGTTGAGTTTAAAAAATCCTCTGTCTCATAACCAAATCACAGGTTTAAAGACCGGTCAGGTCGTTAGTCGTTCTCTATGGGCTACATTGTCGTTATGTAATGGTGAGGCAGGTTTACTACATGAAAACATTTATTTTTATATATAAGTCGAAGTTATTTTAGTGAGCCCCAAGAAAATAGTTTATTTCGTGACCGCTATTATTTTCGTGGGCCGTGTCGCTGTCTCATGAAAATAGAGCTTAGTTTGGTAGGCCTTAGTTCTGGCTTACAAAATTACAATTATATTCATCAGGTAACGGTCGAGCTCAAGAAAATAAAGACATTTTCGTGGTCACGAAAATAAGTGTTATATTTTGTCGGCCTGAAGTTGAGCTCACGAAACCAAGTTGGCATCAGACATCTAGGTGAGCAATGCTTGACTAAAGTCCTTTTTCACCTCACCAACACCATCTTGACTTCTCCAACGGGATATTTGGCCCATAGAAATCAGCGCATTAAATAGAACGCTGCAGTTACCGATCAAATTCCAACAATTGTCCTCTGAATGCTGTTTACCTGCCATTTTTGTGTCTCGTGCGCTTCCTGGATGCCACCGGTGTGGCCGCTCGCCAAATGTAAAGTCTTTCTTGGATTGGCTGGGACTAGAGATGGTAATGGGTACCCATTACCTGTGTAGCACTGAAAACTGACCCGGTGGATTCTGGTTTGGTTACGAATTTGTACTCACAGGTACAAGTTCGGGTAATGGATTATATCCAATGGATATTTTTTATCGGATAAAAAAAACCTATATCCATATCAGTATATCTGTACTCGTACTAACATGTGGATCCAATGAAATGTCATATATATACACAGTTTTAGAGTTTCCTCACTCGGTTCCCTTCTCAGTTCCCCATTCCCGGTTCCCACCTAGTCACCACAACCACAACTCACTCGGTTCTCTTCTCTAAGTCCCTACTCCCCCCTGCTCGCCGCTCCCAGCTCCCGCAGATCTCCCGTCGGTCACTCTACTACAATAAGCCTTATCGCAGGCGGCTCCAAACCTATTATCACACGCGGTTTTTAAAACCGCATGAAACGAAGAGCCTGTGATAATCCGCAATTTCACAGGCGGAGAAGTGATACCGCCTGTAAAGAAACAATATCACAGACGGTTTTTACTTATACTAGCCGCCTGTGAAGATAAGTTATCACAGGCGGGTCGTGCAACATATATATCTGCCTGTGATAATTGTCTTATCACAGGCGGGTCTTGCAGCATATCTAACCTCCTGTGATAATGGTGTTATCACAGGCGGATGTTGACCTACATCAAGCCGTCTGTGAAGACTTTTTACCGCAACCGATTTCTACCATAACTGTAACCGTCTGTAATAATTAGGTTATCACAAATGGTTTTTTACCTATATCTAGCCGCCTGTGATAACTGTTTTTCACAGGCATGCCTAGCCTTTGGTAAATAACCGCCTGTGATAAGGTATAACCTATGTAGTAGTACTGCTGTTATTTCTAATTTCCAGGTCAATTCAATATAATCACAGAACAGAAGTCAACAATATCACCACAGAACAGAAGTCAACAATATTATCATCACATAAGTCATCTCACAGAAGTCAATTTCACTAAAACAATATACATATGTACAAGCTACACATACGATTCATCTCATAGTTTACAAGTTTTCACTAAAAACTGTTTCTATTGGCAGAGTTGCAAAGTTCTGGCACATCAGCTATTGTACCATTCTCATCAAAGAAGTCCCCTCTTTTGTGCAAAATTTCGCGACGAATGAATTGACAGAGTTCAGAAGCAATCTTGTCAGCTCCTCCACCAGGAATACTTCTACAAATAGGCCATTCTTCATTCAGATTCTTCGTGTGCTGCAATATAACACATAACAAGGTTTAGAATGTGTTGGTTTGAACAATATCAAAGTATAGATCAAAGTGAGAGTATACACGAATTTATTTAGTATTTTTGGAGCAGTTGTACTATGAGCATTGAATTTTGGAGTTGGAATCAAAATATGAAAAAAATGTTTTTGGTAATGAACAGCAGAGAATATAAGTATTAAACTATGCTAGTTACAATGAAAATGAAACTCAAAAGTTAGAAAATAAGGTATCGACATTAAGGATAACTTACTTCCTCACGATTCACTCTATATACGCCGGCGGTTCGAAGATGCTCGCATACATAATACCCGCATAAGACACTCCCAGCAGGCTGCTTCGAACAAGCATAATACGTTTTAATGTCCAATGCATTCGTATTGGAAGGTCTCTCACCACCAAGCTGTTCTGCGTAAAACTGCCAAGCGCTATAATACAAGAAATTTCATATAAAACTTGTCAAAAAATTCTAAATGTGTGTAAATTAAAATTATTGAATAAACGTACAGTTTCAAAATGGAAAGGAAATCTTTGTAACGATCTAGTGGGAAATCGGCCGAGTCCAAGACTGTTGCCATTCCCTGCGTTGGCTTGATGAAGATCATTATGTAGTGTTTACTGCACACATACAAACACACGTCTTAACAATTACCAATAATTGCTATTTCAATGTCATGTGTCAAACTTACTCGAAGTTGTACGGAGCCTTTACGAGGTCCTTGCCGTCTCTGACAAAGTTAAACATCGCATGTCCTATGTAAGCTGCAACTTCTGTCCTTCTATCCTTCTTACGTTTTGCGATTGCTTTCTCAAAATCTTTTTTTTTCATGTGCTTGAACTTTGCTGAGTCTCGATCCGCCTTGACATTGAATAGCGCCTTTGCAATCCTAGTAGGGTCAAGGATACCTGTCTTGTGCTCCAACTTTTCATTATCCATGTATTGCATCCTATTGAAGAAGTCCAGAATTGTTATAATCTCATGGAATGCGTATGCGTGTAGTAAGAAAAGCAAATACAAAATATTAGAGGCACTTACAAGCACCAGACGAGCAACAGGTTGATTTCGAGCATGTCTCAATGGAAAAGGGGATGCAACTCTTCAAATAAAATGACCCGTCTATCTTCTCCAGTACTCCAGAATGCTTCTTTTGGAATACGAGATGTGACGCAAGAAAGACCATATTTTGTGCTGGCAAGGATGTACCACTCATGCATTCTTCTGAGCGGGATGGGTTGTTTGCTAAGTTGTATGGATGTCATGAACGGCTTCCCATTCTCAAATTCAGGAGGAACATCCTCAAGCGTGTATATTGGAACTCCTGGTTTAACTAAAGCCGTCCGCCGATTATACATGACACCGTGTTCTTCCCACTCCTCGATATCTCCTAATGATGGCTCATGAGAAGAACAAGATGCACTCGATTTTATAATATTTTCCTTCATAGTTTCCAAATACTTTGACACTTCTGATGAAGGTTTCTAATTTTCGTATGAGGTAACTTTGATAGGCACTGATGATCGAGGAGTAGTTGTCGGAAGTTGGACACTGGCTTGTTGTTGAACCTGTTGTTTAGCTGATTGCTCTTTGCTCCCAGCAGCTGGCTCTAGTACTACTTCAAGCTGCTGCTCAACTGGTTGCTCTTTACTAGCAATAGATTGCTCTGGTACTGCATGAAGCTGTTGTCCAACTTGTTGCTCCTAGATATCATCCTTGCTGAGACATAGGGGGAGTGGATCTTCTTGGACTGGGAGTGGATCTTCATGCACTTTCGCCTTAGAAGATGGGGTTGCAGTATTTTGAGATGCGACGGGGCTAGAAATTGGCTCATCGTCCAACATGATATCGGGTCGGTGCAAAAGGATCAATTGGTTGACAGCTTACCCCGGAGTCGCGATCCCCTCAGGTGTGACGTGGTCTATTTCATAATCTTCATAATCATTATCAATAATCTGAAGAACTTGCACCAAAACATAATACAACGGAAGTGGATTCCCGTTGAAGTCACGATCAGGCTTTGCCATAGCAGTGGCAACCTGTTTGGTTTTGTTCCCTGCTCTGTCGATCGGGACAAGAAGACGACAAGATTTGTCGTTAGCAATATCATTGACAGGAAACTTATGGGTTGACCCTGAGCCTGACACAGAACCAACGCTGCTAGGGTAGGCAATTCGAGATACTAATTGCTCCTTTTGCACCGGAACCATCATTGTACTCGGTGCCACTAATTGTCCCGATTGTCTAAGTTGTTCTATTATTCCTTGCATATTTTCTTTGACCTTTTGAGCAATCGTTTCATCAAGTGTTTTCTTAAACTTCTCACGTCTTCTATATGTGTCTTTATCTTTAGGGAAACCATCTAGCCAAGACATTTGAGAAGAGACCGCTCTAACCTATCTATTGTGTTCAGGGTTTCCTAAGATTGCGGTAAGTTGGTCATTCTCCCTCTTCGGCTTGAAGAGACCCTTCTGTTGCTTTTCAATTACTTCATTCATTTTTTTCCTCTACTTCATTCATAGAGTCGGACTTTTCACTCGCTGGTCAAACCTGACCGGGCAAATACCCACCGCTGAGTTCGCTCATCGCAGCCTTCTAATGGGTGAGGATTGCCCTTACTGGTAATTTTGTCTAATATCTTATTCCATTTGTGGACTTTGGGGGCATATCCGGTAGACCCCAAGCGATGATGGTATTTTTTCTTTTTTGCAAGCTCTGACCTAGTTGCACTTAGAGTTTTAGCATCAGGTGTAGTCTTTTGACAAACTCTTGCCACTGAGCTTGTGTGATTTTTCCCATCTTCCTCGGGCTAGGGACCTTATCATCCTTAACATAAGCATTCATTTTGCTCTTCCAGCCACGAAACTTCTTGCCGCAAGAGACCAATGTTGCTTTCTTTACAGCTTCTTCCGTGCCTTTCGGGAACTTGAATTGTTTCTTTATTCTTTCCCGCAACTCATTCTTGGTCTACTCAGGTAATTTCCTCCAATTCTCGGTCGTGATCAGCACGAGCTCCCTAACAAAAAACCGCATGCATTACGGTACTTGGTAACTGAATCCAGTGGTTCTTGGGGAAGCCCACCTGGACCGACCCTTGTTATGTACATGATGCGGTCCAATGGACCCTTATTGGGACCACGTTGCCCTCATTTCCGCTTGAGTGAAGCTGAGGATTCATCCATCGGAGAACCTTCCGTGGTTTTAGGAGCCGAAGTCACCTCGTTGTCTTCGCGATAAATCTAGGTAGAAAAGAATTATAAGACTTCGAATACTTGACAACCAACATTAACTTGAACTGCTGAAGTTAAGATTCGTGATCCATATCTCGTCGGCATGATCATATTCCGGATCGATATCCTCTGAAGTCTTTTTAGTTTTTATATTAGGAAAAGGATCTGATGGACTATGGAAGGAGCCTGAACTGCTGGAGTCAGTAAACTCCATATTGTCTTCTTTATTGTTACTACCAGGACCAGTCTTCTTAGAGCTTTCCATGCTAGAACTAATAAGACAAAAAATCTAATAAATGGCATATTAAATCTACATGAAGTGTTGCATGAAGAAAAAGATGGAAGTGTTCTAGGTTTTGATAAGGCATTTTAGGGTTTAAGGCGACTGACCAAAAGGTTCCTATACATTGCGAGGGTGACAAGCATGTTAAAGTTGCTCACCAGGATAGCGACACCGATCTCGAAGGAGCACAACCCTGTGAGATGAAGTGCGGGACGGCTACACTCTATTGTCAGTAGAGATGTTACTATTCACTCATGATCCTACTATAAATTACGATCCAAATAGCAACTGAATACATGATTGTCCAGATTATGGATTTTACGACACCTTAGACAGTATTTCAATTCAGACCTGATTATTGCATGTTTTAGCCTTACATTGAATAGGAAATTGATAGAGGACTCTTTAAGCTTTCCAGACATGTGTAGATATGCATATGTTTCTTTTCTAATTTAAGAATTATGGTTGTTCAAAGTTCGGAAATTTTGTTGCTGTTTCAAATAACACTGTACACATGTACTAACTTCAACTCCAGTTTCTAATTAGTTCTAAACCGAATTTGAGGTAACAATGAATAGAAAAGTTGTAGAATAGTTCTTCCACTTTCAAAAAATGTAGCACAATAGACTTGAGGAGCTTTCTACAGATAATTATGGCAAAAATTCAGATGCTTGTTCATACAATTTCAATACCCTAAGTACAATTTCAATCTTGCTGGTCTACTCAATGCCATACTTAGTAAGCATACTTAACAAAAGTCTCTTTTGTGCTCACATTATTGTGATAAACCATATTTGTAATGCATTTAATCCTTCTCAAAATCCATTAATTTTCTCAAGAGGGGTTTCTTTGTTTATTTTATCACATATTGGAATATTTCCATGTGTAATATCGGATAAAATCATTGAATGGTCATATCTCCATGTGCAATATTTCCATGTACTAACTCACAAAACTTTGAATGGTCAAGTATGTGCAGTATAGTGTTATCTAATGGCACCACAAACGCTTTTATTAAAACATCTTACTTGCCAAAGAAAAGGACATGATCCGATAGCAATGTCCTCGCTTCTATGGTTTACCGACAACCCAAGGTTGCCTACCCACTGAACCCTAACCAATGATGCCATCGAACTTGACTGTTTTTCGAATTCCAACAAACTCTAACCAAGGATGCCTACCATTTCCTAATTCCCGAACCCTAACCAAGGATTTGCAAGGCGGCGGCGAGGGCAGGGAGGGAGGCGGCACAACGACGGAGGATGGAAGGTCGAAAGGTTTAGGGTTTACCTTGAAGCTCGGCGGCGACAGCAATGGCTTTGCTCGGCATACCTGGAAGCAGCGACGGTGAAGCTCGGCGGCGACGGTGCTGGCGGCGAACACTTGGCGGCAAATGAAATTTTGGCAGCCTAACGGCGTCTAAGTGTTTCGCCCAGGTTAGGTTTTTCCAACGCTGCCGAGGATTATATATAGACTCCCATTTTCTCAGGCGGATTTTAAGTACCGACCGCCTGAGAAGATGGTTACCTCAGGCGGGTTTTACTTGTCAACCGCCTGAGAAGACACAATTATCTCAGGCGGTTTGTAAGTAATACCCGCCTGACATAATAATCTTCTCAGGCGGTTATTAAGTACCAACCGCCTGTGAAGATCTTTACTTCTTCTTAATTAATATTCTTGATTAAATGTGGGTCCTTTAAAAAGGCAGAATTCCACTTTCTGGTAATATTATTGATAAGTAAAGATTACCATTAAATTTCACTTCATAAATCCTTTGAAATTGGTCAGAACATAAAAACATACAACAATTGCTATTTTTCATTTTTTGAATATAATGCTTTTTTTATTTATTTTTTCAGTGGACATTTTTACTCATCATACCAACCTCTATGATTTTTTTCAGATTTTTTAAATTTTTTTGAATCAATGTGTGTTCATAATTTGATGAATGCCTCATATGTATATGAGCATTTAGTTAGAATGATGGATAATTTAAAGTTTGACATGTTGGAATGCTTTAAATTTTTTTTAACAAAATTCATACATGTATAAATATTACAAATATGTTAATACAAACAAATTTAAGTGAAGGATCCTTTTTTTTATGAGATACACAAATGTAAATAATATGTGAGTAGAAATTAATATGATATTTACCAAAACATTACAATGTCAGCTATACAAGTTATAAAATATTTGTTTCAGGTGGTAGATGTTAATTTTATACAAATACAGAAGAAAGAATCATCGAATTTGGACTCAATTTGCAGAATCTAAACTGGTTTGAGTATTTATATTGGAATCTAAAAAAAAAAGAAGCGAGGGATAAGGAAACTGAAGAGCCTCGGGCATTATCTCAGGCGGTTGGTAAGTAATACCCGCCTGAGATAATAATCTTCTCAGGCGGTTATTAAGTACCAACCGCCTGTGAAGATCATTACTTCTTCTGAATTAATATTCTTGATTAAATGTGGGTCCTTTAAAAAGGCAAAATTCCACTTTCTTGTAATATTATTGATAAGTAAAGATTACCATTAAATTTCACTTCACAAATCCTTTGAAATTGGTCAGAACATAAAAAACATACAACAATTGCTATTTTTCATTTTTCTATCTTGATGAATATAATGTTTTTTCATTTATTTTTTCAGTGGACATTTTTACTCATCATACCAACCTCTATGAATTTTTTCAGATTTTTTTAATTTTTTTGAATCAATGTGTGTTCATAATTTAATGAATGCCTCATATGTATATGAGCATTTAGTTAGAATGATGGATAATTTGAAGTTTGACATGTTGGAATGCTTTTTAAAAAAATTAACAAAATTCATACATGTATAAATAATACAAATATGTTCATACAAACAAATTTAAGTGAAGGATCCTTTTTTTATGAGATACACAAATGTGAATAATATGTGAGTAGAAATTAATATGATATTTACCAAAACATTACAATGTCAACTATACAAGTTATAAGATATTTGGTTCAGGTGGTAGATCTTAATTTTATACAAATATAGAAGAAAGAATCATCAAATTTGGACTCAATTTGCAGAATGTAAACTGGTTTGAGTATTTATATTGGAATCTAAAAAAAAAAGCAAGGGATAAGGAAACTGAAGAGCCTCGGGCATTATCTCAGGCGGTTGGTAAGTAATACCCGCCTGAGATAATGGTTTTCTCAGGCGGTTATTAATTACCAACCGCCTGTGAAAACTTTAAAAACCTCCTGTGAAAAACTGACGCCTAAATAAAGACCCCTCGCCACAATCGAAATGTAACCCTGGAGAATTTTCCACCGCCGCAAGGCTGCCCAAATTTTCCACCGCCACGCCTGCTCTGTCGTGCTGCCGCCCATCATGCACTGCCGCGCCGCCGCTCAACCCGCACAGCCGCGCCGCCGCCCAAAGCCCGCACTGCCGCGCCGCCGCCCAGCCCCGCGGAGGCACGCCTGATCTGCCCAGTCCCACATCGCGCCACAAGGTACCTAAGTAAATTCTCATAGTTTCCTTTTGCATGTTGTGTTGGTATATGGATTGTGTCCTTTTGCATGTTGGTATATTCTCATAGTGTGTTGGTATATTGATTGTGTCATAGTGTGTTGGTATATGGATTGTGTCCTTTTACATGTTGGTATATTCTCATAGTGTGTTGGTATATGGATTGTGTCATAGTGTACATGTTGGTATATGGATTGTGTCCTTTTGCATGTTGGTATATTCTCATAGTGTGTTGGTATATAGATTGTGTCATAATGTGTTGGTATATGGATTGTGTCCTTTTGCATGTGTGTACATATGCATTTGGACTCAATAATTTGGAAGTTTGGTCTTTTAGATATTGATGTATGGACTATATTATAATAATCTTATTGTAGTGATTAGGGTTAGCTTTCTAGGGTAATGGTTTTATAACTCACCCATTTAGTTACCATCGTTGGATGGGATCCGACGTCAAGATATAACGGACCAGATTCCACCCAGACCTAGCCCATGCCACTGGGCCTGTTTGCCCCACAGCTTCAATCCTTCACCCCCGCTTGCTGCTTCCGACGCCTTCGACTCCGTTCGCCTCAAGACGTCGCCCGTCTCCTACATTAGTCGCCCTAATCACAGTTGTTATGTCTCTGTAAATTCATTTTATAAAAGACCTTTAGGGAATATTTGTGGCCAAATTTTGTAAATCTGACAAAAATTCTATTATTGAAGCATGGACCGTCGAGCGTGGATGTATAACATGCCAAGACCTGATCCTATGTATATTCATAATGTTGCAAATTTTATTGAAGCATCCAAGAGACATGCGAAGTTGCAAATGATAGATGACATATTATGTCCATGTATCGACTGCAAAAATAAGATTGCTTGGACGGATACTATAGTAATCTAATCTCATTTGGTGAAAAGAGGTTTCAAAAATAACTACACAATATGGACAGAGCATGGTGAGTTAGATACACATGATGTGGATAAAGATGATGAGAGAGGTTCAGATGATGATAATGTTCATATCGATGACGGTAGTGACAATCAAGCTGGTGATGATGATGATGAGTTCGATTGTGAGGAGATGTTGCGTCACATTGAACCATATGTATTGACCTCTATGGGAGCAAGCAAAGGTTTAAGTAAAATCAAGACATTGCAGAATGCGGCGACGGAGCTTTTATCTGATGAATCAAACGTTTGTGATAAAGAATTTACTACATTGCATGCAGTCTTAGAACTACTAAAGTTGAAAGCTATGCACGGATGGTTCGATTGTAGTTTCTCTGATCTTTTGAATCTTCTGGCAGAAATTCTTCCAAATCCAAATAAACTGCCAAGAAGCACTTGTAAAGCGAAGAAACTTTTTTGCCCGATGGCACTAGGTGTGACAAAAATACACGCTTGTGTGAACCATTGTATTCTGTATCGCAAAGAGCATGAGCTCGCAACTAGATGCCCCATTTGTGGTGTCAGTAGATATAAGAAGGACTACAATCACCAGTATGTTACCAACATGAAAAAGTCTCAGAAGAATAAGAAGTTTATTATTTGTCCTGAAGGTGACGATGACGATACTTCTGGCGATACAGACGGGAAGAATAAGAGAAAAATTCTTATACCGGGCTAAGTCATCGATTCTTACACCGGGCTCGAATGAGAAAGAGTCTGGCAACTCTTCCTCTTGGTAGACCTCATCAGCCTCATCTTCCTCATGGTAATCATCATCTCATGGAGTGTATAACCGCTCATGAGGATTCACCTTATGTACCACCCACCAAGCTTTGAATTTATTGCATGGATAAGGTAGATACTACACTTGCTCTACTTGGTGTGCAAGAACTAATGAATCAAATCCTTTCAACCGTTTCATGTGTTTTACTTCGACCACGCCAAATTCATTTACTCGAATTCAGCGAATGGAATCATACCATTCATAGTCAAAGAATACTGCTCGAATTGTCTTGTTTCCGACAAAAGTGAATTCACGGATTTTTTTGAATAATCCCGTAGTAATGAGTTTCACGTTCTTGCGAATCGATTGCCCTCATCACAACTCTTGTATTACATGTTGCCGCGAGAGGATGAAGAGATTCAAATTGAGTTGTATGAAATCGAAAGCCGTTGACATCATATCAACCATAGCTTCTAACGTTAACCACTCCATAGGATAGTTGTCGCAAATCTTCATGGACGTTGGCATCTTTTTTGCACTATCCAAGATATGAAGTTATTAGAAAATGTAAGCATTCTGAAGTTATAAGAAAACGTTGTTAATATTGATAAGTTAACGAGAAAATGTTACATGATCTCGAAACCAGGAAAGAAAATTAGATCCCTTGTTTATTCCTTCCCGTTGAATCTGTTCCATTTATTTGCTCGTGGGTTGATGTCTATGTCTCCAATTTTGCTTGTCGAACATACTGCACGAAAGGAGAACCTTTTAGAATAGATATGTTGCAAAAGATGCTGAAAAGCATTAGTGTAGGAGAAATACTTACTTGAAATATTCATCTATTTCATCCATATTACCGTACATGTAGAAGAAAGCAGCACGCCTTTCTTTTTTGCTAACGTCGTAGGAAGTGTAACTACCAACAGTAGTGCCTATTATTGCAAAAATGGAGAGATTGCTACAAGGAGGTTGATCATCCATATTGTACGGCATTGCCAAAGTATTAACATTGTGTTCCTCAGCAAAATAAACACTTGAGAAGTATCCTACTTCATTAAGAGTAAAAGCTTCGGCGATGCGACCTTCAACCCTTGCCCTCTTACCAACCATTGGTTTTAGATATCTGAGTGATCTTTCAATATGATACATCCACCTATATTGCACGGGACCGCCCACTTTCGCTTCAAATGGAAGATGAATTAAGAGATGTTGCATTGGATTGAAGAACCCTAGAGAATTTTTTTCCATCTTACACAAAAGTACCGGAATCTCCTTTTCCAACTTACTCATCATCTCTAGCGTGATTTCTTTAGCACAAAGTTGCCTATAGAAGTGGCTAAGCTCGGCTAACACCTTCCACACCGCATCGTCAAAGTAACCTCGAAACATAATAGGCAGAAGTCTTTCCATGATTATGTGATAATCATGACTCTTCAACCCAATGAGCTTTCCCGTTTTCACATTCATGGCTCGTCTCAAACTAGCTGCATAACCATCTGAGAATTTCAACCTTTGCAACCATTCAATAACTTCTTTCTTTTCTTTAGGTCGAAGACATAAAGGAGCGCGTGGTTTACCACCATTTTCGAAGAGCTTAAGAGTTTGACGGTTACAAAGCTCGATGAGATCCTTTCAAGCCTTTAAATTGTCTTTTGTTTTGCCCATCATGTCCATGCATGTGCTTATGATATATTCAGCCATGTTACACTCTTGATGCATGACGTCAATGTTGTGCCTTAGAATCAACGACTTCACATACGGTAGCTCCCAAAGTCCACATATGTGAGTTCAATTGTGCTTGTCTCCATAACCTTCAAAATATCTAGGTGACCTTCATCTGGCACCAATTTGCCCAACATATCAGATAATTCTGACCCATTAAGACGTTTCAGTGGTCCTTTAGTGACAACAATGTTCTTTCTGAAGACATTCCTCTGTTGTCTAAACAAGTGATTTGGAGGCAGCCAACGTCTATGACAATCGAAGTAAGATATCTTGCCTCCATGGGTAAGTAGAAAGCAATCAGTATCTGAGGCACATCTCAGACACGTCAACCGACCATGAGTGCTCCATCCAGAAAACATTCCGTATGCCGGAAAATCATGGACGGACCACAAATAAGCAGCTCGAAGGTTGAATTTCTGCTTCTTGTAACAGTCGTACGCTACAACTCCTATGTACAACATTTTTAACTCTTCGATCAATTGTTTCAACATCACGTTGAGACATGTCCCAGGATGATCTGGCCCAGGTACAATAAGTCTAAGAAACATGAACTCATTCTTCATGCAAAAAGCCAGTGGAAGATTGTACGGAATGACAAAGACGGGCCAACATGAGTATGGTGTGACGTTTGTGCTAAACGGCGTGAACCCATCTGTCGCCAACCCGATGCGAGCATTTCTCGCTTCACAACCAAATTCTGGGTCAAAACGGTCTAGCACCTTCCATGCCTCACTATCGGACGGGTGCGTCATGACTCCATTGTTCTGACGCTCACCTTCTTTGTGCCATCTCATGTGTCTGGCCATTTTTTTAAAAGGAACAACCGCTTGAACCTCGGTGTCACGGGTAAGTAACGAAGATGCTTACGTGCGACTTCTGTCGTCACAGTATCACCATTGTTATTAAAAACTTTGACAAACCTCGGTTGACCACATTTTAAACATTTGTTCTCATTGGCATGCTCTCTCCAGAAATGCATGCAGTTGTCCGGACACACATCAATCTTCTCGTAGTTCATACCGAGACCAGAAAGAACTTTCTTTAACTTATACATATCTTTAAGCACTTTGTTGGGATGTGGAAGGGCATCATTGAACAAATTAATGAGCTCATTTTAACAGTTATTGGAAAAGAAGAACTTAGACTTAATTGCCATAAGTTTAGTCGTAAAGTTGAGGATTGTCATTTAGTGTGTCCATGCAGCGGCTGTTCTAAATCTTTGAGAAGTTTGAAGAACTCTTTAACCTCCGATGTTTGAGGATCCTTTGTATGTTTTGGTTGTATAGCTTCCAACATCTCATCCATCATGTCAACCTCTGTGGCATCATCATTGTCTACTTCCAATTCTTGTACAGCTGGAGAAGCTATCTCTCCATGGAAGTTCCACAACTCATAATATGACACGTATCCGTTTCGACACAAGTGCATCGTAAGTTTCACTTTGTCCAAAAACGTTCCGTTTCGGCATTTCGTACATGGGCACCGCGCCTTATCACTATTTGACAACATAAAGCTCATTCAACAAAAGCTTCTGCCTTGGCGTACCACTCATCTGAATGACCATCAGTTCTGCTCTTCCAACCAGTATACATCCAAGTACGGTCTTCGCCTATGTTTGACTATGCAATTTAAAGCCGGACAAATTATCGTTAGTTTTTCGTTAATTTATGAACGACAAAATATACCGCATTTCTCAGTTCACTGCTGGCGCGAGCTTCCTATGCGTGTCGCCTGCTGCCTCGAGCTCCTCCATCAGTGCGAGCTCCTCTCAGCGCGAACTCCTCCACATGCCGCATAACGCCCCAAGCTGCACCACCGCCCCGATCTCCTCTCCGCACCCTTACACACGACCCACCTCTTCTCTCTCTCTCTCTTTCTCTCTCTCTCTCTCTCTCTCTCTCTCTCTCTCTCTCTCTCTCTCTCTATCCTGGAGCCACCGGGGGCGCCGCAGCACCCGACAGCCAGCCGCCCCCGACGCCACCCTCCTCATGGCGCAATTAAGCACTTAAGCATAATTAGATAAACCACTTAAGCAAATTAACCACTTAAGCATAATTAAACAATTTAATCAATTTAAGCATAATTAAATAAACCACTTAAGTTTAATTAAGTAAATTAAGCATAATAAAATAAACCACTTAAGCATAATTAATCAAATTAACCACTTAACCATAATTAAATAAACAACTAAGCAACTTCGGCATAATTTAAACAATTTCAAATTCAAAATTGAATTTGATTTGAATTCAAATTGTAATTTGAATTTCAATTGGGGGGGGGGGGGCTCGGGGAGCAGGGTGAGGGGGGGAGCTGAGGGGCGGAGGTGAAGGGGGGGGAGGGGGGGAGGTGAGGGCGATGGTACTCGATGGAGCGGCTGAAGGTGGGGGTGGTGGAGGGGGTCTCGGGGAGGGGGGACTACCATCTGGCGTGGACAAGGGAGGGAGGAGGTGGCACTGCAGTGGTGATGGGGGGGGCGGGGTGCTAAGGAAGAGCGCGTGGACATCGCGGCTGAAGGTGGGGGTGAGGGTAGGTGTGGGGGGGGATTGAGGAGGGGGAGGGGGTTGCCTGCCGGCGTGGAGGGGGGAGTGAGGAGGTGGCACCACGGTGGTGAGGTGGGGGGGGGGGGTGGGCCGGCGTGGAGGGGGGAGGGAGAAGGCAGAAGTTTTACCTTGCCCGGCGGGGCACGACCGGGGCGGTGGGCGACGGTGGCAGGCGGCGGCATCGGGCGGCGCGGGCGGCAGCGTTGGGCAGCGCGGGTGAAGGTGTGGGGAAAGCAATCGAGAAGCGGCGGGGAAAATCAACCAGGCGCGCCTGCGCGCGCGGCTGGCACGGTTAGGTTAAATTCACAACTTACGTCGGTCGCCGTTATTTATGTCGACCGATGCCACGACCAGTGTAAGTAAGGTGAACTTGTGTCAGCCCTTTGACTTACATCGGCTACGAGCCACGGCCGACGTCAGTATGCATTTATTGCCGTCAGTCCTTTTACGTACATCGGCCGTGGGACCGCAACCGACGTAATTTATTTATCTTACGTCGGTTACCAGGCCTCGACGTAATTTATGCAACTTACATTGGCTGGCACACATAAGTTGCACTAGTCGACGTAATTGTTCGCATTTCCTGTAGTGAGTACTACGTGTTGTTATTTCTAATTTTCAGCTCAAATTCAAATGCACATTCACGCACAGTACAAACAATATATTTTGATAAGCAACATCGACACACATATCACAAAATATAAGTCATCTCATATACATACAATGCAAGTACTGTACGATACAATACATCTCAATTTATTGTATACAAGTTTCACTAAAAATTGTTTTGATGTTCATAGTGACTATGTTCTAGCACATCAACAAGTAGACCTATGTTGTTGAGGAACAACCCTTTTCGGTGAAAAACTTCGTGATGCATGATAAGACACAGTTCACTAGTAGTCTTATCGACTCCTCCACCAGACATATCTCTAGAAATCGGTCATTCTTGGTTCACATTATTCTTGTGCTGCAATGAAACACATAATAAGGTTTAGAATGTGTTGGTGACAATGAAAACAAAATATATGTATTAAAATACGCTAGTGACAATGAAAATAAAACTCAAAAGTAAAAAATATAATATCGGCATTAAGGATAGCTTACATCCTCACGATTCAGTCTATTTTCGCAGGCGGTCCAAAGATGTTCGCATACATAATAACCGCATAAGACACTAACATAAGGCTGCTTGGGACAAGGATAGTATGTTGTAATATTCAATGCATCGATATTAGCAGGTTGCTCACCGCCAAGTTGTTTCCTGTAAAACCGCCAAGCGCTGTCATACAAAGAATGTCATATAAGAATTGCCAACCTATATACACATGTGTATTAAAAGTATCGAATATCCGTACCTTCTAAAAATGGCAAGGAAATCTTTGTAAGTATTTGGTCAGTAATCGCCCGAGTCCAAGACCATTGCCAAACCCTGCGTTGGCCTGATGAAGATCAGTATGTAGTGTTTACTGCTCACGTACGAACACATGTATTAAGTTAACAATTAGCAATAATTGATATTTCAATACCATGTGTCGAACTTACTCGAAGTGGTACGGAGCCTTTATGAGGTCCTTGTCATCTTTGACAAAGTTCAATATGGCATGTGTTATGTAGGATGCCAACTTTGTCTTTTTATCCTTCTTTTAGTCTGCGATTGATTTTTTAAATTCTTGTTATAAGACCCATTTCACCTAAAAGTTGAAGTTCGACTTTGCAATCACTGTAGGGTCAAGGATACCCATCTTGGACTTCAATTTTTCATTATCCATGTATTGCATCCTATTAAAGAATAAGTCCAAAATCATTATAATCTCATGACATGTATGCGTGTATTAAGAAAAGAAATTACGAAATATGAGAGGCACTTGCAAGCACCAGATGAGTAATACGTTGATTTTGAAGATTCCCCGTGTGACACCTGGTTCCGAAAAATGAACCAAGTGCAATATATGTGTGCACAGGATATTCAACACACATACACAAGTGCATCACCAACGATATACAGATAATTACCAAAATATAAGATTAATTAACCACTTTTATTACACAATTTGAAATATCCTCGAATACAAAGTCTAATGAATATTAATGAAAAGTTTGAACTAATGCAGCGGAAATCATCTAATAAAGCAACTATGCAGCTAAGCAAAAGGGATATGGCGCAGCTCCAATCAAACCATAAGCAAAGCTGACGGCAGCGCACGGCCTAGAACTCCGCATTATCACTGTTATACTCCCAAATCTGACTTGCAATTGTTAGTGGGGGAATAGCAATGGTGAGTACATGTCGTACTCAGTAAGTGTGGGAAAGTATGACATGTAGCTAATACAAATGACGAATATAATAAAGGCTAAGTGCTGAAAAGTACATTAAAACATTTTAAAAGCATTATATTGTATGTATGTGAAATAAACCCATCATAAACCATGTAGTTATCATAATACCAGTCCATATTTCATTATCATCATCCATATTCCAGATTTTTCATTACCATTAACCATATCCATTGCTATAAACCATAATACCATCCCATAACCAGTACCAAACCATCCCAAATTCCATGTTTCCTCTAATAATGTAGGTCATCCAGGTGCTCTTAATCGGGAGCACGACTATCATGATAGTTTTTAATACTCTGCAGAGTTTGTACCGCTTTACCCACGTGTTTGTGATTTCATCACCTGTCAGCGACTAAAGAACCTCCCTTATGCCAATTACACTTCCTTTGGTAAATGGTCAAGAGATCACAAAATAGCCTTTGCAAAGGGACTACTAGCATGTACAGACCCACTGAGGTTTCACTGGTGGCGATGCCTCCAACTGAGCACATCTTCAACCAAGGGCCCCCTCTTGTGCCATTCGGATCCCAGGGAGTCCCACCACAAATCCAAACCCAATCCAACTCCCCTTCCCCGGTGCGCCAAATGATCCGCGCAACACTAGTAATATCCTAATTAATCAGCTACGCCACACCCATTGTTGGCCTCGTGGTAGCACTGTTGTTCTAGCCTATTCTCGCATGAACCGGTCCTTAGATCTAATGCAACCAACCACCATATCTTCCAACCCATCCACATACTAGGCTTGCTTAGATCACCCATTACCGTATTATATTAACTAGTTCATATTAACCATAATCTCATTAATGCATAATTAAATGGTATAGTTGTTTTACCATCCCAATTAATTAAGCGAAGCAAAGGTAAAAAGCCCTTCTCGACTCTCTACCATATATTCTAGGTGACAAGGGTGGTTAAACAAAGCTAGTAAACTTTCTATCATAGGAATACCCATCAAATTGACAAAAGCATGCAGTTTTGAAAACAAAACATTTATTGTAAAAACAGGATCAATATGTTCAAGGACACTTGCCTTGCTCTTGGGCGTGGTTTGGGTCAAAGTCTTCAAACTCCTGGTGTTGGAGGTTCTCCGCAACACTCTCTAGCGCAAATCCGTCTAAAACACGCAATAAACATATAAGACAAGAATTACAATCAATAAGTGCGCATATATTACTCAATATTACATGATATGCATGATTGATGCAAATGTAAAGTGAAACTTGTTAATGAGTTACTATTAATATTCAATAATAAATTACAATGGTGTTTAACAAGTTTGAACCGGTTTCAAATTGATTTGAGTCAATTTAGAATTAATTCAGTAGAAAACAGACAACAAGACCGGACTAGTCCGCTGTAGGGCCAGACTAGTCCGCCCTTCGCAGAACCAGCGAATTAGGATTTTCTAGATCGACGTGAATTTGGAGAAACGGTGTTGAATTCATGTGAGGAAGAGGAAATAAAAAGGTATATCAGGTGTTTAGAACTCCAATGAATCAAGGGTTTTGGAGGCAACACTTTGATCTTGACGATCTAGGGTTGATGAAGAGAACTTGACGATGAATCGTTGATGAAGAACAAAAACTTGATGGAGCTCTTGATCCTCTTTCGTTTCCTCCTCTTCTTCTTCTTGCCCGGGATATGCTTCTCCTCCTTGGCGGCGGCTACCCACAATCTAGGGTTTGGTGGTCTTTCAATTGAGGAAAAAGAGGTAAAAGGTTGGGGTGTTGGGTTGTTTATATAGGGGTGGAGGCTAGGGTTTCAATAGAGGTCGGTTTTAGAGAGGGTGGAGGCCGGTGTGGGGTCCCACATGGGCTCCAAAAGAGTTAGACATGATGTACTTAGGCCCACTTAAAGTAAAACCCAAAAACAAGTCGTGGAACAAATGATCAACTCGGAATCACGATTACCAGACAAGTCCGCACTAGGCTGGACTAGTTCAAAGTTAGTCAGAGAGAAATCGGATAAGTCCGGACTATATCGTACAAGTCTAAGCTTAGTCAGAGAGGAAAACGGACAAGTCTGCAAGACATCAGACAAATCCGGACAAGTCCAAGGAGTTGGCGAATTTTCAAGGATTCTAGACATCAGACTAGTCCGCACTAGACCGGACAAGTCTGAAGATTGTACATAGAGCAAAACGTACTTGTCTGCAGCAAAAATGGACATGTCCGAGGGAGGTCAGAGAGAAATCGGACTATCCGCACCAAAAACGGACTAGTCCGCACTTTTCAGAACTTTTGAGTGCGGTTTTGCTTTAAATTCATTTTAAACTCATTTCTTTTTACGTGGATTAATATTAAACATATATATGAACTTATGCAATGCATGATGCATGAAAATGAGGGTGTTACACCGATGGAATAGCCTCCGCAGATCTTCAAAGAGAAGGGCTCGTTTAACTTCTCCCATGCCCCAGAATACGTTTTTTGCACACGAAATGTGACATAACTAAGATCTTATTTAATGCTGGTAGTGTTGTACCACTCGTGCATTCTCCTCAGCGAGAAAGGCTGTTTGCTAAGTTGTGTCGATATTATGAACGACTTCCCATTCATATATTCAGAAGGAACATCCAAAATCTGGTATACTGGAAATCCTGGTTTAACTGAAGCCGTCTTCAGAGTATATTTTACGCCATCTTCTTCTCACTCCGCAATATTTTCTAATACTGGCTCATATTTAGCATGAGATGCATTAGATTCCGTAAATTCTTTCCAAAAATTTTGACACTTCTTTAGAAGGTCCTTTATTTTTGTATGAGCTAACTTTCACAGGCACTAACGGAGGGTAGTCGTTGGAAGTTGGTTGGACTATTTTTGAACCTATTGTTCAACTGGTTGGTCTTTACTATCAGCTTGCTCTCGGACTGCTTCAAGCCATTGTTCAACTGGTTGCTCTTTACTATTAGCTTGCTCTCGTACTGCTTCAAACTCTTTTTCAAATGGTTGCTCTTGGTTATATTTACTATAATCTTTTCTAGGACATAGAGGGAGTGGACCTTCCTGATCTTTAAGTGAAGAATACGGGGTTGTAGCCTTTTGAGATGCGACGGAGCTACACATCGGCTCATCGTCCAACACGATGTCCTGTCGGTGCCAAAGGATTAACTGGTTGAGGACCTGCCCCAGAGTTGTGATCCCCTCAGGAGTGATGTGGTCTATTTCATAATCTTCATAATCATTGTCAATGATATGAAGAACTTGCACCACAACATAATACAATAGAAGTGAATTGATGTTGAAGATACGATTCGATTTTGCCATAGCAGTGGAAACCTATTTCGTTTTGTTCACTGCTCTGCCGATTGAGACAAGAAGATGACAAGATGTGTCCTCAATGATATCATTGACAGGGAACTTAAGGCTTGACCCTGAGCCTGACATTGAACCTACACTGCTAGGATAGACAGTTGAAGATTCTCGGATGGTAAGTACCTCGATTCTCTAAGTTCATCCAATATTTTTTCACAATGCCTTGATCTTTTGTTCAATCGTATCTTCAAGTGCCTTCTTGAACTTGTCACGTCTTCAATAAAACTCTTTATTGTTCAGGAAACCCTCTTTCCAGGACAGCTTAGAATAGATTGCCCGAACCCGTCCACCGTGTTCAAGGGATCCTAGGATAGCAGTAAGTTGGTCATTCTCCCTCGTCAGCTTGAAGAGACAACGCTCTACGAAGAGGGATTGACGGCGAGGATGATGCTCAGCGGCGAGGGCAAGACATTGAAACTCTGCGGCTAGGACGAGGCGACAAATAAAAATTTTGGCAGCCTGACGGCGTTTATGGGAAATCTCTTATGTTAGGTTTTTGCGAGGAGTCCGAGCGGCATCATATAGGCGCCTATTTCCACACGTCGTGTTTATTTAAGCACGCCGAGGAAGATCAATTAGGTTCAATTTCCTACTTGAGGTAAGGCTCGGGACAAGGGTTTTGATAAGTCAATAGTAGTAGTTGTTGCTTTTTCTCTTATAGTAGTACACGGCAGTAGATCCTACAACGGTAAGGCTTTCAATAGCAACTTCGACCCATCTCTACTTTGATAAAAAGGTTCTATCCTCGGATTCACAATAGTGACAAAGAAAGAGGAACGGTGTTTATCTTCAGACCCACTTGTGAAGATATATTATTGCAAGCGGTGGTTCACTTCAAAGTCGCCTGTGAAAATTGATGACTATATAAGGCACCATTTGGGCAATGCAAAAACCTAACCCAAGATATTTCACATAGATGCCATCAGGCTGTCAACATTTTCATTTGCGCCTCGCCTCTGCTGTCCTCGCCGTCACCGCTGCTGTCCTCGCCCTTGCTGTCGAGCCACGTCGCAGTCCTTGCCCTTGCCCCCAAGCAAGGTTGTCCTCGTCGTCTTCGCCCTCACCCTCGTCGTCGATCCCCATCACGATCGCCATCCCTGTACGCCTCCCTCTTCCCCTCTGTCTAATTTTCTAATTTCTAATTTTAAATGTGGAAATAAATGAAAATGAAATAGTATCTTATTTTTATTTTTATAGTTTGACATTGAAGATGGACCACTGAGCGTGGATGTACAATATGTTAAGACCTGATCCTATGTACATTCCAAATGTAGCACACTTTACTGAAGCATCCAAGATATATGCAAAGATGCAAATGATAGATGTCACATTATATTCATGTATCGATTGTGAAAATAAGATTGTTTGGATAGATACTGTAGTAATCCAATCTCATTTGGTGAAAAGAGTTTTTTTTTAAAAACTAAACAATATGGACAGAGCATGGTGAGTTAGATACACATGAAGTGGATAAAGATGGTGAGAGAGGTTTCGAGGGCGATAATGCTCGTATCGATTACGGTAGTGACAATCAGGATGATGATGACGATGATGATAATGAGTTTTATTGTGAGGAGATGTATATTGGTTTCTACAGGAGCAAGCAAAGATTTAGTAAAATGGAGACATTGCAGAATGCGGCGGCGGAGCTTTTATATGATGAATCAAATGGTTGTGATAAAGAGTTTACTACATTGCGTGCAGTCCTAGAGGTACTAAAGCTGAAAGTCTGGATGATCCGATTGTTGTTTCTCCGATCTTTTGAATCTTTTTGTAGAAATTCTTTCAAATCCCAATAAACTGCTATGAAGCACTTACAAAGCAAAGAAACTTCTTTGCCTAAAGTCACTAGGTGTGAAAAAATACACGTTTGTGTAAACCATTGTATTATGTATCATAAAGAGCATGAGCCCACAACTAGATGCCCCATCTGCGGTGTCAGTAGATACAAGAAGGACTACAATCACCAGTATGTTACCAACATGAATAAGACCCAAAAAAATAAGAAGAGTTTTATTGGTCCTTAAGGTGATGACACTTATGACGATGCAGAAGGAAATAATTAGAGAAATATTCATGTCTTGGTGATGTGGTACCTTCCAGTAATTGATCGCTTGAAGCGTTTGACCTCAAACCACAGAGAGGCTGAACTTATGCGTCGGCATTCCGAGCAGCGCAGGAAGAATGAAAATAGATTTGACACCCTGGTGATGCAACACAACAAAAATTTTTGATATTCAATATCTGGAGTTTGTAAAGGAAATCAAAATTGTAAGGTTTGCGCTTGGTATAGATGGAATGAGTCCGTTTGGTGAAAAAAGGAGCATACACAACACCTGGCCCGTGGTCTTAACAATGTACAACCTACCGACTTGGCTGTGTCACAAAAGAAAACACATTTTGTTATCTATTCTTATCCAAGTTTTGAAACAAGCTGGCGTCGAAGTTGATGTATTCTTGGAACATCTAATGGAAGATATGGCAAAGCAGTAGAATAAAGGAGTATGTACATGGGATGAGTACAAGCGGGAGTATTTCATTATTAGAGCAGTGATATTCATTACCGTCCATGATTATCCTAGACTCTTTACATTACGGAAAGGGAAGAAAGGATGTGTAAGATGCGTGGATGGAACTGGTTTTTTGTATCTCACTTCATCTAGAAAGACAGTGTACATGAGACACTAGCAGTTCTTGACAGATACACACAAGTACCAAAAGATGAAAGAACAATTTGATAATAAAACCAAAAAAGATATTGCACCAAAAACTTACAGTGGAAAACTCGTGTTCAAAATGGTCAAGAACGTTTAGGTTGCTTTCGGTAAGGGCAAAAAATGTAAATGGACAAAGAGAAAGAAAACTACATCTTCAGTTGATACAACTGACATGACTTTCAAGAAACAATCGTTTTTTTCAAGTATCTTGCGTACTGGAAGGACCGGGAAATTTGCCATAGTATTGATTTGATGCACGTTACAAAGAATGTATTTGACAGCATCATTGGAACATTGCGGACATGCCGAGGAAAATAAAGGACAGATTAAAATCACATTTGGACCTAGTAAATCTTGATATCATACCAGAGCTTGACCCGATAGAAAAGGCCAACGGGCATTACTTTCCCCCAGCTAGCTACAAATTGACACTAGAGGAGAAAAATGCAATTTTCAAATGTTTGCTTGGGATCAGAGTGCCCACGAGTTTCTCATCCAGTATCCGCAAACTAGTCTTGATGAAAGACTTGTTTCTGTTTGGCTATAACTGTCACGTCTGTCACATGATGATGACAGTGTTCCTCGCTATTGAAATAATGGTCATCAAATCAGAGCATATAAAAATTATCATCACACGTTTGTGTTACTTCTTCAATGCATTATCGCAATAGGTGATAGCTTGTGAAGACTTAGACTATTTGAAAATGTACATCGTCGAGACTATGTGCAAGCTTGAGATGTGTTTCCCACCATCCTTTTTTGTTATGCAAGTACACCTAATCATACATCATGTGTACCAGATAAAAGCATTGGGGCCACTATATTTACATCATATGTTTCCATTAGAGCGATATTTAGGAGTATTAAAGGGTTATGTGCAGAATCATGCTCACCGCTGGGTTCAATTATAGAAGGATACACTACTGAAGAAGTGATTGAGGGTTGCGCTGATTACATCAAAGATGAAAAGCAGATAGGTGTGCCTATACCACTACATGAGGGAATACTACGTGGTAGAGGCAAAGTGGGTAATACAACTTTTATCGTTCAGGATTACAAATCAATATATTGTGCACGTTTTGGTGTACTACAACAGCTCACTATAGCTGAGTCGTACATCGAGGAACACCATATTGAGCTTCACAGAGAAAACCAAGGTTGTAGATAGGACTGGATCATGAGAGGGCACAAAAGCCATTTCATTGAAAGGTTAATAGACAAAAATATACCATACAAAGACTCTATAGAAGAGGCAATAATGAAGAAAACTTTTGGCCCATCTCTTTTGGTGACATCATGACAAGCATATGACATCAATGAGTGCACATTTACACTAAGGAAAAATACAGTGAGAGCGTTGCACAAAATAGTAGCGTTCATAGAGAGGCTTATGATGCACAAGGGCAAAAGACTTTTGATGGTCCTTGAGTACCATATTTTGACTGTCAATTCACCTCATAATGTGCATAAAAGAAACACAAAACATAGTGGTAGGGTTATACACTAACCCAATTCCACAAGTGTTGGTGTTTATTTGTATGCAGGTGAATTATTACCCAAAATACCAAAACATGCAGGGATGAATCCATGAAAATAGATTTTAACGAATCAGGCGATGACACATGGCACCACATGGATCAAATGGCCCACAAACAGAAGAATACGAGGAGATCCACTGGTGTTGCACCAATATATATCATGAGGGCCCACCTGGAAGCCACCTGGAGGAAGCAGTCCCCAATGGGAGCCTTGACCAGGTCGGCCGACCTCTTCCTGGTGCCAAACTCTGTCAAACGACACGTGTTGGCTCCTCCCGGCTCCCTGGAGTCAATGGTGACTGATTCGCGTGTAAATTATGGCGGGAACCAACCCTTCTCCACCTATAAATAGACCCCCTCACCTCACTTCTCACACACACCAAAAGTTGAGAATAGTGCTACACTCCAAAAGCTTAGAGTAGTCCTAGAGGCTACCAAAGTAGAAGGAGAGTGTGGTGAAGAGTCTAGGAGAAGGAGGCTTGGGCTTGTCAAGTCCCTCTTCTACACTTGTACCCCTACAAAAGTTTTTCTCAATCAAGTAAGCCTTTGTGAATTCAATACAAGTTTGATCTTTTATTCTTAGTAGTTTGCACAAGTAGTTACTTGTGGGTTCACTGCTTTAATTCATTAGAGGCTCTAGTTGTATCTTTGTGTTCGAAACAACTAGAGTAGTGATTTAGAACATAAGCGTGGTGCTTAGGTTATAAATCATCAGTGGATATCTCGTAGACTCACGGATTGAAGAGGTAGGCAGTAGGTGGTGACAGCCCTATCTGTCCTTCGTAGTCCTCCACGTTCGACTATGCCATAGGCTCTTGGCGGGAGTCATCCTAGTATTGCTAGGAGTAAGCCCGTGCCCGAAGCAAGCATCTATTGCAAACTACCTTGAATTAGGATCAATACTTTGAATTCCTCTTTGTTCCTTGCCTAACAAACAACTTTGTGTCCTTGGGTGAGCTAGTTCGAAAGATTAGAACACACGTTCTTTGGATTCGATACCCTTGGGAATACGCTTTAAGGGGAAGTGCTACAACAGTATTTCCGTGCGCTTGCGGATAACTCTGTGGTGATAAGAAATACCAACAAGCATTTCTGGCGCCGTTACTGGGGAGCAGTTGCTGTTAATCTTCGAACAAAGATCACACTCGTATCATATCCCCCTTATCTATCATCTTACCTTTATTATTATTACCTTACCACCACCATATAAATGGAGCAACCCACCATTCTTTCTTATTATGCTCCGAAGGGAAAGTTCTGTGAGCCACCGCCTTCGGCGGAACCTATTTGTTCAACCAGCTATGAACTTCGCCCTGGCTTTATAGCCATGGTTCAGGAACAATCCTTCTCAGGAACGGATTGTGAAAACCCTTCCCACCATCTATGAGAGATCGAACAACTGTGTTCATGCCTTCTAATCAAAGGTATGACATAGGAAACTCTCAAATGGAAGTTGTTTCCTTTTTCCCTCATGGAAAAAGCAAAACAATGATACAACCACTACGTTGGAAAGACAAACGGTGATTGGAGTGAATTACGAGACAAATTTTGTCTTGCTTTCTTTCCAATTGCCAAAATTGTTTCGTTACAAAAGGAAGTACTATGCTTCCAGCAGATGGAGAAGGAATCCATAGGAGTAGCTTGGGACAAATTTTCTCTTTTGAAAAATTCTGGCCCAGATTTGTTAATCCCTTATCCAATGCTTTTGCAACATTTCTTCATGGGATTGAACAAAGCGTCTGCCGTATATCTTGACATACGGCTGGAGGATCTTTCCTCCATAAGACTCCGGAAGAAGGCAAGGATCTTCTGGACAAAATTCTAGAAAATTCTTCATTATGGGTCTCAATGAGCCTCCGCAAGAGGAAGTCGTATCAATAATGGATGATACACCCTTGGACAAGGATGAACCCATTTCTTGTTTACCCCAAGCCTTGCCAGAAGAATCCTCTCCCGAACCTGAGACTACGAAGGTAGAAGAAATTCAACCCTCGCAGTTTCCATTTTACTTCGAGGAAGAGCTTTTTGAAGATTTTGGAAATACCTCGAAGTATTGTTGCCATAGGAAACCTTCATTGCCACCAACTCCACCTGATCCACCTGACGGGGCATCCGTCAGAAGGTCAAGGAGTTGACCTCTATCCGGAGCAGAGAATGGACAGCTGAAGTCGAGAATTCACCTGAAATTCTTCGAATGACCTCACCTTTGGCTACCATTTTATGTTCTATTAGAGAGACACCAATGAGAATCCTATACAACCCTACTGTTGGAGCAAATCTCATTTCCGATTCTTGTGCTTTCGCCATTCTTGGCGATGTGCCATTGGCACCAACACACAAATCCTTCCGAGATTCTTTTGGAACCATTCTTGAAGGATGTGGGGTTCTGCAACAAGTGTCTGTTAGACACAAAGATGTTGAGGCTCTCCTAGATTTTCACGTGTTCGAAATCCAATATTTCAACATCATGATAGGGATTCCCATAGAGAAATTTCTCATGGAAGTCCCTTTGGAAGGAAGCCTCAATATCAAACTTGGAGGGTGAAACTTCTCCATGCCTATTCTTCGTTCAAAGAACACATCTGCAGAATCTCCCATCCAAGATGAGCCAATGGAGGAGGTTAGGACTCTTCAATTTTTAGAACTACCTAAAATTGAAGGAGAAGAAGACTTCATCCAAGAGGAGGATGAATTTTAGGAGGAAATAGAATTGCCAAAAGAAGAGCCCTCCCCAAAACCTCCTGTTGAGCTCAAGATTCTACCTCCAGGCCTACGTTATGCCTTTCTAAATGGCGATTTGGAAGCCCCTGTCGTCATAAGTGACAAGCTTTCAGATGATGAAACACTCAAACTCATAGCCATGTTAGAAAGTCATAAAGCTGTTTTTGGATATTCACTTCAGGATCTCAAGGGAATTAGTCCAACGTTATGCACCCATCGTATTCCTATTGACCCTGAGAGTGTCCCCTCAAGGGAACCTCAAAGGCGATTGAATAATGCGATGCGGGAAGTTGTCAAGAAAGAAGTCTTGAAACTTCTGCATGCTGGGATTATTTACCCTGTTCCTCATAGTGAATGGGTAAGTCCAGTTCAAGTAGTGCCTAAGAAGGGAGGTATGATGGTTGTTCAAAACGAGAAGAATGAATTAATTCCTCAACGTACCGTAACGGGATGGATGATGTGCATTGACTACCGAAAACTTAACAAGGCAACAAGGAAAGAACATTTTCCATTGCCCTTCATCGATGAGATGTTAGAGCGATTGGCAAAACACTCCTACTTCTGTTTCCTTGATGGGTATTCGGGATATCATCAAATCCCTATCCATCCCGATGATCAAAGTAAGACCACGTTCACATGTCCTTACGGGACCTATGCCTATCGGCGTATGTCCTTTGGATTGTGTAATGCTCCTGCCTCTTTCCAAAGATGCATGATGTCTATATTTTCAGACATGATCAAGGATATCATGGAAGATTTCATGGATGATTTCTCCGTCTATGGAAAAACTTTTGATCATTGTCTAGAAAATTTAGACAGGGTCTTACAAAGATGCCAGGAGAAGGACCTCGTTCCTAATTGGGAAAAGTGTCATTTCATGGTCCAGGAAGGCATCGTTCTTGGACACTTGGTGTCCGAGAGAGGGATAGAGGTGGACAAGGCTAAAATTGAAGTTGTTGAAAAACTTCCACCTCCTATCAATGTTAAGGGAATCTGCAGCTTTTTAGGTCATGCGGGGTTCTACCGACGATTTATCAAGGATTTCTCCAAAATCGCTAGACCCCTCACCAACCTATTAGTTAAATAAGCTCCCTTTGATTTTGATGATGAATGCCTTAAATCATTTGATATACTCAAAAAGGCACTCATCTGAGCTCCAGTTATCCAACCTCCTGATTGGACGCTGCCATTCGAAATCATGTGTGATGCCAGTGACTTTGCTGTTGGTGCGGTCTTAGGCCAAACCAAAGATAAAAAGTATCACGCAATAGCGTACGCTAGCAAAACTCTGACAGGAGTCCAACTCAATTATGCCACAACTAAGAAAGAGCTCCTAGCAGTAGTTTTTGCTATCGATAAGTTTAGATCTTATTTGGTTGGAGCAAAGGTCATAGTCTACACAGACCATGCTGCTTTGAAATATCTGCTTACCAAAAAGGATGCTAAACCCAGGCTAATTCGATGGATTCTTCTACTCCAAGAATTCGATCGAGAAATAAGAGATAAGAAAGGAGTAGAGAATTCAGTAGTAGATCATCTTTCACGTATGGAAGTCACACAAACCATGGACATACCTATCAATGACTTCCTACGAGATGATATGCTCCTCAAGGTGACAGACTCTCACCCTTTGTATGCGGATATCGTGAACTTTATGGTCACGGGATACGTACCAACAGGGGAGAACAAAAAGAAACTCATTTATGAGAGTCGTAGACACCTTTGGGATGACCCTTACCTCTATCGAGTATGTGCTGATGGCCTTCTTAGAAGGTGTGTCCCATCAATTGAAGGCACCAAAATTATAGAGAAATGCCATGATGGCCCCTACGGTGGTCATTACGGTGTTTACCATACTCAGGCAAAGATCTGGCAAAGTGGATTCTATTGGCCTTCAATGTATGAAGATACCAAGGAATTCATTTGCAGATGTTGGAAATGCCAGAAGCATGGAGGAATCTCTGCTCACAATGCGATGCCTCTAACATACAATTTCCAGGTGGAGTTATTTGATGTATGGGATATTGATTTCATGGGACCTTTTCCTAGGTCTTATGATTACGAGTATATTTTGGTTGTCATTGATTATGTGTCAAAATGGGTAGAAGCATTGCCTTGCAAAAATGATGATTCCAAGCAAGCAAGGAAAATGTTCCATGAGATCATTTTCCAACACTTTGGAACTCCCCGTATGGTCATAAGTGATGGAGGGTCTCATTTCATAGATAAGACCTTCCGAAACTTTCTAAGGAACTTGGAGTCCAGCATAACATTGCTACCCCATACCACCCACAGACAAGTGGTCAAGCAGAAACATCTAATAAGAAAATTAAGAATATTCTGCAAAAGACTACCTTGGAAATGGGAACGGGATGGAAGCAAAAGCTACCCGATGCATTGTGGGCATATCGTACTGCCTACAAGACACCTATCGACATGTCTCCTTTCCAACTTGTCTATGGGAAGACTTGCCATCTTCCCGTAGAATTGGAACATAGAGCGTATTGGGCCATCAAGCGGTGGAACATGAACCTTAAAGAAGCTAGAAATCACCGATTGAAGCAAATCTCTGAGTTAGAGGAATGGAGAGATAAGGCGTACCACAGTGCCAGAATTTATAAAGGGAGAACCAAAAGATGGCACGATAAGAGGATTACGCCGAAAGAGTTCAAACCTGGAGATAAATTTTTACTCTTTAACTCCAGGGTTAAACTCTTTGGACATGGGAAGCTTAGAAGTAAATGGGAAGGACCCTTCACTGTAGTAGAGACTTCATCCCATTGAGCAATCACACTCCAAGGTGATGACGGTCAATTATTCAAAGTGAATGGGCACCGACTCAAATTATTTCTTGATTCCCAAAAGGATACAGAAAAAGAATTTGACGTGGTAAATCTAATCGATTTCCATGCCATTTCTTTCAATTCTGTTTAAATTATCCACGTCCACCTAACGGGCCCATCCAATTCTTCTTCTAGAAGGCCCGTTTAATCGAACCGAGAAAATGTGGCCCGAACGGAGCCAGAAGGGGTTCGACCGAACACTAGGGTCGGCCGACTCTTCCTTCGCGCCGTTCACATTCTGTTTTCTCGTGTTGATCCTCCTCGTTATCCTCCACAAAATCCTCGGTGAAACGCGTTATTCCCCGCCTATTTAAAGGACGGAAACAGAGAAGAAAGTTACATCTCATTGAATCATCATCTTCCTCCCGTCCTCGTCATGGACAGCACAGGATGCTTACTACTTAGGACTTTTATTCTTTTCCAAACATTTGTTTTCTAAATCTAGGCTAAATAATGTAAGCATCCCCATATTTTGATTTCAATAAAATGAACTTACCGGTTCATCTAACACCGGTAAAGTTCCCCCTTTAGTTTATTTTGTTGAATAAAGAATTTAGGAAACAAGTGTGGGGGGAACATGTCCCCAAGTCACGAAATCCCGACGTGAAAAATTAACATTGCATATCAAAACACGTATCGACCGAATAAACAAAACGACCCGATGAAACAGAGCCACAACAGAGCCAACAGGAGGTCGGTCGACCCCCCTGGTCGGCCGACCTGTTCTCTGCTCCGTACGACTCCGTTTCGCTCTAGAAAGTTGGTTTGGATTTCCTATCCCCACCTTTGTGCGCTACCCTGTTGTTTGAGTTGATTTTATATTTTTCATTTCATATCTAAATGAATCAACTCAACAAATTGAAATAAAATTTGGTAGTCAAGAATTTACTTAAGCTGAAAATTTGAATACTTTATATTTCAATTCATTACCTTGTTTATGATTCCCATAATTCAATAGGAAAAAACACATCATCTAGGCATTTGACTAGTGTGATATGGTAAATGAGTTCCTTAGAAATCATCCTTTTGCTTGAAATTGATTTTGACATTTGTAACTATTTGAAGTCTTGGACTTTGCCTAAATCTCTCATTGGAAATTTATATACCCACCAAGGCCATATGATATATTCATTGAAAACCACAAGCATATGCCACTTTGCTTTTCATTGAACTTTGTCAAACTCGTGACCCAATTGAGTAACATGCATGAACTTTTTGAATTGAAAACTCGTGCACTCCATTCATGCAAAATTTCTCACATTGAGAGTTTGCATCCATCGATTATCCATCCGCCAAAAAGAAACTCCATACAATACAAATGAAAGCCTCTCTAAAAAAATAAAAAGGAGTAGAAGACATGGCTTCAAGAAAAAAAACGAAGAAGAAAAAGCATCCACTCTTGAAAAAGAGTAAGAGTGCTAAAAAAAGTAGTAGCCATGTTTCATCCTTAAGAGAGAGTAAATTCATGGGAGTTATCACCTCGCCACTCCATTCCATTCATGTGCATAACAATTTTCTCTTCACTTTGTTCATTGCATAAGTCTCTCATAGGATCAAGTTTTTGACTTAGTAACATATGAATTGCAAATGTGTGCCACATTCATCCTTACCAAGCTCCAGATATAGCCACTTTTAGTATAAGGACAAGAATTGGCAAAACATGCCATGGTGAGGACTCAAACACTTTGAGAGATTCCAATTGAGAAGGCAAAGGCAAAAGTTCCGATGACTTTCAAATATAGCAGTTGCCTAATCATTTTAGCAAAGAATGATCCAAGGGAACTTCATTCTAACTGTTCAACTTTTCAAACACCCAAGATTGATGTGGCAGCCACATACACAAAGGGAATCCATGAATTCAGGTATAAGTAGAAATATCTAGTATCCTTATTTTCTACCTTATAGCAATTTCATGACAACACTCTAGTTCTTCTTGCCTTCACTCGAGGACGAGCAAAGGACTAAGTGTGGGGGAGTTTGTCGATGGTCCTTAAGTACCATATTTTGACCGTCAATTCACCTCCTAATGTGCATAAAAGAAACATAAAACATAGTGGTAGGGTTATACACTAACCCAATTCCACAAGTGTCGGTGTTTATTTGTATGCAGGTGAATTATTACCCAAAATACCAAAACATGCAGGGATAAATCCAAGAAAATGGATTTCAACGAATCAGGCGATGACACGTGGCAACACATGGATCAAATGGCCCACAAACAGAAGAATACGAGAAGATCCACTGGTGGTGCACCCATATATATCAAGAGGGCCCACCTGGAAGCCACCTGGAGGAAGCACTCCCCGAGGGGAGCCTTGACCAGGTCGGCCGAACCCCCTGGTCAGTCGACCTCTTCCTGGCGCCAAACTCGGTCAAACGACACTTGTTGGCTCCTCCCGGCTCCCTGGAGTCAATGGTGACTGATTCGCGCGTAAATTATGGTGGGAACCGACCCTTCTCCACCTATAAATAGACCCCCTCACTTCTCACACACACCAAAAGTTGAGAATAGTGCTACACTTCAAAGGTTTAGAGTAGTCCTAGAGGCTGCCAAAGTAGAAGGAGAGTGTGGTGAAGAGTCTAGGAGAAGGAGGCTTGGGATTGTCAAGTCCCTCTTCTACACTTGTACCCCTACAAAAGTTTTACTCAATCAAGTAAGCCTTTATGAATTCAATACAAGTTTGATCTTTTATTCTTAGTAGTGTGCACAAGTAGTTACTTGTGGGTTCACTGCTTTAATTCATTAGAGGCTCTAGTTGTAGCTTTGTGTTCGAAACAACTAGAGTAGTGATTTAGAACATAAGCGTGGTGCTTAAGTTATAAATCATCAGTGGATATATCGTAGACTCACGGATTGAAGAGGTAGGCAGTAGGTGGTGATAGCCCTATCTGTCCTTCATAATCCTCCACGTTCGGCTATGCCATAGGCTCTTAGCGGGAGTCGTCCTAGTATTGCTAGGAGTAAGCCCGTGCCCGAAGCAAACATCTACTGCAAACTACTAGGATCAATACTTTGAATTCTTCTCTGTTCCTTGCCTACCAAACAACTTTGTGTCCTTGGGTGAGCTAGTTCGAAAGATTAGCACACGCGTTCTTTGGATTCGATACCCTTGGGAATACTCTTTAAGGGGAAGTGCTACAACGATATTTCCGTGCGCTTATGGATAACTCTGCGGTGTTAAGAAATACCAACAAAGACCACATACTTCGGGTTCATAGAGGAATTATGAGAACTCGATTATGGCGAAAGAATGCAAATGCCCGTGTTTAAGTGCCAATAGTCAAACATCCTGATGGTGTGAAAGTGGACAACTACGGGTTGACATTGGTAGACTTGAACAAAGTGGGTTATAAAGATAACCTGTGTGTTCTCACCTATCGAGTTGCATAAGTTTTTTATGTACAGGATCCAAGAACTGAGAAGATGCATGTAGTTATTTCTGGAAAGCAAAATATTGTTGGAGTTGAGAATGTGAGAGATAATAAAGAGAAATATAATCAATATGAAGAGATGTACCTTTTCACTGATCCAGAAAACATCAAGCGTGTAGAAAGAAGCATTAAAAAGGATTTGAAACCCTATATGCGTGGACATGTCATTGTTGGAAAATGTATAAAATAAATTTCAGTTGCCATGTGTTGACGGCTGTTATATACCAATTCACCCGTCAATATAACTCAATTATGTGAAGGAAATATCATTTCTTGAACACATCACTTTTCTATTTAACTTATTTCCACTTGTCTTTGGAGAAAGTAGTGCATGCAGGGATTTTATGCAAAATTGAAGTGAAACAAGGGGATGGATCCTATAAAATATCATTCTAGCCAATCAAGCGACGACATGCGGCACCACATGGATCAAATGGCCCACAAACAGAAGTATCTGAGGCCATCCAACGATTTAGAACCAATATAAATCAATAGGACCCACCTGGGAGAGAGCTGGAGGAAGCACACCACAAAAGGAACCAAGACCAAGTCGGCCAACCCCCATAGTCGGCTAACTAGGTCCTAGCGCCAAACGTGGTCAAACTCCACATGTTGGCTCCTCCCGGCTTGAAGAGGTCATGGGTGACTGATTCGCGCGCTTTTGGTGGCAGGAACCGATCCTTCTCCAAGCTATAGATAGGACCCGTCACCCCTCACTTCAACACACACAACATGAGCATCATTCTATTGTATGCACTAGTTTTCTTAGTCCATAGTGGAGTTAGGCTATAGGGAGGAGAGCCTCTAGTCCCAAGTCTAAATTGGGAAAGGTATGGCTCATGTATCTTTTCTTATATTTTTGACTTTATGCATAATAAAGATATTATCTTTAGTCTTCTTTTATTCATATACTTGGATGAAGCATTTCTTGTTTGATTGTGGAGTCCATGTATGTGGTAGGAGTAGTCTTTATGATTATGCCATATCACTCTTAATCTATCATCATAAAAACTACAAACCCCCACTATAATCCAATTATTTATGATATGATCATGTTGATATGAATAACTTATGGTATGTCTCAACATTGGTTCAATGATGTTTAGTTAGTCATTTCCTTAAGATGGTTTAATGATAGTTAAGTAACGTTGGATGTCTCGTAGACCCACGGATTGAAGAGGTAGGCAGTAGGTGATGACAGCCATATTTGTCCTTTGTAATCCTCCACATTCGACTATGCCACAGGCTCTTGGTGTGAGTCGTCCTAGTATTGCTAGGGGTAGACCCGTGCCCGACATGTTGAACAACTTAGCATAAGGATTCACCATGCATGCTCGTTAGTATCTAAGCTAGGCTATGTATATGTATATTAGAAGCATTGTAGGAGCACTCCCCAACTCTTAGTCTAATCTCTATTAAGGCCCACTTACCCCTTAGAATAGATTGCTTAGGTGTGTGTCACACTATCCATATTATCAACTTACCCTTGTATTGATAATTGATTAGTATCCTATAGCTTGATAATAAGAATAGTGTCCACTTTACTCCATTGCCTTCCTTTGGGATAAATATGATACCCTTGAGAATACTCTTGGGTGAAATGCTACACAACAATTTCCGTGCACTTGCGGACCTCATCTCTTTCGAGAGATGATCTGTGGCGTAAGAAACATCAACACCATGCATAAAAGACTTAATATTTCTTAATGATTTTGACAGATATTTTATACATTTGTAATATTGTAATAAAGCTATAATATTGAATTTGACAAATTTTTATTTTTCCTCTTTTTAAGGATTTGTTTATATATGTATATGTATGTATGTATATATATGTATATGTTATACACATATACATATTATATATATATGTATATATATAGTACATATATATATATATAGTATATACATATATCATATATATATAACATTAATATAAAATAGTTTGGAAACCATTATTAGATCTTTTTCTTTGAATTTTTTTCACAGCCGGTTATTTAGTAGAGCCGACTATGATCGTACGCCTCGATTTCTGTGTTCAGATCCTTCACAGGCGGTCCCTATGTAAATTCCGTTGGTGAAAACATATAGAAATTCACAAACGATCTTTATAGAAGATCGTTGTGATATATGCGCTAGTTACAGGCGGTTCTTTATTAAGTGTTGCTTCTAAAAATTTATATATTTACCTAGGTGGTTTTGTTTTGGAAACCCTGATCATCACATCATTCGACATCACAGGTGTATTTTTTTACGGATTGCCTGAGTAAAAAAATCGAGTCGCCTGTGAAAATGATTTTTGTAGTGGTGGCAGTGGCCTATCCAGACTAAAAACGTAAGAGCTGGAGGATACAAGGTAAATGTAATGACATCATACTAACATAGTAAACATATTTTCACATGTCATCACAACCACATAAATTTGAACATAAAGATAAAGAATCACATACATGTTCCGTCTAACCATCGTGCCGACATACCATTAAACCTCATATTCATGGCTAACAATACGAAAAGCAATAAAATAGTTAATTCTTTGACTTTTTTATGACATTAAATAAAATTAATTGGAAAATAAAGAAAAATTGCATACTGTTAAATTATTTTTTGGCGCTAACATACGGCGCTCTTTCATATCTTTAAACTATTTATGATTTTGTCATTATTAATGCTTCTAAATATCACCTTCTCAGTGTGGCATATTATCAAATCATTGAGTCATTCATGTCTCATTTCATTCCGCAAATCTGTATTTATAAGATCCATGATAGAAAATATCCTATCAACCCACATGATTGATACTAGGAGTATCAAAAATAGCTCAATAAGTCGATACACTAAAAAAGATCTGCTCTTTCCAGTCCCAATCATTTCTTCTGCAAGATCATTACATCCAAGAATTTCTCACTTCTTCTAATGTTGAGAATAAAATTTTAAAGTTTACTTTTAACAACAAACAATAAGCTATTGCGAAATCTTCAACATACATCTCAGCAAGCGTCACAAGCTTATCCACTGCAAAATTATAGAAATTGTTGTTGGATTTAGCGCAGCCACATACATACCAAATGCCCCACAATTACATGTTGGCTTAACAGAATCTTCCTTCACAATCTCAAGCACCTCCAAGATGTTGCAACAGTAACAACAACTAACTGTAGTTGATGGGCAAAATAATGCACATTAAAAGCATAAGGATTTTCGTCCCAAATCTATTTTTGCACACAATTAAATTCTTCTTCCATGTTTGAAACTCCATCATATTACTGATCTCAAATCCTAGAGATATTTAACTTATGAGAAGAGGGCATTCTGAACAAAGCTTCTTTTAGTATGTACCAGTACAACCTTGAACATGTTGAACTCCAAGAAATCTCTCCAAAACCTTGCCTTGATCATTAACGAGGAAAATGAATAATTAATCGGTTGAGTTTGAACGGACAAAGAAATGTCCTCTTGAGTTGATCTCTAATTTCAAATGCATAGTAATCAATCGGTATGCGATTTGCTGGCTCACCGATTATATTTGAGAATCTAAACTCCACTTTGGCCCTCTTTGGTTGATGTTCAACCGATCTATTTTCAGTTGTGCTCTCACCAGTGTTACGAGTACTATAACTACCACCACTGATACTAGTCCAAAATTAGTTGAACAATGTTCCTTTTTTGTTTTGACGTACTGAAAATCTACAATATAATAACAAACGAACATTAACTAGTTGAATTGAAGCAATGTGGTTCATATTTATTATTCGAAGAATTTAGGCATTTATCTCTGTGATGGCTCTTGCTCTCTACCTCTACGCAAAAGGCAAAACAGCCAGACAGAACACCTACTTGGCTTCTTGCCTAATGCTAATAAATTTCATACCTAATTACCTAAACAATAATCAATCACCCTGACTTAACAAATTGCAGATCTACAATCACAAAAAAAACCAAGAAAGGAAGAACTGGACATGGATTACAAAAACTGAATCAGACAATTAGTCGGTTGGGAGGTCGAGGCACGCCACGCACGCTTGCTCGACGCGGCCACTTGTGCGCCTTGCACCTGGCGCCTCGCGTGCCCCTCGCCCGACGCAGCCACCCGGTCGTGCCTCGCGTGCAATGCCGGCCGTCCGCCTTTGCGTGCCCGAATTGATTCTTTCACGCTTCGACCTTCCCTTCAGCGGTTCACACGCCCGACCGCTGCACACTTCGCTCATGTTGTCGCCTCTATCATTTCATATTAAGGTTTGCCCATTCGAACGTCGCTTACCCTGGTCAGGGCGCGGGGCCTTGATGGTCAAGCTTTTCCCCTGTCACATCACTGGTTCCCGCCTTGGCCTGATGCCTTTTGCTATTGGGCGAGGGAGCTTTTTGCGTGTTGGTCGGCCGCTTTGTCCTATAGAGACTAGAGGTTTTGGTAGGCTCATCGGAACTCAGGCTCAGCGGGTCCGAGCACACCACGTAGTATGGCGGCTGCTGCTACCATATTCTGGCTTGCTCGCTCGAAGCTCGAGTGATCTCCCATGCTAATGAGGATGCTGGCATGGACATGAAATGACCATGAGTGTGTCTGGATCCGGGCCCGGGTAGAGCTCAGGTTGATATGTGGTCTTTTCCACACCCGACGTGTGGGTCCAGCATGGGTCGTGGTGCCTTGTGTTGCTGGTGGGTCAGCCTGCTCAGCAGCGGCCGCTGGCTCCTTTCCAAGCATGAGGCTTCGTGCCTCCCGCTGTGCGGGTGTGAGCTGCGGCGAGGTATTGGTGGACATTCCGTTGTGGACACCTAACCAATTTTGGTGACATAGAAAACACGAGAGTGTTTAATTACCTTGGTAGAATTGTTTGCATCGAAGTCGCAGCTGGCGGTTTCCACCAGGATTTTTCGGAGAGACAGTGTGGCGTGGTCGATCAGTCCAACGAAGAAAGCCTCCAAAGCATTGTTGGCGTTGGCGTTGCAGACTCTCTAAAGGATGTCACCGCCATCGGTGATGAAGTCTAGGCCTCCAAAGCGGAAAGCCTCACGTGGAGCGAAGATGGTGTTGTCCTTGTGCCCCTCGTTGCTACCGGTGGGGAACTCGAAGTCGACGATGCAAGCCTCCTTGCTGAGGATGTCAGTAGAAGTTGATGGAGTCATGACGGGGCTGATGAAGAACACGTCGTAACAACATGCCCCTACATTGTGCACCAACTGTTGGTTTATCGAATATCGACTAGTAAATCGTATTGAAACACGTTCATCTCCGTATGGATAGCTGCAAAAGACAAATGATTTATCCTGTTTGGGACAAAAAAGGCCCTACGTCTAGCGAGAGTCAATATGTAATCGTTGTTAGCTCAAAATGCATAGAGAATAGCTTACAAGCGAGCCCTGCTCGAGTGATCTCTAGGAAATGTAATACCTAATCGAGACGTGTATGTGAAAGTGCATCTAGGTAATTTCTGTGGGTTTTGGATGATTGGTGACGACAATTAAGAGACTAATGAGCTTTGGAGACCATCAAAAAGGAAAAGGGTGGAAAATGGCGTCGGAAACTCAAAGGAGTAGCAATTAGGGTTTTAAATTTCTTGAGTTGAGTTTAGCCTTGTTGTGTAGAGGGTTCAAAAAACCTTGAGAATCCGTGGTGAGCTCATTGTCTAATTTGGGAAATTGGTGAGAGAGTAAGTCTAGGTGGCCTTAAGAACAAGCCCGGACTTGTCCGAGACCGGTGTTGGACTAGTTCTGCAGTACCAGACCACTCCGATGTTAGACGGACCAGAGGGTTCCGACCTCCTCCCCATCACATCCGTGTCCATGGGCCTTTCATCCTCTAGCAAAAAATAGAACCATTCAGAGCATGTCACGGCGCCACGACCAACGCACCCTCTGACGTTGTCCCGACCTCTGGACCAGATGTCTCGGATAGCAGAGCTGGAACAATGTGAGATGCCATGAAAATTCTCGAAACCACCAGGTACGACGCTCCATTGGAGGACAGCGTTGGCTCCCCCAATTTCAAGAGCGCGATAGACAAATGAGGCCTCACAGCCAGACGACCGACTCTTGTCGAGCTTCGCACGGAGGGTTTTGCCCCCAGCTGGTACTGCCTATGACGAAAAGAGAACCGATGAATACTAAAAAATGGCTCAATATGGACAAAAGAGGAAGCCCAGAAGTGGACAGAGGATTACCGACCTTGAGGAGACACGAAAAGCAGTCAGCAGGACAGAGCTAAAGGGATGGGTGTCCCAGTCGGGGACACCGGCTGGGTTCTCGAGGCTCAGACGCCCGACGGTGGCAACAATGTCAATTCGCCAGAGACCTTAGTTTGGTAAAGCGACACCATGGCCCGAGGATCAGGATCAGGAGCAACGATGCCTAGCAACATCCTACCCCACCAGCCTCTTTCACGTCAGGGGGACAATATCCGGGTCGGACATGTGACATCCAGTTCCAAGAATTAACCAAGTGTGATGCATATGTGTGTCCAGGATGTTTAACACACATAAACAAGTGCATCACAAATGATATTCAGATTAAAACCATGGATCGAATAATAATAATAGTACCTTATTATAATATTCAAATAGTCTCGAATACAAGCTCTAATGACAATATTGCAGCGGAAAACTAAACACTAATAGGATCCATCTCCACAGACAGTTTGACGGTAACACGCACGCCTAGTACTCCTCATAGTCCTCCGGACACTCCAAATTGTCGCATGTTACTGAATTAATGTGGGATTAGCAAGGGTGAGCACATGTCGTACTCAACAAGTGTGGGAAAGTATGACATGTAGCTTTAATAAGGCCGGTAGTAAATGGCTAATTGCAGAAAAGTACATTGTAATTGCAAAAACTGGAAAATGCAACTTATGATTACTATGTGAGGTCAAATCCCATAATAACCCCAAATACCAACAATACCATATATAATACCATCAATTCATCATACTTAACCATAATTATCCATAACCATCCATATCCAACTCATCATAACCAAACCCAAGTCCCAACTCCAATTCCATATCCAATTCCAACCATTATTCAATTCTCAGGTTTATAACTCTAATCATGTGAGGGTCCAGGTCGCTCATAACCGGGAGCACGGCTATCATGATAGTTTTAAGCTCTACAGAAGTTGTACCACTTTACCCACAATGGTGTGATTTCATCACCTTTTAGTGACTAAGGTATCTCGATTATGCCGTCTCACACTTTCATTGGTGTGTGGTCAAGAGATCACAAAATATCCTTTGCAAAGTGATTACCAGCATGTGCGGACCCACTGATGTTTCATTGGAGGTGATGTCTCCAACTGAGCACATCCATCCAAGGGTCCCCTTCTTGTGCCGTTCGGATCCCAGGGAAGTGCCACCACTGCAAACCCAGCCGACTCCCATTCCTGGAGCCTTCCTTATGATCCGAACAATACTGATAATACACTAATTAGTCAGCTAAGCCACACCCATACTTGACCCTGTGGTGGCACTGTAATCCTAGGTGGTTGCTCCACGAACCGGTCCTTAGATCCAAAGCAAACAAAACCACCAAATCATCCAACCCAATCCACAAATCCCCTTGCTTAGATACTTAGGTTCCATGTTGCTAAAGGGTCATTATCACCAATTCACATAGTACATATGTTCAGTAGTTCATAATTAAGTCATTTGGTTGTTCCCAATCCCCATTTAGTAAAGCGGAGAAAAAATGTAAAATACCCTTCCCGACTATCTACAATATATCTCGAGCGACAGGGATGGGTATACAAGTCTAGTAAACACCTATTTAGGGGATTCCTACCAAATTGACACAAGCATGCAGTTTTGCAACCAAAACATTTGAAAACAGGATCAAACTGTTTAGGGACACTTGCCTTGCTCTGGTGGCTTGTTTAGATCGATATCTTCAAAGTTCTGGTGCTGAAGGTCCTCGAAAGCACCTTCTATAGTGCTACCTTCTATTCCGCGCGACCAACATGTGAAACAAGCATTACAATCAATAAATGCTCATATAGTACTCAATATGCCATGATGTGCATGAATGAAGCAATTATGTGGTAACACATATTATTAGGTTACTACTGTTGCTTACTAACTAGTTACAATTGTGGTTTACATGTTTGAGCAAGTTTCGAGTCATTTCGACGAAAACTGGAATTGTTTCAGGAATTTCCGAATTCAGGGGCTAAACTATTCCGCACATTGGGTCGGACATATCCGCTCTGGATGGGATTAGTCTGCTCTGGACTAGACAAGTCTGTTGTGCCTAGGGTTTTGTGAACTTCCTAACTAGGTCATGGTTTGAATCAAGATTAGGATCAGATTCGACGTGGAAAATTGGATCTAGGGCAATTACCGTCAATCCAATGGCACTACGTAAGAAATCCAAATAGGAGACAAAGATGGGCGACACGCTCAAAGGTGAACGTCTCTAATAAGGTTAAGCGAGACACCAGCTTTAGCGGGGACCTGACATGGCTCGACTGAACGTTCAAGGAGACGCGTTACAATACAACACATCTCAGTTAAGTAGGTACCCGAGATGCGCCTTCTCTCTGACTAATGGGAGACGAGCTTCTAAAAAAGCGCGTCTCCTGTTAGCGAAAGAAATGAGATGTACTTTACAAAAAGCACGTCTCCTTTGTCTTTGTTTACAGATAGACATGAGCTCGTCACTGAACGATTAATTCATTAATTCATAGTTGAACACACAAAATATTCATCACACAGATGAACAAGATAACACATTCATTCATTAAAATATATATTACCAAAACACAAGAAAAAAGTACAAGACACAAGAAAATAAAAACAACATCAACTAAAAAACAACAAAAGAAAATCTAAATCCTACTCCTCCTCCCCCTCCTCCTCCGGCTGCTTCGGCTGCTCCGCCAGTTGCTCCAGCTGGCCTGAATCCGGCAGTGCAACCTCGAGACCGAGGTTCCTCGCCATCACCACCAACAGGATACTGCGGCCCTCAGTGTCAAGCACTTCGACCATGTCTCGAGCAGCCTCTGGAACCGGTCGAACAGCCTGTCAAACGGCATCTCGAGCAGCTCGTTGTTGAGCCTCTCAGAGGAGCGGCAACACTGTTTCTTGCAGGGTGGCTCCCTCGACAGGCTTGGCGGCGAAACATTTGCCATGGTGGGTGTCTACGCGGAGAAGATGAACGAAGAGAATAGGAGAGACTGATGGTGCCTTATATAAGGTCCGGGTGAAGATGCAAAATGGAGACGCACTTAACATTGAATCACGTTGCCTATGCTCGACGTCTCCCTTTCCTCTGCTAAAAGGGAGATGTGTTCTTACATAAAGCGCGTCTCCTATTACCCACGTCTCCTTTAGCTTCGTGATTTTCTCCATTTTGCTTCAGTTCACTGTTGATATCACAAATCACTGAACTTAGAGCACATTCACTTGATAACAAAATCATTCACTTGTCCAGAAAATAATCAAAACCTTATGATTCCTAAGGAACACGATGAAGACACCACTCATTCATTCATTCACACAGTAGCCAACATTTTGTATATATTTATTCACATAGTTGTTGAACACACAAGATAATATTCAATCACATAGATGAACAAAGATATATTTGATTCATTAACACAATATATTACAAAAGACAAGGAAAAAGTACAAGCAACTAAAAACAACAAAGATAAAATAAATCCTACTACTACTCCTGCTCCTCCTTCGGATCCTCCTCTCCTCCTCCTCCTCCTCTTCCGACAACTCTGGCGCCGGTGCAACAGGAGCCTTGGCTGGCTGCACCGGAGGTGCAACCCCGAGACCGAGGTTGCTCTCTGTTGCCTCCACCAGGTTTCTGCGGCCCTCGGCACGGAGCACCTGGGCCATCGTTTTGAACAGAATGTCGAGATGGTCTGCCACTCCTGTGAGGGTGAAGAGGTAGTAGCTGATGGTACCCATTCTGGTAAATTGTGGAAGGGTACCCAGAACCAACGAACTCATGGCGCGAGACGTATTTTTGTACGCCTCTTGCGCCATAAGGAGGTGTTGCTCGGTATTGAACCTCTCGGGGGAGTTGTAACACAATTTCTTGCACAGTGGCACCCTCGACGGGCTTGGCGGCGAAAGGTCGGCCATGGTGGTGGTGGGTCATCGGAGAGGAGAAGATGAAGAAAAAGAAACGGCTTCAAAATGAGTGACACACTTGTGGAGAACTGACGGGTGATGGCGCGTCTTAAATATGGTCTAGGTGGAGTCGTCGATAGTGCGGCTGGTTTCCCGCGCATTGATGGAGCGATGGGACGCATCAATACCGCCTCAGGGAAATGAAAGGTCGCGAACCGGTCGCACGCGTCTCTGCACCATCACCGCCGAAATTAATTTCTCTGTAGTCCTCGTGTCGCACATCTCTCTTACAACAATGGAAGATGTGCTTTCATATAGTGCATCTCGCTTTAGTCTATCGTGCATCTCACTTTAGTCTCTTCCGCGTCTCGCATTTATCTCGCTCGTCCCTTCGCCTCCGGTGCTCCTTTACTAAGACCAACACTCCTTTACTGATTGACCAACTCAAGTGCGATCGCTACCTCTGTTCGTCATCGCTGTCGTCATCGTTTTCACTATCCTCGTCGTAGTCGTAACTGTTCATGGCAGGGTTAGATATCAGCTTGGTGCGTAGCCGACTGAAGGAGGAGTGCTTGGTGTGGTGCAAGAACCATCTCCATGTATGTACATATGGCACTGGTCGCATGGTTGTATATATTTAGCTTTGCAATGGACTGATGACTTAACTGTTTTTATTGTCTTTTAAATTTCTCTGCATAGGGTTTCTCTACGAAGCCTGAATCGGGAGATTTATTGAAGTGGCAGTGCATCGTCCCTTGTAAACAAGGGGCAATTCATGAAGAACAAGCACAATCATATGAGTTTAACCATCGTCCTCTTATTAATGAATTTCCCTTGTAGATTGACTGGGAAGGTGGTTACTACCACCTGACAATCTCCTTCCCAGAGGACTATCTGTTGGTTAAGATACGCCTTTCCACATGGTTTCTTCCATCCAAATGTCCATCGCTCAGGAGCACTCTGCATTGGGATTCTTGATCAAGAGATTGTAATATAGACTTATTTTGCTCATGTAATTAGTAATGGTTGCTGAACTTATTTGAACTAGTTTCTTATGTTGCTCAAATCGATATTTTGTAGGGGTAGTGGATTGGTTTTACAATCAAAACTATACTACTTGAAGTTCATCATTTGCTTCGTCAAACAAATGCGCCCGATATTGAAAATGATTGCTATAATCTACTTATCAAGGTTAGCCACTTTGTGTCAGTGACTAATGTAGGTTATCCATTCCTCATTCGACATTTGTTCATTTAAAGAATGTCAATATTTTCAGGATCCAGGGGAATATAAGAGACGTCTTTGGGAGCAAGCTCGACGGTACAGTTTAGATTGATCGGTGAGAGCTTTATAGGAATAAGTTTAGAATCGAAATGTATAGTTTAGAGGGCACGCAATATGTATGAACTATGAAATTATCTCTGAATTTCAATGTCATTGTGTTTGTTTATCCTTGAATTCCAATTACATCCCTTAATTGCAATGTCATTGCATTTGTATCCCTGCAACAGATGCTCACGATGTTAACTCTGTGCGCAAGTGGCAACGGACGCTCACGATGCCGTGCGAGTGGCAATAGGGAGATGAGCACATGAGAGATGGGAAAATGAGAGACGCGCAGTTGATGAGATAATGCAAGACATGCTGAGACGAGATAATGCGAGACGGGCCTTACCAGGGTGGATATTCGATTCATGCAGAAGATCTTTTGTCCCACCACGGAAAGCTAAGCGCGTTGCAACGATCATATAAGGCATTGCGCACAGTTGACCATTGGACATGCCAGCATGCAAAAGATGGTGTCGCACCCATCTTTCACATGTTTCTGCCCGTTCTACCGACAAAATAGTGCGAGACAGGCGTTATATATGCCCGTCTCCGATTCTTGATGCCCGTGTCAAACGAGCTAATGTGATATGCACGTTATATACGTCCGTCTCTAATTGTTGACCAATTTTAAGCTCTCGAGCGCGCTTGGGCGAAAAATTTTGCGCTCTGTCCCAACACTTTGGCAAAAAAAAATTAGCTCTTGCACGCAATCTCGACCTACAAACCCCAGCTCTTGAGAAGGCCTCCGTTGTCCCTCTTTTTCAAATCACTCTTCGTCATTGTCGCGCTGCCGCCGTCGACCCCTACCCAGCTGTCAACCCCAACCTTCGTCATCAGAGAGTTGAGCACGCTGGAGCACGCCGCCTCTTCCCCTATCCCGAGAGCACACCGCCACCTCGACCCCAACCTCGGTAATAAGTATGAGCACGCTGCCACCTTCCCATAAGTGGAAATGTTCTCCCTGTCCCCAGAATACACCGGCCTAATATCATCAGAGAGTTGAGGAACCACCACTCTAGCGCCTCTACCAGCTCATCTCAGAGCACGCCGCCACCTCATCCTCTGTCCCCGGAGCATGCTGCCGCCTTGACCTTGCCCCTTGAGCGTGCGTTCCAGTGATTTTATTGAATTTGAGGATGTCCAATGAAGGCTCATCGTTAATGAAGTCATTGATTTAAAAAGAGAATTTTCATTACATTATACATTCATCCTCCTTGTTTATGTCCAATGCAGAAGTAATGTATTTGTTTTGACTATCAATGTATATAATGAATTCTGATTCGCAAACCCTTGAAACTACAGGAACTGTGGTTAACACTAGTATTTGCCATCCTAGTGAGTTTGATTTCTACCTCTGCAGCCATGCTGGAATAAAGGTATACCTATGTTGATGCTTTGCAGATGCTCACCAACTGACCTTCATATAGGACTACTTTTGATCAGGACTTACTATTTTCTAGTGAAGAGACACTTAGTTTAGAGGGTCTGGCCTAGCCCTTTGTTAAGATAGGCATACAGAATGATGAATGTATGGAGTTAGTTCAGTGGGTTGGTTGGGGAGTGATTGTGCTACAAGTAAGCTTGGTTCTCCATTCACTAACAGATATTTGCTACCTTATGTGACTAGTTAAGATAATGTGACTGCAATTTGATAATGTTTTATATGATTCCAGTGATTTTATTGAATTTGAGGATGTCTCAGTCACAGCATTAGAAGCTATGAAGGCTCATCGTTAATGAAGTCATTGATCGGGAGAATTTTCATTACAGTATACAGGATTAGATGATGACAATCACGATGTGTGTATTTAGTTACATTGTAATCAAGATGAATAGTCTTTGTTGTGTAATTAGTATACTTGATAACCACGATTGACATTTTGTTAATATTTGATTGATCAATATAATTTAAGGTGTGATCTTTTTGGCTATATATATGTTCATGTATGTGGACGTTGCTGATAGTGGCAATGTGGCTGTCAAATCTTGACTAGCTCCAGGATGCAGCCGGCAATCAGGATAATCAGGGTGAAGGGCACCTAATAGGAGACCCTGCCTGTAAACAATCCGCGACGAGCTGCAATAGAGAATGTCTCAGAATGCCTACATAAAGGAGGCAAGCTTCCATAAAGGTCGTCTTAGATCAATAAACAAATTTGCGACGAGCTACAATAAAGCACGTCTCGGATCAGTCAATAAATCTGAGATGAGCTTTGTTAGTGCTAGTCACGCATGTATGCTGATGGGCGACGAGCACGACTCACGTCTCCAATGACTTCGTAAAAGATGTATGTTATGACACAAAGAAAGGAGATGCGCTTCCTTTATGAATGTCTCACACTTAGGATGATCGACGACACGCCAGTCGCACGTCTCTGATGACAACATAATGCAAGATGTGATGACGGAGACGCACAGTTTGTTCGTCTCCCTTCTTCGTTAGGGCACATCTTGGATTAGCCTTTCTTATGTAGTGTGGTTCAATGGTCGAGGTTTAGGTGCAATGCATGAAACTTGACATCTAGGGTTGTTGATGGAGAACTGATGATGAGGAAAGTTGATATCGAAGAGTCTATGAAGATCGCATCAGTGACGACGTTCTTGCTTGACCCTTCCTCTTCTCCTCCTTCTCCTTTCTTCTCCTCCCTTCTCTTCCTTGCGGTGAGCTCCTCTGCTTTTGACGGCGGCTCAAGAAGGAAATAGGGCCAAGGGTTTTCTCTAGTGTGGGAAGGGTGAGAGGTGGTGTTGGGGTATTTATATAGGAGGAGGGGTGGTGGGGTTGGTGTGGAGTCCAAGTAGAAAGCGGTGGGGACAAGTAGGGGCCTTGGTGGGGTCACAGTTGGGCTCCTCAAGGGTGGGGCATGACGTTCTTAGGCCCAATTAAGGCAATGACCCAATAACTCATCGTGGAGTAAAAGTAGAGTCTGAGTCAAAACTCTAGAAATCGGACTGGTCTGTAGGAGGCCGGACAAGTCCGTTCGGGGTACAGAGAGTCGATCGGACAAGTCCGGTGTCAGCCCAGACAAGTCCGAGGCTTGTACAAAAAGTTAATCTGGACTAAGTTTTGCGAATCAACATACAACTCCGATGGGTTCTAGTAACCAACATCGAACTAGTTTGTAGCTGTAACGGACAAGTCCGTGGGACAACAAAAATGAAACCGAAATAGTTTGTAAATTGATCGGACAGGTCCGGTCAACATAGTGGCAAATCCGGACTAGTTCGTACATTGCGTCGGAAAAGTCTGATGCCTTAAGGTAAATAAATTGAGCCAGAGAAGATAGGTATACCGGACTTATCTGAGGTTTCATCCGGACAAGTCCGTACTAAAACATATTTTAATTGATGTTTTTGCCTAAAATTCATTTTAATCTCGTTCCTTTTTGTGTGGCATTATGTTAAATACGTATGGAAATAAATGCAATGCATGATGGATGAAAATGAGGGTGTTACAGGACTCCACCTCAAAATCCTCACCCAAGGAAATTACGTAGGCACTCGTCACCCTTTGTCGTTCCCTTGCCTTTTCCAGCATCGACGGTGGCCATCGACGCCCCCTCTTTCTCCTTACCCTTCCCAGTGGTGGTGACCTTCAACGCCCACACTTTCTCCTTGCCTTTCTCGGTGTCAGTGGTTACCTTCATCGTCCCCGGCTTACCCTTGCCTTCCCGAGTGGAGGAAGCGATCTTTGCCGCCCCAACCCTGTCTTGCCATTCCCGATGTTGCCTTAGGCTTTCGCAACCCTTGCGCAATCATCCCTAGGCGCGTCCGGCAGACGATTGAGCCTGCTAAAACTCAAAGTAGACAGTCAGTCTGCCACTAGTGGAGACGGTCCCGCTGGACAATCTCAGCCTTGGATAGCTCGGGCACAGATCCCGCCTCCGAGGGCGTATTGCCACAGCAGCAGCGTCCGAGCTCGGATCGGCTGTGTCCTCGCTCGATGAATGTGCGAAGAATCCTCATGCCTGTACGGATGTCCTCCTTAAGCATCGTTTTCGCATTCGTCTGGCTTTGTAACACCATGACTCCAGGATCCCATCATCTTAAGGGGTACCCCGACGAATGATGGCACCCCGGATTTAGAGTTCCACCCGTAAATCCATGACTGACGCCAACCCTTGAGGCTGCTCAAGGTAGGGATCTCGATGTAGATCGGTTAGTAGGATGAAAGAGCACATGAAAAGCTACCAGAGGGGTGAATAGTATATTAAAACTTTTTCAGCAGAAGCTACAATAACCTCTCAACAGAAAATCAATCTGATAAAGAAACTGTATGTGCATGTATTTTCAACGTTTTCAAACGTGTGATCAAACCAGTAAAGATTGTAGAGAATGCATTCACGAAGCTAATGCAACAAGAATGACGTGAAAAAATCAAGTAGAACTCTAGATATGACCAAAAGACTAAGCAAAGGTCAAACTGTTCTACCCGAGTTAA